>CM073602.1:3561354-4761354 GCA_037074985.1 Solanum bulbocastanum
TGAAAATATGTGTTACTAGAGTGTGTTTCTATTTTTTGAAATTATAGAATCTCTATTACATTGTGTGTGTATGTTGTTGTTTATATATTTGTTAAATTTGCTAATGAATTGTTGTAACTGAAACAGAAAGTGGTATAGAACATAGATAGTTATCTAAATGGTAGAATTATGTATGATATTCATTTTAGTATGCTTTTGGATCATTATCAAATATATGCATTGCTTGCCCTTTTTTTTTTAATCCTAAAACAAAATGAGTTCGGTCCATCTCATTTTAGTATGTTTTTGGATCATTAGCATTAACTAGCAAGCACCTTCAAAATATCACAACCATGAAATCAACCAAACTGATAAAAAAGCATACTCAGAACTCAGAAGATTGCATAAAGAATAACACCAGCAAGACGTATCGTTACACCCACTTGACAAATATCTCAACCAGAATACAAGACCCCGACCTTAAACCGAGACCCAAAGTTTCTGCAAACATTAAAACCAAACACTTTCTGGGTACCGATAACCCCAGCCGAAGAAAAAACCCAGAGGATCCCTTAACCACTTTTTGCACTTGACCAGCATTACAACTAACTTGGTTGGCAAAGAAATGGCATTACAAACCTCAAAACTACAGGCGTATTAGCATGGCCTGCATAACCCTCACACTGTAGCCTTTTCGTCCTTTTTCTCTGCGTCCTTGTCCTCAGCTTTCTCCTCCTTACCATCCCCTTCCTTGGTTTTGTCTTCAGCTTTCTCCTCGCTTTTATCTTCAACACTTAACTTTTCAAGCAGTCCGGCAGCAGTAGATCCATCTTCACTTTCCTCTTTCTTTTGTGATTCAGCAACCTCTTGAAACATCTCCATGAAGGATTTGCAATCTAAGAAGAAAAATATAGCAGATGAATGACGGACAAGAAAAAGGGTGGGGGGAGGCAATGGTGTGAAATAGATGATATGAAACTTGTAGAACCCCTTCTCCATTGAAATGTATTGAAATTTTCTGATCATAAAAAGTTAAATACTGTAACTCCATCTGTCGAAGCAAAATTGCAGCAGATGCATAATACAATCCACTTAATACAGACCTTTAATGAATTGTAAGGACACTTGGTCATAGTACACCCCACGTACCTAATAATCCAAAACATTTTCAAACCAACCACCCAAAAGCATTCTTGCACAAAAGGTTAAGAAAAGAAAATATTACTATGACAATATATTATTGACCATGGTCTTTCACCACCATAGCCATGGGGATATATTTCGACTCCATCCTTAAGTCCAAGCTCAGTTCTCTCTAGATGATGCCAACAGAGATTTCAACAAAGAAAATATGGCATGCAGATACTCAAGATCAGTCAAGCCAAGACTAAGTAGCTCATCTCAGCTTAACATTACACATTTGAGTAAAGTTATTTTTGTAATTTCATATATTAGGACTGAAAACTCAAGTGTGTCAGAGAAGTTCAACTTATGATATTAGGCAGTTGCGCTAAGTGGCTAAGGACAAGCGACACTAACTAAAATCACCAGTCTACCACTCCTACCCTTCTCCCAACTTGTGCATATTTTCCTTCATTACATTATCACTTATCAGTAATGCAGCAAAGGCCAGAACACTATGATTCTAAAGCACCCTAATTCAACAAAAAGAAAACTGCCAAATAATAGCGTGAATCACAAAGCAAAGCCATTGCACAGGGGAGGGGAGGGGAGGGGAGGGGGGGTGGGATTATTAATTGCCTAGCAAAGGCTCGAGGTATGGAACTAGCCCAAAATGACATGCTAATCTATATCCTATCGCACAAACTTCAGTAGTAAAATCACTCTAAACTTTGAGTTAGCATAATATTTAAGAATGAATCCATCGATTCACTCATTTTAGTATATCTAGAGGTGGCTGAGCTATTTCTTCTACTCCTCAACCTTTGAACAACGTTTAATCCTTCCAAGTTCTAACCCATCTTATCAATCAGGATTTTCAATTTGAATCATAACCACCATTCACATATCCCACACATAAATATACAAAAACAAATAAATTCTAACCCGGCCTATCGACCAGGATTCTCAATTTGAATCATAACCACCATTCACACATCCCACACATACATATACAAAAACAAATAAAATATACTAGGGTTCTTTTCCTTTCTGTTCAGACAGTAAGAACAGCAGGCTAATACTCAACAGAAGTTAGGGCTCCGGTCTACAGTGGAAAGAGTTGTGGTTTCATGATGCTACTGAAACCATAACAATTTCCAGCCTTATTTTTTAGGAAGAAAGACGGAAAAAGGTCGGATTTTGACTTAAATATCGGAGAGGAAAGCAACTATTCCTCTTTCAATATTCCATTTCACTTTGGAAGAAGAGGGGAAATGGTCATGTGAGTTTAGCTTGGTGAACAGCTCTGGTGTTTATTCACCTTACTAACTCACTAGTCCAATATGAAACACATGTTCTTGTTCTCATTTACCAACTAAATCACATAATGAACGTATAAACATAAAGTTTTATTGCGATAAAACCAACCTCCTGATTAGCGTTAGGGTGAAGGGATATTTGACTTTTTGTTTATAATGGTAGTGTTTGAGTCACAGCTAGCATGTACCTCAGCTAATCCACGAAACCAAAAGAATTCTAGAGAGGCAAAAGGTAACAAGTACTGGAAGTTCCTAGCTATTACATCTAAATAATGGTTAAAATTGCTGAATTTGATGCAGGCTCAAAATCTAATTTATGGTTCACAATTCTCAGCCATTCAATCTTCCAGATCAGCCATAAGTTAGTGTAAAACAGTAAAAAGAAAAAGATTTATCTACTGGAAAACAATCACAACTTAGGTCTACAAACAGTTGTTCCATCTGGTAAAATTCCCTCTACCCTTATAATTTCATCAGCGTAGACTCACACAGAGGTTTGAATTATAGGCTTTAGTGGTTTCTAAGCGAACTAGGATCAGACTAACAACAGCTAACATATGCCAAGGGGGAAATTAATGTTTGATTGGAAATCATGACCCGTCGGGATTTGAGAAGTAGTGAGACACATGCAATTCATGGTATCATTTGAAAGCCAACACAATTCACAGGTTTGGTCAACTGAAAAAGTTCTAAAATTTGTTCATTGATACTTCAACCAAAAAGATGTCAATAATATGGGATCTTCTTTTTTTATAAGTAGAAAAGATGTCACTAATATGGAATCTTGTCCTAAATGATACAGATATGTAGAGCTAGAACTTTTACTTGATTTGGGTAAAACTCTAGAACTAAGGAAAAAACACAGGCAATATGCACAGCATAATATCTAAAAAAGAAACAGAATTTATCCACACATAAAATGGCTGATTTTCAACTACAGAGATAAAGGAAGCTACTGCTTATACTGGTCCCAAATAAGAAAAAAGGAAGCAACTGCATATGCAAAGCACCAGCCAGTACTAAACATGGATAAAGGAGAAGGATTGCAGAAGGTTGACTGCCAGCATAGAAAGCATTCAATTCTGATAACTCCTCTAGACTGATAGTGCTAAAGAAAGCTACCATAATTATGCACTAACAAGGTAGACAAAGCACTGATGAATGAGAAAATATCAAGCATTTGGCTTTGCTAGTTCACTAGGCCTCCATCTAACTAGCAAGAAAACTAGGAAACTAGTAGATAAAGATAGTGATGAAGAGGTGAGAGATTACTCACTCTCGATAGATGCAAATCTGATGCAAAAAAGCTCATCTTTCAGGTCACCATCAGCAAAATCTGGTGCATGCCACACGCAGGACTTCTCATTTCCAGCATGTTCCTGAACCGTCATCGTTGGGAGAACTAGAGATCATACGTCCAAAACATATACTCAGCAAGAAAAAATAAAACCCAAACTAATGACAAGAGAAACTACATTTCAGATTACCTAAGCAAATAAAAATATAAAACTGATAACTTAATTACCAATACTTCCTATCGAGATTTAGGAAAATAACAATGCCACAAACAAATTAAGTTCTGCTGTACAGATCTTCTATTTTAGTTGAACATGTTTCATTAGATTACTCAACTAGAGATTATTCCCTAATATCACAATATCCACATCTCTGCACAAACATACAAATCTCTAACTCCTTAATCTTAACATTCTTATCTTACCCTTGACAAAATTCTCTAGCGGGAATTGACATGAAATAATGATATATTAAGAAGAGCCAAAGATTAATTTTCTTTTGAAATACAGACCAAGGTGGTTGGCGCAGATCTTAAGGGTTTTGGATTGGCGCATAACAAGGCGAACTTTGCCAGTTTCCTTATGCTTCAATAGCTTCACAGTTCCAGCGCCTCTCTCTTTCCACTGATTACCATCTTTATCAAACCTATAAAGCTTGGCTTTCCTGCAAATTTAATTCCAAGAAAGTCATATCCGAAATCACACAAGAAAATAACTGCATTTATACTCCTTCTCAGAACCCACCATCTTTATTTGATGCTGAGAGCATTAAAAACGGAATATAAGAAAATATAGGTCATTAATTAACCCCGGAATTAGATCAATGGACAAGCAATGGACAGATTCACACAGAAAATTAACTGCATTGACACTCGTGCTCTGAAACCTCCATTAGAGGGAGTATTTAAACGATAGGGAGAGCACATACAACAACAGATTAAACAATTGGGTTATTTAGCACATCTTGAGCTTACCGAGGACATGACCTTAAATAGGAGAGTGTGGAGGTTGCTTTCCTACAGGATAGGATTGGTGGTAGTAATTGGACCTTCGTTCTTACCCGTGATATTAGCATTTTTCTCGTCGTTTCTTGATTCTTCGATTTCGATTATTACCTATGTCTTTTGTGCTTCTGTTATCGCATCATTGCTCCCATTTTCACATTATTTCGTTATTGTTACTGCTCTCATTTCTGTATTTTCTTTTACAAACTGCTTGGAAAATGCTTTATTTAAATCTGAGGGTGAATCCAAAACATCCTCACTATATGTACCCTCCTCAGACCCGATTACACCAGGTATGTTGTTGTTGTTGTTGGGTTATTTAACTAACCATATAATCGGAAAAATAACCTCAGTTACACTTGTAATCTACGGAGTGAACATTATTTGAACAATTGGGTTACAAACTTGAACTGTAACTGAAAATTATAGATTTGATCAATTAAACCCTGTAACTGGATGAATTGAGAAGTAATAACCAGTAATATGAGAGTAAGAAAGAAAATTACAAATCAATGAGGGGATCTTCATTTTCCTCGCCAGTTGATACAGCAACTTCTTCAAGCCTGACAATTGGAGCCACCTGAGCTCCGGTATCTTCATCATCGGCTCCGGCAGCTTCTTCTTCCTCTTCCCGGTGCTCGTGCTTAGGCTCAGTGGTCGCCATTTGTAGTGTAATGAGGTTTGAATTAGAGCGGAAGAATATTGACAAACCAAAGGATTTATATACGAGTTTTTTAATAGGGTTTTCATTAATCATGCGACTAATAATTAGTCCCCAAAATACCCGTAGCTTGTTTGGTAAGATAATATAAGAATAATGTCGAATAGAATATGATAACAATTAGAGATGATATTGGGATGGGATGGGACGGATTGAACTTAATTAGTAAAAAAAAATTTAAAAATAATAATAATAATAATAATAAAATATATATATATAAAAAAAAAATTGTGTGGTATCTAATTTGATCTGTCGACATAAGTTATTGTTATGACATTTGAGTTCTCAAAACTTAGTTTTTGTCTTTCTCAACATAAATTTTTTTAGTAACTAAATTATATTTTTTACGGAATAATTTGTGGTTTTGATTGGTCTAAGTTTTATAGGAATTAAGGGACATAATATGTATATCTTTAAAAATATGACTTGTGCTTTATTTATCATTTATGTGGAGCGAAAATTATTTATTATTTCAATGTATGGACATCTTTTGCGGTTCCGGCTCCTCTACATTACTTTTCTCTCCATTTTCTTCAAGTTTCTATTTGAATTAATGACACATGACATAGGTTAAAATAAATGACTAAGATTTAATTTCCCAAAGTAAATCTCTAACCATAATTTAACTAATAAATATATTATATATTTTATTTTAAAAATTACTATAATCCCCACAATCTTAACAATATATTATCTTGTTTGTATAGGGAAAAAAAAGTTTTCTTCCTAAATTTTTTTACCTAGAATGTTTATTTTATTTTATTTTTAAGTTAGTATCTTTATTGCATTTTTTCCTTAAATTTTTCTTTTTAACCATTAGCTATTGAAGAGTATTATTTTTCCTATTTTATTTCACTTTTTTTTTTCTATTGATATAAGTTCTATAAAAGTTTTGAAAAGCAAAAATAAAATTCACTCTAAAATAGAAATAGTTGTACTAATTACCCTGATTTCATCGGATACATAATATTTGCATTAAAATTTAAACCTATGATTATTTTACACTTCATATGTTATTAGGTCACACTTTTATATATTATTATTAGACTTATTATTGTTATTATTGTTGTGACTAAAATTTAATAAATATAATTTAATTACAAATGTAGAAATCATATTAAAAGCAATAGAAATCGAGAATAGTGGCGAAATCGCCTTTACGCGATGAGTATTAACTAAAACATTTCTTAGAAAAAATATACTATTTATTGAATTCTCTTAATTTTCTTTATATATATATTAACTTTCTTAATAAAAACTTTTATTCATCCATTAATATGCTTAAAATTAACGTGCTCGAAAAAATGGTTTTGAACAAAAAACTTTGATAAATATTAATGTAATTGAGATTTATAGAAATAATGAAATACTTATGTAGAAGATTTTTTTTTTTATGGTCAAGTATATTGCGAGATATTTTTTCACGTCATATGTATTCCCTTCATTGTCTTATTGTTTTTATTGAAAACAACTTTTATACCTTACATAAGATAAAATCGACATAAGCTTCTACTTCTCAAATCGTATATTGTTTTTTATGGCGGTCTTTGCATAGTAAAAATGTATGTTATATCTGCATAACTTGTAAGTCTGTTCTAGTGATTCTTGCCTCTATTGAAGCAATCGCGTGGTTCTCCTACCATCTCATTGACCCATTGACTTAGGGTGTGTTTGGTATGAAGGAAAACATTTTTTGAAAAATATTTTTCAATTTTCTCATGTTTGGTTGGATAAAATGTTTTGGAAAATAATTTTCAAATCAACTCATTTTTCTCAAATTCAAGGAAAATGACTTCCCTTCAAAACTTAAGGAAAACATTTTCCATAACTTCCTCCAACTTCAAATTACAATTTTTTTGTTGAAAAAATAGATTTAAAGCTTATTTTTAAAAAACATTTTTCAACTTCAATTTTATTTTTTTTACCCACCCTCACTCCTCCCCCCTCCCCCCTCCAAAAAAATTAATGTTTTTTTAAAAAAAATATTTTCAATTTCAAAATTTTATTTTCACCCCACCCGTACCCTCAACCCCACCCACCCACCCCCTCCAAAAAATAAAATAAATTTACAGATTGTTTTATAAAAAATACTTTCAATTTCAAATTTTTGTTCTTCACCCCCACCCCACCCCTACTCGACCCCCCCGGTCCACTACCAGCACCCCTCCCTCGACCAACCCCACTATCACCTCCCCCCCCCCCCCAAAAAAAAAAAAGTAAAAAAATAAATTAAAGTTTGTTTTAAAAAAATGTTTTAAATTTTTATTTTTTCACCCCTACCCCCGGCCAGCCCAACTACCAGCCCTCCCTACCCCCGACCAGCCCAACTACCATTCACCCCCCCCCTGCATCAGTCCCCACCCCCATCCCCAAAAAAATTAAGTTTGATTTTATTGTTAATTTCAAATTATTTTTTTTAACTCATCTCACTCCTTACACACACACCCCCACCCCCACCCCCCAACAAAAAAAATTAAGTTTATTTTAAAAAAGTATTTTCAATTTCAATTCAAAAATTATTTTCTACTCTCTAGATGTTTTCTCAAAAGTAATTTTCATTCATAAATCAAACACTAAAAAATCTTTTCCGAAAAATATACTCACCAACCAAACATGAGAAAATAAGTCAAAAATCTAGTTGTTTTTAGGAAAACATTTTCCATGGAAAACATTTCCCTTCATACCAAACACACCCTTATGTTTTTTTTTTAGTCAAAAACAACATTTATATAATCCATCCTCCTCGAATCTCACTTGCCTCAACAACTCCACCCTTCAATGTTAGGGATGGCAATGGGGTGGTGCAGGGCGGGGGCGGGGGCGGAGCTAGTTGAGCTTAACCCGTAGAATTTTTAATCCGCCCCGCATAATAGTTTTTTTCATTTTCAACCCGCTCCGCGCCGCATGAACCCATCTGCATAAACTCGCCCCACGTGAATCTGCCCCACATAATGTTTTTAATATTTTCTTTCTACTTAAATTTGATACTAAAAATAAATTCATTTTCTTCATTAAGTTTTATTAATGACTTAAAATTTTATTTTTTGGAAGTCAATTAGGAAAACATGTAACAAATTGTATTATTTTTTATTGAACCATTTTCAAATTACAAATCAATGAGGGGATCTTCATTTTCCTCGCCAGTTGATACAGCAACTTCTTCGAGTTTGACAATTGGAGCCACCTGAGCTCCGGTATCTTCATCATCGGCTCCGGCAGCTTCTTCTTCCTCTTCCCGGTGCTCGTTCTTAGGCTCAGTGGTCGCCATTTGTAGTGTAATGAGGTTTGAATTAGAGTGGAAGAATATTGATGAACCAAAGGATGGATTATATACGAGTTATTTTTATAGGGTTTTCATTAACCATACGACTCGTTTGCAAGATATATAAGAATAATATCGAATAGAATGTGTTAACGATGTGGATGTATTGATTATTTCTTATGGATTATTTGATTCGTTTTGGTAGAATATATAAAAATTATGCTAAATAAGATGTATTAATAATGTTGATATTAGTTATGCATAGATCATTTTTTATATATTGTTTGAATTATTGTTAAAAAATAATATGCATGGCATTATTTTATAAAAAAAATATTTTTTTTAAAAATATCCTTCATAAATATGATGTAAAGATGTAGAAAATTTTTTAAAGGGTAATTATGTCTTCAATCATGCTAATGCATGTTTTGAAATACCTTACATTACTATAATAATAGATTATTATGTATTAGTTGTACATATCTTAATACAAAATATAGTGTATAACTAATGCATAGATTATACATAGACTGAATACGTATATAAAAAAAAGTACTAGTAATATACAAAATTAATGTATGCATTATTACAAATTATTAATTTTTTGGTTTCAATGCACTCTATCAAACGACTCATAAATAGTATCAAATTATTATTTCTCTTACAATGATGGCAACATTTAGACCGACTTACATGTAGGGGCGGAGCAAGCCTTCTTTTAGGGGGTTCATCCGAACCCCTTCGGCGGAAAATATTACTATTTATATATGGTCAAAATTATGTGTTATGTATGTATATATAATAGATGTTGAACCCTATTCGATTAGTTCGTGTATTTAGTCTTTTAGATTTTGAACCCCTTTATATCCTAGCTCCGCCACGGCTTACATGTACACTTATTTCACTAAGTTTTTGCGGATATGGATTGACTTTATTTTGGGTGATTTTTTCTTTCTTGTCTTCGAACATGAGTCTTAATTTTTATTCTTCTTATTCATTTAATGAAAAATTTATCGATCAATATTTATGGCCTAATTTTGCTAGGCATAAGTTTAGATAATTTTGTTTCATTTGATATAAAAAAAAATAAGTTTTGTGGTATCAATTGTGTGGTATCTAATTTGATCCGTCAACATAAGTTATCGATATGATGTGTGAGTTTCACAAAACTAAGTAGTTGTCTTTCTCAACATAAGATTTTTAGTAACTAAATTATGTATTTTTACGGAATAATTTGTGGTCTTGATTGGTTTGTGCTTTATAGGAATTAAGCAATATAACGTGTATATCTTTATAAATATAATTTGTGTCATATTTATCATTTATGCAGAGCAAAAATTATTTGTTATTTCAATGTATGGACATCTTTTGTCACTTGATTGGTATAAGTTTTATAAAAGTGTCGAAAAGTAAAAATTAAAACTCACTCCAAAATAGAAACATTTGTACTAATTACCCTGATTTCACGAGATTCATAATATTTGCATTAAAATTTAAACCTTTAAACACATGATTATTTTTAGGTCACACTTTTAGATATTATTATTATATTATTAGACTTATTATTGTTATTATTGTTGTGACTATAATTTAATAAATATAATTTAATTACAAATGTAGAAATCATATTAAAAGCAAAGAAATCGAGAATAGAGGTGAAATTGTCGTTACGATGAGTATTAACTGAAACACTTTTTAGAAAAAATATACTATTGGTTGAATTCTCTTAATTTTCTTCATATATATTAACTTTCTTAATAAAAACTTTAATTTTGCCATTAATATGCTTAAAATTAACGTGCTCGACCAGATGGTTTTGAACAAAAAAAACTTTGATATAAATATTAATGTAATTGAGATTTATAGAATTTATGAAATACTTATGTAGAAGAATAATTTTTTTATGGCCAAGGATATTGCGAGATATTTTTTACGCCATATGTATGTCCCTCATTGACTTATTGTTTTTATTGGAAAGAATGTTTATACCTTACACAAAATAAAGATAAAATCAGTATAAATTTCTCCTTCTCAAATCGCATATTTTTTTTTATGACAGTCTTTGCATAATAAAAATGTATGTCATATTTATATTACTTGTAAGTTTGTTCTATTCTTGAGAGTGATGAGGAATAACGACAATCTAAGTACTGATTAACTTGCCCACCAATGTTGTTCTCCTACCAGGCTACCACCTCATTAACCCATTGACTTATTGTTTTTTTTATCAAAAACAACCTTTATATACTCCATCCTCCTCGAATTCCACTTGCCTCAATAACTCAACCCCTCAATGTTAGGGATGCCAATGGGCGGTGCTTGGGGATGCATGGTCGAGCTTAACAATTTTTTCATTTTCAACTCACCCCACCCCACCTTGCATAGACCCACTCTGTATGAACTCGCTCCGCATAATTTTTTTAATATTTTCTTTTTTTCTAGTTAAATTTAATACTAAAAATAAATTTCATTTTTTCATCAAGTTTTATTAATTTAATAGATAGTAACTTAAAATTTTACTTTTTAGACGTTAATTAGGAAAACATGTAACAAATTGTATTACTCCCTATGTTTCAAAAAGAATGGAATGGTTTCATTTTTAATCTGTTTCAAAAAAAAATGACTCCTTTCCTTTTTTGGCATCACTTTAACTTCAATTTTCCATGTGGGATGTTTAAGGCCACAAGATTAAAAGACATTTTAGTATACTTGACATAACTTTAATTTAGAACTACAAAATTAAAAAGTCTTCTTTCTTTTCTTAAACTCTGTTCCAAGTCAAACTAGGTCATTCTTTTTTAAACGGAGGGAATATTTTTTATTGGACCATTTTCATTTACTATCTTGAATATTTTAATAAGAGAAAATGGCCAAATGACCCCCCAATCTATTACCGTATTTCCAACTACACACTTATATTCTACGGGCGTCCTATTACCCTCCGAGCTATTTTAAAGTGGAATTATTTCCTCCCTGAAATGTCATTACCAGGTATGTGTCTTGTGGTGAAATACACGCACTTGACACGCGTATTTCACCATTTAATAATTTTTTTTAAAAAAAAAGTTCTCCTCCTTCCTCTTCCTTTCTTATCCAATCAATTTTTCAACCCTAACTATTCTAAACACCATTTTTTACCTCAATAAATTTCTATATCTCTAACAATTTATAAAAACGAAAATTCAAGTCACCCTTTCTCTTTCCCATTCTTTATTTTTTCTCTCTCTAAAATTTTCATGATTAATGTATAATTTGAGTTTTTGATTTTGATTCTTCATGGGTTTTAGGAGAACACATAGAATCATTCTTTAAAAATGTAGAATAAATTATTTTATTTTTAGTTTCTTTTAATAAGTTTGAAGATATTTTTTAAATATACAATTACTTCACTTTGATTTTGTTACTCTTGAGTCCGTGACTTTAAAAAAATTAATTAATGGGTATGTTTTTTAAAAAAATACAAATTTAATTTGTTAGATATGTTCTAAATAAGTCTATTGAAAAATTATTTATTCATAAAATACATTAGTTGTTGATAATTTTTATACCACACATCCACTGAAAAAGCTTCAACAATGATAATGGTGAAAACAATATAGTTGTATAGATAAATAAGAAGAAAGAAAAAAGAATATTAGAAAAAAAACGAAAATTAAAAAAAAAAATAGCAACTCACTCTTTCAAAGAGAGTGACATACGCTCTCTATGCCAACTCATCACTTAAGAGGTTATTTATTTCATTTTAAAGTCAAGAGGGTAATATAACTCCCGCGAAGAATAGGTGTGTAATTAAAAATCCGGTAATAGGTTGGGTGGTCATTTGACCATTTTCTCTTTTAATAACTTTAAACAAATTATCTTAATAAATAATGATTTATCATTCTTATAACATGTAAAAAAATAAAATTAAGTTTTAACCCACATAAAATTATATATACCCGCAACCCGCCCCGCATTAATTTTTAAGAAACCCACTTCGACCCACTCCGTATCCCTCCCACCCCACATAACCTCAAATCCGCTCCGCATAGCCTTTAACCCACCCCACCACCCAGCCCCATTACCCTGCTCAATGTTGACCACCTAGTGATTCTTGCCTCTACTAAAACAATCACATGGTTCTCAAATTGTTTTTATCAAAAACAGCCTTTATAAACTCCAACATCCTCAGTTCCACTTGTGAAACTACATTGAATATGTTGTATTTACTTATTGTTTTCTAAGGTGGCCTTTGCATAGTAGAAAAGTATGTCGTATTTACATTACTTGTAAGCTTGTTGTATGCTTGAGAGTAATGAGGAATAACAACTTAGGTACCAAATAACTCTGCCCATCAAAGCTCTATTGCCTCCGCTGAAACAAGGGCATCAGTCGCATACCACTTCATTGACCGCCAAGTCACTGCCTTGAGCAACTCTCAGCTATCCTAGTACAAAAGTAAAAAACAGTACAAAACATTTTCTTTAAGGTTTGGATCATAGAGCATTCATTGGAAACCCCATTTAACATGACAAAAGTCTCAGGACAAAGGACAACAACAAACTGCTGCTGCCCATTGTTCTTTCTTGTATATAGCGAAAGGCCGCAAGAAAGATTCAAAACCACCTCAGTAATCCCAACATCAAATATAACAATGAACCAAATAGTTCTTGGAATTGAAATCAAGATTCAGCAACATTTGGTTCGCCTTCCATAGGATCAGCTTGAGATGATTCACCTTTCTTGCCTGCTAGTCAAAAGATCGCACTTGTTTCACAAAGAATTTAACACTACATTACTTCAGTTATTTTTCAAATGCTTTGTTGAACTTACCTTTCTTTTTCTTGCCGCCACCTTTCTTCTTGGTCTTTACGGGAAGGGCTAGCCAGGTCTTAATTTCAGGTTCATCGTCTATTGTCTTAGCAGGTGACAGCTCCTGAAGAGCATGAGATGTGATCCTATCTGACCCGTTAGGCATCAATAGCACTGTGAATTTTATGTGAGCAACTAAATCACCTGCATATCGTTATAAGAAAAAGTATAAAATACGTGCGATATTATCTGGAAAATGACATTTGTGTGAGAATAAGAAAAATAATGACACTCCTTAAGAATGGTGTTATGTTATGGAACAGGGCTAAAATAGTACGGACCAGGTTTCTCATGTAGAACAGGATACGGCTGCAAAAGATCATGGTTAACACATTCAACTAGTCCCAAACGAGCTCTTTTCTCCTCCAAATCCCTGTTCAAGTTGCGCAGAAGAAGGATACAACATTGATAATCACAAAAACAAGTACATTTATTACACACATCGTTAATAAAGAAAACATTGAAAATCAAGATGACCTTGCTGTAAAAGGCATGATAGGGAACTTCTGACTGATTTCACTGAAGATAAACCTTGATGCTTTCATCTTCAGGTTGTAGCTTTTATCTACAGCTCTCTTGTAGATGGTTGTTTGTTTCTCATCCAACAACTTTGGCTGCAAAATTTCGGAGGGCACAAGAAAGTAAACATTTGTGACATTTTCAATTGATAAGTTCTGGTTTCCATGTAATGTCCAGGTATCAAAGTTTCAACATTTACCTTTCCTTCACCGGTGCTTGTAACAATGTCAACTGAATAGACCTCATTTTCCTCAAACTCCGCATCATCTACTCTGGTATCAGGATTAGACACACTTAACACAACTTTGTTTCCGTCAATCACAAACTGTTTCATTTGATGGCTCAAAACACCCTCAACAATCTTGCAGTCATATGCTGCAGCAACTTTCTGAATAGCTTCTGTTACATCCGAGTTCTGCAGCATCAAAGAAACTTAGCGACAAGCATTTAGAGCACTGGACGTATGACACTAGTAGCACTATAAGAGAATTATTGGGATGAACTGTCAAAACAACTAGGTATAAGATGAAAGCCATGCTATCATTAATCCTGGACATCAATCCAGGTACTATTTAGTATTTTCAAAACACTCAAACAGGACCAAGGCATAAACACATAACTCACATGAGCATACTGAGGCAACTAGGAATAGGCGATAGCAGCAAAAGACATTTAACTTCTAACTCGTAAGATGGGGAACTTCTCTCCTATAAATCTTCTTTGCACGAGCTTCTGTAAGCCCCGAAACAGACTCCAATTACATGTGTGAAGCATCGTGAATGAACAACAACGAAGCCTCAATCTCAAACAAGTTGGGGTTGGCTATATGATCTCCATTTAAGCACATTTCGTCTCATCATCTTACTAAATAAATAAAAGTTCAACTCCTATTATATTCCTATTATATATAAATATAAATAATAGAAGTTCTTTAGTATGTTTAAAACCTAGGTCTGATCTTGGGGGAGAAAGATCAGTAAAACCCTCGATACAATCTTGAGGTTTTCATATGAGTGGAATTAATAATTAAACCCAACTAAGATATGGGGCTTACAATTATGAGATATTATGAGATAATAGGTGGAAAACTTGAGGAGAAAATATTGATGACGAGGAGAATCTTGAAAGGAGATAAAAGGAAAAGGAGTGACATAGAAATATCTATATATATAAAGGTATTCCATTTTCTTCAATTCCACCTTAATTTTTGTTTTGATTACAAAAATCATTGAATCTGTACAGCATTTCTGCGTCAATTTTGGTGAAAGTACCCAAAATAAGTTGACCAGATCGGGTACCGATCAAACACCCACACCCATGTCGTTTCGACAAGGGTGCGGCACCGAAAGGGAAAGGTGTGCACAACATAGTTGTGCAGTACATATTTTGGGGGATTTTGACAAAATAAATACTGTCTAACATCACTAGATCAAGGGTTCCATAGCATAGAGCCATAAATCACCATCAGTGTACTTTCAAGGACCAAGGTAACCCATTTACTCTACTTGTAATTTCTTTATTCTTTTTGAGATGGGGGTTAATATTTAATGCTTAACATGAAGTGTTTAATCTAAATAATTAAATTAGACTATCAACTGAATTTGACTTGAAGCAGGGGTGAATCTACGTAGAATGGAGGGGACATCTCGGTTGAAATTCGGTGCGTGTGTGTATATATATATATAAAGAAATGTAAAATATTAACCATGACACCCAGAGAAACAATGTGCCTCGTGATGCCAGTAGTTAAAGCTCAAGTTTAACACCTTGGGGACACATGCTTGAGCCCTATTGGGTGAATTTTCTGGAAACTGTTTTTTATCATGTGGACATCCTTCTGTAGCGAATTTATTGTTAAAAATTGTGGATAAGAAGCATAAAACCCTAGATCTCTTCTAACTAAAACCTTTACTAAACCAACTATATAAGTCCAAATCTAGCATAAAAGTTTGCTCATAAAATATATAGTATAATCTTCCTCTGTGAATATTATGCCTCATATGTTACTGTGCAAAGCAGTGTGGCACCCAAAGCTTCCAAATCCCAGATCCGCCACTAACTTGGAAGTATAGAAATTGGGGGAAATTGTTAGTTCGTTGGCAATGACTATATGAGAAGTATGATTCATTATAAGTAAATTGACGGAGCATTTTTGAAGTAGTAATGGAGTTGCAACATACCTACGAGGATGAGATTTCTCACAACCTTAGAAATTAAGAACCTTGAAAATATTGGGTTGTTTAGCCGAAAGTTGAACTTGGCGAAATTGAATTTTCTGGAGATTAAGATAAGTATTGATTTCATTATTTGATGTAAATTCAGTTACTAGTTGTTGTTGGCAAGCGTAGAAGTTACTCTTTCTAGGAAGAAAGAATTTTTGAGTGAGTTAAGACTTGGTTCGTACTAAAGCTCTTTCCTTACGAAGCCATAACCATAAAGTGTTTGATTAAATTATTCTTAAGGTTAGTGTGAGTTTAATTGGAATGAGTGAGCTCACACTGCATATCATTGGATGAGTCTATCAAGTGCTCTTTGTTTACTTCCTTTGTTTATCCACGTGACCAAGCCATAATGTAACCTTATTCGCTAGACTAATACAGTACTTAATTTTGGATGCATAATGACAACTAGCTAAACCCTTCATGCTGACCAGTGATTCATTAACCTATTTACAACTGACTAATAAGGAGTAATAAAACCAACACAATAGTACTTTTGTGATTCTAAATGCTAAATTATGTAATGTACTATAAAAATGTGTGGTTGCTAAGATTATGATAAGTTAAAATGTTGAAACTTCAATGCATACTTAAATAAATGGTAAACTGTATAAAGGATTACGAGTAACCATATAAGGGTTACTAATTTTGTCATAATGAGGCACAACATAAATAGTAACCTTGCAAAGGGTTACTAACGTTGCTGCAATGAGACATAACATGAATTAACGAATAGTGAACAAACAAAGGGTCACAAGCAGCCATACAAAGGGTTGCTAATATAGCTGTAACAAGGCATAAAAGATTCAGTGTCATATAAAGGGCCACAAATAACCGTATAAAGGGTTACTAATGGGGCACAAGAAAAGTTCAGTCGACCGAAGCAACTTCAAAGAAAGAGAAAAGTATGAACTAATTAAGCTATAAGTTTTAGTTATTGGTTTCCTGTTTCATGTGGTACAATACTTTAGGATGAATTATGACTTGCTTCCTCTCTTATCCCTTCATTACCCACGTGTTTTTATTCAAGAACGCATTGTGACTTTAGTGAGGAGAATGTTAAGACTCATCAAGTACTACTAACAATATACAGACATTCTCTTTATGGATCCTACACTGACCCAGGTTTCATAGACGAGCAGACTACGAGTTCATCTATGAAAATTTATCCACTATTTGTTTTGGGGATTAGCCAGATAATCTATATCTTGTGCACTCCCCTTAGTACTCCAGTAGAGGCTTCATACACGTGTTTTCAATACTTTCTAGTTGTTCACAGGTTTCAATATATTTTTTGGATTATTTAAGAGTTGTTGCAGCAAAGTTTTTTTAATCCAAAAGTTCAAGTCATTATTTCTTTTTACAGGCACTAGGGGTTATGTACTGGTTAGCAGGAAATGGATCATCATCGACGTATCATTTTGCTGTACCTACCTTTCAGAAAAATATAGGAAACTATTATATAGTCACAGAGAAATCATCAACTTGGATCTCAAGCTTAGGCCATCAGTAAGCCGTATCTGTGGTTCATTCATATGACCATATCCATTCAAATTGGTAATACAATGCCCTTACCCACATATTCACCACATTCCTTCTATGTAATCAAACCCACCTAAAACAAATTTTCTCATACCCAAAACTCTTCAATGTACAACTCGAAAATCAATCATTTCAAAAGACAAACTAAGCTTATCACTTTAGAACAATAGATAAACAATATTTTCAGGCAAAACACACAACTAATCTTTAGCAACCGAGACTTGACCGGCATTGACACTTGTGGTCTGCGCAAAGCAATGATGACTGTTATTGAGAACCATCCTATCCATGTAAGTGGTAGACTAGTGGTGGCTGAAGTTTGAAAAGCACAACTTGACGCAGGATAACTTCTCCCAATATCCTTCATTACATAACATCTTATATCCTACCATGCCAGAATAAACAAAATTTAGATTAAACATTACCTTCCTTCCTGGTCTTACAAGCCTCAGAGCAACTTCAGCAGCTGTATTAGCAGCCGCAAGAACATCAGCAGCTCTACCAGTAACAGGTCCTCCCTGGACCACATGTGTATGAGCAACAACAGCAATAAAGCCATCTATATGACACCCCATATCACTGCAAAAAAGTAAACCATGACTTACTCGTACAAAAGCTTATCTAATTCTACAATACAATTGGGAGAAAAAAAATAGCTACATGATAAACAGTTCTTCAATTTTGAACTCAGTCAAATTTCACACTTCTCTTTCCTACCACGCACAAGTCACAATCATGGCAAGAGATTAAATCACCTTAAATTGCTCTAAACTATTTCTTACATTTTCACCATATCACCTTCTTCCAATATTGTCTCATCATTAGACAGTGGAGAAAAATGGCAGACGGTATTGTTAACTGAAATGCAGGTTGGGAATGCCACACCTCTCTCGATTTTCTTCTTCACATTCTTGTACATATTCCCTGTTTGCCTGTACCAGAATTCACTCGTTAAATCAATAGCTCGACATCACATATGTCACACGCAATTCTGAAATAAAAGATCTGTTAAGAAGACATCAAAACAAGTAAAATTCATACTCTTTGATAAAGGCATCTCCTTTTTCACAAAGATCAACTATCTTTGCTTTTGGCTTGCATTCAGACACCACCAACTGCAGAGCCTCTGCATAATATCATATCATTACTAATCGAAAACATTCTACGTATCTTTAATAAATTAAAGACCACGAAATTTAAAAATCTTTCCAAAACATCATGTCAAGTCAAAACAAGACAAACAAATTGAAATGCATGGAGTACAAAAGTTCCAAACATCAGTAGTAAATTTTCAGTTATCAGATAACCCCATTTTCAGGGGAACAATTTTCAATCCAAAAAATCAAAAGGGGTATCCAAAAAACATGTAAAGATTCTATTTTTAACACAAAAAAGAAGCAGAAAATGACAGAAACGAAAAGGGGTTGTAGAATATTAACTGTTGACGATTTCAGCAGCACCCTTATACTTAGTAACAACCTCAGGACTTGTCAGATCCAACTCCTTCTCTTCTCTCTCATCATCCGACATAGCTATCAAATGGTTCAAGTTTTACACAGCTGAAAACACAGAAAAAACAAGAAAGAAACGTTTCAAAGAGTGAAAAGGGTGACTGAAAAAGCAATGAAATTACACATACACTTTGATTTCTTGATTGAAGGAAATGGAGGCGAAAAGGGGTTTGAGCTAGGGTTTGGACTGTGTTTTTTTTGAGTTGGGAAATTTTATGGAGAGACAAGTGACAACGTGGTGATTACGTGGCATTAAGTGGGTCCCACTAAGAAGAAATTGATATGGTGACGTGGATCATAATGTGTCAATATTTGGGGGTGTTTCAAGGTTATAACAATTTTAGTAATTCTATATATATACACATGTTTTGTTTGTAGCCCTTTTGCTTCTTGGATTGAAATTTAAGTGAGTGTATTTATTCGTTCGTTCTTAACCATCTCAGGTTCGAGTCTCCTTTGGTATGGAGTCGCTTTTATTGGTGAGTATGTTATCTTTAATGTGGTACTTCTCGATGCAAATTAATTTGAATTTAATCGAGCTTTAATATGAATATCAAACATCGTGAAAAACCAACAAAAAAAAATGAGTGTATTTATTATTTTTTGGTATATATTATTAAAGTAGTACATTCCCTACTTGTTTGGATGGTGGTTATCTATCATATTGTTATAAAAACAATGTGTTTTGACTATTACTCAAATTTTATTATTGTAATAGTTAAGTTTATTATTGTGTAATGATGAAAAGTTTCATTTTTATCTTGTTTGGATGGTTGTTACCCAGTACATGTATTGTATGGTAAGTTTAGATATAATATTTGTTTTAGTATATTACTTTAATTTTATTGTGTCATATCATTAAAACCATTGTTAAATAGCAATGAAAAATTACACATTATGTTACGATTGATTTGGTATGATCACATTTTACCTTAATTTTTTCTTCTTATTTTGTCTTTACTTATTATTTAATAATGCTATTTTATCTTTCATCTTACTATTTTATAAAAGTTCTACATCATAGCCATGGGCGGATCTATGAAGGCCAGTGGGGGTGCCACGCCACCCCCGAACTTCGACGAAAATTCTATATATACATGGGTATATATATATAATATTTATATAAATATAAAGCATGTCACCCAGTGAACAAAATTAGCTTGTGGTGCCACGGTAGGAGGGTAACTTTAGATGACTAATGTTGCGGGTTCGAATCCCATTTGTACCTATGTTTTTTGAGAAATTTGCTAGACATTTTTTAAGAAAAAAGAAGGCTCCAAGCACCTTTTTTAAGGAAAAAAGCTGGCTCATTAATCGATAAGTCTATTTGGCACCCACGAACTCTAAATCCTGGATTCGCCACTGATCATAGCCTACTTTTCTTTAGGTTTATATATCCTTTGAATTGTTGATATGTGAAATAATATAACGACGGAGAATGATACAATCTATTTAAATGTTATATTCATTAAATAATATAGTACGATACAATACAATATAAGACACTATGAAATAATACGTAACCATCCAAACATAATATTCATGTAATGATCGAGTTTGGTGTGATTCGTCGTATTTTTTTTTTATTATTTCTACTTCTATCATTGTTATTATCTTACAATTTTATTTCTATTCTTTACCCTGCCTTTTTATAATATTTATACTATATACCCTATTTTTCTTTTAATTTTATTCTTCAAGTTGATAATGTCTAACAATTATATAAGGACGGAAAGTTGTAGGAGAGGGTGTTTTGAATATGAATTTTGAACTTGTTTTGACAATTAATTAACAAAGTAACTATGTGAATTAGCCTCACCTAATGGTGTGTTAGCATATGTGTGTAACCATTTTCCTCATATAGCAAACAAAAAATAGCGCGTTATACATATTCCATCGATCATAATGACTTTTGAGTCTGATTCGTTATTGGAATTTATATAGCATATACTAAATAAGTGAGCTATATGTAATTTTTGTCAATTTTATTTTTGTACATCATTTTGATCACTTTATCGTAATTATTTAGAGAAATTGTGATTGAGTTTGCAAGTGTTTTTACTATCTTGTCATTTTCAACGAAGTTGTTTATAATAATTGGAAAATGTATAGTAGGGGTGTGCATCGATTGGTTCGATTTAATTTTATGTATTATTAATTTGATTTATTGACTTTTAATTTTTATAACAATTCAATTTTTGATTTAACCAATAAAAGATGCTCATAAAATAAATATATAACAAATCACGTGAAACCAAATTAACTATAAAAAAATTGAATGATGGTGCAAAGAAAGACAATGGTCTTTTCCAAGGAATGGACAAAAGGTTATTAGACAAAACATGAGATGTTAGTGGTAAAATTAGATGACAAATCATGTGAAACCAATTCATGCATCTTCATTTGAATAGAGTATTGTATAATTCTTGCTTTACAACCATCAAATATCTTAGTGATATGGTTGAAATTCATTTATTATTAATTAGAAGTCTTGAGTTTAAATTATAGAAATAGAGATAATTTTTTGAGTAAAGAAAACATTTTATTTCCGTACTAGGCCTATTCAGCACAAATTCAAATTAATCAAGTCAAAACGACACCACTTCAATCCAAAACACGTTAGAATCACCTATCATCAACAAACATATTTTTCTATTGAATTCTTTTTAGATGCATGAATGTCTAATAAGTCTAGAAAAGAAAAGAACAAAAGAATTCCTACTTAATGAAAAGTACACCTCATGAAATGCTCACAAAATATAATAATATGTAGACAAAAGACTTGTGAAGAAAATCCATACAACATACCTAAAAAAATCTAATTTGTCAGTGGTTACATCTCTTTTCTTGTAAAATAATAGTAAGATGAACTGAATTTAGTAGTCGTATGACAAAAGAATAAAGCATAGAATATACATAATTAAGAACTGATTACTAATTCACTTTACTAATTAGTGCACTAATATGTTGAAGATGTATAAGAGAGACGAAATAATTAAGAGAATCGTATAATAATGCACAAGTAATTGGAAGTATAATTCACCAAATAGGAGCCCGCAGTTGAAGGTTCCAAATAGCCCGATCCCCCCACCAACCAAATCTCTTCTTTGTCTTGTTTAAATAGCAATCTATTAATTAGCGTTCTGAGTTCGAATCTTGAGTATGATGAGGAAAATTTTAGTAGCTTTTGAATGAGACCTTATACAACATATGTACAAAATAGTGAGTAAATATCTCAAAAGATCATTTAAGTATGTGAAATTATTTGAGAAAGTCACTGAACTTGATTTTATATCAATAAGTCACTCAACTTAAACCATTTTTCTAAAAAATCATTATAACCAAAAGATAAAAAAATTAATTGCACAAACTACCCTTCAAGTTTAGTTTTGTAATACTTATTTCCATTGTAGTTTATAATATTATGCTTATTTTTTATTTTATTTATTTTTAATACTTATATTAACTTAATTAATATCAACTCAATTGTCCAAGCATTAAGCATTAATGCAACTTGGCTTAGGTTTCATGATATTCTACCACAATTTATATCCATTAACATATGTACTTAATATTTTATTTTGATAATAAAATATATGTACACAAACACTTCGAATTAGTCCGGACAAATCCAAATTCGATGACTCCAAAGCTGAATCATCCCCTCCCACCCCAACTGGAATTGGACGTGGATGAGGCTGAGATCCCCCCCCCCCCCCGCACCCCACCCCACACAAATTCTTCCCTTTTTTTCTTCCTTAGTTAACCTGAGAAGATGTTTTTTTAATTAAGAAAAAAGAACCATTTCTTTTTTCTGCATAAGTTTTCAAAAAATTATTTCTATCTAAATATTGGATATTAGTTTTTGAATATCCCTTCCGTAGTCCTGTTACTGTGGTTTTTTGATAAATGGAATAAAAGATGTTATAAATTCATTTAAATTAAACATTATATAATAAAGGGAAATTTATTTAAATCATAAATTTTTATGTTAATAATAATTAGGTTAAGAAAATAATTATTAAAAATAAAATAAAATAAGATAAATAAACATAATATTATAAACTTTTAAGGGAAGTAAGTATTACAAAACTAAACTTAAAGAGTAGTTTGTGCAATTATCTCTTTATCTTTTGGTTATAATGATTTTCTAAAAATATAATTTAAGTGATTTTTTAAAAGAAAATCCATAAGTTGAGTGACTTTATTGACATAAAACCAAATTGATTGACTTTCTCAAATAATTGAGTGACCTTTTGAGATATTACTCCAAAATAGTTGAGTTTCAATGCGAATATCCCAAACCAGAACTCAAAACAGTGAAATTCAAATGAAAAGGAAAACAAGAAAATTTCTTTATAACCAGATACAAAAACTGGGAAATTCATATATAGACATTACATATTCAATTCCCATCATCGCCCGCGTCTCAGTTTGGATGTCATGAGTAAACTATTCAGTCATAGAAGCAATTTTCTATACAGGGTAAAATGTTAAAAGAGCTATACATAAGTCTCCAGTATCTTATCAATCCATCATTGTCCACGGAAGTTAGTTGAGAACGAATTCATCCAGCAACTCAACAGTTTCTATACATTCACCAAAATTGTTGCAGTTGAATTATCATCACACATATATCATCAACAGAACCTCGTGAAACAGCAAGATCGATAAGCTTTTTAGAGGCCAATAATGGTTGTGGCTTACTCATGCCTGTGCAACACAAAGGCCTAGCAGCATCAACTACTTCCTGGTTGCTGACTTTATCCCATAAACCATCAGATGCAAGGACTAAGAACTCCAATTCAGGATTAAGTTCAACGACTGTAGTCTCAGGTTCTGCGATTATCCATTGTTTAAGATAACGATCTCCTATACCTCTCGATACAGCAAGAGATCCCTGGATCCTCCAAACACCATTAGAACAATCTACATAGCCACCCTACACAACAATAAAGCATCATACGATTAGTAACCTGAAAATTAAGACATGTTAAACTAATAAGTGATCCATATAGATAAGCAATTCATGGTCAAGTTGCTCACCGAAGTCTCAATTCTATCTTTCTCGTCTTTTCTTGAAGGCTTGTGATCTGAGGTGAGTGCTTCAGCAATCCCACCTCTGCTAACAACAGCGCGACAATCACCAGCATTAGATACTACTAAATCACCATTTCTGATCAATGCTGTTACACAGCACGATCCACCCCCAAATTCTTCACTGAGAAATTCGGTATCTGTCTTTAAATAACCATTTTTGAGCGCCTCCACGACATCTTCATCATTCCTCCTTACTAATTCATCCATAATGTTCTTATTCAAGTGCTCTGCTGCAAACTCAGCAGCTTTAGGTCCTCCATGTCCATCAAATACACCAAAAATACCCTGAAACAAGTAATCCCTTTGTCAATTTCAACCATTCACAAATAGCATAGGAAACTAAGAAACATATAAGTATAGTCTAAGTTCTTGCTAGGCACCTTATGACAAGGATTTATTGTATGTAGTCTTAACCTGCATTTCTATTTCCACAGCTCAAATCGGAACTAAAATTCGGGGAACAATAATGCATTTTTTATAGTTAAAAATTTAGAAATAAACAATTGATTATACCTGTTTTGAATCTCCTTGTAAATTGACAAGCGCAGAATAACGATCCTCCATTGCACCTCTCCTTCCACGTTTACAACAAACAGAATATTCATCGCCTTCAACCTCAAAAAAATCCGCCGCTGCCGTCGGAGTTTCCGGAAAATTCCCAAAATTCGTTGAAACGACCGGAATATCCAATCTAGCAGGTCTCTTCCTCTTCGGAACCGTCGGAGAAGTAGAAATCGGTGCAGATATTGAACAGTCAGAAGAATTTCTGTTAATGCTAATCGTTTCCGGTGAAGATTTCTCAATCAGAAGAATTTTCAATTGCAAAGACGAAGACAAAGAAGAAACAGTAAATGATGGAAATTTCGTTAGAGTTAGAGATTCAGATGATTTCCGAGACGGTGAAGAAGATGAAAATGAAGCCGATTTACATAAGCGAGAATTAGTCACCGGAATCCTAGTCGCCGGCGAGAATGCCGGTGAGTTTGGAATTGCGACGGTACAAGACATTGCTTTAATTTTTTTCAAAAAGTAGTTGGAATTCCGTGTTGTTTGTATGAAGAAATTGAGAAGATGAGAAAAAAAAGGGGTATTTATATATGCGGAAAAAAAGGAAAAATTTGTGAGTGTGTGTGAGCAGTCAAAGTAATTTGGTTGTGGGACCCTCTTTCAGTATTAATTCCGTGTTTGAGGAGACACTTTTTTTTTTTTTTTTTGATTTTTGACTATTAATTTCAACCATTCCTTCTCATGTACTTTTGGGCGTAAAACCTGGCAAGGAAAAATTACGCCTATAAACAAATATATATTAGTTAATTAGCTAAGATAGTTATAATTTTTATTAACTATAAGGTTAATTTTAGCTATAATTACGTCGTCTTTTTCCTCTTTTATACATTATCAGATACAAATTATACATATACAATTATATGATAGATATACAAATACAATTAGCTTCTCTCCACTCTTTGTCTTCTCTTGCTCGCCTCTCTTTGTATACCAGTTACATATATACAATTATCTAACAGATATACATATACAATTTGTCTCTTTCTACTCTTTACCCTCCATCGTTTGACTGTCTCCTTCATGCTCCCAATATTGCTCGCTAGATATACAAATACATATGTATATCAGTTACACATATATAATTATTTGACGAATATATATATATATATTGTTTGACAGATATACATATACAATTCATCTCTCTACTCTATGTCCTCTCTTCTCTCTCACACAATCCCGTTCCCTCTCTCCTCCTTTTCACACAATTTGAAGTTTATTTTAGTGGCAATTTGTGAAATTTCCTCAATCTTCAAATTTTATTTTTATTTTTGCTTGTTGCTTTGAGATGTGAAAAATGAGATTGAGATAATTTGAATATGTGAAAAAGAGGAATAGGTGTGGATGGTAGTAATAATTTAAGGAGAGGTAGATTGGGGAAGAGTGGGAGAGAAGCGATTAAATAAGTTTACATGCTTTGTCTTTGTTAGGGATATTAAAGAATGAAATTCCTACTTCTTGTTTTTTATTGTAAAATTTCAATTCTTAAAAATCATACAAATTCACGAAGAAAAACGAAATAATTATGAATAGCTTTCTCTAATGATAATTCAGTTTAGATTCACGTGCTCGTAGAAAATTTGTCTAGTGTTTTTTCCTTTCATTTGATATGAAATTTTAAATTATAAATTTCATTTTAACTTGTAAACTTAAATTTAAAAATATGTATAATATGTAAAAGGGATAATTTCAGAGATCTCTTGCTAGATTTTATTTTACAATACTCATCTTTCGTGTGATTTAACATATTACGCCTACTTTTCTTATTTTGATTTTTTGATAACCATTCCTTAAGTCTATTTAAAATAAGTATGAATGAATTACTATTTGACAAATTTGCCCTTATTATTTCTTCATATTAACACATATTATAAAAATGACTTATTTAATAAATTATTTACAAATAATTTTTAAAAATGACATATTAACGTATTATAAAAATATTTGTGTTGGTTTATTTTTATATTATCCCTAATGTGATCTTAAACCTAAGATGTTGCCTTCCTAAGAAAATATCATTAAAAATAAAACGAACATTTTAAAATTTGAATATAATACTAAATATAAAAAGATAAGTAGTTCGTTTTAAACAAACAAAAAAGAAACTAAGAGGAAATTTCTTATCGAAATAAGGCCATATTAATCTATAGTAACGATATTTCTCAGTTTATTATAATTAGCTTAGCAGAATGTGTACAAATTGAAATAATGCCTTTGTTTATCACCATGATTAGCACATAATTTTAAGAATTTTAGTTCAAAAAAAGATTTTCTGTGATGAATCACCTAGATCTATACTAAATTTCTATTTAAATTTTTTGTATTTCACTTCCAAACATCTAACTCTCAAGTCGTTCAATTATTGTTATACAAGCTACAAAATCACTCAATCAATTCAAATAATATTTTTAATAATTTAATAACTTTTATATTATAATTATACAATAAATTTGTACTTCATCCTTCCGATTTATGTGATACTGTTTGACTTGATATAGTGTTTAAGAACAATTTTTTTATAAAATTTATGATCTAAATATTTGTGTGGTTGTATATTATTTTATTAAGAATAAAAAAATAATTTTAAATTAAATTATTTGAAATTATAGAAAAATAATATTATTAAAATAAAATATCGTATAAAATGAAACCAAAGAAATACATAAAAAGGAAAAAGAGAAAAGAAAAAAGAGCGACTTCTGGTGGAATTCAAAATTGTAAGTCAAACACGCTAATCAAAAGATGTTCCGTGTTTTGACTTCAGTGTAAATGTGACATTTGGCACATTTCTTAACATGCAATTCACTAAAAGTAGTTAATTTCATAAGATATAATTTGGGCCCATTTAGTAGGTGGAATGAGATAAATAAAAATAACTTATGAGATTAGTTATCGCGTCTTCTATAAGGATAACCTTGCCATTTTAGTGTATTTTCCTTCCTTACCCAATATAGTTAAGGGAAATTTTCGCATATAGCCACTTAAAACAGCTTAATTGTGCTTCATAGTTATAGTTTGCTAATTATAATTCATAGCTACATGTTATAGGAGGGAGAGTGGCGAGCGAGATTGGCAAAGAGAGCAGAGAGGCCAGCGAGAGAGGGCAGAGAGTAGAGAGAGACGAACATTATATGTATATTTGTCCAGTTGTATATGTATATCTGTCAAATTATTATATATATGTAATTGATATACAAATGTCTTTGTATATCTAGTGAACGGAATTGGAAGATGGAGGAGAGAGAGGAAAGAGATTGGGAGAGGAAGGAAAGAGGTGAGCAAGAGAGGGCAGAGAGTGGAGAGAGGTGAATTGTATATGTATATCTGTCAGCTGATTTTTATATATATAACTAATATACATATATATTTATATATTTGGCGAGTGAGATTGTAAGAGGGAGGAGAGAGGCGAGCAAGATTGGGAGAGGAGGAGAGAGGCGAACGAGAGAGGGCAGATAGTGGAGAAAAGTTAATTGTATTTGTATATCTGTCATATAATTGTATATGTATATGTATAATTTGTATTTATATTTGTATATGTATAAAAGAGGAAAGATGAGAGAGGCGACGTAATTACGACTAAAATTTAGCTGCGAGTCGTAATTAATTCAAATTATAGCTATGTTAGCTAATTAACTAGTGTATATTTATTTATCTGTGTAATTTTCCCAATAGTTAATTTTTAAGATATGATTAGGATTGATTTGATATACATGATAAGATAGATAAAGATATTTCATAAGGTTAGTTATTACCCACTCTGTCCACTTTTATTTGTCATAGTTTCCCTTTTTAGAGTCAAACGATAAGAATTTTGACCAACATTATATGATGTATTTTTTCATCATATTGATATGCGAAAAATTGCAATTTATAGTACTTTTCGTGTAGTTTTTGAAAATCTATTTTTTTTTGTTTAAAATATCAAATTAATATAATCTAATTTAACTTTGAAAATTAGTTAAATTGACTTTCGAAAAATATAACATAACAATTAAAAGTGGACGGAGGTAGTACGTCTTAGATATGAAAGAGCTAATACTTTCATGCTAGTACATCCCAATATTCCATGAAATTGCTATTCCTTATACCACCAACTAAATATTTTGAAATAATCATGTTTTTTTTAATTATTTTATGAAATCATCACGATATATTACTATTTAATCCTTTTTTTCTTCCTTACCCATTATATTGTATATTGTATATAATTTGTAAATTTTTTGATTGCCTCCATTATTGAATTTTTTGAGTTCACATTGTCGAAGTTGAATTTTTAAAAAATGTGACTCATATAGATTATTAGTTGACAAATTCCACATGTAATTGTGTTTGTAGCTCAAATTGTGGTTAGAGCTAGTAATGAGCTTGGTAGATATAGGTAGTGAAAAATAGATTAGACAGGTAAGCCATCGTTATTTTTTCGAATATGATTTTTGTGAGAAATTATATATGTCATTTAGATCGATTGTAAATAGTCTAAAAGATTGTCTACAATTTAGTTTTGATGTGATATTGGTGGAGATTTGGATTGATTTTGAACCCATTGCAATTGAATATAAATTGGAGAAATTTGTCATTATAGCTAGTGACAAGATATACATTTTTATTACATGGTAAATACTAAATACATTTTATATTTTTTTATAATAATAATACATGAGGGTGTGTATATATATATATTTTCGCAAAACCGATATGGATATGTGAGTATAGATTGAAAAATAAGATTACGTGAATTCACAATTTTATATTTTCGCAAAAACAAATTGGTTATTTGAGTATAAATTGAAATATGTGATTACGTGAATTCAAAATTTTATATTATGATATATATCATAGCAACTTTCATATATAGCAAACACAAAAATTATATTTATATGTTATAGCTATAATTTGCATAATTGTGCTCCATATCAAACATAAATATGTATATTTCTATACATATACAAAAGAAAGCAGCTGTATATAATATGTTATGTTTCGGTATACATATACAAAAAGATCAATTGTATAATCTGTGTTTATATAAAGAGAGATAGGCAAAAGAGAATTGTGCAGGAAAATATTTGTATTGTATAATTATAAGTGTATAGGACGAAGATATATGTATTTGCATGTGTATATACAATTTTCTCTCGCTTTATACAAACAGAAACACAATTTATACATTTCTATTTGTATAAGTGAGAGAGGCGAGGGAGAGACTAGCGAGCGAGATCTGGAAAAGGGGAGAGAGGGGAACGAAAATATATGTATATATATAATTTTCTCTCGCTTTATACAAACACTAATGCATTTTATACATCTTCGTTTGTATGAAAGCGAGAGAGGCAAGGAAGAGAACGAGAGTGGCGAGCGAGATTCACCAGGAGAGAGGCAAAATAACAACAATTTGCTATGGGATACAATTAAATCAAATTATATTTATAACATTTAATTTGAATTAATAATTTGCTATTATATACAATTTTTCCTATATATTATATATTGAAAATCTCAAAAATATATCTACAATAACCATAGATCTTTAATTAAGCCCAAACTATAGTCATTAAAGTTCCTCAAAAACCATCAAGAGTGAACTTGCAAACTTGGATAACTCTGTTCGTCAGTGAGAATTAGGCCCATTATAGTTGTAACACAGCCCAAATTACTGTAAGGCGAAGATGGGCACCAACTAAGTTGGGCTATTATTAATGGGCTGCAATATTTGAAATATCAAAACCTTACACGATATGTGTACTCTACAAGATTACGACATGTTTGGGGCAAACTACATAAATCTCATTAGTTTAGGTCCAAATTACTAAGATTCTCAATAGTTTTAAATATTACTTCCTCTACCATATTTTATGTTTAGGATACACACGTTGAAATCCGTGATATACATGTATTTGCCGAATTTTAAAACTGAGATACATATTTTATTTGTATAAATTAATTGCTTGTAATTGATTTCCTTAATTATAGAAGTAATTAAGGATTTTCAGAATACATGGACAATTATTTTTGAAAATTTAAATTAATCAAATCCCTTAATATAAGGCGGAACTCAAGGTATGTTTAATTAATTTATTTTATTATTCTTTCAAATACTAAATTCATTAATATTATTAATAAAAGATAAAAAAAAAACATGTATTTATTAGTCATTTAATTTGATTAATTTCATTTAATTACTCTTAAAATAATAAATCCATTAATTTGATGTATCTATTATCAAATATCAATATATGATGTATCCAACCAACAAAACAGTTAGATACATGAGCATCAAACATGTACAATATCCATATGTATCATAGAAGTATCTAGATTTATTTATTGTATTTGTTATATGCATCTAATATTAATTTCATATATCTATTTAAATGATCTAATTTTAATTTCATGTATCTATTTAGATGATCTAATTTAAATTTCATGTATCTTTTATATGTATCTAGTATTAATTTGATGTATCAAGTATTAGTTTCATACATTATATTCAAAAACATGTATTCTGGATACATAATAAGCATATACATATAATTATGTGTATCTAAATATGAAATGTAACTGAAACACACAAATTTAGAAAAAATCACAATGGTAGAGCATATGTTTATCCAAAAAGAAGACTAAAATTTTCAAAGTTCTTCCCTTTTTAGCATCTAAATTTTTTCTCATAGATACATATATATAATCTTAAGTCAAATACATGAACTTTTAAATTAAACTAATTTGTAAAACTTTTTTAAATTGAACATAAATGTGTTAAAAATGATTACTTTTAACTAGTCTAAAATAAGTATATTTGAGCCGTTACTTTTAATAACCATAACAAGTAAAATGGATGGGACCAAGTAATATTCAATTATTGGTGCGACACATTTATTTATCTGAATTAAGAACATTATGAATTTTAACAAACCTAATTTGTAAAACTTTTTATGTTCAACACATTTATGTATCTGACTTAAGAACATAAGAACATTATGAATTTTAATTCAGATACAAAATCAAGATACATGAAAATAATAAAACACTAAAAATAAACTTATATGTAAAATACTGATTTAAACATGCAAACATGTATTGAGAAAATGAAAAAATAAATTAAAGAGGGAGAAGAAGAAGAAAGAAAGTGGGCTGCTGGACATGGGGGTGGGGAACGGCCGACGACAAATGAGAATAGAAAAAATTTAACTTGTTAATGAGCATTAATTAAGGAGTTTAAATTTAAGATAATTATTCAATTTTCAATTTAAGGTAATTATCCAATACCATATTTAAGGAATTTGTGTATCTTCATGAATCTTTAAAAAGATATGATATAAATACTAAAAGTGGTATGTGTAATTATTTTAAACTAGAGGTAATATAGTATATATAGTAGTGATGTATGTGTGGTTAGATAGTTTTTCCTTTTGTTTGTCATGCAATTTTATAAGGAAACATTACATTTTTAGCCGGTTCGAACATTTGATTGTCGACTAACCTTCCTTCTCTACTTCACAATTAGTGATAAAAAAAGAGAGTATAACTTACATAAATTAGAGCATATATACCCTTTATGGTAAATGGTATGCAGATACCCTACGTCATACATTTAGGACATTGATGCTCCTGCCGTTCAAAAACTAGAGCATATATACCCTTTATACAACGGATATACACATGTCATAATCTTTTCCACCAACCCGACATTTATTAAAGGAAAAAATGACAAATATACCCCCAAACTATCGTAAATGGTATGCAGATACCCTCCGTCATACTTTTGGGACATTGGTGCCCCTACCGTCCAAATGGGACACGTAGCGCAATCTTATCCGTCGATCCGATATTTAATAAATGCCAGATCGATGGATAAGATTATGACACATGTATGTCTGTAAGTATAAAGGGTATATATGCTCTAGTTTTTGGACGACAGGGGCATCAATGTCCCAAAAATATGACGGTATATGCATACCATTTACGATAGTTCGGGGGGTATATTTGTACGTTTTTCCTTTATTAAATATCAAATTGAAGGATAAGATTGCACCACGTGTCTCTATATAATCATCCGTTAGAGTGAAGGGCATATATGCTTTGGTTTTTGGATGCCAGGCAGGGGAGGAGCTAGGCGGGGATTCATGGGTTCGGATGAACCCAGTAGCTTTTCCGTGGACCTATATTTGTACTAGAACATTAAGTAATAACTTGTGAATTTCTAAAAAACTAATTGACAGTTTAATGATAAGGAAGGGGAAGAAAATTTAGAACCCCTAAACTCCTAGTACTGGCTCCGCCTCTGATGTCAGGGGCACTAATGTTTCAAAAGTATGACAAAGGGTATCTGCATACCATTTACGATATTTCAAGGGTATATTTATGCTTTTTATATTAATTATACATGGTTATTGACTAAGAAATATATGTAAAATTACTTTTTGTTGTAATCTCTGTTGGGCTGTTTTGTAATGTATGAATCCCTTTTATAAACTTCCTTATTTGAAGATTTTGATTTGAGGTATAGTATGTTCATGAATAGAGGAAAAGGAGAAAAATAGAAGAAACGCAAAGTTTTGGTAAAACTATCAATAATATTAGATTTGTTAGTACATATATGATAAATTGATAATATTTGGAATTTATGTTTCATATTAAAAGATTTAAGTGTTAATAAATCATTTGAAAAATAAATTTTGATTTTTATTAAAAAATATATTCAATTATACATCTAAAAATAAATGCTTAAACTTCAACCGTCTATAGATACACTTATTCAACCACCCACATTTATTGTCAGCATTAGGAATAGGTCTTTAAATCTTTCACGTTTTGAATTATCAAATATGACTATTTGCTCTCTAGGAAAAAAACAAAAGTTTCATGAAGCATCTAACGATGTGGTCCAGTGATTGAAGATGAGTTGAGAATTATCAGATTTAAGTTTAAATTATAATAAAGATAAAAATATGACATAAAATATAAATTTATCTGTTAATTTGGGTTCAACAGACATTTATGTCTAAGTTAAAGATAGTTTATGTATTTTGCCTTTGGAAAATATTAAGTGATTTTTTTTTAGTTGTCCTAGTTTTGATTAGGGGTGTACAAAAATCGAACCGACCAATAAATGGAATCGAAAAAATGTTATTGAGTTATTGGGTTTTTAATGAGTTTATAAAAATAACTTATTGGGTTATTGGTTCGGTTTTGATTTTTACTATTGGGTTATTGGTTATATCGATAACCCAATAAGACGGTAATAATTTACTACTTTACCCTTCCTAAACATTAAATATTAATAATTTAATATATAACTAGACACTATGACTATATTAAATTATTACTACTCTACCCACTTCACACTAGGCTCGCAATTGTAGCTATTTGATTTTAGTTTTAGTTTGTAATTGTAGGTTGTAGCTTTTGCAAGTTTGTAAAGGTATGTAATTTGACTAACATCAGAAATTTCATACTATGTTTTAGTGGTGACATGTAATTATAGCCTTCGTATTATATTTTCTCTTATTGATGCAATTTCTAATTATCTTTCTTTTTTCACTATATCAAAGCATTTAGAGAAGTGAGAAGCCATATATTATTTTACAGACATTTTCTTATTGGATAAATCGAAAATCAAACCGATAACGACCAAAAATCGATAAATCGATAAAAAATATCTTATTGGTTTGTTATTGAGTTAGCATATTTAAAAACTAAAAACCAATAAATCAAATCAATAATACATAAAATCGAATCGAACCGACCGATGCACACCCCTAATTTTGATGAATATAGTGATCTGATATATATTGTTCATGAAAGATGACAAATATTTCATAAAATTAATCGAAATACACCTCAATCAACTCAAAGAAAATCAGAAGCTTCATGTGCCTCTCTTGACTTATGACTTGAAAGCAAAATGTAGGTTAAGTTAGGGGTGTACATGACCGGGTTGGTTCGGGTTTTTCAAATATCAAACCAAATCATTTGTGTAAATTTTTTAAATTTATAAACCAAACCAAACTAATAAAATTTGGATTTTTTGGGTTTTTCAACCTCGGGTTGGTTCGGATTTTTCAAATACCAAACCAAACCATTGTGTCGAATTTTTAAATTTATAAATCAAACCAAACTAATAAACCTCAGATTTTTTCAGATTTTTGGATTTTTTTTGGGTAAAGTTTGCATACAAACATATAATTAACTTGTGCTCCAAATATTTCTTTAGTCCAACCAAAATACAACTATCCAAGATGTTTCTTAAAAAAATAACACAAATTATGAGATTAGGACTGATGACACAAAAATATTCATATTGTTAGTATACATATTGGTCTATTATATATGTATACATTGTATATTAATATATACATATTGATCTACTTTATATATACATGGAATATTATATAGGAAAAGTTATCTAATTACACAAATATTTCTAGCATATTTACTAATTCTCCCTAAAGTTTGAAATAATTACATATTGTCTTACTAATTAATAATTTTTCATACCAGATTTCAAGTCAGATACACTTAGATACATGTTTTGCTATACCAGAAGATACATTGAGATAAGGAGAGAGGCAAGTGACATAGGAGGGAAGCGAGTGAGGTAGTTTATGTATCCTAGATACATGAGAGTCACACCAGATACATATATCATGAATGCCAGATACAATCTTAAACACAAAAAAAATAAGGAGTGAGGCGAGGGAGGGAGAGAGAGAGAGAAGAGAGGTGAGAGACATAAGAGAGAGGCGAGCGAGAGAGTCAAATACATGCAAATCCACTTGGATACAATGTATCTAGAACAAATTACACCTAAATTTTACTCTATGTATCCGAGATACATGTATCTAGGCGCGCCATCGCCTAATACATGTATCGAAAGTCCAAATTCTAATAAGATTCATAATATTAAAAATTCGTGTGAAGAAAAATAATTTGCTCCTAAATTATTGATAATGTGCTCATTCCCACATTAATTTATTTCATTTGTATTTCCTTATACTTGGACACTTGTTGATTCAATTTTAATTTTTGGACCAATAATGGAGGCCATTACTATCCTCTATTATTGTACGACTACATCTTACTGTCACAGTACAAAACGTTCCATCAAATTACAATTAATATTATATTATATTTGTTGCCCAAAAAATTATTATATTGTATTTGCTTTATGAAATAATGTCACCACAAGTTCGAAGCTTGAGTACTTGTGGATAAATGTCATGATCCAAGTCCGTGATATGTACGGCCCGTTTTGATCTAATTTCATTTCATGTATAATTAATTTTTTGTGATATATCATTATTAAATCTAAAAACGCACATATTATGTGACATTATGTTATGACTTATGAAGTTTTTTACTTTTCTCTTTCATTTCGTTGTGAGATTCGTTGTACATATTATTGGCTCAACCTAGCTCCATCATGAACGCTACATATATCCCTCACAAAGACTCAAGTATTCACTGAAGTTTGTCCCATCATCATACTGATCAACATTAGACTCTGATATCATATTTGCCACAACTAAAACTTTGACGAAAATAAATTATCACCTCACAGATTTTTCCATTGGGTTATTGCATCGTCAAACCCAAGAGTGTACTGTGTACCATATAAATTTGTGATGTCTTATAACGCTATTTTCCTCCCCCATATTAATGTGCGATTTGCCTTAAATGTAACACATACCTTTTCTTTTTAAACTTGTCAACTAAAAGCACGCTAGTCCTTCTTCTCTCGTGACCTACCCTTATCTATCAATTCTTCGTCATTAGCGTCACAATAAACACACATTTCATTGTAATATATTTATTTGATTTACTCGAGTGTTGGTTAGTCAAGAACATACATAGATAAAAGATGAAGATGAGATGTTAAGATGGATGTATGGATATATTAGAAGAGATAAGATTCCTTTAATTAGGCAAAGTTTAATCTAAGTTGGAAATTATTTTTTTCTACTTTAGATTCCTCTTTCCCCCCTCTGTCTAACATAATAAATCTTCTCAAAATGAACAAATAAACAACCTAAACATTATAATAATGTCAATAATAGCCCAGAATTCCTTAATTACTTACTAGAGTCATTAATTAATAATGTATTATCTGTTCACATTAAAAAAAAAGTCATTGACTCATGTGCCCTTTAGTTTCCACGTTACAATTTTGAAATCCTTCCATTATTAGTGCATGCTGACAACGATTTTTCACACAGAAATATATAACCATAAAAACATCATTTATCAAAACTTCTTTGATTTTTTTAAATTAAAAAAACATAATTAACAAAAAAAGTTGAAACAAAATCAACTTAACATCAACGAACTGATGACTACGTATAATTAAAGATCTCGGATTCAAATTCTGAAAATAACTTTAGTACACGAACAAACTCTTTTGTTTTCTAGTCGGTATTTGATATAAGTGTTGATATTCGACTAAAATTTTTCTGAATTCTTCTTATCAATTATTATTATTATTATTATTATTATTATTGTTTCCTTGTTCACCTAGAACATCTTTTTGTCTTATTTTATTGTTTTGTCTTTTTGGATTTCATAAAGTCGTGTGGTTATTGTATATCGACAAGGATATATCATGGCATAGTCGTTGTTTTTTTCTTTTCTTTATCGAGGAATATAGTGAATTAGATCAATCATTTACCTTAAATCAAATATTTCGATTTTTGAATGTCAATGCAGAATAAAAATAAAAATTACTAAGATTAGAAATCACGATCTAAGTACTAATTTAGAAGTTAACTTAACTCACGTCATCTAACTAATTTCTCCACTAAGTTTGAGCTTTGCCTTTTTTTGCTTATCGTTAGTGTTAAAGAAATGAACCCTAAGTATAATTTAAATTCTACAGTCAGTTTATCTCAAAATCATATAAGAAGACTAAAGACCTCTTATTCCTCCGATGTGGGACTCTAACAATTACTCTACCCTTTAAATTCCATCAATTTTTTTTACATGGATTATAAATATCTATAGAAAAATTTATTAAAATCTATAAAATAATAGATATGAATTCATAATTTTAAAAAATAAGGGAAAAGGTGAAAACTACCTCTGAACTATTCAAAATAGGTCAAATTTACCCCATTAAATTTTTGGGTGAAAAATATCCGTGTCATTATTTTTTAAACTCAAAAATATCCTTCAACTATCCAAATAGATCAAAAATATCATTTCTTCCTAGGGTTATTCCAAAATAAGAAAAAATGAGCCAATCTTGCCCTTTGAATATTTGAAATCGGATAATTTTACGCCATTCAGTTAAATAAAACTTTATTTAAATTTGAAGATTATGAGGTTAGTTTAACTATTTTAAATACCAATTTTATGAAATATAGAGTTTAGTTATATAAATATTACAGTAATTATTCAACTAAGCATTTGATTATTATATTGCTTTTTTTTTTTAAAAAAGTATTATACTTGCCCTCGACTAAAATTGGAGATGATTTGAAGTTAAAATAAGCAATAAATTGTATCAAGGTATAATTAGAATTTATCTCTTTTATCATCTTATTATTTTTAGAAATAATAAAAAAAATACCTGATATAAAATAATAACTCATATCTAATGCGCATGTCATCGTCGACGCGTCTGCTTATTTTCATGAAAAAATTTAAAAAAATTGTTTCTTCTATTCTACTTTAATTTTTGAAATGGGATAATTTTATGCCGTTCAGTTAAATAAAACTTTATTTAAATTTGAAGATTATGAGGTTAGTTTAACTATTTTAAATACCAATTTTATGAAATATGGAGTTTAGTTATATATCGATATTACAGTAATTATTCAACTAAGCATTTAATATATATATATATATATATATATATATATATATATATATATATATATATATATATATATATATATATATATATATATATATATATATATATATATATATTTAAAAGTATTATACTTCCCATCAACTAAAATTGGAGATGATTTAAAGTTAAAATAAGCAATAAATCGAATCAAGGTATAATTAGAATTTATTTCTTTTATCATATTATTATTTTTTAGAAATAATAATAAAAGATACCTGGTATGAAATAATAACTCATATCTAATGATCTAATGCGCATATCATCATCGACGCGCCTGCTTCAGTAAGCGTATTTTCAAGAATTTTTTTTAAAGATTTGTTGCATCTGTTCTACTTTAATTTAATTAGTGTTCAATTTTTCTGAAATTATGGATTTCGTTTTAGCTGTGACCTTTAATTTTAAATTTATATTCTTTAATTATAGCTTTATTATTTTGAATGTTGGTAATATTTGTGTATATTTTGTAACTATTTTGAGTAAAAAGTTAATTATCAATTACGAAAAATACTTTAATTTGGATATTTTAACAGACGTCTTCACATTAAATTTGCGCAAAAAAAAGTGAGATGATCTACTACCACAAATAAAGTTATAATTTATTTTAGAGTAAAAATTTAAAATCATTTAATCAATACCACTTAAAATTTATCAATATTAATAATATTTATCAAATATTTATTTTATACTTAATGAGATGATTTAATACCATTTAAAAAAAATTTATGAATAAATATTGAACCCGTACACAACACGAAGTCTTGTAGCTACTATAACTTTCTGTTAAGAATTCAAATTCAAATTTTGACGCGTCTTCTTCTTTAAATGAGTTTATCATATTAGGAAGAAAAAAAAAAACTCGTCCCATGTGGAACTCATGTGTTTAATTAGGCAAAAACTTTTTATCAGGATAAAGTAATTTAATGAAGTTAAATATATTTTAGATACTCATAATTAAGTAAATAAAATAACCATCTAATAATAATATAATAATAATATATTCAGTACAATTTTACAAGCAAAATATGATGATGATTATTTGTATATGTAACCTTATTCTATTATATAAAGTTGAATTAATTATATTTGATAAATCCTTTATTCAAATAAAACACATAAAAGATAATAAAGAAAAAAACTATAGCAACCGCAAATAACATAAATAGTCTTTTGGTGTCTTCTTTTCCTTTTTTTTTTTTTTTTTTGATTTTTCATTTGGTGATTCGGTACCTGCATTGGAGATTTGTTTGGTATCCGCATTAGAGCCCAACTACTTTGAATTCATGCTATATAGAGCCCCATTCGAGGGAACGACACTCTCTATCAAAGATTTTTCCATATCTAGAACTCAAACCCGAAACCTCTAATTAATAGAAGAGCAGCCTCATTCACTGCAAACTTCTTTTTGGTGTTTTCTTAGTGATTCCAAGAGAAACGTAAGAAAAAAAAGTTGAAGTTAAAGAATACAAATTTCCAAATAAATTAGACAAAATTACCATTGTGGCATGCTACCTAATTATGCTATATATCATTGCTTAAAATAACTTAAACAAAGACTTATTTTTTTAATTTTTTATTTCGTAGTTTTACATAATTATAGAATGGATCTAAAGAAAAACATAATTATAGAATGGAACAAACACCAAATAAAAAGAGAAATTAGGTGAATTTCCATTTTAATACGTATGACAATTGACAAATCCAATAACATAAAAGCACTTGAACATATTGCTTTATATTTAGGTATTTTCACTTTTTCCATTTTGAGAATTTTTGTATCTTAGGATTACAGAATTTTTTTTGTTAGTGTTTGGCCAGGATTGATGTGAAGTCTCAAGAAAAATATTTTCCTAAAAAACATTTTCTCGTAAAATATGCAGGTTTCTAATTTATTTTCTAATATTTGGTAAATAAATATAAATATACCATATTAAAACTATTTCTATGTAATCAAGCAAAACACTATAGGATGTAGAGTGGAGTTCGGGATTGGAATGGTCTAGGAATTGGGGTTTGGACCGGTAGAGAAAAAATAATGAACTTTAATTTGAATGTCATTTATGAAATCTGTGTCCTGATTTCATTAGGGAAATCATTTTCTCCACAATTAATCATTTGGCCAAAGCAATAACTAAAGTCAAATGAGCGACGACAACAACACGAGACTTATCTTTTTCTAATCATCCTTTTTAAGAGTTTGAAGAAGTGTTTCTCTACGTATATACAATTACTTTCTTCTTTCATTTGTAAAAATAACATTCATGTTCAAATTTTTATTTCTCTTCATTTTTCATTCACTTTAACTTAAATTTTTTTTATACAATAGATATGAGTTCAATTCTCACGGTCTTTTTCTCTCCCCCTCTTAATTTCAAGAAAAAAAAATTATTTCCTTTTTAGATACATAATGTATTGGCGTTTCATTGAGTATTTAGGTCGCACTAGTTTAAGCACGCTTAAGAGTTTTTAATTAAGCAATAAAATAAAATTTAATTAACTATATAAATGTCTTTCAACTTTACTTAAACATCCATGTCCTTAATCTCATGACATAATAATTGATAGAAGAATCTAATACTTTAATATAGGGAAGGATTGTTAATTACTTCAAAATTTGTGCAACAACGAACGATTTCCTCCATCCACGTTTATTTGTCTATATCTGAATCAACATATTTTTAAGAGGACAAAGTTAAAATAAAATTTTACTATATTATCCCGAGTTATTACTTGTAAAACTAAAAATCTATTTTTAATATAGCAGACATGTAAAAGTGGAAGGAGGAATGTAATATTTTTCAACAATTAATTAATCACCCACATGGTTATTAATTAAATACTAATGACTTATTATTGATGGAATCTCTCTAAACAATTGCATAGCACATCTAATCAGAATCATACTGCACTTCCTTTCTGGTTTCTTCCTATCATTTCCCTCCTTTTTAATTTTTTTAAAGAGTTAAAAATATATGCACGCAAACAAAAGGTAATTTATAAATAATTAATTTTACACCATTATTGCATTTTGAAAAGTTATACCTAAGTTTTTTTATTTTGGTTATCCACTAGTGTCTTGGTTCTTTACTTTGTGATTCGATTAATTTGAATTCACATTAAGAGATAAAGTGCTCCCTATCAAAGACGACTTCATATTCAGGACTCGAACTCGAAATTTTTAATTAATGACAGAAAAGTACCTATCACTCTAACACGATGTTCGTTAATCGTTATACCAAGGTATTGCTCTATAATTTATCATTTATATATTATGTTTGATATACCTAGCTAATTATAGATTACATTGTTGTAAGCCTCGTAGAAGAGATGTAGGTAGGATTTGAACACTATTAGGTCAGATTCGAAATTCCAACAATCCCATTAATTGATTTATACTACGTTTGAAATTTATTATTACTAAATTATAATTATAATGTAATAAAATCCAATAAAGTTTTATTCAAAATTATCGAGTTTCATTAATGAACCAACAGTCCGTCTTTGCGTTGTAGTTTAAAAAAATTTCTATACTATCAGCCACATCGAAAATAAATTCTTAGGGCTCGCTTTGACTTGATTTGAAATTGAAATTTTAATTTTATGTGAATTGAATTTCTTAATTTGGATTTTTTTCTCATAAATATGAAAATTCTACAATTTATAAAAATTATCAAAAATTACCCAACTCAGACAGTCTTACCAAATTGGCGAACTATAGTATATCCCCATATTCCTTTTATAAATAAATATTTATGATTACATGTTATTACAAACTTTCAAGGAAAAAAAAAACAAATTAAAGATTCAATATAATTCTTGCACATGATACGGACAATCTATTCATGTCGATCATAAATCTTTTTTTTTTTTTGCAAAATTTAGAATGACATGTCTCTTTCTTTTTTTTTTTTTTTTTTTGCAAATTATAAACATATGGATTAAATATTGAAGTTAAAATTTTATTGATATTTTATAAATATTATTTTCAATTTAAAATTTTTGAATCTCAAATCCTATGATCAAACACCTATTTATTCAAGTTTTAGATTTGGTTGTATTACGGGATGAACGGGAGCATGTCACTATTAGGTGAAGCACTTTATAATATGCATTATATCACTTCATAAATATGCATAGTATTTTAGAGTAATTTACACACAAGATGATGTATACACGAGACACAATAATAGACATCGATAGTCAATATACACCTTATCTATCCTAAGTAGCGTATGCAAGATTTTCAGAAAGAATATCAATTTATTATAACAATTTTAGAGTTAATTACACGCAAGATGACTTATGAAATTTAGTACTGGAACTGAAAAATGGTCAATAAACTTTTATGTATATACTGGCTATTAGTAACGTATACAAGATTTTCACAAGTAATGTCAACTTATTATAGAGATTATTGTTACTTGTAGTTTAGTCAGAGAGACAATAAATATTTTTAAATTTCACTTATATTTTTGGAGTAAATCAAAGTCATACATATTATTATGTTTATGTGAATAATAAATAATCTCTTTTTTTTTCTTGGATAATTAAAGGAACTATGATTCCTATTTACATGTCATAATTAATCAAAATGGGGAAACAAGAACTAGTCACCATTACTTGTTTTTAATTGGTCATCATATATAAGTACACGTACTTATAGGAGTGTTCTTTATAATACAACTCATTAAATTAATTTTATACAATAATTTTATATGGCAACTTGTATAAACACTTTCGAATTACACAAGAGATGACGTATAAAAAAAACAATAATAGACTTGCGATAGTCAATAAACATTATTATATATAGCTTTTATTAATGGCGTAAGCTAAATTTTCAAAAGCAACATCGACTTATTTTCACAATTTTCATCGTATGTAGTTTAATCATACTGTATATATTTAAACTTTTCTAATTGTTTTAAATTGCTAGTTTTCTTTGTTTTAATCTGTTTGTCCTATTTTGATTTGACACGGAGTTCAAAAAAGTATATAAGACTTTAGAATTCTGTGATATTAAATTAAAATTATGTCAAACGTACCAAAATATGCTTTAATATTGCAGTATCTAACATGTCATATAGAAAGTAGGAATTAAAGAGTTGCTAAAAAAAGAAGAAAGAATCATTCTTTTTGAAATGAACTAAAGAAAGTAGGACAAACAAATTGAAATGAAAAAAGTATTTATTTTACGATATATTTTCAAATAGGGTTGGTTATCTCTTAATATATATCATAAACATTTTGAAAACTAATAAGGATTGTGGTGGAGTGATAAGTATATATTCCTTCATTTTTTAATCATTATTTTACGTTTGAGCGCTACTAAATGTTATCTCCTGTATTCAGGTTAGCTAAATAAAGAAACTGTAAAGATGAAACAAAAAGACAAAAAATAAAAACTATCTGAGTCCACAAAACTGACTGTGTGTCCTTAAGGAATTTAACTTCTTAAGTACCCAAAGTTGTAGATTAATTCCTCCCAAGGTAAAACGGATTAAACATTAAAGAAGTAGCAGTATCTCGAACTTCGATAATTTCAACGGACTCAAAAAGACAGCAACGAGATCACACAGACACGATCGATTGATTTTGTTTTTGTAAGAAATGTATGCAAAAGAAGGGAAAAATTCAATTCAGCAAAATGAGAGAAATCCTCTTTATTTATAGTCAACAAAGGGTAAAAGTCACAGCTCTTTGGAAAAGTGACAACATTTCAGAAAGGTCAATACCCTTTAAAAAAGGCACACCCTTTCAAAGTTCAAATAGTCACAACTCTTTAGAAAAGACACAACCTTTCGTAAAGGTCACAACCCTTTAGAAAAGACGCAACCCTCCGGGAGAGTCACAACGCTTCATTTTCTATTCACACCTTTAAAAGTCAACACTAAATATAAAGTTGCCTTTGTTAGACCCTTCAATATAAGACTTTTCAATACAAATTCAAATTTAATTATACCAGTGTGGATACCGAACATTTCGCAAGCCAAAGACAAATTTTTGTGTAGGGAGTAGGTGGGAGGGAGATTACAAGGATATATGACCTTTTGTGCATGAGAGGATCATCATTATTAATCAATAATATTTATAATGAGCTTAAATTAATGCTTACATAGTATAAGTTTGTATTTTACGAGTATATCAAAAGCGCACACATAATAAAGTTAACGTGAATAATAAATAATCTTTAGTGTTGTTTTTGGCTTGAATAAAGGTGGTAAAATTATTCCTATTTTGCATGACATAATCAAAATGGAGCAATAATGCCTAGTTTCTTATGCATAGAACAAGAAGTGGTACATTTTCATGACACCCACTGGGCAACAGGGAGAACACATTTTTATTAGTTAATAATATCTTCAACATGTTCCTTATGTGCGAGTTTAATTCTTTTTCATGGTCAAGCACATGAAAATTGAGATTCGATTTCAAGACCTCTACGTGCTTTGATACCATATTGAAATGCGTGATCATCTCATCTAAAATCTTAAGTTGTTAGAAAAAGCACACTTTTATTAGTTAGTAATATTTTCAACATAAACTTAGCATAATTTTTTTTTTATAATGAACTAGTCAACTAGATAATACATTATTCAAAAGTTATATAGTCATATCTACACCATGATAGAGTACAACTAAAATAATTAATTTCAGTGTTTATGCATTATAGATCTAGAGTACAACATAATCGAATAAAAATAACGATTAGCTCAATTTTATTTTATTTTGCAAAAGCAGTTAAGCAAGTAAAGCATGAAACGAGTTTTTTGCTAAGCAAGTAAAGCATGAGTATAAGTGAATTTTAATAATATCTGTTTTTGGGTACGCAATAAATATAGTAATTAACCTGCTATTATAAATGAAATTACGATATATTTATCAACTTTACAACTTATAATTAGATTATTTATGTAATAATAAAGATATACGTAAGCTACGTCTATAATGTATTATGATTTACTCCACTGAAGAAAAAGAAAGATACTTAATAATTTTTTAAGTACGTAGTTGTTGATTTTTTAAAAGTCTTCAAAGTAAGTTTCAGTGTCAATCTGACTATACATACACACATATACAAGCTTATGTCATCATCATAATTAATTTAATTTAGAGGAGCTTGCTAATTTTTATTCATGTTTGCAGAGGTAGATTCAAAATCTAAATTTTATGTGTTTAATTTTTAAATTTAATTGTGAGTTGTATTATTAAAAATGACCTACTTGGAACGAAATTTAAGAAAATAATAATAGTCATAATTTTAATTGACGTCAAATGTATCAAAATATTTTTTAATCGTGTGGATTTAAATATGCCACGTGAAAAACTAAAATTTAATTATTGTAAAAACAATAATATAAAAATCATTCTTTTTGAAATGAAAAAAATACTAGTATTTATTATTTCATCATTGTATGCACATTTACGAGAGGATCACTACATAAAAAATGATCTTTAGCGGTAATTAATTAACGATAATAACCCAATTGCCGCTAAATAGGTATTTTTAGCGGTAATTAGCACTCTTTGTATATGTTTCTAAAACCTTTAGCAATACTGAATCTAATGACACTTAACTAATGTCGGTAAAGACTTTAACACTCTTTATTAATATATTTATTTATTGTTGCTAAAAATTGTTTTTGTTATAATGATGAACAAGATTTTTTGCGTACCCACAACACGAACTCTGATTAAGAGTGAAATAGATCACAATCTAATCCACGTAAGTTGAACCAATAAGAGTTAATGACTTGTTTGGAGCTACCAAATGTAAACACGTGGACAGCTTGGAAAATATAAGAAAAAAATCGACGCAGTACAGAAATTTGACTTCAATAATGAAGTTGAAGTAGATAACTGTTGCTGACTCAGATTGGATAAATCTAAATTGGATAAAGGGAAAAAATATAATAAAAAATTCTGACTTTATCTTTTAAATTTTTGAAAAATCTTATACGTGCATGATAGTCATTAATAGAGGTAATTTCTGACAAGTTTCTATACCACACGTACGTTTTTTATCGAAATTTAAATATCTGAATTTGAATATATCACATTTTTTAATACATACATGAATATAACGTGCATAATAGATCACCATTTTAAAAATTTGTGAAGGTGGTAGTTGAAGATAATGGTGGTCGTTGCAGTCAAGGGTGAGGCCTAATGGTCAATGAAGTAATCGAGAGTCATGAGGTCACATGCTCAAATTCCAACAAAAACAAAAATAACACTAGGTGATTCTTTTCGTCTATCTTAACCTAGTGGTTAGAGTCATCTAGTACATGTTATTGGTGAAGAGTGATAACTACCTCGTAAAATTAGTTGAAGCCAACAAAAGCTAGCCCATAGATGGTGGTTCGTTGACAAAGGCGACATTTTGTTAGGTGATGACTCGATAACTAGTGGGAGACTGGAGGTAATAATTAACGTATAGTAATGACTAATCGTGATAATTAACGACGAAAATAATTATCGATAATGATCAACTATAAATGCTAGTTATTATCTTGTGGTTGTTGGTGGTCCAAGAATATACCATAATCGGAGTACTCAATGAGGCTAAGGATTCTAACCTTAATTAATTGTTGCTAAACTAAAAAAATTATATTAGGAATATTATTATTATTATTATATATGGAATAATGATGTTGAATTCTGAGTTTTATATACACCGACTGTCTACTTGTTTTTGTTAGTTACAAATATAGTTTGAATTTTCAATTCATGATAGTTATTTTTGCTTATCAAAATTTTATTTATTATAGAAAATAACCCTCATATATATCAAAGGTAATGCCAAAATTTAAAATATATAACTTCAATTTTCAATATATATTTTAAAGTATCGAACTCGTTGTATTTTTAAAATTATTCATGTAAATTTATGTGAAATCTTATGCTCTTAAATTAAGGATGCATAAAATGTATCAAAATATTATTTAATTTGATAATCTTAAATATATATCATATGGAAAGATAAAATTAAAGAACTATTCCCTCTGTTCATATCTATAGGTGGTCTTTATTAAAAATTGATGGTCCCTAATATTTGTCTTTTCACAAAATTAATACATAATTGATAGTACTATACGCCTCTTTTCCTATTTTACTATGATGAGTTATTAGCATTGAAAATATATATTTGACCAACATAGAAAAATTAAGTAAATATTTCATGTTTTGTCAAATTAATGAATGTTCATTGATTGAAAACTTGACTTCAGAAAACATTAAACAAGTATAGAATAGTAAACTTATTTAATTTCTTAATACCCGTAAAATCTAAAATAATGACATATAAATAAAAACAAAAAACATATAAATAGTGTTAAAAAAAACTATTTAATTAAAACAAAAAAAAATAAAATAAATCAAACTCAAAAATAAGAAGATTGAAGGGAAATAAAAGACTATCTAAAGATAAAGTGCACTAAATATATGAGACTGTTTCTTCCCTAATCAAAAATTTTGAATTCAAATATTAAATATTAAAAAGAATATTTTGATATAAATTATTTTATACGAATTCAAATTAATCAGTCTCCAATACATTGAACGGAGCCAAAATGAAAAGGCAAAGGAAACGTCGCCGCTTGAAAGGAAATGACGTGGTCTTTGAGAAAACGCCTATAAATTCGTGGGCAATTGGGTCAGTTCATTCACACAATTCCATTTGTATGCAAATTCACTAACTACGTGTTCTCTTCTCCCAAAATCTTGCAAATTTTTCTCCATTTCCATTTTCTCTCTGTTCGGTTTATTATTATCATCATCTAGTTTCAATTTGAAATATCTTTATTTACAAAAAAAAAAATCTTATCAATTTTAAATTTTTACTATACTTAGAATTGTTTCAATCATCATGTGTGGAATTTTGGCTTTGTTGGGTTGTTCGGATGATTCTCAGGCAAAAAGGGTTCGAGTTCTTGAGCTTTCTCGCAGGCAAATAATTTCCCCTTTCGTTTTCGATTTTTTTGATACTGCGTTATATGATCTAATCGAAGTTATTGATTTCTGTCAAACTCATAATTTTTAAGAGTGGATCTGCGTATGCATTGAGGGGTTATTGACACTTGTGCCCTTATTTTGTGTTGAATTTTTAACTTATGCACCCCTCATGAATAAGAAAAATTACAAGGCTTAAGTATATATTTTCGTATTATAAAACTTTTCTTATGTCTCAAAGGGGGATGAGTTCAATTATTAAAGGGAAGAAGGATAAATATACCCCGAATTATCATAAATAGTGCGTTTATATTTTTTGTTATACTTTCGGGTTGTGTATATCCTTACCGTTAATATTTTGGAACGTATATATCCTTAAAATAAACGGAGGGACACGTGTCATGATCTTAATGGTCTATCCATTTTAAATGAGATTTGTGAAGTTTTTTTTGTGCACCGAGCTAGCAATAGAGACAAATTCAAAATTTCGAGCTTATTTCTTCTAAATATTTTATTTAAAATAAATGAATTCAGTTGAATTAGCGGAATTTGGTTCTAGTAGAGTTTTATGTTTGCATATATGTATGTTTTGTACCTTTTGTTTAGTGTTTTTGCATTGTTCTAGTATTCTTTATGAATATTAAAAACTCCTAGTAAGCTAAAGTGACCTCCATTCACTTTTAATTGTCGCGATAACAACTTTAATTATGTAATTTTTTATCTGATATGTAAAAAATTAAAATTTATATTATTTTTCATATATTTTTTGAATATTTAATTTTTTAATTTAAAAATTAAATTAATATAATTTAATTTAATTTTAAAAATTAGTCAAATTAATTTTCGAAAAGCATAACATGATAATTAAAAGTAGCAGAGGAAAGAGAGTACAAAGTTTATTTTGATGTAACTAACTCGGGTTTGACACTTGGCAGTGCTTTTTTGGTTACTTGAATAAAAATAACAGTAGAAATTTTGTATGGATACTTTATGATTATTATTTATTCCTAACGTGGGATAAAAAATCTCTAGATTGATTATTAAAATTTTCTTGGACCAACCATCATGATGCTGATGGGGAACAAAGCTTTAATAGTTAATACAACATGATATTTTTGTTTCACAAGTCTAGACAAGACAACTTCAATGACAGATTCAGAATTTATTAGAATTTTTATGTAAATAATGAGTCGAATTCATTGTTTACTTTTTCTAATCAGTATTCCTTAATTAAACTAGATTTGAAAGTACAATAAGTAAAAGTAGAACCAATCAAGATTAAATTTTGTATTCAACTTTTATAAGTGACAATATTGAATAAAAATTTAATTTTTGTAACAATAGGTTGAAGCATCGTGGACCAGATTGGAGTGGAATATTTCAATATGGTGATTTTTATTTGGCACATCAACGTCTAGCAATTATCGACCCTGCTTCTGGTGATCAACCTCTGTTTAATGAAGACAAAAAAATTGTTGTTACTGTGAGTACACCTCTACTCTACTGTTGTTCGGACTCTTCAAAAATGCTATCGACTTGTCGTGTATGCAAGTGTCATGTCTTTCAAAAATGTGCTACTTTTGGAGGATCTGACAGGCACTAGTCGATATTTTTGAAGAGTTTGGAAGCAACATAATTTTAGACTTACATAAGGATGAAAAATTTGTTTGATGATTAATTTTGTGTCGAATTTTGCAGGTTAATGGAGAGATCTACAATCATGAAAAACTTCGAAAACTTATGCCTAATCACAAGTTTAGGACTGGAAGTGATTGTGATGTTATTGCTCATCTTGTGAGTATATAGTCTTACTTTATTTATCAACCAACTTAGGCTAGTGAATTATAATAGAAAAATTGGGCGTCTAGATACGCTTATAAGCTGGTTAAATTAACTTATAAGTAATTTTTGGTTTACTTGAGTTTTAATATATGTGTTGATCAGTATGAAGAATATGGAGAAAATTTTGTTGACATGCTGGATGGAGTGTTCTCTTTCGTATTATTGGATACTCGCGATAATAGCTTTCTTGCTGCTCGTGATGCCATTGGAATTACACCCCTCTATATTGGTTGGGGACTTGATGGTAAGAATTTTTATACAAATTTTCCAAATGGAAACGAATTATGTTGCTCATACTCTTCAAAAATGTTGACACGAGTGCATTTTTGGAGGATTAGGTGTCGCAAGATTTTTGGAAAGTCCGAACAACATAACAAACTAAGAACTGATATATGTTATTGTGTGTCACAGGCTCTGTGTGGATATCATCTGAGCTGAAGGGCTTGAATGATGATTGTGAACATTTTGAAGTTTTCCCTCCGGGGCACTTATACTCGAGCAAGAATGGAGGGCTTAGGAGATGGTACAATCCCACTTGGTTCTCCGAGGCTATTCCTTCCACTCCTTATGACACTTTGGTTCTGAGGCGTGCCTTCGAAAATGTGAGTATTTGTTATTAGTTTTGTTTGGGATGAATTAATCTAGGCTGTTTTCCTTTCGTCTTTGGGTCTTACTACCCGAGAAGTCTGTATGTACAAATGATCTTAATGAGTGGTTGTTATATTGTAGGCTGTTATCAAACGGTTGATGACTGATGTCCCCTTTGGTGTTCTGCTCTCGGGGGGACTTGATTCGTCTTTGGTTGCTTCTGTCACTGCTCGATACTTGGCTGGAACGAAAGCTGCTAAGCAATGGGGAGCACAACTTCATTCATTCTGTGTTGGTCTCGAGGTGAGTCAGTCCAGAAGGGGATCAAGAATTTAAACTTGATGGTTTCAACCTATATGTGCCCGTTGCATTTTTCAGTTGTGCATTTATAAATTTTTGTGTTCTATGATTGAACAGGGCTCACCAGATCTCAAGGCTGCAAAAGAAGTTGCTGACTTTTTAGGAACCGTTCACCACGAGTTTCACTTCACTGTTCAGGTTTGGAAATCGCGCTGTTACTTTGATTTTGATCTCAGATTCTCTTCTGTTTTTGTGCTGGCAAACAACGCGTTTCATAATTGCAGGACGGTATTGATGCTATTGAAGATGTTATTTACCATATCGAGACGTATGATGTAACAACAATAAGAGCCAGCACTCCTATGTTCCTTATGTCGCGTAAGATTAAATCACTAGGAGTGAAGATGGTCATATCAGGAGAAGGAGCTGACGAAATTTTTGGTGGCTACTTGTACTTCCACAAGGCTCCCAACAAGGAAGAGTTCCACACGGAAACATGTCGCAAGGTAATAAATCGTTCTTGGAATATTGCCTTCTTGTTTCAAACCTCGTTGAGACAGGACGAGTTTAAAAAAATGCTGATCTTGTTCTTCATTTATATGCTCAGATAAAAGCGCTTCACCTGTATGACTGTTTAAGAGCAAACAAGGCAACATCCGCGTGGGGCTTAGAAGCTAGAGTACCATTTCTGGATAAAGAGTTCATCAATGTTGCCATGAGTATTGATCCCGAATGGAAGATGGTAAGAAACTAAGCTCGAATCATTGATGAGAATACACGTAGAACTCGATATGCTTTCTCTGTATAGTCGGACCTTTTTATAACAATCATCCTCTATACCAACATTTCACTAAAGCAACCATGTTCTTTTGCGTAACAGATTATTCATGTTAAGTTATATTATATGTTCTCTATCGCAACATTTTGCTATAGTAACCAAAAGATATCACACCGGAACGGTGTTGTACTGGGGTTCGACTGTAACTTGTTTCGTCCATTTCAGATTAAGCATGATCAAGGAAGGATCGAGAAGTGGATTCTTAGGAAGGCGTTTGATGATGAGGAGCAACCGTACCTTCCAAAGGTCGGAAGTCATATTTTTCGTGCTGATTTGCCAGTAGTTATGGATTAAAACTAACATGTCTGTCCTGTTTTTTGTGCTTTTGCAGCATATTCTGTACAGGCAGAAAGAACAATTCAGCGATGGCGTAGGCTATAGTTGGATCGATGGGCTCAAAGCACATGCTGCACAACATGTGAGCTTACTACACAAATTCAAAACTATTACAAGCATTATCGTTCAGTTTTCGTTTTTTTTTTCACTGTCTGCTGATCTTTTATACGATTTGTGTCTCTTAGGTGACTGATAGGATGATGCTTAATGCTGCTCATATCTTCCCACATAACACTCCGACTACGAAGGAAGGATACTATTACAGAATGATTTTCGAGAGGTTCTTCCCACAGGTAATATTAGGCAGGCTAGCTCTTAAAATTGAAACACTTATACCATGTACAAAAACATTTCATCAAGGTTGATATGAAAATAGTAACGTCTCGAAACACTAATACCATATCGGTTGTTGGATTTGCAGAACTCAGCAAGCCTGACCGTTCCTGGAGGACCGAGTATAGCTTGCAGCACAGCAAAAGCAATTGAATGGGATGCTTCTTGGTCAAACAACCTTGATCCTTCCGGTAGGGCTGCTATTGGTGTACATAACTCTGCTTATGACAATCATCTATCTAGTGTTGCTAATGGGAATTTGGACACCCCGATCATCAATAGCGTGCCAAAGATGGTAGGCGTTGGCGTGGCTGCAGAGCTCACAATAAGGAGCTAACTAGCACTACTCTTGCTGTCCATGACTTGATGTTTGAAATATTAGTAGTATTATTGTTGTTGTTGTTGTTATAGGAAGGAGCAGCATGTCTTTTAGATATCCTGCTGCATAAAAGAGCATTGGGTCAATGTTTAACTAGAATAAATGTTCAGAACCATATAGAGGTTTTGAAGATCTTGAGCACAACTATTGTTCCTAGTTGCTGCTTGTGTATAATTGTACTGTTTTTTCCTTTTACCCTCAACTCTATTGACACTATATAGAGTGTCCTTCTGGAATTTGTAATATTGGTATATGTAAAGTTCTGGTTAGAGTCATCCTTCTTGTTTCAACTTTCTGAGTCCTTGTACATTGCTTTGTGACCCTGTTCTCCCCGCCCCCCCCCCCCCCCACCACCCCGGAACAAAGGCGATTATGTTCATGCTTCGGATGATCTGACTAATTCAATATATAATTATTTGAAGGCGTAGCTGGGTGATTTGGAGTAACAGTAAAGTTGTCTTATAATCATGCTTGAGATGATCTGGCTAATTCAATATTATAATTATCACTTGGCTAAATATTATAATTATCACTTGGCTAATTCAAATATATAATTATTTGAAGGCGTAGAAGGGTGATTTGGAGTAACAATAAAGTTGTCTCCCTATGAACTATTCATTGAGATTTGCATTAGGGTAGACTGCTTATATCACATCTTTGTATGTGATTCTTTCATGAATCGTGTAAGAATGTGGGATATTTCATGCACCGAATTCTCAACCCTACTCCCACACATATAAAGACGTAAAAGCGAAGACCTATTTAATCATGCATAACATAAAAGTCAAAACTAGTAATGACAGCCCCATTTTCTGTTGGACCACTTGTCAAGAAGGCAAATAATTCAGCAAAGAACGCTAACAAAGAGAACAATTGCCAAAATGACATTGAAATGGATATGGATCATATAACCAAAGTTCAATAAAATGGACCAACAAAACTTGAATAATTACAAAATGAACAAGATAGTTTTATTTAGCATTTACACCAATAGAAAATAGAACTTTACTCAAGTACATATTTGATCTTAGTAGATGTGAAATATGTGTTTCCTAAATATAATTTGCACCAATTGCCACCATGTGGTATCAAGCGCACTAAGGATTTCATACTTGCAAGTGGATAAACGTCAGCTGAATCTGATGTATCATACGAGATTTGTCTTTTCTATTGATTCGTGACAAATACTAACCCCCTAGAAGAAAAGGGCAGTGTAAAATAGTTGATTCCAAGTATCAGGCAATCCAGCTAGACACCAATGACTACAATCAGCAGAGTGATCAGGATTTGCCTTTTGCTCTGAAGTGAGTGCACCACTATAGATAGAAGGGTGTGCATCTTTTCTCATAGCTGATAGAAATGTTATGTCCAAAATAAATGGAGGGTTGTTCATGTCTCTTATTACCTCCTTCAACACCCCCATTTGATCCGGGAACGTGCCTGGATACGCCGTGCCGATCATCGGCACGGTCTCACCGTAACAGGTTCTCGTTGATGACGCGGTCGACGTGCCGGTGGTCCAATCGCTTGGGCTGATATAATTGAAAAAATGTGTTAGTATAGGATAAAATTCACAAGTAACCTTTGTCGTGAAGTTTCAAATTTCATAATGGAAGTTACAGTGTTGAAAAGTGGTTTGCCCGCTTGTTGCAAATGGTAAGAGTTGTCAATGTATGATTAAAAGGTCAAATGTTCGAGTCACTATTTTCAATAAACCTTATATATTCTGACTCTATCTAATAAAAACTTAATGCATCGATCTGTTTTTTTTTAAATTTTTTTTTATTAAATTAACAACCTCAATTAAAATTTCTAATTGTTTAGGTAGAAAGTTGTTGTTTATTTATTACATTATTATAGAACTACAATATATGTCCAGATTCGATTCTTTTTTATATATCAAGCACATGAAATTATTTCATCGATCGAATTATAATATCTTCTGCTTATTTTAATATCATGTAAGATTGTGTTAACAAGTTAATCTAAAAAGTATAAATTATTTATTTATTCCCAATTTACAACAACATAATAGGTAACTAATGGAATTATTATATAGTGCATAATGATGATATGTCACTACGCCACCAACCAGACAAGTGACAAAACATGTCATTAACTACTCCTAAAATAGGCCAATAATAACGTTTTGTATTATTAATATTTATTATTTAAGTCTTAACAAACAAAACGGTTTCACAACCAATTTAATTAGTTCATCTCGTCTCAACTAATTACACCAATAAGTATATAGAGTTAAACACACTTACATAATGAGCAATTATGCTAATAAACCTAATAAGTAATGAATATTTGTGTGATTATAAATTACTTCACCATGAGATCAATTGATCAGTAAGTTTTAGTTTAGACATATTAGGAGTATTGCATCATTGAAGTCATCGATAATCAACAATAAACTCACAGAACATTCAATTATTAAGAGACATTATCATGTGAGAATATAATTACAACTAATCAATGAAATACTTAATGCATCATTGACGTAATTAGTTTTTTTTTTTTTTTTTTTACAAATATCCCTTTGTCATATTTTCATTTTTAGTTTGTTAAATTCTTTCCCCCTTTTTAACAAATTTTTAATTTCAGCTTTTCACGTAACATATTTAAAATTTCAAGATTCAATATAACATGTAACATATTTTTTATTTACTTTTTTTTTACTTCTTTACACTTTATGTCAAATTAAAATAAGACAAATAAATTAAAATAGAGAGTAACCATTTTCTTTTAAATTTAATTTCCACTCCATATCTTATCCAAAATACTTTTCAAATAACTTAATGTTGGCTTTGTCCAACTTGGAGTGCTGACAGCTATGATGGGGCAGGTGGCCTTAACAAATTAGTAGTAAAAGTTTTTTTTTTTTTTTTGTTTTTTACCTTGACAATTACACCTTCTTCTTTTATTATTATTTTTTTTATCCTTTTTCAATTTGACACGAAATTTATGTATTTAAAAAATATATTTTAAAATTTATAATCTTAAATATTTAATATAAAAAATTGTGTGGTTATAAATTTCAAAATTTTATGATCTTAACATATTTAAGACTAATATTTATGTGATTATCATAGTTTTTCCATTAATTAAGGCTAAAATAAAAAATTCACGTTAAATTGTTTCTAAATTCAGAAGATTGTTTTCTTTAAAACAAAATACTTATAAGTAGTATTGTCATTTTCATTTAGATCGGAGAAAATACTTATTAGTAATTTTGAAACCTCCATCTTTATCATATGTCTCAACTTTTCAAGAATGAAAAACCTTTCGATAGAGAGAACACTTTACGTACCCTATTAGTATACCTATTCAACATGACTCTAAATTAATCGATCAAAGATGATTAAATTTAGAGAGAGAGAGTTGACATACTTGTAATGTGTAGGTGAAATACCCTGAAAGAAGAGTTTTGTTCTACTTTTGTCAATATTGGCATCAATCCATCTTGCCCATGTCCTCAAGCCTCTCTCTAATGCCACTAGCCTATCCATATCTTGATACAATTTGCCTCCTAAATCCATATAGTCCCACCTGCATATTACCACATTTTTAGGTTTGAGTCATGCTGGATATGATTTTCTTTTTATAAGGAGCATTTTATCTTTTTAATATACATTTTTTTATCGTAAAATTAAATTTCGTTGAATTTTAATATAAATATCACATTGAATAAAAAATAAAGCTAAAAAAGTATTCACCAAATTTAAATTTCCACCTTTAAGTCGATCATGTCAACCATTATCACACTTCATTAATTATTCTAACTTCATTTGATTCACAACTATATAGTTTTTTGAAAAAGAAGGTGGAATACTCACATTTTTTCAAAAGTTCACTATAGTAATATTTACCAATGATAATTAAGAAAAAAACATTCTCTCGTTTTAGAATTGACATAAAATTTAAGAAAGTAAATAATTTTTTTAAATCTTGTAATCTTAAACTAAAACTATATAAAATGTATTCATTGTTTTTTTAATTTTGTGTTCTTAAATATATTGTGTGGAAGATAAAATTAAAGAGTTACCAAAAAAAGGAAGAAAGATATGTGTTTTAAAACAAACTAAGAAAAGTAAGATAAATAAATTGAAAAGAAAAAGTAACTTTATTTGGTGAGACTAATATGATATTCAAATTAAAAATATGAAACTTTTAATTATATTTGGCGAAGGTAAGACTAAATGAAAGTAAGACACGTAAACATATTAAAATGGAAGTATAAATTATTTATTTGGGTGAGACTAATTTAATATCAAAATTAAAGATGTGGGATTTTCAATTATGTCTGGTGCCAGCTAGGAAAAAAAGACTAAATGACATTAAAAACATAAACGGACTAAAAATGAAAGTAAAATACGTAAATAGAATAAAAATAAAAAACGTAAAATGCGACCGACAAAGTCACCCAAAAAAAAAAAAAAGAAATTCTAAAGAAGAGACAAAGTTGAGCAATAAATGTCAAAAAAGTGAATGTAGGGCATGTGTATTTCCCTTGGAGATAGCCTTTTTTAGTAGACGCGGAGCTACGTGGGGTTCGTGGATTCGACCGAACCCACTAGCTTTTCCGTAAATTCATTTGTATTAGAAAATTGAATAAATATATATGTATATTAACTTGTGAACTCTCTAACAAAATTGATGAACAACTCAGTGGTAAGAAAGAGCGGTGAAAATGCTTTTTCACAATATTGTTGTGAATTCGAAAGAACCCTCAAACTTCTAATCTTGGTTCCGCCTCTGTTTTTGAGTCCACCAATGACAAATATTGAAATAGAGAGAACATCTAACATGATATTCAAATATGTGGGGATCTTAATTATCTACATGATATGGTGAAAGATAACAAATATCCGATAAAATATTTAAAACATGTATAAATGGATCAAAATATAATATTATGTTTAAAATTAAAAGTAAGACATGTAAATTGCGACGAGATAAATTATTACCCTTGAAGAGCCCCTTTGTGAGTCCACCAATGGCCAGTATTGAAAGACAAGACATCAACACCTCTCCAAGCATTGGAATTCTTAGTTATATCATCTAATTTCAGAATTCTCTTGCCAAGAACTGAGTCTATGTCTACTAAATATGGTGTTCTGTAAAATGAAACTGACACTCCATAATCCTGTAAAATGATACCGATTCAGATTATTGTATCACATAAATTAAAACAAACGAATCAAATATCACAAAGAATAGATACGGACAATGTATATATTTTCTCTTATACTATTAGGGGTTGTTTTGTTTGCAGGGTAAAGTTAGTCTGAATTATAAACTTGAGATTAGGGGTGTACAAAATCGAATCGAAAATCGAGTCAAATCGAAAAAAAACCCGACTAGCGGTTTGGTTTGACCTGGTTTGGTATTGAAAAAAGAAATCCGACTATATTTGGGTTGGTTTGGTTTTAACTTTAAAAAAACAACCCGAGACCAAACCAACCCGACATTATATATGTAATTTTAAAATTTTATTTTATACATAAAAATATTTACTTTGATATAATTTAAAAATATTTCTTATACTATTTCATAGTTTTTATCTTTTAATATATTATTTCAAGTTTAAAACTTAGAATTCAGAATGGTCCAATAAAGATTATAATTCATAGATGTTGATAATTATAATAAAACTTAAATCAAAATCAAATTAATACTAATGCCAAAAGAAATCAATTCAACATTGATTTAGATAATTAAAATACATTGATTTAGACAATTAAAATACATAATTTAATTTTAATTTTCCTTAAATATTTAGTAATGTAACTAATACTTATTAAACTTATTTTAGAATGATTTAGTACTTTTAAATTATGATCATTTTCATTATGACTTTGCAATATTTATTTTATATAATGATTTCATTATTATTTTTTATTGAATATTTTAGTGTCATCAGTACTCATCTCATATTTTGTGTTATTTTCTTAAGAAACACCTTAGATAATTGTATTTTGGTTGGACTAAAGAAATATTTGGAGCACAAGTTAATTATATGTTTGTATGCAAACTTTACCGAAAAATCCAAAAATCTGGAAAAATAATCCGAGGTTTCTTAGTTTGGTTTGATTTATAAATTTAAAAATTCAACACAATGGTTTGGTTTGGTATTTGAAAAACCCGAACAAACCCGAGGTTGAAAAACCCAAAAAAACATTGAATTTTATTATTTTGGTTTGATTTATAAATTAAATTTTTTTTATACAAATGGTTTGATTTGATATTTGAAAAACCCGAACCAACCCGGTCATGTACACCCTACTTGAGACTAATTTATCCTGACTTTTAGGTTGGATAAAATACATCAAGTTTAAGATATAAATTTAGTCTGTCATTAGTTATAAATTTAATCTCAAACTTAATCTTGAAATATCTATATTATCCCATATAAACCAAATGGACCCCTCAGTGTACAAATAATATTTATATAATCAGATCACTTATAAAATACATTTATACAGGTAATTTATCAACACACATTAATAATTTGCTATGTCATAAATTCAACTATATTTATTAATAATATATGAATATAATTATTATATCGTCAGTATATATAACTTAAACTCGATAATAAAATATAATAAGAGGGAGACTAACCAAGAATTTGTAAGTCGAGAGAGGGTCACCCGTGATGTATTGTGTTTGAGCTCCTCGTGGGACAGCTGCTGAAATCATACAAATCAATGATTGCCATTGGTTTCTTCCTAGTGAATCTCCAACATACATTATTGTCTTCCCTCTCATTCTCAACAAAAAATCTAGGCCATTGAACCTAAAAAAAAAATTAAAACAATTAATTATTTTTAAAAAATAAAAAATAATTAAAAGTCTAAGTATAAATACAAGTATGATTTGGTAATTGGTAATATAGGAGATGTAGTATATAATCAATTGGTTCAACTGAATACAATATTTCGACACTAGTTATAAATATAGATGTAAGGTCAATTTTTTATAATTTCTAAAGTACAATGAGTTCAATTATAAGATTCTAATAATTGAACTTACTAGGTTTAAATAAAAAAAAAAAAACTTAAGCCAAGAACCAAATGTCGAACTTATTGATGAGAGGGAGTTGCTCGGATGATAAGCACCCATTACTTTCAACCTGAACGTTGCGAGTTCGAGTCACCAAGGGGCCAAAAAGGGTGGGAGCTCCTAAAGAGGATTAAAAAAAAAAGAAAAACTTAAAAGAAAAATATATCAAACTTATCAAATTTTAATTTTAAAACCACTTTTAGTGAGTAATATGAAAAAGGTAACTATGCTAGAATATACAATTAAATTACATTTGACATCATTAAAAGTTGTGAGTGCATATAACTTAAAATTTAAAGTTACACAAAATGCATTCAAAGATTGAAACTTTATTAAAGAAAAAACAGAGCTGCAAGTACCTAAAACTTTATTCAAGAACTAAAGCTCAAACAAATCAAATTCATATTCTGAATCCATTTCTGACTAGTAACATGAAAATAAGCAACATAAACAAGTTAAATTATATTTACATTGTCAAAAGTCATTTTACCATTAGCGTTATATAACAACGATAACATACTCAATATAGTCCCACAAAGTGGGGTCAATCAAACTTTATGTCTACCTCAAGTGGTGAAAAGATTGTTTCCTAGATCATCAACTCAAGAAAAACAGTCTAAAAAAAGTACAAGAAACAACAGATAGTAAAAGAAATGTGTACAGAGTTTTGCAAGGCTACCTTGGAATTTCACAATTTGTTGGTTTCCATCTATATTTGAGGTAATCAGTGTCTGGTCTTCCATACATTTGACAATTAAATTGTGAATCAATAATTGGGCAAGATGAAGATTGATACAATGGATAAGTTTCATCATAAACCCAACTACCCATAAACAATGAACATGATGTTAAATTTGCCAAAATCATAATTGGCTTTTTATGATTTTGTTGATATTGATGGCTCCTTAGACTTGCAAATGAAAGTACACAAAAAAAATTTAGTAAAAAAAGACATAATAGAAATCTAAAGGAAAATGATTTAGTTGAAGAAGAAGAAAATTTTGGAGAAGAGATGAGATTCATTGGAAGTAATTGAAAACAACAAAGAGAAGAAAAGAAAAGAGGAAAAGTGAAAGAAAGAATATTACTTACTATTAATGCATGTACCATATTATATAAAGGGATATGGGCAAGGGAGGGAATGGGAATTTTTGTTGCTTAGTGTGCATGTGAAGATAACTTTGATTCTAGTAAAATAATTGACTCGGATTCAGAATTTTAAATGAAAATATCATTATATTCATTATTTACTATCAGTAATGATGGATGTAGAATTTTAAATGAAAATATCATTATATTTATTATTTACGATCACTAATAGCGAAGACAAAATTTTTATCAATGGGAATTCATAAAACTAAAGAAACAGACATGCGAAGAGCTAAGGCCATTAGAAAGTGTGATTAGTAGGAAATAAACATGTATCGTCTAAAGACAATTTCAATCTTCTATAATATTGTTGAACCGAATTTTGATTTAAGGAAATCTAATAATTATATATATATATATATATATAAAGTAGAAAATTTGATATTATATGCATAATGTCATTTTCGATAAAGAAAATTTGGATTGAACTCCTTTTGATTCACCTAGATCCGTCCATGACAACAAGAAATATATATTTTTTCTATTATATGATTATGTTTGACTATATATGAAATTTTAAAAAGCAGAATTTCTTTTGACACCATTTCAAAAAGTACCTTTATAATAAATAAAAACATGCACTTAACATGTGAAACTTATTAACTTTCACAACTAGGTCATGATCATCAAGAATTTTTGAATTTTTATTTTAAAAAAAGACATTTTACTAAATATTTTAGATAAATTACTTATACATAATTAAATAAAATTTTAAAATACAAATACATGATTTTTTTTTTTTAAAGTTATGACATATATTGAACTTGTAACTAAAATTCTACCTCCACCCAGTAATTATTACATTATTAATATTACAAAAAATGATTTACATGGTTCACGTGTGTTACTACCCTAGAGGCGGCTCGTGACTACAATTTATTTCACCACAATTATTAAATCTTGAAAATTTTGGACTTTTTATTGTCATTTTTTTAGCCACTTGGATTTGATTTAACCTCTAAATAATTAATTAATGGACTCTGCTTTAATTACTCGTGATTAGTCTTTATTTTTTTGTCTTTATTATCTGTGTCAAATGTGTGGGTTTATGCCGAGGCGGAGCTACGTGGAGGTTCATGGGTTCGGACGAACCCAACACCTTTTTCGTAGATCTTATATTTGTACTAGAAAATTAATTAAAAATATATGTATATTAATTTATGAACCCCTAACAAAATTGATTGACAATTATTAAAGAAATTTAAAACCTCCACACTCTTAATTGTGGCTTCGCCTCTGGGTTTATGACTATATTAATACTCCTTCCGTCTCAAAATAAGCAGTATTTTTTGGACACATTTCTTAAAAAATAATTCTAAGAAAATACGGAGTATTTTTACTAACTTATCGTTAATTTAATGCTTTAAGGAAAGACAATGTGGTTCTTTAATAATGTAAAATTTTATGTATTAAAATAAGGGTAATTTTGAAAGAATAAAATCAATTCCTTCGTGAAATTCTTAAACATCACTTATTTTAAAATGAAAAATTAGTATATTGCCACTTCCAAATTTAACTATTTTGTTTCAGTTTTTCTAAGCTGACAGAGATACTAGTAGCTCAAAAAAAGGTGGAATTGTTAATAAAAAAGTAAGATAAATTATTAGCTAAGTAGATAGAAATATATTAATGATTTTTTTAAAAATATATTATTTGTGTATAAAATCAAATCATTTTCCTTTTCTTTACTAAAAAAAGCAGTTAGCTGTCTTGCCAACTGTTTTCTATACACACCCCACAACTTGCAAAAGCCAAGTGTATTTATTTAGTGATTATGTTGATCGGAAATGATATTTCTATGGTAGAAGTTACACTTTTGTTTATTTCTATTTGTTAATTTTATTTGCTTTTTTGGTGACTCGAATTCACAATCTTAGAGTTGGAGGTGGATGATTCTTACCATTCGCGCAATCGCCCTTTTATCCATGTTTTACTTTTAAAATCAACTACTAATTTTATGTTTTACCCTTTCGTAAAAGCTTCCACCCTTTTTTGCTTCTTGATCATGACTCAAATTCATAATCTCAAATTTCGAAACAAAGGATAATTATCATCTGAGCAACTTCCTTATGTTCGATTATTATTTTCTTAAAGATAATGCAATGTCCTATTATAAACAAGTAAAAATAAACAGAAAGATCACTATAATAAAGTTCTCTCTTTTTTTTCCTTGTGGAAAATTGATTGCTACTACTGTATTATATAAACTCTTGAAGTAATAGTCTATTTAAGCCCTTTAATATGTTAGGATAATCATTGCATCAATACAAGTTTTTGCTGCAAAGCTTAATTATTAGTCTTGTTATGAAAACTTGTGTAATATTGTAAGTCTAACTTAATATGATATTATGAGAAAAATTATATTATATATACTGTCAGCGTATAAAATTTAAATTTTAATTGATTAAGGTCCCTTACCAAGAGATAGGGATGGGTAGGTAAAAAGCAAAGTTCTAAAAAGTTTAAATTGTGACCACCTCTTGTCTCAACAACTTGCAACTAAGCATGGGGTCTCACATTTGGATAACAATTCAATGTTTTGAGGCCCCTCAAAAAAGAAGGAAAAAAAAAAAAAGAGATTACAAATAAAGAAAAGTTTGGATTTCTTCCTTCATTTAGTTATGATAAAATAATAACTTGAAAGTGGTATGTATGAATAAATAAACTTTAAGTTTGTGTTTTAGATAAGTAACTGATTTAGAATTATGATTTTGAGTTATGATATGTGATTTGTGATCTCAAATTCTTCAAAAAGTGTGATTTGAGATTGTAAATCATGATTTTAATCTTTTTAAAATGTATATTTAAAAAAAAAAGATTTATTGTTTTAAATTTTGTAAAAAAAAAAAAAAAAAAAAAAAAAGACTAATGCCTGATTAGTGTGAAGATATTATATATACATAGTTAGAAGTTTGCAACTTTAAATATTTATTTATAAAAGGAACATGGATAGATATAATTTATTAATGCAGTGCCTTAAAATATTAATTTAAACTTTTTTTTATAAACTATAATTTACTGACTTGGTAAAATTGAATAAGAATTAGAAAATTCAAATTGCATGTTAAAACAATACTCCAGCTTCATATCATAATTTATATTACATGTTCAAACGGGTTCTACGTGTTGAATTTCCTTTACCCCACCCCCTTTAAAAAATAAAATTAGGATAAAGAAAAAGACCAAAAGGACACTTGTAAATGATTAATGTTCTTTGCTTTCTTTCTACAAAACATGGAAAGCTTCTTTTAAGTGTAAGTTTAAGTATTAGTATTGAATAGGGGTGGGGTTTTGGTATTCGATTTGGGTTTACCAAATTTAGAGTTTAGTAATTCGGTGATTGATAGTTAAAAGTAGATATCAAATATCAAAATTTTAAATTTTGGTTCGGTAATTCGATAAACGGTAAATCAAACTTCGTTTTGGTATGACATTCGGTAATATGACCTTCATTAAATAAATAATTTGGTATTCGGAAAATACCAAATACCAAATGGTACTAATGTCTCATACCAAACCTAAATCCGAATACCATAATTTTAAAATTTTACTCCCAAATACCATACTGAATACCGAATACCAAATTACCAACAATTTCTATTCGCTTCAATTATTCAATTTTCGATACTTTATACCCGACCCTAGTAGTGAATATCTCCATTTCGAAGTTTTGAATGTACACGAGGTAACATTTGATAAGAAGACAAATAAATATGGAGAATATGTAATACATAAATTACTTTTTATTGGATATTTGGTTCATTATACTAAAATTGAATATACAAAAATTATATAAAATATGAAAAAATATCAAAAATACCCTTTAACGTTTATGATTGTCTGATATTTGCTCTTCGTTAGTTTATTCTTATAAATGTTTTAACGCTATCTTTTTATCTCAAATTTGGCTCTTTTCCCTTTTGTATGAAACATTAAAAATGCCAAAACTACTCTTGTGAGTCTCCTCAAACCATTTTTTTATACAACAAATCAAACATTCGATAAAAAATAATTTATGCATTATTAATTATTATACTGTGTCATAACTTATTTTCAGTACAAATGATTCATATGATAAATGGACAATAATTTTTCAAATGGTCATTCAATTCTAATTATTATCTCATAAAGTAACCTTTTTTTATTAAAATAATTTAAAATTTAAATACATAACTTTCTAAACTAATAATCTAACCATATTAGAAATCTGACCCTATTAATGGAGTATATGCAATAATAGACACATTCCTAGTTATTAATGGACCCCTAAACTTTTAGTAAATGCTCAATTATTGGAATGTCTTGGACCACAATGATTTTGAAAGGCATACTATTAGAAAATATGAAATAAGCTACATAATTTATCAGTAATTTCTAGTTAATTTATCACTAAATAGCTTCTATACTTTGAATTTATGTATAATCTGTCACTAGTCTATAGCAAAAAGTAATATTAGCATAAGATTAATTATGTAATTTTATCCAATGTTAACTTCTTATTTTTCTAATAATATATAGGATATTTATTGTAATACTACACTTATTATAAAAAATTTAACGGTTGATTATAAGGACAGAAAATGCTAGACACAAGAAGATTTTTGGTTTTGCAACAGTGGCATGATGACCCATATCTGTTCTTTTGTAGGCATATTGCAACTCTTTTGTTGCCTTTTGCCCTTTTTAGTTGAGATGTGTGCATGTTATTCTGATTATTTGTGGATCGTTATTTGTATCGTCGTAGACAGAATATTGACTTTACGTAATAATATTAATCTTCGGCCTCTCAATACCACATGCCACATGCCACCTGCAATATGTTGTTTTTGGAAGTCTAATTCTGAATCTCGACTCTAGTATATATCACTTGTTACGATCAAGCACTTACTATTATGTTAAAAGTTATAGCTGATATCAAAGACACAATATTTTTCTTACTCATGCCTATTAAACAAGCATCATGTTCGATTATGACTTTGGCAAAGACCATTTTCAACCATCACTTGGGTTTCTCCATGGGTAGGATATTGATATTGTCTGATATAATGTACTTGTGTTGAGTGAGTGTGATAATGAATTTGACACAAGTCATGCAAACTTTTTAAATATACTAAAAATTAGCAACAAGAAAATACTTTCGTATTACTTATTAATCATTTTATTTTTTCCACGTTCCTTAAAAAATCATAAATAAGAAGTATATTTTTACTGATTTATCCTTTAATTCTTTTTAATATACTCTACTACAATTGCCTTATCCAGATGATTAATGCAGAGACTTTTGACTAAATGGTTTTTAAGGATAAAATGGAAAAAAAAAAAATTTAATCTTGATTTTGTAAATCAAAAAATAATATATATTTTTAGTAATAGAGGGAGTAACAAATTTTGAATTTGTACATATTTGACAATAGTTCAATCCAATTTGGCAGCAATTAAAATGCATATTTGACAATAATTCAATTCAATTTGGCAACAATTAAAATGCCATGTGGTGTAGATATAATTAATATTATTGTTATTTTAATTGCCCATATAAAATTGGAAAACATAGTGTTTGTCATAAATGAAAAATTGGAGTACTAATAATTAGTGGTCAAAGTCAGCAAAAACTAACATTATCAGCAAATAATTAACAGAAAAATGAATAAATGAGGCTGTCTCACATGACATACATATATTTGTGATAATTGATCTCTTTGCATGTGAAACAAATTAAACCATCAATTATTCACATGATTTTAGTTTTATAAATGATATCATCTATCAAACTTTTATTTTATTTCATTTAATTTGAAAGTCAAATAATGTAATATTTAAATCATAATGTCCAAAAGCAAATATTCATAAACTTAGATCTTACCTGTCTTATTATCGGTATACAAAGTATCCAAAAATATTTACAAAGATGACTCCAAGATCTATTAATACTATAGAGGGGATAGCCCGTGCTGGGCCCGGGGATAGCCCATGCTGGGCCCGGGCCCAATATGCTGGGTTTTGATGTAATTTTCTATAATTAATTTGAGGTAGCATAGCCAAAAGTTGACTACTCTTATATATGTGCAAAACACAGAATCATCACAGGCAAACCCATACAGTGCTCTGACGATGCACGTGAGTCTAAGAAATAATCATATATTTTGATTGTGCACCCTTATATTCATAACTCATTTAGGTACATTGATTGAAGCTTTAACTTTACTTTGCAATATCGCAAGTTCTTGTTTTTAAAGAAATTGGTCCTCTCTATCCTTCTTATTTTTAAAGATAACAGTGCCGCTTATCTTTATATCTTGGATTCGCCTTTATGATTAATTGCTAGAAACACTTATGTACAGTTATATAATTATTCATAAATACGCCACAGGTATATGTGAGTCATTTATATAACAATAGGGGTATATGTGAGTCATTTATACAACAATAGGGGTATATATGAGTTATTTTGATAACGAGGGGTATATCAACTCTAAATAACAAAGTTAAGGCATATATTAGACTCTTTTACCTATATTATATATACATTATACAGTACTGTATATATATCTTATACAGTAGTATATATTATATATAATGCATAAGTGAATAGTGATGTATAATTATGTATAAAAAACAGTGTATAACTATGTTTAAGTAACATATTCACGCTATTTTTGGGAGAATTTGAAACCGAACTGAGAACGATTAGGTTTTCTTTTTAAGCTTCCTACAAAATTCAGAAAAAATTCATGTCTAAAGTAATTTATTTGTATACTCAGTAAAATCATACGAAATAGAGAGGTGGAAAGAGTAGAATATACACAAACCTTACTTTCTACCTGTAAAACAGAGAAGCTATTTTCAATAGACCCCTAACTCAAGAAAAAATCATCCAAAGCCGTCCAAAAAAAGTAAGTAACAAAAGTATATAGAAAATAGCATATAGTGACAAAAATAACCTATAGTAACAAGAGAATAACTATAATAAAATACATGATAGTTGAAATACCAAGAACAACAAATTATAACAGACAAATAAAAAATTACCAGAATAGTACTACCAACACTAGCTAGGCTAAATATTTAAGTATGTTATTATTGAAAAAGTTAATAAATAAATGATAAATATATATCAGGGAGAGAGGAAGTAAGACAAATATAGAGTATTTAATTGGAATTATTATTGTTATTTTAGGGATCTATTAATGCATGTTCAAGTTTGGAACATATTGGGATGGGCAATTATCTCACTACATAGCTAATTACTAATTTTAGGAAGCCAAATCTCTTTTATTATTTTGTTTTAAGGGAACTTATCCAAATTCCACTAGTTTATGTGCTAATTACTTATATATATTCTATTTGTAATATACGTATCTTACTAGATTTTAGTGCATTCAAATACATTCAGATACATGTATCTTGGATACATGGGTCAAATTTAGGTGTAATTTGTTCTAAATACATTGTGTCCAAGTAAATTTTCATGTATCTGAGACATATATCAAATGTTGCTCGCCTCACTCCCATCTTGGTTGCCACTCTCTCATGTATTCCATATACATGTGAATCACTCCATACACATCCAGATACGTGTATCTAATGTGTATCCAGTGTGATTCGCCTGTATCTGGGATACATATGAATCTCGCTCACCTCTATCCCTATTTTTGTATATCTGGTAGCAAAAATACATACATTTAAGTGTAAGATATATAGAAAACTCTTAATTAGTGAATAAGTTACGTAATATTTTAAATATATCGATAATAATAGCATATATGATAATGAAATATGTCTAATTAGATTGTTTTTTCTTTCTTTTTATCTTCTTCCCCCAAAGCTTCTACAAAACCCTTTTAATCATTTCTTCATTATCCATTTTAAAATATATATATATATATATATATATATATATAACAAAATTTGTAATAGTGTATATATGATTTTATACATTGTTATACACTACATGTGCACTATGTATATACAATATATATAGGAGTTTTTGACCCTATAGATACAAAATTGAGACGATATTTACCTGCTTTAGCTAGGGTTTTAAGCTTTTCAAAAAGTAGCGAGAGTTTTTTTTTTTTTTTTAACAAAATATATACAAATCCGGTCCAAGCATATAATTTATATATAACTTGTTATTTATACAGAATTCGATCAAAATATTCCACTTACATATAAGTTGTATACAACTTTTTGTTGTACAGAATCCTATCAAACACATAAAACTTGCATACAATTATGTAATTTGTATGTAATATAATTACGTCTTGTAGACACTAATATTAACGTGACACATAAATTTTGAATGTGTCTACATGATTGTTTTATAAGTTGAAGTGTTTAACTGATACAATAAAAACAAATTGAGGTAACTCAAAGTGCATCCGTAAAATTGAAGTATTTAGTGATCAGTTTGTCAAATTAAAATGTCTATTATGCCAAAATATATCATCTCAAATAAAATGTTTCTATTGCAAAAAAAGAAAAAAAAAAAAAAAATTCCAAAGGTACTATACCTTTTGCACAAGGGTACTCCTTATCTACAATGGGGACCCCACTTGATGCATCCACTTGCGGTATGTATGTTAGCTGCCACCTATTCCCTATCCGTTAGTTTGCACCAAATTAAACTTCTAAAAGTCATAAAACTAGAATTAGTATATACATATATTAATTATAAAAGTTTATAAACACAAATGGTACATTTACTTATTTTTATACTAGCCTGACTTAAATATATAAATGTTATTCTCCAAACTCTAATTTCAATCATGTAGTACGTACGTACAATCATATCTCTTGAAATTCATAAAAATATTATCACAATAATATTTTAAGTAAGATTTTTGTGTTGAAATTAAGTAAGATTCTTCTGATAAGTGTTGAAAATTAAATAAATATTATCACAATAATATTTTAAGTAAAGATAATACTTGAGTAATCTGGACATTATTTTTAAAAATTATTTTAGCAGTTCGAAATATTTCCTCAAAATTAAATAATTTTTATCAAATAAATCAAAGGACATAAGTAATTAACTAAATTAAATAATACTTATCTTTTCTAATTAAATAGAGGATACCAGAGTCTAAGAACAAACTATTTCATCAATTTGAAATATTTGTCCAAAATTAAATAATTCTTATCTAATTAATTAGAGGATACAAAATGGGCAAAATAAATAAAAGAACATATTCATTGGGTGAGAAAATAAGAGATTGTCATTGTTGAAGAATGTTGGCCTAATCATCATAACAAAGTACTACCTCCTTTACTTTTAGTTGTCATAGTTTCTTTTTATAGTTTCTTTTTTAGCATTAAATTATAAAAAATTTGACTAACATTTTATGATGTATTTTTTTAATCATATTGATATGCAAAACATTGCAATTTATAGTATTTTTCGTATAGTTTTTGAATATCTATTTTTTTTTAAAATATTGAATTAATGTAATCTAATTCATCTTTAAAAATTAGTCAAATTAACTTTCGAAAAGCGCAACATAACAAATAAAAGTGGACGGACGGACTATAATAGAGTATTGACAAGTGTAAGGGGTATATGTGTTACTATTACTGAGCTAAAAGTTTGTTTGTCACTTAAAAATAAATATTTTGCCAACAAAAAGTAGAATTTTTTTTAGTGACACAATGCCATGGTTGAAGAATCTCATCAAAATCTCCAAAACAATTTCAAACCAATCATCATCTTATAACAAATCTATAACGCCATTAGCCTCACCTTTACTTACTCAATTTCTACAATTCACTAAACAATATTCAACTAATCATCATGTTGTTGGTTTGGAAGCAACAAAAAGTGACCAAAAGCCAAGAATTGTTGTGTTAGGTTCTGGATGGGCAGGATGTAGGCTAATGAAAGACATTGACACAAATATTTATGATGTTGTGTGTGTGTCACCTAGGAACCATATGGTGTTCACTCCATTATTAGCATCTACTTGTGTTGGTACACTTGAGTTTAGGTCTGTTGCTGAACCTATTGGAAGGATTCAACCTGCTGTCTCAACACAACCAACTTCTTATTTCTTTCTTGCTAATTGCAATGCCATTGATTTTGATAATCATATGGTATGCCTACTTTGCTCCTTTTTTTCATAATCGTGTGTTCAAACTAGTTTGTGCACACCTATAGTTTCTTTACCGTGTACCTATTACCTCCCACCAGCACAGTTATCAAGTAACTCTATCCATATATATGAGGCATCATGATTTTTTTATCCACTTTATTGACCACTAGGATACGGCATTTGGTGCAATGAAATTGATTTTGATAAACATGTGGTATGCCTAGTTTTCTCCTTTTATTGTTTGTTATTTTTCTTTTTTCATAATCGTGATGTTCAGACGAGTTTGTGCGCTCCTAGTTTCATTATTGTATATATATTACCTCCCACCAGCACATTTATCGAGTAACTCTATCCATATGAGGCCTCATGATTTTTTATCCACTTTATTGACCACTAGGACACACCCTTTGGTGCAATGACATTGATTTTGATAAACATGTGTTATGCCTAGTTTGCTCCTTCTATTGTTTGTTGTTTTTTCTTTTTTCATAATCGTGGTGTTCAAACCAGTTTGTGCACACCTAGTTTCTTTACCGTGTATCTATTATCTTCCACCAGCACAGTTATCGAGTAACTCTATCCATATGAGGCCTCATGATTTTTTATCCACTTTATTGACCACTAGGCTTCGTGGTGCAATGACATTGATTTTGATAAACATGTGGTATGCATAGTTTGCTTCTTTTATTGTTTTTCCTTTTTCAAAAAAAAAAAATTATGGCGTTCAAGTCAATTAATTAATTCTATAGGATACCTAGTACTGCCTCTCATCAGCACAGTTACCGAGTAACTATATCCACCTGAGGCCTCATGGTTTCATTGACTAGGTCATAACTTTGAATGCTATTGTTTTTTTGTTTTCTACTTTCAGTTCGAAGACCTAAATTCCTCTGTTTATCCAGTATACTGGCATTTATGAGATCCTAGAGTTGTTTACAAAGGCTTGTATCATCTTTCATATTGTATCGAGAGTTCGGATTGGTCCACCTATAATGGCTGATGAGAAGTCCAGCAGGGCATTATCAGTGGCGGGGAAATGCATTAGCTGCTAATACAGCTTCCTATAATTGTGTGCACCCTAGGTGTGGTTTCATATGGTAGCCCAAAATTTATGTATCCCTTTAACACGCAAGTACACTTTAGCTACTGAGCTTCAAAATGACCCGTAGTCTTACTTCAAAGTAGGACCTGATTAAACTCGACTATTAGAATGAGTCTTATTAGAAGTCCCTTTGGGGATATCCGATAAAATTGAAACGATATATATATTGTTTAAGGAGAGACTATGTTATGATTTGAATTCTTGAAAGTTGTAAAAATTGTATCGAATAATCTACAAGTGGAATTGTGTCAAAAATTTCGAAATGTCCTAATACAACTTGACACTTAGATTCTTCCCAATCTGTTTCTTTAGCAATTTGTGTGGTACTTGTAGATACAATGCCAAACTGTGACAGAGGGAGTTGAAACCTTGGAGCCATGGAACTTTAATGTTTCATATGACAAGTTAGTCATTGCATCTGGAGCACATGCTTTGACATTTGGAATTAAGGGTGTAAACGAGCACGCCACATTTCTTCGTGAAGTTCATCATGCTCAGGAAATACGGAGGAAACTACTCCTAAATCTCATGTTGTCTGATGTGCCTGGTATATGTTGTTTTCGTTATAATGTTAGTTTCAACGTACGATCACTGAACTTCACCTGTTATAATAGTAAACTCATACCAACTATACAAACTATGTGTGAAGTGCTCAAAAAATACAAATGATCTGAACATACAGATGCAAATTAGCCTCATGTGGCAAGTAACGTGTCGTTTGTAAGTTTTGAGCAATGCACACATAGTTTGATTACTTTACTGTGACAAAACGTAGTTTTGTGACTTTACTGTTATATTGGATGAAGTTGAGTCATGATCTGATGTGAAAATGAATCCGGACAATGTTGATTTCTTCTCACTTTTGGTAATGGATGAGGCAGGAGTTAGTGAGGAAGAAAAGCGTAGACTCTTACACTGTGTTGTAGTTGGAGGTGGTCCAACAGGAGTTGAGTTCAGTGGCGAACTTAGTGATTTTATCCTGAAGGATGTTCATCAAAGATATGCTCATGTCAAAGACTACATTCACGTCACGTTGATTGAGGCAAGCTTGTCTCAATTTCTATATTCATTGTGTCTATAGCAGTATTTGAGTCTTGAAATAACATGTTTTATCAAGCTGTGTGTCCTTAATTGACAGGCAAATGAGATATTATCTTCCTTTGATGATCGTTTACGTGTATATGCAACCAAACAGTTGACTAAGGTGAGATATATACTGATCAAATGTATATGTGTTTCTCTGTTTATGTGCTATATATGTTGAACTCTGAACTCAACATTGAACTGTTGGATCGTGTTGTGATTAATTTGTCTGTTTTCAGTCAGGAGTTCGTCTTGTACGAGGCCTTGTCCAAGATGTGCAGCCGGAGAAGATAATACTTAGCGATGGCACAAATGTCCCCTATGGTCTGTTAGTGTGGTCTACTGGTGTTGGCCCTTCACCTTTTGTCAATTCACTTGATATACCAAAAGCTAAAGGGAGGTAAGTACACATTTCTTAAGATTCATTGACCTTTGTTCACATTGTGATATTAGTTGTTTGTGTGTGTTGTACTGATAAATCTCCATGATTTAATAGGATTGGAATTGATGAATGGTTACGCGTCCCATCGGTACAAGATGTATACTCAATAGGTGATTGCAGTGGTTTTCTTGAAAGTACAGGCAGACAAGTTCTTCCAGCTCTGGCCCAAGTAAGTATGAGTTGTGAATCGAAATTCATTTTGCTTATCGAGTTCTAAATAGATTATTTATACGTTTAAAATAATTGTTTGTAACACAAACATAAGGTTTGAACCTAAGTTACTGACACACAAATTTTTAAGGTAAATAATTCTTTAAATTGTCTTAGGATGTTTGTTGTGTTTGATGAGGTTGCAGAGAGGCAGGGAAAATATTTGGCAAGTTTGTTGAACAAGGTGGGTAAAGAAGGTGGAGGGCATGCCAATTGTACACAAAACATAAACTTGGGAGATCCATTTGTCTACAAACATTTGGGAAGCATGGCTACTATTGGAAGATACAAGGCCCTTGTGGACCTTAGAGAGAGCAAGGTTTCCTCTTTCTTTTTTAAATCTATATTCCTTTTTTTTTTTTTAATTACGGTGGTGTCTGGATAGAGCTTAGACGTACTTTAATCATACCCCGAGTTACTTGCTATTGATATCTCCCACCAGCATAAATATAGAGTAATTATATTGACCAAGAGCTTAGACACATGAGAATGCATCACTTTACTATTTTTGTCTTTGCTGTATTTTGAACCCTAACTTCCCATGGTTTTCAAGCGCATTTGTACAAATGACTTTTTTTTTTCGAGGTCACTATTTAAATTCAATCTCCATGAGCCTAGTGAGCTAAATTTGTCTACAAAAGGAAAAAAAAATAAATCATCCTACTATCTTTGAAGGTGAAATTTAGCCCATTGGGCTATAAACAGGAAAAGAAACTAAAAGAGTGGCCTCAAATGGGATCTTACGGTGCAAAATCATGTTAAATCAACCCAATTCACCGGCTATTAGACCACTTTTATTTTTACCTAGGTTTATTATCTGATAAAGATGCTCGTGATTTTCTTCCATTTCATTGACTATAACATATCTTATCATCTCATAAATATGAGTTTGTGATATATGATACATCCATTTCATGTCAAAATAATTTTTTTATTTGTACATCGTCTCCTCTAGCAAGTCTATTGATCCCTATCATTGTTCATTGCCTCGGGTTGAAACTAATTACTATAATTCATTCCCCCCCCTCCCCCCCCCCCCCCCTGATGGATTAGTCTACATTCTCCACACATTTTATCAACGGAAGTTCTTACTTTCACATTTCTCATTCTGTACTTTAATTGTGAATCAATTTAACGTTTTTTTAACTATGTTCATTAATTATCCGATAAAATTAATTTGTGTTTGCAGGAAGCAAAAGGTGTATCTCTAGCAGGATTCACAAGTTTTTTTGTTTGGCGTTCAGCATATTTGACTCGTGTAGTGAGCTGGAGGAATAAATTTTATGTTCTAATTAATTGGTTGACAACCTTAGTATTTGGTCGTGATATAAGTAGGATATAATAGACCAACAAAAGAAGATGGTTCCTTTTAGTTTCATTCAAAAGGAACTACCCTTACGTGTTGCGACGGATTTTGTGCAAGCAGTGTCAGTCAATTATCACGAATCGAATTTGGGGTTGTAGAGATCATGGAATATACTTATTGTCCCAAAATGTATTTTATATTTGCATTGGCTTTATATGATGTTGATGTATTTGTATATATACACATATTAATTTTTTTGCCTTTTACTAACGAATACTGGGTGCGCATTGCAATTAGTAGCATATGCCTATTTTTGGAGGGGTTATTGCCTCTATAGTTCTACTTTCAAATTAAGTTTGGATGATTTTTGGTTTGGGGTTAAGAGGGTGTAGCATCATTTATTTTGTTCTGTTCAATTTTTTAAATTAATTTTAGTTTATTTTTTTGTTTATAAAACTACTTTCTTTCTTTCTTACGATTGAGAATTTTATAAATAGTGTTAAGATCTAATTACATTATATCTCTGTTCTATTTCAAATTATAAAAATTCCTTAAATTTGATGGAATTCAGATGTATAGCTCAACATTCCAATATATTGTTCAACATCTTGATACATCGCGTCTCGATTTTGGATACATCACTCAACGTCTCGATACATTGCATAAAGTGATTTATCTATTCTAAAGAATGTAGATTTTTTCAAATGAAAGCAAACTATTAATTCAAACCAAATGTTATAGTCATAGTTTCTTTTATTTGTAATTCGCAGCAAACATTTCATGTTTTTTGCCATCCCATTCGTATACCGAAATATACTAATAAACCCATTCGGTATACATATGTGTTGTATAAAAATTAATTGCAAGACCCATTTGTATACCGAAATATACAAATAGACCCGTTCGGTATACATATGTATTGTATAAAAATTAATTGCAGGACCCATTTGTATATTGAAATAAATAGAGACCCATTTGTATACCGAAATATACAAATAGACCCATTCGGTATACATATGTGTTGTATATATGTAGTAATTTTGCTTATATACAATTACTGTGTTCTAGTTTGTATACCGAAATATACAAATACAGATTCTTATGTATATGTATACCAAAATATATAAATTAATAGAAGTTTGCTATGGAGCGTAATTATACAAACTATAGTTATAACATACAAATATAATTTTTTTATGTTTGCTAGACCTAAAATTTACTCTAAAATAAGTTGTGTATTCAGATAATGTTTGGGCCTTAAGTCTGAAATTTAGCTGGTCCAAATTCAGGGCCCAAAATAGGTGAGATCCAAAAGAGTAAAAGGGCACAGAAAATAATTAGCTCTCTTCTTCTTCATCGAGCTTCTGCAATTCATCATCACCATTTCCAACAGAAAAAATGAATGGCAAGTCTGGGATTTTTGTTGGGAAAAGGAAGAAAGTTTTTCCTCAACGAGATATGGAAAACAAAGTAACTGTTGGAACTTCTCATAGAAGAAAAACAGAACGTAAAATGGATTCGGAGACGCAAGAAAAGTTTTCTAATTCTAGAAAAAATATTTTACATGGCGAACGTAGAAAGTTTAACAATACTGAGAGAAACTCAACAAGGAAAGTGAAATGCGTTAAAATGGAAGAGGACAATGTTACTGTAAGAATACAGAGTGGGAGTAAGCAAAAAACTGAATTATTTTCGAGGAAGAAGGTTCAGGATAAGAGGAATTTGGGCGTATCTGAAGAAAGGCCAAATAAGAAGAAGAAGCGAGGTATTCGATTAGATCGTCATGATACCTCCAACAAGAGGCTTGATGATGGAGTAACAAGTATAGGTAAGTCTCTGAATCATCTAAGCTCAATTGCATTGTTTAGTAGTACCTGTTGTCAGTTATTGTGTTATTTGTTGTACTACTTGTTCTCTTCTTAATTGTTATACTTGATTTTTGATATGCTTGCTTGAGCGGAGGGTCTATTAGAAACAACCTCTCTATATTCACAAGGGTAGGGCTATGGCTACATTACACATCACACTTCCTAGACTACAAGTAGCGGGATTATACTTGGTATATTGTTGTTGTGTAAAGTTTAAATCCTTAGCTTGGATTATTACCAATTCTTTCTTCGATAGTTTGAAAGATTAAGACCGGGGCTTGTACTAGTTTGGAAGTTAAAGACCGCTCTTTACGTACTATAGTCTGTGGCACTTCCTTTCATCAGTGATTGACATAGAACAAAAAGTGTGACAGAACCATTTAAGCATATGCTAATAGTGTGCATTAATCCTAAGCAAGTTGGTTTTGCTATGTGAATTCTCTCTATCCATGATGCTCCATTTAATCATGTCTAAGTTTAATATTATTCATTATGAATTGACTAGTATTACGCCATGTGTCAACCTATTGCAAATTCTCCTCCTTTTTATTTGGGCTAAGACCGAGAATATGAGCAAGCTCACACAGTTCTATACTTTTTATTGATGTATGACTTTATATTATAAATGATTTTATACAAGGCTTTATAGCTAAGTTGCTCAGATTCGGGGGTCTGATACGGGTGGTATCTAAAGGTCAGATCCTTTTAGATCTAAATTGTAAGATACAAATACGTGTTTGGGGATTCGACTAAAAATAATTCCAATATCTAAAGTTAGAGTTATATGTCTAAATTATGAGACATTATGTGGAAAACTTGGTATTATGTGGAAAAAATATTGATTAAGAGGAGAATCCTTGAAAGGTGATATAAGGAAAAGGACCTGACATAGAAATTTCTATATATAAGGTACTCCATTTTCTTCAATTTCACATTAAATTTGGTTTTGATTACAAAAATCATTGAATCTGTCCCAAAATTCTCAAGTCCAAAATTGGTTGACCAAATCCGGTATGGATCCACACCCACAACCGTGTCATGTCAACACGGGTGCAGCATTGTAAGTGAAGAGTCCTAGCAACTAGGCTCTATAGTATAAAATGTTGTTCAAAGAATTACATTACATGGTCCATCCATTTCTATTCACGTGTCTTGCTTTCCTAGACACATTTCCTGTTTAGTCTATTTTTTTTTTATAAATGCCACCTTTCTATATCTATTTAGTGTTTAATTCCAACATTCCCATTTACCCTTAATGACTCTCTTGTAGAAATGACATGTTTAAGGCCACAAGATTCAAAAGCTTTTTTGGTATGTTATACATACTTTTAGTTTAAAACCCCAAAGGTCTTATTTAATTTTTAAAACTATGTGCCTAGTCAAATACACAAAATAAGCATCTTAAATGAAACGGATGGAGTACTTTTTTTTTTTTTTTGATAAGGGAAATCCGCAGCTGCGCTATCCTTTGGGTGCGCATAGGATAAAACTTGTGCTTCTATGCAATAGCTCGCAAACCACATAGGAGAGGTAACCTGCACTAGGCAAGCCTGGTGCGACAAGCTCGACCCAGAAGGCAAACCCCTTGCTTTTGCTGGCAAGGGATTTCGAACTTGAGACCTCCAACATGGAAGTCCCAAGCTCAAACCACTGGGCCACCCCGAAGGGTTGATGGAGTACTTTTTATTTGACAAATAAATTGGCAGGTCTGTAAGAATATGGCCTGTGATTCTTGAATACTTGCTTTTTTGATAAGTGGTAGAGGATTTACTATTTTGTTGTCGTGGAGCAATTGTGTTCCAAGGAGATGAACTCTTTGCTGAACTATTTTTTGCTTTTAACGGGCGTGCCTAGTGTTTCAAAGTAGAAACATCCTCTTACGCTGGTGTTTAAATCCTTTCACAGTGCAGAGGCACTAATATGCCTCATGTTTATGTAATTATTTATCCATGCTGTTTTCATGTCATGTAAACTACTTGATCATCTGTGGTTAAGTAGATTAAGCTTTTTCCTCTGAATTCATTTCCATTGCTTTCAGATAACAATAAGGAAAAACAAGAAGATTCAGCAAAAACGAAAACTGTTGGACTGTCGAAGAATGCACAATTTCGTGCAATATGCCCCAGTCCATCTATTCTTTCTTTTGTGGAAGACAACGTAATCACTTTGACTAGGATTTGTTTGTTTGATTGCCAATATTATTAGTGCAGAAATGTCAGTGTTCAGCATTTTTGTCGAAAGTCTTAATTCCTCGAATTTGTATTGCAGTTGTTGGGTCGTAGACGTGATATTCAGTTAAAGAGGGCAGGCTATAACATTGAACTCTCTGCTCCTTTAGATAACATTCCTTTCTCAACAAGCTCAGAAAGGGAGCGGATTGAAGAGCCGGTACAATAATTTACATGTTAATTGATATCCAAACCTTGGCATGACTTTAGGTTGATGTTTCATCATAGTATGAAGCCACATATGATGCCCATGTTTCAGTATACTCTACTTATTATTATAACTTACTCTTTCTATAGGTGTTCAGGAATAGGTTGGAATTTTTTGCTGCAGCTAAGGTTTCCTCGTCATTCCCCCCTGCAGATCTTCCAGAGATTGCATTTGCAGGTTTACTGATCAGTCCCTTCTCTTTCTTAAGTTCCTTTATGCTTGGCACGAATACTTGACTTTCCTTTTCTCCTCCTTTTTTATGGCTTTTAAACGAGCTTTTGTTTTGTAAAAAATGACATCAACATCTCCTTCATCAAAAAAATAATGTCACCATCTTCTTATCAACTACGGATGCTTGTGTCAGGATAGGCAGCCTACATCACACCCCTTGGAGTACGGTCCTTACTGGACCTGCATGAATGATGCACGGGGCTACCCCTTTCTTTTCTTTTTTTGACATTCAATTTACGTTAAATATTCTTCCTCTTGAAAGCTGCACTTATGGGTTTGTTACTGGAAAGTCACACCATTTAATGAATGATATCCTTATAATGCATGTTCCACACGGTAAACTGTCAAAGCATACACATTTGGGAGTCTTGACGTAAAACTGTCATTATGATGCATCTTGATATGTTGGTTTACGAAACATGTCAGTAATTAAAACACACAAATTTACAACAGTTTCTGCTATCCTAGTTATCTGATGTTTAATTCTCATCTTTTCCCCTTTGATGTCACATTCTTTTTGGAAGACTGGTTTGTTATAGAAGCTTTTGGTGTGCTAGAATCAATTGATTATAAGTTAAACATAAAGAATTCAAGTGATTGGGAATTTGGAAACTGCCTTTATAATATTTGTTCCTTGGAATAGGAAGGTCAAACGTGGGAAAGTCATCTTTACTAAATGCATTGACCAGGCAATGGGGTGTTGTACGTACATCAGATAAGCCTGGCCTCACTCAGGTGACACTTGTTTCCTGAACAGAAGTTTGTTTCCTGCTATACATGTAAGATAACAATATGCACATCTGCAGACTATTAACTTCTTCACGCTTGGTTCAAAAATGTGCATGGTTGATTTGCCGGGATATGGTTTTGCTTATGCAAAAGAAGAAGTGAAAGAAGCTTGGGAGGATCTTGTGAGTACACGATTAGCTTTGACCTTTCTGGGCTTTACTTGTGTTACTTCTTGCATTTGTTGGTACTAACAAAATGTTCAGGTTTCGTTGTATTAGTTTTGAACATTTTCTCTCTTTGAATGCTCCAATTTGCAGGTGAAAGAGTATGTTTCTACACGTCTTGGTCTAAAGAGAGTCTGCCTTCTGATTGATACAAAGTGGGGCATGAAACAAACGGATCATGAGCTTGTTGATTTAATGGAGAGGTACAAAGAAATTACTTTTCCTACCTATTAAAAGATAAAAAGGTTATCTGTCCAATATTGGAGTCAGCTAGATAGAATTGTCGCCTATTCTCTGGCCTATGTAGTACATTTCGTCATCCTATGTAAGTGTTGATTGTGTTAATTAATTAGCATTATTTTAGGAGACTTTATTTTCCTAGTGTAAGAAACAGAATATTTTCTTTTAATTGTAATTGATCGTCTTTTGTCAATTAGTTATAGTATATATATACACACACACACACAGAGACACCCTTTCACGGGATGAAAAAAAAATCAAGAAAACTCTTTCTTCTTTGCATTGTTAGCTTGCTGCTTTTGAGGTTATAATCTCCTGTCATAATGTTCAGAGCTCAAACGAAATACCAGATTATTTTAACCAAGACAGACACAGTTTTCCCAATAGATGTGGCACGACGAGCCATGCAAATTGAAGAGGTGAACTTAGAAAAATCTCATGTCCCTTTAATCTGAATTCTAACCTATTTCAAGTATCCCTGTAAGTTGATCATTGTACATGCACTATCTTGCAGAGACTCAAGGCAAACAAGGCTGTTGTTCAGCCTGCGGTAAGAAGTGCACATTTTTAGCTTTAGCTTGAGTTTTGGTGCATTTTTGGTTAGAAAAATAATACTTTGTTTTTGGCTTTTATTCAGGTGATGGTAAGCTCAAAATCTGGAGCTGGTATCCGAAGTTTAAGAACAGTGCTTTCCAAGATTGCTCGATTTGTGAAACCATAAATGGTAATCCTCTGCCTTTTTGTTTTCGGTGATGTCCCTTTCATGTATCTTGATGGATTTAGCATAGTTGATGTATTATTATAACTTGAAAGCAAAGTCCTGTCATGAGCTACAGTCTAGGAAAGTGATTCATGAGTTTGCAATGGTATGTATGTTAAATTGTAGCTCTGTGCCTCATGAGACAGAGATATTTAAGTGTTAGCTTGATTTCGATTTTGGTTTTAACATGCTTCGATCTTCTAAGTTGGCTTATTTTATTAATAGGCAGTAGAATTAAGATTGGCAAGAAACATTAGAAGTATTATTAAGTGTATATTAAATTGCGGTGTGGTGGTGCCTCTTGAAAAAAGCGGTTTCGCGAAGTAGTGATTTGTTTCAAGCGGGTGTTTTTGGAATTTTTACTAGGGATCTTTTGAGGGAGTTTGGAGAAGATTTAAGGTAGTTTTTTGGTGAAATTTCTGATTTGAGGTTGAGGATTAACATCTCAAATTTATTTTTAAGATTTAGGTCTGTAACATCTTTATAGCTGCCTATAATTTATACCAAACCACTTGCATTATCTATTATCAACTTATGAATCTTAAACAGCAAATTCCATAAACAAAAAACAATAAATACTCATTTTTCTTCTTGGAACTTATCTATGTTGACATTTTAATGATGATTCGAAAATATGTGAATTATATACTTATAAAAACATTATTATTATTATTGAAACATTACAAGTCTTTCATTATTAATCTCCACATTACAAGTTCATACATTGTAATTCGTGGATATCGTAGTGTTTGTTATATAGTTATGGGGTGGTGGGTTGGGGGTTGGGGAGACGTTTCATGTTTATTACTATGTCGTTTAGTCACTACTTGCAATATGGAGGGTGTTTCGTTTCATGAACTTTTACTAATCTATGCGTTTGAATGTAGTGTTTTCCCACATTTTTTCTGTGTTATAGCTATGCAAATCCATTGACATTGTTGAAGTCTGAATTGGATGAACTTGGTTGTCTTTTTTTTTTTAAGGGTTTTCCATCTGGTGTCTTGTTACCTGCTTTGGAGCTCGATTAATCTGGATTCTCGCCGTGTAGAGCCCATTCGGGGAAGTGTTTCCTACCAAGAATTTTCTCATACCCCGGATTCGAAACAGAAACTTCTGGTGATGGAAGGAACCCATCTGTTGCACTACATCCTTATTCCTTGGTGGTTGATGAAATTGGTTGTCATTGAATATTTTGAAGTATTCCAAAAATGTCAAATCTTATGTATTATAAAAAAAATTTATTGAAAATTTGCATGGTTACATTCTTCGTTATAAAGTTTGCATATATACTAAATATGTTATTGTTATTTAGCTTATATATGTCAATTAGAAAAAAAGAGCAAAGTCTTTCTACGAAGTTTGATTTTAAACCTCAATCTGGTTGAAACATTCATGCTTTAAGGATAAAAATAGAAAATTTAAAGTTAAACTATTGATAAATATAACCCTTTGGGGTGTCCTAGTGGTTTGGGCTTGGGCTTGAGACTTTCATGTTGAAGGTCTCAAGTTCGAAACCCCTTGCCACCAAAAGCAAGGGGTTTGCCTTCTGGGTCGAGCTCGTCGCAACGGGCTTGCCTAGTGCGGGTTATCTCTATTATGTGGTTTGCGAGCTATTGCATAGGAGCGGGGGTTTTACCTCGTGCACACCCAAAGAGTAGCGGCTACGGATTTCTCTTGTCATAAAAAAAGAAATTATTGATAAATATATAATGATATTTTATTTTTACTAATTAAATGAAAAAAGAGTGTCAGATAAATTAATCACAATAAAGGATACTGATTTCATTTAATTAAGTACTCTTTAATCGCTTTTACTTGTCCTTTGTTTTAAAAATTCATTCACTTTTACTTGTGTCTTTTAACATATCAAGAAAAAAAAAATTCTTCATGTTTTATCCTTAATATTTATTTATTTTCCAAATTATTTTTTAGACTTAATATTAAAGATCAATTAATAAGAATAATATAATAAAATAATCATGTCAAGCTTATTTTTTTTTTTTAATGAAAATGTTAAATTCAAATATATCAAGAAAAAATGAATAAAGAGAGTACTTTTATATATTAAATTTCATTAATTCATGTACCTAGCTTTCTGGCAAAGACATTTAAAGGTGATCTTACTACAACATTGGACTAGTATTGTTGAAGTCCCAACAAACCATAAATAAATATAGACTCTGTTTTCTTACACATTAATGACATTTAATTTCATTTGCCCCATCAATCATTTATTCAATCTGTTCAATAATAGTTGTCCATTATACTAAAAATAATTATTCAATAATATTTGTATAATTTAAAAAATCAAGAGATAATTTATTCAATCCGTACAATAATAGTTGTCCATTAAGATAAATTTTTAAGAATAGCAAGCATAAAAATCATATTAGCGCTCTATAGCTACAATTTTACTATTTGCGCTCCATACCAAACATAGTTTGATATAGAACATCTGATTTGTATAAATCGCAGACATGCATCTCGTTTGTATAAAAGCGTAACGATTTTATATGTATATCGGTAGATAGTTGTATATATATAAATACTATGTATATGTATGAATAAATAATTGTGTTTGTATATCCGTATAAAATTTGAATTTGTATACAATTGTATTGATTTAAAACATTTGTATATCAAATCCCCCCTCCTCTCTCTCTCGCTTTATACAACACAAATTATACATTGTAATTTGTAAACTTGTGTTTGTATAAAGCGAGAAAGAGAGAAAGGCAAAAGAGAACTGGGCATGAAAAGATCTGTATTTGTATAATTCTAAATATATAGGACAAAAAAAATATGTATTTGTATTTGTATATAGAGTTTTATCTCGTTTTATACAAACACAAATTATACATTTGTATGTGTATAAAGTAAGAGAGGCGAGCGAGATTCTCTGAATGACACAGTGTTTGCTACAAATTAGAATTAAACGAAACTGTAGCTATAACATTTATTTTGAATGATAGTTTGCTATAATGCACTATTTTCCGTATTATTAAATATTATTTATCATCTAACACATTTTTCAAAGCATTAAATTTAATAAAGTCAAAGAATAATATAGTAATCATCTATTAATTAATTTTTAATATTAATTCTGAAAAATTATTTGAAAAATAAATAAATGATATTAAGTGTAAAATATGAAGAAAAATATTATTTTTTGTTGATATGTTAAAATTCACAAGTAATTTAAACAAGAAATGTAGACAAAATTAAAGCATGTAGGTGGGAAAGTGTAGACAAAATTAAAGTATGTAGGTAGGAAAGTGCAGACAAAATTAAAGTATGTAGGTAGGAAGGTGTTAAGTTATTCTTATTATTTTCCCTAGGTTTAAAAGTCTCTTTTTAAGGTTGTATAATAGAACTATCAATGTATTTATTTAAAGGATTATATTAAAGAACATGACATTAGTCATTGAAATCATGGGAAGATTACAAATGAGGTTATGGAAGTGTGAGTAGTGGTGTATTTAATTTGTGTAATGAATATTCATATATATATATATATATATAGTGTTTCATAGCATATTTTTTGGATGTCCATAGATGATGTGTCTCGTTAAAATTTTACTGGAAAAAATTTGTAGAAAAAAATTCAATGAAGAAAAACGAACATATATTTAATAATACGCATTGATAATTGGCTCATTAAAAATCTTGCTAAAAAAGCATAGTAAAACAAGAGTCTAACTTTTAAAAAAAGTGTATAATATGTATTATACTCCCCTGATTAAATCATTTTTTAATCCTATAGATGATGCATTTCAAACTTGTATATCAACTAACATATGTCTATTGTATATGAGTCCAATGCCAAAAAAATAAAAAGATTATGCAAAATTTTCAAAAGTTTTAATATGCAATGTTTAGAAATTTTATTCTTTATATTTTTTTTCCATGTCCCTATATGTTGTCCTCAATATTAGCAAATTATATAAAAAAAACTATTAAACTTGATTGCATCACTTACATTTTTATTTACATATAAATAATGAAAATAGAAAAAAAATACAACAATAAAATGATTAAATAAATAATGAAGAAGGAACATTAATTATTATTTTAAAGTCAACATCGTTTTTTTTTTTTTAAAAAGAAGGCTTCTATCAGAGCCTTGTAAGACTCATGTCAGAGTGAGCCTTCTAACATAAGCCATAGATTTTAACTCCGTCAATAGCTCCATCCAAATGTTGCATTTTTTATTTCATACTTGATTTTATTGTCCTTTTAAAAATGTTGCTTAATTTTTTTGCCTTTTTAACTCCGTCAGCAATTCCATCCAAAGTAGGCAAATTGCTTACATTCTTAAAGGATGTTAGGAACCTCCAGATTGTGTGATTCTATCAAAGTCACTTTTATTGACTTGTACTTGATTTAAATTAGCTATTCGAATAAAATTGTATTTGTTTAACTTTAACTGTTTGGCAGTTGGCATAAACGAAGTATTTTTTCGCCTTTTATTAAAGAATATACATGTGGCAATGCATGTATATCACCATAACTAATTGAATTGAATTGTGGTTCCACATTAGCACATAAGGTGCAAAGACATATAGAAAAATAATTTTAATGGAATAATAGAACCCCGTAAAGATAAAAGTGTGTCCTTGAAATTTATATCATAGTTCAACAGGATAGTTATGTATTTTTCCTATAAATAAATATGGATGTGTTAGGAGTATATATACATAGATAATATTTCGATCTGTTTCAATTTGTTTGTCTTACTTTCTTTTTTACTCTATTTACAAGAAATGCTTTTTTTTCTTTTTTGATAACTTTTTAGTTTCAATTTCTGCATGCTTGTTTAAGATTCAAAAGTTAAATGACACTTTTATATATTCTACATTGTACTATTATATTGGAAAATGCTAAATGACCAGAAAATATAGCCAGAGTTTGACCAGAAAATTTAAAAAAACTATAATATTTTTTTTAAAAAAAATAAGATGATCTTTTTTTTTTTTCATTTTTTAGTTAAAAGGTATTAAAATTAAAAGGGTAAAAAATATTTAAAAAGGCAAAATAACATAAATAAAATATCATTCTAGCCAAATTCTGACGAAATTTTCTAGCCAAACAGATTTTTCCTTTTATATTTATAGATTTTTATTTAACATAATCATCCTTATCATTATTCAATATATAACAATTTTTACTTTTACAATGTTTTGCATGATTAGATGTTGAATTAGGGGGTCGTTTGGTAGGGAGTATTAGAAGAAATAGTCTATGTATTATGTATGGTATTATTTAATACTACGTTTGGTAGGAATTTTGGTCTATGTATAACTAATCCATGGATTAGTTATACAATATACATGGTATTATATGATGTATTGCTAATACCTCCCATTTGGTGGTATTAGTAATACATAGGTTTTAATACCATGGGATTATCTATGTAAAGACAAAAATATCCCTCAAATTCTTTTAATCATTTTATTTATTTTCTTGACTTTATATTTTATATTTATATTAGTAAATTTATTTAAATAATTTATCTTACAAATTTTATTATTTTAAAAGAATTGTTTGTTGCTCAAAAGATTACTCAACTTTGAAAATTTATCAAGTAAAGTCACATTGAACTTTGTTTTGTGTCAATAAACTCACTCAACTTAGATATTTCTATCAATAAATCACTCAATTAACTTTAACTTCAAATATAGGATAATAAGGCAGAAGAAATTATTTTGTACGTAATAAAATTATGGACCCAACGAAGAAATTAATTATGTAGATTAAAAAGGACATAAATGTTAAAGTGGAATTTCTAACTAATTCGGAATTTCATCTATTCTTTTTAAATTTTTTTATAACTAGGTTTGTAAATAGGATAAGTTGAGAAATAAAATAATAAACGGCAAGGGGACGGATTTACCCCCGAACTTTAATAAATGATACGTATATGCCCTCCATTATACTTTCCGTCCACAAAAGCCCCTCCCGTCCAATTATAGGTACACATGTACCCTTCTCACTAACGGACCCCTAATTTATTACACGTGTCTTAATCCTATTGAACTACCCGTTTGACCCTTTTTTTTAACCCATAATCCAACTATCCGCCCCATAACCCAATACCCATCAAATTTCCTCATAAAAGAATCCCAATTAAAACACCCAAAACACACCCACATCCGTCCCTTTACCCTAGTCGGAGGTCCCCACATATCTCGCACCCCAAAACCCCAGTCGTCACCCGTATCCAACTATCCGCCGCGATTCCAGTTTGTCTTAGTTGATTTCACCTTGTCTTCGTCGAATCTATCGTGTGTTGGTCCTAATTTTGTAGTCAATTTTTCATCTATCTGTCGTCTCCCTCAAATCAAACCTAAAATCATGTTTGAAAGTTCTTGTGATTCAATTAGTAACTCCATGATAATGACTTATTTTTGTGGTGAATTGGCTCGTTGTTTCACTTCAAGGACTCCATTGAACCTCGAAAGAAGATTTTATAGATGTTCTAAACCTAAGGTACATTTTTCGCTAAATGTAAATTAATATGATTTGTGCTTGTATTTTGGTGATTATGAGTTCTTAAACTGTTATTTTTATTAAATGAAAAATTGTGAATTTTGGAGGTGGAAAGACAGTTCTTTCAGAAAATTCTTCTATTGAAGTTAATTTATTGAAGTCTAAATTGGAAGTTGCTATGTTGAAAATGGAGAATTTGAGAGAGTCGTTGAATGCGGTGAAAATTGAAAGAGACAATTTGAAGAAAAAATTGGTGAATTTAGAGAGTTTAAACTACTTCGAGGTGAATAAATCAAGAAATTTGGAAGCTAAAGTGTCAAAGTTGAAGATGTTGTGTATATTGTGATTTAATGTGTTTGTGGTATTTGTTGTTGCAATTTTCAAGTGATTAACTGGTAGCATGAGTAATATATGTTGTTGAATTGTAGTTTCAAGGGTTAGTTATTTCTAGTATTTGTAGTTTCAAGTGTTATTTATTTCAAGTATTTGTAGTTTCAAGTGTTAGTTATTTCAACTATTCCTATGTATTAGTGAATCTTATGTTTGAATATTGGTCATTATTTAGTGTAGCTATTGCTTCAAACGTATTGTGAATTTCAAATGTTGTCTTTAAACATTATTTTGTGTCTTTTGCCTTAAAGTTTGTAGTATTTATTTGTGTTATATTAGTCATTATGTTAAAGATGGATAAACTTTCTGGTATTGCCATTATGTTCCTACTGCCATTAGTTCTAATAAATCTAGGACTTGGAAAGCCATTCAACATGGATGGCAATATTGCCAAATTGGACTTCTTTGGAAACCTGCGAACATCACACACATTAATTTTTGGAATGCCTCTTGGATTCGACCAAATACCCCTCTTAAATCATCATCATCTTATCATAGTAGTCAATAAATTTACCTATGAGTAAATCATCATCTACTTATCAGTTCAATATAGAATCAAAAGGAAAAGAAATTTACCACAACAGTCGACCATTTATAGAGAAAATGGTCTCAAAAAATGCATACCACAGCAAAATACTATTGTACATCAACGAAACCCAACAGATACAGGACACTATATATAACATTCACTTGGTCATATATAAGCAAAACGACAGTTAGTTTTAGTTGATACACTCAGCCTATACAAACAGTAGAAGTAAAACAGAGCACCAAATCTACTACTTTAACCATAAAGGCATCAGCCTATAGTACTACCAAAACATCACAAAAACATCATTTAAGGCACCGACCCACACAAATTATACCAAAAAAATAAGTTTAGCCTTAACATCATTTAAGGCACCAGCCTATACAAAACATAGCCAAAAAAAAAAAGTTTAGCCTTAACATCAATAAAGGCACCAACATATACAAAACAATACCAACACAATAGCATCATCCCTTCTTGGCTTCAACTTTTGTAGTTGGTTTGTAGAAACGGCACCCTATCCATTCCAAGTTAAGCCAGTTGGTCCTATGGGAAGATTTATAGGTTCACTAACACCAAATTTGTTACCTCTGAAGCCTATTACTCTACTTTTCAATTGATTCTTGTGGGTTCTGTTTCTTTTTCAATCTTGTTAGAAAAGCTTCTTCTGAGATTGTTCTTGGCCTTAGCCTAGGGTCTTCATCATCATCCTCAGCTACTGGAAAATAGCTGCTAGAAGAAGCATATTCAAACTGACTTTCTTGTGTTGGTTGTGGGGCTGTGCAATTGATATCTTCCTCAGAAGCTTCATCTTCATCAACTAAACCACTCCTAAGCTGCCTTTTTTTTTCCCCTGCCAGATTCTTTTCTTTGCCTAGAAGGTTGCTTCCCCTGCTTCTTAGTAGGTTGCTTCCCCTGCTTTGCCTTATTAATCATAATAGATGATCTAGAATTAAATAGTAAAATAGAATAATTATTTGATGAAATTAAAGATAAAATAAAAATTACCTTTTCACATTCTCTTGCATTATGATTTTGTTCTCCACAATTACTATATGTCATCACTTTTCCTTTTCTATTTTGCTTCCATACTCCTTGCCTCTTAACAACTTCATCCTTTTCTCTTTCCCTCATAAGCTTAGTTCTACCAACAAGCTAAACCAATTCTGGTGGTTCAATGGCATGCAAAGGATCATATTTTCAGAATGGTTCTCCCCTAACAGGTTGTAACTTATGTTTGTAAACTGCCAATGCTGCCTCCTTACTATAATACCAATGAATTTCTTTCTTTGGTATCATTTTCTTGTGCTCCATGGCCTTAATTGCATGTGGACATGGAATTTCAGTCAGATCCCATGTTCTGCGTGTGCATTTTTTCTCTCTTAAGTTGACAATGTGTCTATCTGTACCTTCAATAACCTCATAGCCATTATCCTCATTGCCACTCACCTTACAAACCTTGGAAATCTTCAAATACTCAATAAATAACAACTCACTTTTGGGACTAAATCCATCATCTTTCCACTTCCTCACAACAACCTCTTTTGCTGCCAACCTCTCCATTATTTTGACCCTGATGTCTTCCAACATTTCAATAATTGGCTTGTACCTTGCTTTAAATATCCAGGCATTGAATGATTCAGTAAAATTATTGTCCACAACCTGACTTTTGCACACTATATCTAAATAGGCTCTGCACTATGTTTTGGGATGATACTTGACTATTCAATCTTGTCCAGCCTCTTCATTAACTTCCTTGATCTCTTGAAGTTGGTCCTCAAACTCCTTTGTAAATGATGACCATGCAGCCCACCATAGCAACTTTTTCAGCTCACCTTTACCCCATCTTTTGCACCAATTTGCCTCAATAAGCCTTGCACAATATCTCTGATGTGCTTTAGGTAAAACTGTCCTTACTGCTTCAAGCAGCCCCTAAGCAACAAATTAAAACAACTAAAATTAATAAAAGAAATAGTAGCAAGCAAAGGTAAATAAATTGCAAATTAGTGGTATAATATTACCTTCTGCATATCTGATATGAATGTCAGTCCTTCACCATTTTGATGTTCAAGTAAATGTTGCAAATGTTGCATAAACCATGTCCAAGTCCTCTTAGTCTCTTTATCTTCCACAGCCCAAGCTAGAGGGTAGAAAGAGTTATTACTGTCTTGACCAACAACACACAATACATGTCCCTTAGTTTTTCCTTTAAGGAATGTACCATCTAACCCAATAAGTGGTCTTAACCCAGACTTAAAACCCAACTTCATTGCCTTGAAGCAAATATACATCCTAAGAAATTTTCTTTTACCATTAGATAGTGCCTCTTTAGACAAATCTATCACAATGTCAGACCCTGAATTACAACTTCTCAATTCAGTAGCATAACCCTCTAATTTGTTGTAAGAGTCTTCAAAGCTACTTTCTAAACTCTCCAGTATCTCCTTTTTGGCTCTCTTGCACTTTGATTCACTTACATTTAGCTCAAAAACTCTATATAAATCAGCCTTCATTTCTTTGACCTTGTACTTGGGGTCACTTTGCAATTTGTCCTTAAAATACAAGGTTATTGTTGAGTAATCTACTAAAGAGTTATCATATGTTGTTCCACACTCTATGTGATCTACAAATATTTTGACACTAACTCCAGGAGTGGTCAAATCCCCAGAAATAAGAAGTAAAAATGGACAGCCATCGACAACATATGTATACCTCAATCTTTTTTTATCACTCTTTACCACCACTAGTTCTACCTTCTTAGCTAGAGCATAAAGTTTACAAAACTATTTTGCTTCAGCTATGTCCTTGAAGGCCATACCCTTAACAATCTCCTTATAATATTGCAAACTCTCAGTTATATTCCTCTTTTTTTTAGTAACAAAATTTTCTAATTCATCTGTATCATAATCTGAACAACTAAACTTCATTCCATTATTACTGTCATCTTCACTTTCACTATAGTCCGTGCCCTTATTAACAATTGGTGAAAGTAGAAATAACCCATCATGCATGACAATATCAGTTACATCAATAGACAATTCACAATCTTCAGTAGCAAACAAGTGAATAGATTTATACTCAGTAGAGATAAAAGATGTTAAGGTCCTAACTCCCTCATCATCTATTATTTCAAAATATTTCCCAGTTGGAGCAAGTACAATAAGTTCTTGCACACCAACAAAACCTAACTTATTAATGTACTCATTCACTAAATCAAAAGATATTAGGTCAGGATCATACCCTTTCCAATAAGTCACACATCCTCTATCATAATGTGGTTCTAGACTGGTTAGCCACTCACCACCATGATGAAAGTATATGGTAACTTCAACCATGTTAATGACCTATAAAGAGTTATGAATAACACAAGTAACAGTGAGTATAAAACAGTGAGTATAAGTCACATTGAGTTAAGAAAGTCAAATTAGTAAGCATAAATAAGTATGTTAATTAGTAAATAAGTAACAGTGAGTATAAGTCACATTGGATATTGAGTCACATTGAGTTAAGAAAGTCAATTAGTAAGCATAAATAAGTTAATTAGTAAATAAGTAATAGTAAGTATAAGTAAGTTAAGTAAGCCACATTAGTAAGCACATTAGGATTAAGTAAGTCAATTAGTTAAGTAAGTCACATTAGGATTAAAGTAAGTTAGTCACATTACGATTAAAGCAAGTAAGTTAGTTAATTAAGTCACATTGAGTAAGTTAAGAAAGTCATATTAGTTAAGTAAGTCACATTTGGATTAGTAAGCACATTAGGATTAAGTAAGTCACATTAGGATTAAAGTAAGTAGGTTAGTTAATTAAGTCACATTGAGTAAGTTAAGAAAGTCATATTAGTTAAGTCACATTTGGATTAGTAAGCACTTTAGGATTAAATAAGTCAATTAGTTAAGTAAGTCACATTAGGATTAAAGTAAGTTAGTCACATTAGGATTAAAGTAAGTAAGTTAGTTAATTAAGTCACAATGAGTAAGTTAAGAAAGTCATATTAGTTAAGTCACATTTGGATTAGTAAGCACATTAGCATTAAATAAGTCAATTAGTTAAGTAAGTCACATTAGGATTAAAGTAAGTTAGTCACATTAGGATTAAAGTAAGTAAGTTAATTAAGTCACATTGAGTAAGTTAAGAATGTCATATTACTTCACATTTGGATTAGTAAGCACATTAGGTTTAAGTAAGTCAATTAGTTAAGTAAGTCACATTAGGATTAAAGTAAGTAAGTTAGTTAATTAAGTCACATTGAGTAAGTTAAGAAAGTCATATTAGTTAAGTCACATTTAAATTAGTAAGCACATTAGGATTAAGTAAGCCAATTAGTTAAGTAAGTCACATTAGGATTAAAGTAAGTTAGTCACATTAGAATTACAGTAAGTAAGTTAATTAAGTCACATTGAGTAAGTTAAGAAAGTCATATTAGTGAAGTAAGTCACATTTGGATTAGTAAGCACATTAGGATTAAGTAAGTCACATTAGGATTAAAGTAAGTTAGTCACATTAGGATTAAAGTAGGTAAGTTAGTTAATCAAGTCACAATGAGTTAAGAATTTCAATTAGTAACATTGAGTATTATCTCTTATTAACTCAAAGTGGTCCACAATTAACAATTAAAGAAGCATTATCTCTTATTAACTTAAAGTGGTCCACAACATAAAGGCATGAATACAAACAAAAAATCCCAACAAAAAATAAAGTAGTGAAATAAATTAGACAAAGTAATGAAAAAAAGTAGACAAGGTCAAGAAAATCTGAAATTGTACTTTACCAAACCAACAAATCATAAACTAAAGGTCCTAAACATAAAGGCATGAATACAAAACAAAAAAAAACATTTCTTTAACACAAAAATTGGAACGTGCACTTCATTTTCTGGAAGTGAAACCTTTCTGAAAGTGAAACCCTATAAAGTGTACTTTATTTTCACTCTAAAACAAAAAAAAAAAAATTCTTTAATCTAATAACTAGAATGTGAACCCTAGAAAGATTTTCACTATAAAACGCATATTTTACACAATAAATAAAGAAACAACAAGAAAACTACCGGAAAAGCAATAACAACAAATTTATTTACTATATATGAAAGCAAATCGAAAACAACAAAACAAGAAAACTATGACATCGAATGGGATATTTGGGTACCTTTGACGAACACAAGTTTAATTGAAGAACACACAATAGATTCGACGAAGACAAGGTGGAATCGACGAAGACAAACTGGAATCGCGGCAGATAGTTGGATACGGGCGACGACTAGGGTTTTGGTGTGTGAGATACGTGGGAACTTCTGACTAGGGTAAAGGGACGAATTTGGGTGTATTTTGGGTGTTTTAATTGGGATTCTTTTTAGAGGAAATTGGGTGGGTATTGGGTTATGGGGCGGATAGTTGGGTTATGAGTTAAAAAAATGGGTCAAACGGGTAGTTCAATAGGATTAAGACACGTGTAATAAATTAGAGGTCCGTTAGTGAGAGGGGTGCATGTGTACCTATAATTGGACGGAAGGGGCTTATGTGGACGGAAAGTATAACGGAAGGCATATATGTATCATTTATTAAAGTTCAGAGGTAAATCCGTCCCTTTGCCGAATAATAAATTGTCTATAACACACTATAACGTCTATCATAAAAGGAACCAAAACAGAAAACATCCTCAGTGTTTCTAATTTTTTTCGAACAACACTGTAATTATAGCAACACGTTATTTATGAAAAAAAAAACAAAGTAATAACCTTATTTAATTTCAAAGCAATTAAATTTTGATAATTCGAGCTCTAAAAATTTAGTAATAAGACTCTCAATTATAAAAATAATATTGTCCAATAGTTATCTATCTCGGCCCAATTAAATAAAATAGAAAATTCTATAACAATTCAAGGGTATAATTGGTAAGAAACTTTTGTAAATTTTTTTAATCCAAACCAAAAATTAGATGGAAAGCAATGAACCAAACACTTAATAAAAATAATCCCTATATTACTAATCTATGTATTATTAATCTTTGTATTACTAATTCATACGTTATAATACTTTGTACCAGACGACCCCTAAATGACTTAATAGTCTAAAAACAAGGCCTAAGAAATTGCGACAAAATCATAGGAAGAGTCAGTACCCACTAGCTAGGCTCATGAATTATGATTTGATTGGCAGAGTCAGTATCACATAAATTATTAATTTATGATAAATTTGGAAATAATTTTTGAATAAATGATGGATGGGGCAAATGATATTTAATGTCATTAATGTGTAAACTAACAATGTCTGTATTTACAGTTTGTGGGGACTAAGTACACCAAGTTGGAAATGAAAAAGGGTTACCATGTTCCATATGTACTGCTCTCTCGGTCCCTAATTCTTTATTTACTTTTTCTTTTATAGTTATTCCTAATTACTTATTCATTTTAATAGATTCAAAAAAAAAATTTTTTTTACCTATTATATCATTAATTAAATCACTAATTACTTTAAAAAATGCAGAACTTTTCATCCACTTCATAATTAATAGGGGTAAAATGGTAAACTCATTGTGTCATTAATTAATTTCTTAATAGTTGCGTCAATTCAAAAGTTGGCAAGTAATTAGGGACAGAGAAAGTAGTTATTTACGTTTTAAAAAATAGTTCTTTTAAATTATTTATTAATTTATAAAATTAAGAGAAAATTAATTTTAAAAAATATATTTTACTTTTATAATTATTTTAAAAAAAATACAAACAAGTTTGTAAGATTTTTAAAAAGGTTCATAAAAGGCATGTAATGAGAAAATGAAAATTAATATGAGACGAAAGATATATCGGAGTACAATACTAGTTCACCAATGTTGTTGTGAAGTCTCCTTTAAATGTATTTGCCAGTAAGTTAGGTACATGAATTTATGAAATGGGGATGTACTTTTAACTATATAGGAGCAAATTATTTTAGCAATTCAACTATATAGGTATTGAGAAGTCTGTTTTGGGATCACATTATATATAACAACAATAATAATATATCTAGTATAGTTTTATACGGTAGGATTTGAAAGGGTAGAATGTATATTATTTTACTTTTACCTTAGAGGTGAGGTAGAAAGATAATTTTCGATAGACCCCCCGCTCAATGTAAAATAATTTAGAAAAAGGCATGATGAAAGTACAATAGACAATAGATTGTGCCAAAATAACAAATAGGAACATAATAGGACTACGACAACATAATACTGTAAACAAATTATACGAAATAATAGATAGTCACAAAAATTGATGAATAAGAAAGTATAAGAGTAGTCATACGACTACTAGTAAGGGCAACAAGACAAAGCATTTCTACCTGCTAGTAGGGATGCACTCCTACCTACTAACTTTTTATTCTAATTAGTGTTCTCAGTAAGTTGCAACTGTGTCTTATCATGTCTAATCACATCTGCCCAATATTTTTTTTTTGTCTACAATTATCTTTCGTGAATCCATCCAAAACCAATTGCCTACACCCCGCACTGGGGCATCCATGCATCCCCTCATCACATGCCTGAATCATCTCAACCTCGCTTCTCACATCTTGTCTTCCATCGAAGTCACCCTCAACTTGTCTCAAATATCCTCATTTTTAATTCTATCTCTCCAAGTATATCCACACATCTATCGCAACATGTACATCTCCGCCACTTTCATCTTCTGAATGCGAGAGTTCTTAAATGGTCAGCATTCCTCCTCACACAACATAGTTGATCTAACTACCACTTTGTAGAATTTGTCTTTGAGTCTAGATGACACATTCTTATCGCAAAAGAATCTAGATGCAAACCTCAATTTCATCCACCATGCATCAATATGATGGGTGACATCCTCATTATTCTCTTTATTTATCTAGATAATCGGCCCAAGATTCTTAAAACTACATCTGTTTTGGATGACCTGTGTATCAAGCTTCACTTCCACATCAGCCTCATATGTCACATCACAAAACTTGCATTCCAAGTATTCAGTCTCAATCCTGCTCAAACTGAACCCATTATACTCAAAGGTTTGTCTCCAAACCTCTAACTTAGCGTTAACTCTATTGTGAATCTCATCAATCAGAACTATTTCATCCACAAATAACATATACCATGATATTTCACCTTGAATTGTGTTAATACATCCATCGCCAAGGCAAATTCAAATAGGCTAAGGTCGAACCCTGGCGCACCTTATCAACACTGGAAAATGCTCTCAGTTTCCTCCTACTATTTGTACTCAAGTGTTGGATTCATCATACATGTCCCTCATCGATCTAGTGTATGCAACATATACATTTCTAGCCTCCAAGCACCTTCATAGTAACTTTATCGTAAGTTTTTTCGAAGTCGATGAACATCATATACGTAAGTCCTTCTTTCTCTCGCTATACTTCTCCACCAATTTTCTTACGAGATGAATGACTTTTATAATCAAGCGTCCTAACATAAATCTAAACTGATTTTTCTGAGAGTCACTACTTTCCTCACTCTAATATTTACCATCTTCTCTCAAATCTTTATAGTGTGTCTTAGCAACTTGATACCTCTATAGTTATTTCAAGTCTGAATGTCACATTTGTTCTGGTACAACTTGAAACCTCCTTTGTTTTGAACGATCTAAATATGAAACCACAGTTCCACGTCACCCTCATGTAACATCACTAAATTTATACTCCAAATATTCTATCTTTAAACATTATATTCACCTTCAACTTTTGCATATCGATCAAAGCGAACTCTTACTCACAAAGCAAAAACTAACAAAGGAGGATAATCAAGCAATTACAAAGTTAAATGAACTCTTAAAATTAATTGAAAATTGTCGATATTGATTTTGTGCAACATATAACGTAATGATCACCAAGAAAGGAATCACATTCTTTTTTGATGCATTGAAAAAGTTGAGGAAAAAGGAACAAATAGAGTCCCATATCGAAACAGAAAGAGTATAAGTCCAAATTACTTGTTGAGTATAAAATGGCATCACCCAGCTAAGAGCAAAATCACGCTAATGTCACACTAATAAATAAAATCAAATGTCACACTAATGTTTCACCAATATTGTTGTAAAATTACCTTTAAATGCCTTTGTCAGAAGTTAGGTAAATGAATTTATACCATGTGGCCTTTCAAATATTTAATTTTTGAATCTACATACCATGTGCCCTTTTAAATAAATTTTCCTATGATTTTTTAACTTCACTTTGAAATTGAGTACATAAATTTTAATGAAATTGGGTATGTATTTTCAACATCTATACATGTGCAAATTATTAGTAATTCAACTATAGCTATGCAAGTTGGGAAGAAATTTTTGTTTTGAGATTCATATACATTTGAACATAGTCAGTAATAGTCATTCTTTATAAAAATATTTTATTTTATTTTAGAAATGATTTTCATTTTATTCAATACTTGTTTTATTCTTTTCCTTCATAGTAATGATAAAATCTGTATATATATTATTATTTCCAAACGCTACGGTATGGAATTATGTGTTGTGGTTATTGTTGTAATATTATGTTTTTCTAAAAAAAAATTAAAAATACCCGAAATTCACTATATTTGTCCTTTATTAATTGTTTAATTTGTCCTAACTATTACTTTATTGGGCTAAAAAATGTATTTGGTTCCTAACTATAATTATAAACTAATTTGATAAAGCACATTCTGAAACATTTTAAAGCAATTTAACATGTTATTTTGTAAAATCCAAAATTAAAAATTTTAGGAAAAGAAACAATGACCATGATATCACCAAATGACATAAGATTTATCAAATAATCAAATACATTATAAGAAAAGGGTGAATTACATGGGTATTAGTATGAAAATTTACAGGAAAATAAGTTTCCTACGAATTTTCATGCTAATCCCCAAAAAAAATCTGCATGTAATTCACAATTTTCTTGTAGTGATAGACAATAGCATAGTATCAAATTTGTTTAACTTAATTCTCCATAGTTCGCCTAATATTATTTGAAATTTATTAGTTTCAACCTAAATTTTTAACCACATTTATTGACATACATCTGACTTAAAATCATATTTTTTTTATTTGTTTGCGTGTATTACACCTAATAAACTTTGTCTAACCGTCATAATTTAACTTAATGAACTTTGATTATTTTAAATAATTTGACTGAAATATGTAATCACATTCTTGACTTTCTTTCTATGCCTTTTGAAAAAAAAAAAGCACAATCATATTCTTAATCAAAATAAATATTTTAAACGTGCCTACATGTAATTGAATCAGTTTATTAATTTCTAGTAAAATTTCCTTTTAATTCATATTATTAAAAATTGATTTACTTAATAAATACTTTAAAATTAAATCAACATCAAGAAATATGTACCTTTGTTTGGTAAAAAAGAACACGTGTATTATTAGATATAGTATTAATTTATTTTTAAAGTATTTATTAAATAACTCATGTTTTTAATGATATGTATTAATATGAAAAAATTAATATAAAGAAGGGTAAATTTGTCAAGTCATATTGATTTATATTTATTTTAAAGGGTTAAATTGGTTTAAAAGTTGTTATAAAATAATCAAAATAAGAGAGGTAGGAGTAATATCGTAAACCACATGAGAGGTAAAGATTATAGAGCGAAACCTGAAGGAATGTCTCTGAAATTATCCCTAAATACTTTTTTGTTTCAAATTATCTATCGTGATTTTAAAAAATAATTATCTTAAATTATTTGTCATTTTAGAAGTTTATGATAAAACTAAAAGAAAATTCATTACTTATAGTTTAAAAATAAAAATTATTTGGTTTGAGCTCGTCATACCGGACTTGCCTAGTGCGGGTTACCTCTCATTTGTGGTTTGTGAACTGTTGCATAAAAGTAGGGGTTTTACCCTGTGCACATTCAAAGGATAGCGGCTGTGAATTTCCCTTGTCATAAAAAAAAATATTATTTGTTTTATTTGTCTAGTACTCCATCTGTCCCTAATTACTTGTTCACTTTTGAATTGACACACATATTAAGAAAACAATTATTGACATAGTGAGTTTTTCATTTTACCCCTATTGATTATGAAGTGGATGAATTAAAAACTTAAGATTTTCAAGAAGTTCTACTTTTTTCAAAGTAATTGATTGAGGGTATAATAGGTAAAAAAAAATCACTTTTTGATTTATCAAAATGAACAAGTAATTATGGACAATTAAAAAAAAGTGGACAAGTAGTTAGTAACCAATGAAGTATTGATTTGACACACCTTTTTTAAAAAATAATTTGAAAAATAAGTAATTAATATTAAAGTAAAATATCAAAAATAAAAAATTGAATGGTGGACAAACAAAAGTACATAAAGAAAATAACTTACAACAAATATTTTTTGGAGTAATTTTAAAAAGGAGTAAATGCAACTTAAAATGGAATAGTATTAACTTTAGACTTTAGTGGTGGGTGATGAACTAATCTTAAGTTTATTATAAATGAGGGGAATTAAGCACTTAATCATTCCCTAAAAACTTGCTAAAATCATTAACTAATTAGGAATGACTTATATATTTCCCTACAAGACTTGCTGAAATTATGAACTAACTATGCATTAGCATATATTAATAGTACAAGAAAGGTGTAACATTGCTTTTAATTAAACCTTTTTTCATGTTAAGAAAATACGTGAAAGAATTAGCATCAAATTTAGTGGTAGAAAATCATTCGATTTCAAATTTAAATTCCTGCTGAAACAAAAATATTTAGTGATTTCTTCTCATTTGTCTTAATATTGATGGATAGAATTTACCTGATATATTTTTCAAAGAGAGAGATGACATATATTTTGTGGAATTAGTTGAGGTGTTGATCTAAACATCACAATCATCTAAAGACAAACGTGAAAGAAATGGAATGTGTAGAGAAGATTTGAGAAATCTTCCCCCAGATTTAGCTTCATGATATTAAGGTTGATTATATCAACAACTTCTATAAATTTGTGTGTATGCTTTCATTTGAACACTTAAACTATGACTTGTTCCAGTTTAATGCGTTCTCAATTGGCCATTATAGTGTCACGTGAAAGAAATGGAATGTGTAGAGAAGATTTGAGAAAATCTTCCCCCAGATTTAGCTTCCTGATATTAAGGTTGATTATATTAACAACTTCTATAAACTTGTATGTGTGCTTTCATTTGAACACTTAAACTATGACTTGTTCCAGTTAAACGCATTCTCAATTGGCCATTATATTGTTACGTGAAAGAAATGGAATGTGTAGAGATATTCAAATAGTTAAAATTAATTTCATTTGACTAAATTTTATTCTCTATTCAAATGCATACATTGAATAGAGTAGTTACATCTAATTTTCTCCAATGTCGTTTCTTGCAACTAACATTCTTTACACATTTAGTGTAAATTAAATGATTTAATTACAATTTCAATTGTTTCTTTGTTGGTGTTAATTGATTTTATTGATTAACTTCATTTGAACACTTAAACTATGACTTGTTCCAGTTAAACGCGTTCTAAATTGGCCATTATATTATCACGTAAAATATTTCACATCTTTTAATTATACACATCATCATCAATTGCTCTAAAAAAGAATTATCTTAAAATAATGCCTTAAAAATTCAAAATTAAAGTTGGTAATAATTTTCAACTATATTTCTTAATTTAAAAGTAATTCTTTTTAATACTATTCAATACTTTAAAAATATATATTAAATAAAAATGACTTATTAAATTATGTTATGTATTTAAGTTTTTAATGAGCGTGAAAAAATTAAAACGATAATTTAAAAGTTGTTTACATTAGTATCCATCCTTAGCTAGTCGATCTGCGATTGTATTCAATTTTCGAAAGCCAAACTTGGTGGTTAAATTTTATTGCAACAACAATATTGTAGGTGAGTCTAACAAAAAAAAGTTCAACGTCAAAAATCATAAAAAAAACTTACATTAAAACTTGGTGGTTGAATTTTACTGCAGCAACAATATTATAGGTGAGATCTAACAAAAATAATAATTCAACGTCAGAATAATGAAAAGCTTACTTAAATATAGGTGACTCAATGAAGTGTGGCCTCTATACAAATCTTAACAAAGACTTAAAAAATATTCCATCTATTTTATTATATGCACATTAGTTTATCATTCTAGACATGAATATGATTTTTAGTTTCACTACAAACAGATTATACATAACAAAAGAAAAATTTAGTAATAATAAATATTTTTTTACCAATAATATTAATTATTATAAAAAAAATTAATAATAATTAAATTAATATCATTATATTCAAAATCACTAATATTTAATGAGCTAATTTTATCTCCTTTATACTATACATATACACAATAGGTAACAACCATCCAAACAAGAAGAGATGGTGTGTGTCTGAAGCAAATTAATGGTATTCATAGGCTGGAAAATTTGGTTGGTTGTTTTTTCAAAGAGAATTTAAACTACAAGGTACTAATTGAATTACATGTCCAATTAAAAAAAAAATTGAACAGCATGTCAGGTAGGTCAAGTAATATAAAACGAAAGAAATAATATATTAAATTATTTTTATTTATTATTTTAAAAAAGTGTGTCAAATTAATTCTTTCTTTATTGCATATTGGTTGCCAATTTTATTATAAATAGTTGTTTAAATTACTTTTTTCATTCATTTTTATTTTGCTAATATTTTAAAAATAGATTTTCACTTTTACTTGTCATTTTTAATATATTAAAAAAATTATTTATTATTATTTTATCCTCGATATTAATTACTTTATCCTTAAAATCATTTCCTTAAATCTAAGACTATACATCGAACTTAAAATAGTATACTTGTCAATTTACAATAGTATACTTGTCTGCCAATTTACAGAAACGAAGACAAAGTTAATTTATTTTGTTATTTTTTAAAACTTACAATTAATTCTTCTTCTTTTCAAAAGTACAAACAAGTTTCTAAACTTTCAAAAAAAAAAATCTTAAGAAATAAATTAATAGAACTATTTTTTAATTTATGATTTTTTAAGAAGCGCGGAAAAAATAAACAATTAATATAAAATAAAGTGAATATTAGATAAGTAAAAAATGAACCGAGGAGGTGTGTGAGAAGCAAATTAATGGTATTCTAGGCTGGAAAAGGCACAATTTAATTGTGTTTTTCTTAAAAATATATATTTTTGAAAAATTTATACAAGTAGGGAACTACGAGGTACTAAGGGGTCGTTTGGTAGAAAAATAAATAATACAGGGATTATTAATGCAGTGATTAGTAGTGCAGGGATTAGTAATATGGAATATATTTTTATCAAGTGTTTGATTCATTGCTTCCCACCTCATCTTGTGTTTGAATTAAAACTCTACAAAAAAGCTTCTTTCCCATTATACCCTTGAGTTATTATAAGATTTTGTATTTTATATAATCGGGTCAAGGTAGATAATTATCGGACAATATTATTTTTTATGGTCTTCTAACTAGCTAGGAGAAGAACAATTTTGTTGTCATGTTTGTTATTTTCTCACTTGAATTATTTGAGGTAAACAATTGTCATCTTAATAAATTAATCACTTAAAACATTAATTTTCAATTTAGAATAGATAGATGATCTACTTTAAAATAAAAAAGACGGTAAACAGTAGTAAAATTGAATAAACCATCTACATTTATACATAAAAATTGCAAGTTGTAGTTTTTATATGTATGAAATTTATAAATTGTTCAAAATATACAAATAATTAGAAACCACATATAAATCAACAAATAATATATTCAATTAAGATCACAAACGTCATGTGGCGATATATTTGTCTTTTCAATTAGTAAATGTTAAACAACTCACATTTTAAATATTGTATTGATGTGTATTGCATTTATTTATTAACAAACAATTATCTCTAAATAATAAAATTTGTATGCTAATTTATTTAAATAAATTTACTAGTACAAATATAAAACATAAAATCAAGAAAATAAATAAAATAATTTAAGAGATATTTTTATCTTTACATAGATAATTTCATGATATTAAATTCAATGTATTACTAATACCGCCAAATAGAAGGTATTAGTAATACATCATATAATACCATGTAGGGCGCATAACTAATTCATGCATTAGTTATACTTAGGCTAAAAAATTCCACCATACATAGTATTAAATAATATCATATATAATACATGGATGGTTTCTCTAATACTTCCTACCTACCGAAGGACCCTGACTATTTAATGAATTGACTGTATTAATATATTCAACCCATCTATCACATCTCTTCCAAATTCACAGCCTTATAAATTGGCTTTTCTTTTCACTAAAAAATTATATAAATAAATCTCCCTTCACCTTTCTTTCAACAATAAATAAAAATACTTAGCCAAGTTGAAGTGAAAAGAAATATAAAAAGAGTTCTATAAGGGTAAATATTTATTTTTCTTTTTAAAAAAAACTTCTTGTTTGAAGAACATTCATATGTTCTTTCCACTTGTTTTCATTAAATTGAAGAAATTGTGTATTATTTTTGTGTTTTCTAAAGTTTCGATATCTGAAATTCACTGACCCGACATTTTATATTCTGCATTTGTTGTGTTGGGCACAAAATCTTGGTCAAATTTATCTGTATTTTTTCTTCATGAAATTGTACCATGCCTTTCATTTTAACTTCAACAAATTGTTTAAGCATATACATTTTGATTTTCCTAGTGATTTTTGGAGCTTGGGACATCTTGTTATCATAATTTGGATGTTTAACTTTTTTTATTCGGTTATTTAAAATTTGAAATTTATTGGCTCGATATTTTTTTAATTGTGTTAGTTGATTATTCTATCACTTTTTCAGACTGTGTGAGATTACTTTTACGTAGTTGTTGTATTATGGTTAATGGCACGGAATCTTGAAAAATTAAGATCCTATAATGAATAATCTACTCCCACCAATAGTGGCGGATTTAGGATTTTAAGGTTGTGGGTGCTTTGAAAGTGACGGAGGCAAAAAATAAAAAAGACATTTAATAGTAAGATTCAAAGTCGGGCTCAACAACAATAAAAGAGCCTTAAACACCCACTTAAAAGCCAATGGACCAGATCATTTGCTCATTGGGTGATCTATGTTAATTTTATACAAATACCTCTTAATTTCTACATAAATATATATATTTCGAGACGAGGTTAATGGGTGCTCGAGCACCCGGCGTATTCTATGTGAGTCTGGCCCAGTATATATATATATATATATATATATATATATATATATATATATAATATGCATTATTAGTGTTACTTTTATATATATTTTTTACTTGAAATTATAATTATTTTGATCGACCGGTTAAATATCTTTATATTTTTTTCCCAAAGAAGTTATATAATAAAGTGGAAAAACTGCATTTGTTGGTCATTATGATATGATTTTATACTCCAAATCTGACCTTTTGAACTATATATTATAATTTTGTTTATAACAACTTTTCATTTCACTCTGTTTTTTTTTTTATTGCTGAAATCAATAGATTATATTCTTTTGTAAAATATCTCAAAAGTGTTTGTTTTATTCTTTTGTTCCTTTTTTTTTTATGCTTGAATCTAATTTTAGACTTTTTATTTGTGCTACCTTTTATATTACTTTTTTTTTTAAGCGAGCGAGATTAAAATTTAGAGTCAGTATATATAAAGCTTAGAATTATATGGATATTTTAGTAAATTAATATGTAGATATAGACTCATTCTTTGTACTATCAATAGGATCATTTATAACAAGTCACACACTCAATACTCCGAAAATACAGACACAAATAAATTTTACATCAGTTAGTTAGCAAAACCCGCTATGGGTTTTGTCAAAAAATGACATATCTTGTCTACATTTGACATTGTCAAGTGGTGGATGTAGAATTTAACAGAATACTGTAGTTTTTGTTCAAATCTTATTACTTGTAAGCAATGTAATTCGAAATTCATAAACTTCAAATTTTGATATTTGATTTTGTCGCTTATCTCTATAAATTCTTTTTGATGATTTTTTGTTTATTCTAAATAGGTTGTTAAACACCAATGGGGTCTCTTGGAGTGGATTCTATTTCTCCAAATGAAAAATTGGAATTGAAATTTGATTCAAGTTCTTTACCTCCATTTAAGTTATCTGAAATAAGAGCTGCAATTCCAAAGCATTGTTGGATTAAAAATCCATGGAAATCTTTAAGTTATGTTCTTAGAGATATTATTATTGTTTTTGCATTGGTAACCATGGCCATTTTCTTTGATAATTGGAAATTTTGGCCAATTTATTGGATTTTACAAGGTACTATGTTTTGGGCAATCTTTGTTCTTGGTCATGATTGGTAAGTTAACTAATTTTTTTTTATAAAAATATTATTTTAATCTATGTATCATTTGTTTATGTTATTAATTAATATGTTTTTTTTTTGTTTTTTATGTAGTGGTCATGGAAGTTTTTCAGATAGTGCATTATTAAATAGTGTGGTTGGACACATTCTTCATTCTTTTATCCTTGTGCCCTATCATGGATGGTTGGTTCTCTTCATCTCATCTATCTCCAAAAATTTGTTTGTTTACATTTTTCAATAAAGACAACCTGATGTATTAAACTGTTATTTTGCTTTCACGAATCTTGTATTATTCGGATGTATTGATCCAATTCAAAAATTATGTTTCGTAATTGTGTAATACAAATTTTCAATGTCTAAGTGATTTTTGGATACAAATCATGAAAATGTGTATTTGTATTAGAAGTTGTTTGGTTAGATCACATGCATTTATTATAATCAATCTTAAAGAATTATAGTCGTATGTACCTTGCATTTTTATGAAGGGTTGTTTTCGTTACTTTAAATTAATCATGACTTCTTAATCATATGTCGCTTTGAACTTATCGAAAATGTTGTCGTACTCATGTTGGATCTTCCAAAATCGTGATATTTTTGAAAAGTTTGACACGTAACAGATAATATTTTCAAGAAGTCGGAGCAATATAGACGATAACTATGAATGTTTTTTTTTTTGGGCAATATTTGTCTTATGTAAAATACTTTAGGCTAAATTTATTTTCTCTACAAAAATATTGCAGGAGAATTAGCCATAAAACTCATCATCAAAACCACGGAAATGTTGAAGCTGATGAATCTTGGGTGCCGGTAAAAGAAAAAAAAATTCAAATTTTATTTCTTTTAAAAAGTAAAAATTGTTTTAATATTGAAATATATATTTTTAATTTTAATATTTTTTTTTTTTTTGCAGATGCCAGAAAAGATATACAAAGAATTGGATTTTGCAACCAAATTTTTTAGGTTCAAAATTCCTTTTCCCCTATTAGCATACCCTTTTTACTTGGTAATAATATTTTTGATAATTTTTTCATATATAATATGTAATTTAAAAAATTATTTATTCTAAATATATTAATTTGGTGATGCAGATTACTAGAAGTCCAGGAAAAAAAGGTTCTCATTTTAATCCATACAGTGATTTATTTCAACCTAATGAGAGAAAATGTGTGGTAACATCAACATTGTGTTGGACATTCATGGTTGCTCTCCTCTTTTATCTTCACACCGTCATCGACTCTCTGCAACTGCTTAAGCTTTATGGAATTCCTTATATAGTAAGTCATAAAAAAAAACTCATGAACATTTTTGATATTTTGAAAGTCGAAAATATATATTTTTTCGTTGATACTTGTGTTGTCTCTCTAAACCAATTTAAGTTTTATGAGATTTCTTATATATAGTCATTTTCAAAAGATGAATCAATTAATTGCGATGTTCAAATTTATTAATCATTAATGAATAGTTTTTCGTGGGATAGAATTTTACTTATATGCTTTACTAGCTGTAAAGAATAGCCTTATTATATGAAAATGACATAACTTAGTCGTATTTGTGGGGACACTTGCATGTGTGGTTCTTTATATTTGAAACACAATATATAATTTGAGAAAATAAAAATAGTTAAGTCCACATGAAATACCAAAGAAGGAAAAGACAAGTAATTTAAATATTTCTTTTAGAATTTATTAAATGTAACTATTCTTTTTTGTTTTGTTTGATAGATTTTTGTGATGTGGTTGGATTTTGTGACATATTTGCATCACCATGGCCATGAAGAAAAGTTACCTTGGTATCGTGGCAAGGTTAGTATATATAACTTAAATTTTATTTATTTTAAATTTTTATATTTTTGTTCTTACATTTAGTTTATTTATTTTTGTTTGGAAAATAGGAGTGGAGTTATTTAAGAGGAGGATTAACTACCATCGATCGCGATTATGGTGTTTTTAATAACATTCATCATGATATTGGCACTCATGTTATTCACCATCTTTTTCCTCAAATACCACATTATCACCTGGTGGAAGCGGTAATTTCTAGTTTGATCATAAATAATTTTTTTATGTGATATTTTCAACGTATACTGACGAAATATTGAAAAATTTATATTGAATTGTCAGACCATAAATAATATTTATTAGTATTTTACAAATATTGTGTTTCATTATTTGCAACTACTTCCGAACCAATATATAATTTGCAAACAATATTTTCTAAGTACTTGTGAAATATTGAAAAAAATTATTTTACAAATATTTCAATTTTTCCTAAAACGAATTTCTAACTTTTTCTTTTCTTCAAGTGAAATGCATATTTAGCTTCATTATACTTGCAAATACGAAAGTTCAATATTAACAAAATACTTGTAAAAACATAAAATGTAATTTATGGGTATTTCAATGTTCTTTCAAAAATTTCAACTTTTTTCCTCTACATATTTTCAAAATGTATAACTATCTTTATTTATTTTTTTTTGGATTTTTTACAGACTAAAGCAGCAAAGCCAATACTTGGAAAATATTATAGAGAGCCAAAAAAATCAGGACCAATTCCTATTCATTTGGTTGAATATTTAGTGAAAAGTATGAAACAAGATCACTATGTTAGTGATAATGGAGAAATTGTTTATTATCAGACTGATCCAAAATATTTTAATTTTTCTGGTAAAAAAGATGAGTAATTTTTCACCAGATAAATTTTAAAAGAAACATATAAACTATTTATCATATTAGTTTCAACATAATATTTTATTTCCTTTGTTTAGAAACTTCAAATTGTTGCAAAATGTAATTGCAATAATTATATAGTTAGTAATATTTCAATTTCCCTTGACTAACTTGCTTTGCATTATTTCTTGATTTTTTCTTTTTTTTTGTTTTCTTGGTTCTGCTTGCTATTTGTTTACAAAAAGTTTGATCCATTTTTATGGTATAATTAAAGAATTAACTAAATAAAGGTCATAAGATTGTTCATAAACAATATGGCTTAGGTAGAGAAAAAAAAAGCATTTTCTTAATTATAAACACTACTCCAATGTAATAAAGTCTTTTTGTAGTTGTGGACAGATTCAAGATGATGATGAAGAAAGATCGATTCTTTAGAAATACCTACATTTTAGCTATAATTTTTCAAATTTATGACTCTATACCAATTAATATATTAATAATAAAATATACACACTTAATTTCTTTTAAAAAAAATATGTAAAATTTATTGTCGATGAATAAAAAATAAATTAAGGATGTACACTTTATTCTAGTGCAGTGGATAACGTTGCTCCTTCTTTTAACCACAGGTCTCTTATATCCAATCCTTGAGTGTGGAAAAATTATTGGTAGAGAGCGATTCCCTCCAATAGGCCCCTATACTGTGCAAATTCAGAATAGTCAAGCTCCAATACAAATATCGAACATCGAATAAAAATCAAAAAATAAAATAATTTTTTAATGAATGCTCTTGCGACTTGTGGTGATGAGGTACAATGCCTTTACTGCCCCTAAAGAACTCATATATTTCATAATTTTGGACAACTATGTCCATCTAGCTATAAGGCAAATCAGTTAGGAGTTAGGGGATGGGACATCCATATAACAATCAGACAAATTTGTTATGACAATTGACATGGAGTGGCCCTAATATTGGGGGCGTTTTGGCCATGAATTTTTTTTATTCGGTCTTGAATTTCGAAAACTACGTTTGGTCATATTTTTTATTCTAAATTATTTATAAAAAATAAAAATAATTTAAATATGTATTCATGGACGAACGCAACCTGACAGATTTCAAGTATCATTTTTTACTTTAAAAATACAATTATTTTTTTCAAAATTCACAATAATTAATAATCATACGTCTACTTTTTTTCATTTATTTTACTTATTCACTAATTAACAATAAATTTTATTTCTATTCAACAGAAGAATATTGTTTCTTTATTATTTTATCTGTAATATTAACTACTCACTCCCAAAGACTTTACTTTTTGAAATGTTAATAGTTACCAACGACGATAATATATTTAGTGTATTATAATTAGGCGGAATTCAGAGAAAGTAAAATATATATAGACTTTATCCCCAATTCGTAAAGTAGAAATTGTTTTTAAAAAATCATCGACTCAAATAACGTATATCAAAAGAAGTTTTATAAGATAAAATATAAAAACTAAAGCATATATGACAGCTAATAGAGAAATCATTACACAGCATATATAAAAGTGGAGCAGTAACAACAACATAATGATACAATAAAAAAAGGAAAATATGTAAAATTATATTGTCATTTTATAATTAAAAGGAGGCAAAAAATAAAAATAAAAAATAAAAAAAAGAAAGTTTTCTTGACCAAACAGAAGGGTCACGTCACTTTCTTTTGCCTAGCTTTAATATATACTTCATCCATTTTAATTTGTTCGTTTTAAAAAGAATAATTTTTTTATTTTATCAACTCTTTAATTCCAATTTTTTACATGATATATTTAAAATCACACGATTAAAGAATATTTCAATATACATATTTTTAGTTTAAGACCACAAAATTCAAAAGTCTTTATAAATAATAAATTTCTTTCTTAAAAAATGAATAATCAAGACAAGAAAAAATAGTGATAAATACTTAATACTCCATTTAATTTCAATATTATGCGAGGTACAATATTTATAAAATTTTAAACAAAAAAGATGTAATCCTCTGATTATTCTGCTAACGATCGTCAAACTTTGTTTTATTTTTGAATTGATTGATCACTTGTTGGCATTTCACCACAAAAATAAAGGCATAGGTATGAAAACTTATGGATCCCCCCAAGAGATGAAGACTTCTAAATTTGCGAAAAACTTTAAATTACCACCAAAAATGAAAACTTTTTGATTTGCGAAAGATTTACGAATTGCCATCTGATGTTCAATAAAAAGTTAAATTTTGATCACAAAAGCAAAGGCATTAAATCTTGTGGATCCCCCCAAGACATGAAGACTTCTAAATTTGCAAAAAACTTTAGATTACCACCAAAAATGAAAACTTTTTGTTTTGCAAAAGACTTACGAATTGCCATCAGATGATGATAATGTTCAATCTGACTAGGAGTGTCACACATAATTTGAACATGTGGCATTATGTTATTGGTCTTTAATTTGATTTGGTGTGCCATGTCATTTTGATACTTGAAATAAATCTTGGGTTAATGGAGTAGGCTAATAATTATTTGAAGATCATCTCAATGGGTTAGCCCAATGAAATTGGATGAGAAGTATTGAAAACACCTCTAAATTTGGCGTGCATTATTAGTTTCATTTTTGAATTATTGACAATCTTAAAAACACCCATTTACTTGACTAACTGAACTTAAATACACTTTTAAATTTTCGTCAAGTTTAGGGGTGTTTTCAGCACTTCTCTTGATTTTTTATATTAAAAGTCTCATGGTACTATAAGAGTTTGAGATCACTTTGCTATGTCATGAGGCACAACGGGGTGTATTTAAGTTTAGTTAGTAAAATAGATGAGTGTTTTTAAGGCTGTCAATAGTTCGGGACAAAATAATAATTTGCGCCAAGTTCAGGATTGTTTTTAATACTTCTCTCAAATTGGATTTAATTTAAATCCAGGGCTTAAAGTTATTTAGAGCTTGTTTGGATTGGCTTAACCGTTGGTAAAACCTACTTTCAAGTTATTTTTAGCTTTTGAGAGTATTTGACAAAGTTAAAAATAACTTAAAATAAGTTTAAATGACTTTAAAAAGTTAAAAAACAAAAGGACTCCCCCTATTTTTTATTTTTCGACTTAAAAGTCATTTAAAATTTAACTTTTTATTTTTTTATTTAAAAACTACTTTTTCAGCCTATCCAAACGGGCTCTTAATCTTGATTCATATTTACTTTGTTAAATTTTGTATCAAGTCAAAATTAGACAAATAAATTAAAACAGAAAGAACGCATAGATTTCTAGCCTGTTTGGCCAAACTTCTAAAATTATCCCTTTTTGGAAAGTATTTGTTTTTTCAAATTGATTCTTTTTAAAAAGTATTTTTGTTAAGAATCAATTTGTGTTTGATGAATAAATTCAAAAAACACTTTTATTCAAATTTATTTGGCCAAAGAGTGTATTTTTCAAAAGAAATGATCTAAGGGAAACACATTTTTTTAGCTTCTGAAAAATAGTTTCTCCTATTCTCCAATATCACTTATTTTTTCCACAAAAACCTGACCAAACATCTCACGTTTTAATTTTTTAAAAAGTATTTTAGAAAAAAGTAAGCTTAGCCATTCCTACTAAATGAATATGACAAAAATTAGTGAGACTGTCCATGTTTTATTATGAAATTTGATTTAACAATTAGAGTTGTATTTAGCCATGTATATAACATTAGAGTTCATTTTTTTTAATTACTACGACTTATGAGTAATTTGAAGTGAAAAAAATAAAAGCATCTTTTTATTATATTTTACTATTTCTGTCTCTAATTACTTGTTCACTTTTTTTTAGTTGTCCCTAATTACTTGTTCATTTTGACAAATCAAGAAATTTTTTTTTTACCCATTATACCCTCCATTAATTACATTAAAAAGGTAGAACTTCTTGAAAAATTCAAATTTTTAATTCAACCACTTCATAATTAATAGGGGTAAAATGGTAAACTCATTATGTCAATTATTATTTTCTTAATAGGTGTGTCAACTCAAAAGTGGAAAGTAATTTTCTAAAATTCAACTTCACATTAAATTTCGAAATATGTGCCAAACGTATTTTCCTTAAGTTAAATTTTTTTTATTTTTTTTTTAATGGTTATCAGATCTTGCTTAGCGGAAAAAAAAACAAATATGTATATTTTTGACCATACACTATAAATAAAAAAGAGATCTATAGATCAAAGTGGAGAGAGGAGGTTAAATCTTAAAGCCTCTCATCAACCGCAAAACCCTAGCTTCCAGCCGCTTCCTCTTACATATTAAAAAGCAGCGGCACTGGTAGCAGCAGCCACCTCTCCCTCCGCCGTCAACAACTCTTCTGCATTAATTGTATGGTACACCTCAATTTTCTATGAAATTGTTTAAAGCTATTGCATTCTTAATGAATTATCATAATTTGGATATTTGGTATCTTATTTATTTATTGATATTTGAAATTTACTGACTCGATGTTTAATTTTGTTCTACATTGCCTTCTTTTGATCCTATTTGGGGAAATACCAAGAGCCATTGTCATTCTCGTTTTATATGAGGGATAATTAATCTCGATTTAATTTTAGGATGAGTAAGTTATTCTAAAATTATAGTGTTATTATTATACCAGCTATATTGACAATGTAATAACAATAGTGTGATAACTGATTTCAAATTAATAAATTTTGGAATGACCTGTTTCTCCATCAAACAATCCTTAAGGGGTCGTTTGGTTGGGTCTCAGGTTAGCTATATATGGAATAATTTATCTCAGGTGGGATAAGTTATTTCAAACATGACAACCATTCTATTTTCTTATCCTATCACTATTTTCTTATCACATCACTATTTATTTTTATCTCTCATACCAAACGATTCCTAAAGTCTTAAACATTTTTTTGAAAAGAATTAGCTGAGGGGCATTTAGGGCAATATCATTCTGTTTGGACTTTTTTTATAGTATAGTACTGATTCGTTATTCATATTATTTCTACTTGATCATAATAAAAACACTATTTTCACATTTATTCATGTATATACTATATTGGTCTACTTTCATTTAGATTGATCGGCCTTTTATTTATAATTTTTATAGGAAAAATAATACTTGTATTCAAATACAAAAAGTGAAACTATTTGCAAGTGACTGTTTCTATTTTCGTATTCTTGATTTTAATTATTAATGTGCGTTTATGGTTTGATACTATCAAAGTAAAGTATATATTTACTCTGATGGACACTACTCAATTATTTCCGATACCATCAGAGTATATGACATCAAGGAGGAACAAGCAACATTTTAGTGACATAATTGCTCAATTACTGTTTGATACCATTATAGACACGGATGGTATAGTAAATTAAGAAGCAGTGGTTCAATCCAATTTGAATAAATATTTTGCTTAATAGATCTAATTTGTGTAATTTTTCAGTCCAATTTGAATAAATATTTTGCTTAATAGACCTAATTTGTGTACTTTTTTCTAGTCTTTATACGTGACTTAGAGATTATAATTATTTTGAGAGAGCGATCAAATATATTAAAATCACATAATATTTCCTAAATTTGTACCATGACTTCATGTTTAGTTTTTTTCTTGTATTTTTCCCTATGACTTTTATTTAATAAAGTGAAACACTGCATGTGTCTGCCACGATATGTTTTATTCTGATTTTTTGAACTATTCTTTTTTATAACAACCTTTCATTTCACACTACACTTTTTATTGCTGAAATTCCGAATAAAATAGACTACGTTATTTTGTGAAATTATCTCTTCTGCTTTATTCTTTTATTCCTTTCTTATGTACCCAATCTAATTTTAGAGTCGGTGAATTCTGCTCTTTATATCAGCTCAAAATTTAGAGTCGGTGCATTTTGTGACGCACATATATATACTTGAGAATTTGACTAATTATAAAGTAGATATGTTTACATTAATGTAGTTTGTTGGTAAAATATATATAGTCTGTTTGGTCAAATATGTTATTACTAGTCTTTATTTGGAATTTAATTATTTCAAATATAGAATTAAAGGTATGGAATATAACAAAAACAGTATCTTTGACTCAAATTATATAATTAATTCATAAATTTTAAATTCTGTTTCTCTGCTCGTGGCTATAAATTCACAAGTAATGCATTGTTCTTTTTGTTCACAGGGTTGTTGACAATAAATGGGGTCTCTTGGAGTGGATTTTATTTCTCCAAATGAAAAATTGGAATTGAAATTTGATTCAAGTGCTTTACCTCCATTTAAGTTATCTGAAATAAGAGCTGCAATTCCAAAGCATTGTTGGATTAAAAATCCATGGAAATCTTTAAGTTATGTTCTTAGAGATATTATTATTGTTTTTGCTTTGGTAGCAATGGCCATTTTCTTTGATAATTGGAAATTTTGGCCAATTTATTGGATTTTACAAGGTACTATGTTTTGGGCAATCTTTGTTCTTGGTCATGATTGGTAAGTCAACTAAATTATTATTTTTTATTGATGTATCATTTGTTTATGTTAAATTGACTTGATGTGTATTTTTTTTTTTTTTTTTTTGTAGTGGTCATGGAAGTTTTTCTGATAGTGCATTATTAAATAGTGTGGTTGGACACATTCTTCATTCTTTTATCCTTGTGCCCTATCATGGATGGTTGGTTCTCTTAATCTCAGTTTGATGTATTCAGATTTCGTTTTTTTCATGACTTGGATGAAATTTTGTTTTATGCAAAATACTTTAGGCTAAAGTTTATTTTTTTCTGAAAAAAATATTGTAGGAGAATTAGCCACAAAACTCATCATCAAAATCATGGAAATGTTGAAGCTGATGAATCTTGGGTGCCGGTAAATATTTTACCTAATTAATATAAATATTTTAAATTTATATAAAAATAATTTTATTTTTTTATAATTTTTTTTTTGCAGATGCCAGAAAAGCTATACAAGGAGTTGGATTATGCAACAAAGCTTTTTAGATTCAAGATACCTTTTCCCTTGATAGCATATCCATTGTATTTGGTAATAATATTTTTGATAGTTTTTCAAATATAATAAGTAATTTTTTAGATTTTTTTTTTCTTATTTGAATTTGTGTTTATAATTTTATTTTTGGTGATACAGATGAGGAGAAGTCCAGGAAAAAAAGGTTCTCATTTTAATCCATACAGTGATTTGTTTCAAGCAAATGAGAGAAAATTTATTGTAATATCAACATTGTGTTGGACACTCATGGTTGCTCTCCTCTTCTATCTTTCTACCGTCGTTGGCTTTCTCCAACTGCTTAAGCTTTATGGAATTCCCTATATGGTTAGTCGTACAATCTTTTTTTTATTTCGTTGAAACTTAGGTGTTTTGTCATTATTTGAAAGTGATATAACATAGTCATGTCCGTGGGGTCATTCGTACGTGTGGTTCTTTATAATAGTAAACTCTTCATAAAAATGGATTTTTTAAAAAATAATTATAGGAATATTAAAAGTTTTATTAAAATTTATGAGATGTCCCTTTTTATGACCCACTTGGCCTGATTTTTTAATTTTATTTGATAGATTTTTGTGATGTGGTTGGATTCTGTCACATATTTGCATCACCATGGTCATGAAGAAAAGCTGCCTTGGTATCGTGGCAAGGTCGGTATATAACTTAAATGTTGTTATTTATTTTTAATTATTTGAAATTTTTCTAATAATTTTTTTTCTTGTTAAATATAGGAGTGGAGTTATTTAAGAGGAGGATTAACTACAGTTGATCGCGATTATGGTGTTTTTAATAATATTCACCATGATATTGGCACCCATGTTATTCACCATCTTTTCCCTCAAATACCTCATTATCACCTTGTGGAAGCGGTAATTTTTTTTTTTTCGTTTGATCATAAAAATTATTTTATTATCTATTATTACTATTTGTTAGTACTGAATTTCAATACACTAATACATATTTTTTTTTATTTTTTTTTAACAGACAAAAGCAGCAAAACCAGTATTTGGAAAATATTATAGAGAGCCAAAAAAATCAGGGGCAATTCCATTTCATTTGGTTGAAAATTTAATGAAAAGCATGAAGAAGGATCATTATGTTAGTGACAATGGAGATATTGTTTATTATCAAACTGATCCTAAACTCTTCAATTGTTCTGGTAAAAAAGATAAGTAACTTTTTTTACCAGATAAATTTTAAAAGAAAATTATAAATAGTAAAACTATTTATTAAAATAGTTTTTAACAAATATTTCCTTTATTTAGAAACTTCAAATTGTTGCAAACAATTGAATAGAATATTAAAGAGGATGTTTTGCAGTTTAAGTGAAATATTTATCCTCTTATTAATAATTTCCCTTGCTTTTTCTTCTCTCAATTTTGTTTTCTTGGTTATTTCTATTGTTTAGAACTTGTATTTAATTACAAAAAAGTTTGATTTTATTCCAATACGAGTTCTAATGAAAATGAAAAATCAACCAAAACTGTTATGAGAAAAACTATATATTAAAATAATAATAATATTCGAGATAATATTTGAAAATAAAATATAATCTATTTCATCATTGATCTTCGTATCTGTTAGTTTTTTACGCCCTCAACTAATATTTACACTTATTATTATTTATATACAATAAAAAAGATTTATCTCATGAACATAGTATTATGAAATCTCTATCCAATGTTTCATTATTGTCAATAAACTCTTGTAGTATTATATTTAATTAGATTCTCACACGTCATAAATAGTACAAATGGTACAGCCATCCAATTGTGATAGAACATGAATGTCTAATTAACTTCAAAATAAAATCATCACTTTCTTGCTTATTTGTAGCTTCCAAGTTAAAAAAAAAAAAGAAGCATATAAACAGAATATTGTTGCCACATTTTGCCATCAATATTTGGAATAAATAAACATCCTTTCATTTTTAGTTAGAAAATTTGAGTTCGAATCTTTAAAAAAACACTTTAGTCGGAGTATCAATACGAATTCAGAATACCCAAAAAAAAACACGACATAGCAAGGTTTCTGGCTGGCATTACCTGAATCTACTTTTGATTTGCAATTAGATCTCCTAATGATGGTGTCTTCTTTTATTGGATTCCCACATCAGAAAAACTATTTTTGTCCCCACTTGACCCAACATGAGACTTATCGGGTAAATTCAATATAATAGACGTTTGTTGGTATTCAAGCCTTCTTGAAAGAGAATCCCATTCTTCTTGATCGTGAATATCTAAATTGATTGTTTTTGTTTAGGCAGTTCATACCATGCTGCCTTATGAGCTGTGATTGACTAAGATCTAAGAGGAACGTGTGTGAGAAAAATGCCAAACACAAGGTTGTATATCAACATAAAATTGCAATAGTGGTGTCCCAGTTAGCCTGCACGCACCTCAATTGTTCCATCCCATCGGGTACCTACTACTCCCCACCAACATAGATACCAAGTAATTTCATCAAGGTATCGACTACAAATATCGCTTTCAAACCCGAATTGACTCATCAGAAAAAGACTTGTACTTCACAAAGATTCAACAGCAATCACAACACAAATGGAGCTTGAAAAATCTAGTTTACTTGTAGAGTACTGTACAAACTACAAAGCCACATGGAAATCTCTTCTTTTTTTTTTCTGCAATACAAGCTTCATCAACAAGGAGAGAACTTAATGACATTATTACAAACTCCTAGAATGTAAACAAACATCATCCGACGACATCCAAAAATACACTAAAGAACCCTCATACAAACTCAAAGCGCATGAGTAGCCTCACAGAACTATATTTCTCACCTTTTCTGTTACAGAGTGGAACTGCATGTATACCAGGTTTCAGTTCCGAAACAGGTATACATGTTTGGCCAGCAAAATCGTCCTTCTCTGACATGTCATATTCGTGTACTTCAATTCGCAGCAAAGCTAATTCGGGTACAGTCAGTGGGAAGGTAAATTCTTCGTCCCAAACCGGTGTCCATATGTCCTCTTTAGTCTTTGTTTTCTTCATTATCTCATCAGCAGGTACTCCAGCTATCCCGACCTGTAAACAAAGGCGGATTCATGATTTAAATTTGATGTGTTCAACCTTTTAAGGGTGAGTTCGGTATGAAGGGACATGTTTTTCGAAAAATGTTTTCTAGAAAATAAGTGGGTTTCCTACTTATTTTTAAGCATTTGTATATAATTTATATAAATACTATGAGAGGTGGATGGGGAGAAGTAGGGGTGTTGGATGGTGGAGATGAGGGCTATGGGGAGTGGGGTGAAGATGAGGTGTGTTGGAGGGTGGGAAGGACACAATCGAGGTTGAATATCATTAATAGAGCTTGTTTTCCTTCCCTTCATTAGGGAACTCGTTTTCCTCATTTTTAAGAAGTTTGTTTTCCAAAATATTTAACCAACTGAACATAGGAAAACCCCAAGTTCTTATCATGAATCCGTTGCACTTCTAAAATTATGGATTCAAAAATTCATTACAACCAGTTTCTTGAGTTGGCAATGCAATTTGACGAGCTTTTCTCATGCCCTTGCATGTTAAGGTTTAAATTTTAAGGACATCATCAAAACAGTGAAAGAAGGAAACAATGGTGTCTATGAAAGAACAGAGTCAGCTTACCCTTGTGTAGAAATCCGGGGGTGAATACAAATCAAAGTGAGTTTGCTTAAAATCTAAATGCCAACCATCTCCCATATATACTTTCACCTGTCCAATAATGAGAACATAAGTACTCGCACACATTAAATGATGTTGTATTCACAGAGTCATTTGGTTACCTTTAAGGTTTTCTTAACTGGCAACTTTGCTTTAGGATCAAAAACTTCATTTTTAGGACCAACACTCAGTAAGAAGTCAGGCTTTTTAACATAACCACAGCCTCCATTTGCCCTGAACATCCCGTGCATCAACCATAGTGCTCTACCGTATCCCTGTCACAGTCGTTAATACATGATTCTCTTCAGTTAGAAATCTACAGAAGTTCCAATATGATTCTCTTCAGTAAAAATTGTAAATATCTGTTCAAATGTGATAAGCTGATAGCAAGTTTGAAATATAGCACGCATACATAAAAAGCATTAGTGAAGATAGAATCGCTAGCATGAGCCATTTAGGAATCAAAGAATCAATACAGTAAATCAAGCAGAAGTATTTGATTAGTTGGATAATGCCAGTTCGGAGATGCTTTAGTAGGCACTATGATCTACGCTACAGTTCCAAGTCTTGTCAGCCATTAATGCTGGAAAACAGAAATGATCCCCACCATTCTTATCAGAAAGGAGTGAAGAATACTAATGAAACTAGATGGAATATCGAATGAGCTCATCTGATAAGAAACACAACTGGCTTGACACAGATTTTGCAGTTCTTTGCTCTATCAAGCGCTATCTAAGTGTGGTTAAGAATTCCCAAAATGCAATTTAAGGAACCAAAGCTTCATTTCATATGCCTATATAGCACTAAATGCAGAAAAGCAGAGTGATGAGCTTAACATATATCAAGAATAGTGTTATCAAAAGCAAAGAGCACAAAAAAGCTCTAAGGTCCATTGGGGCTTTAAGAGCAAATAAAGTGTGGGCTTAATGAAAAAAGGCGCAAAGGTAAAAAATAAACAAGGCACAAAGGAAAAAAAAAACATAAATATATATGATTAGTCCAAGACAAACAATTACAAGGATGAATGACAAATATATGTACAAAGAAATTGAAATTTTTCAACAATAAAGTGAAATTTCAATTGTTAGTGTCAGGGGCTCATCGGCAAGAAAAAGTATGCCTTAGAACCTTGATGACGAGATTGAAGTGCACATTAAGCGAGGCAAAGCGCTCAACATGTTTTGAGCCTCTCTTCCGGGCTTAAGCACACTTTAAGCGTGCCTTTGACAACACTGATCATAAATCAGCATTATTTTAACAAAATGAGATGTTATTGAACAAATAGTAAAAACCATCAATCACAAAAAAAACATGGTATTATGTCAGCAAATGAAAACTCAGGACCAAACCTGCATGTTAAATGCAACCATCTGAGCTCCGTGCATCCAACCTATTAGTGGCTTGTAGTTGGAGGAGTTAAATCTAGTACCTTTAGGGTACACTCTTAGAATGTTTCTTTGTGTGAACCTAGAAAAAAAATTCAGCACACAATTAGGATAGAAATCCATGACTACTCTACTGACGGTTTAAAGCTACCTCAACTGTCTTTGCTTTGTTATGCTGAAACACAAACCTCACAATTTCGGTTCCATGAGATTCAGCAGCCTTTTCGAGAGCCTGTTCGCTTAAACTTAGGCGTCTTACTTTATCAGGGTCGATTTTCAATGCCTCCTTTAGCCCACCTTTAGGTTTGCCAGCATGGATGGCAATAAGGCGTTTATAAGCAGATGCCACATGTCCTCTGTGAGTGGCGTCATCGTCATCTTCACAACTTTTATCACTGTCACTCTGCAGAAAATAAATCCAAATCACAACTATCATAAGTAGTTGCGTATTAGACCATATAAGGAGAATAAGGTGAAGAATCCAAGTTCCAGAAGACCTTTTCATTTTCTTCTTGATCAGCTGTCAAGCTTGAAGGTTCGGAACCCCATACATCATCCTCGGAATCCTTTGACCTCTGAGAGCTATTTCGTCTGTCCTTACAAACACTAGCACTGGCTTCAAGGTACTCTTTTGGAGGTTTGGTTGAAATAATAATACGATGCTTTAGTTCTTCTGGTGAAGGGCATTCCTTTAGACTATCCGATTCAGGAACAAAGAGCATTTCTCCAAATGTTTCAGTGAGCATCTACAAGTAAAACATTAGAAAAGAACATCTCAATAACCAATAAAAGGAGGAAAGGAACAGCACAACTGAATAAAGAAGGCATAGAAGCAAGAAATAGAAACTCACCTGAGCCACTTTAGCTTGAAGATCAGGCGTCAGATGATCTTCCAGTGTTATTACAACAGGGTAAGGAGAAGCAGAAAATGCATGTTCTTTTATTGACTTGAGACATCTTATTAATTCCACAGGGGTTGTCACTGTCCTACACTTTGCAAAAAAGTAACTTACAAGAATTTCATAGGAAGTAATCAAGAAAATTAGTAAATGTAAATGCTGCAATCTCTAATAGATTACAACCACAAGAGCCATCTTATTGTCCCTCATTTTTGTCCTTAAAGATTTGGAATGGAAGTGTTAAATGCGGGAAGTTCGCACAAGTCATTTTAGTAATTTTATAATCTCCATGCACATTCAACTCCAAAACTCCAATCTTAAGCACAACACCAATTGGGAGCTTCATCTTTTGAGCTCAAGAACAGTAAAAATCTAAAAGAAGGTAATTTTACACTTCAACTCATTGTAGTAACCCCTAGCTTAAAATATTAATTTCAATACTTCAATGAAAAAAAGAAAAAGAAAAGTAAGAGAAACCTAGGCTTCTCGTTAGATTTGTCAGATATAATAACTCACGTTTAGCACAATAAGGAAAAGGCGGAATGGGTAGCAGATAGCATGATACTTGCATGATATAATGATTGAATCTATAGAAGCTTACGGACTCTTAAGGTCCTGTTATGCAAAGTTTCTAGTCACTACATCTACTCAACAAACTAACATAACCAACAAGACTTTCACTGGAAGTACAGGGTTTAGGTACTACTTGAATTAGCGCCGCATGAACTACTTCTGCTGTTAAAAGCACAAAAATAAAGCCATAACAAAAGGACAAGCCAAACAGAGACCTAGTATATTCTGTCAACATTCAATTAAGCCTACATTTACAGCCAGTGATGATCATCCAATACCCTACATGAATTTATGTTGCTTCCACTAGAAAGTACAAGATGATGTATTAAAATTCTATTCAAAGCCACAAAGGCAGTCTCCAGATTGAGTAGTGCCAGACAGAGTACATCCTAGAAACTTTTGTAAGCATGCATGCATTTTTAATAGCTGTCTATAGATGTTGTTCTTACTGTTCCTTTTTGTATGCTTTGTATCGCTTTCTGTATTAGTTTCCATGTTTTTTCATTGCCGTATTCCTCATTCATAACTATTTTGATTTGGTGCACTTGAGTCAATGGTCTTTTGGAGACAGTCTCCCTACCTCCATGAGGTAGGGTAAGGTCAGGCCCCACTTGCAGGATTACACCGGGTATGTTCTTGTTGTTGTTGTCTATAGACATTTCTGTTCCCTTTCAGAAGATTAGTAACAGTTTAATGTATGAGTTAAATTAAAGTATATTTTATTGTTTTGGCTTGTTAAGTAATAGTTCTAGTACAATTTCAAATTGAGTTGACCTTCATCATCCAGTTTCATATGATATTATAATGAAGGAACCCAATTGAATGGAATAAACTTTATGGTGGTTAGAGCAGAGTACTGATTTTAGAAGAACTTGAAGTCTTCTCATTTAATTGGCGTAAGCTGAAGGTAATAGGATCTCCAAAAATCAATGACTTACATAATTCCACCCTATCTACCTTCAGCCAAAACATGTACGTATACTATCTATTCCAGTTGTATATTTAAGCCCATGATAATCCGTCTTTTATTTGCTGGTCCACATGCCAGGAAGATGAAACAATTCATTACTTAAGACCATACAAAAACTTCATTTCGATTGGCTTCTAGCAGAAGAGTAAACAATGGAAACCATGTCTGATCTGGCTTTGGGGTAAGCCAAGTGAATTACAATAGCAACTAGTTTCACTTGGTTCCTTTTACAGATGCTCTAGATTAAATCTATATCAGCAACATTCATGCAAGCAGATGAATGAAGCTACAAACTTGAAAACAGGACCGATAATTGGAGAATGAAGGCAGTATAACACAATCCCATCAGATAGTATTATAGAGGAATCATTAGAGGAGAGAAAGGCAGCTTGCAAAGCTTGTACCCAGAGCTTGAGAAGGAGCACTGAGACATTGGAGTAATGGAGTTGTTTGTTTAGTTAATAAGTTTTAGACTTTACAGTTGAGTACACTTATGCAAGCACAAAAGCATAAGCACAATCAAGCATAAATGTAGCATTTACGCACACAATAAGAATGTCTAAGAAACTTGTGTGGTGAAGGGTGTGCATTTAATAAGAAAAGTCATAATGCAATCTTTCAAACCTCCTAAGTTCACCAGAGGGTCTAGGCTACTAATTCTGTAAAAGAGAGACTTTCTTGGAGACAGACTACTCAAATAACTAGGCTTCAACAAAATGCTACAAACGGGCAGGAGATGCACAAACCTTCCATGAAGTACATGTACATCATCCTTGTCGGAATTCGGCCATATATCCAGCTCTATCACCCTCACACCTTTTTTCAGTGCCTTTATAATTGGGACATCACTGCAGTCACTCGTCAGCTGATTCCCGGTCAAGTAAGAATTGTGCCCAGTGAATATAAAATAATGGGAGAGTGGAGCATTCATATCGTGGTTAACCTGAAAGAGGCAAACATAACTCAAAGATATTTCAAGAAGCACAAAACATCACCATCAATTTCAATTAATTACGTCCTCAATTCCAATATGCTTGAACTCGACTATATTGATCTATATCCATTCCTCTATATTCAGTTTACAGTAGCTCGTTTAACAATTAACACTACACCCAAGTGTCGACCTAGCTATTGATCATGTTAATGGAGAATGCCTCCATTTTCCTTTTTTAGTTAGGCAAGCCTCTTTACTTATATTAAAGATCCAAAAAAGAAAAGGACAAGTTGCTTATTCTCCACATAGGTAGAAATAATCAAGTTTCGAAGTTCCAACATTTTTGGTTACCCAGTTCCCAAAAGGATAATGTGTAGAAAGCAGGCACTTCAAATAATGCTTAATTAGTAAAAGAACTAAACTTCAACCTTTGAGAAACCTGGAAAGGGAAAAGTCACTCTAAACTCATCAACTTATGCATTTCCAACTAAGACAAACATCCAATAAAAAGAGCAAGAGTAACTTAAAATTGATTGACGAATAATGGTCAGCAGAGGAGAGATGGTGATGGAACTCTCCAAGAATAAGAGCTTGGCAAGTTAACATTATACAAAAAGCACACATTTCAAATACTACTTAATTAATAAAAATTTAGTAACTTTCAACACCCATAAAGGGAAATTCTTTTGAGAATGCTTTTTTCGGGTGACGCGAAGTGTAACACCCAGGCAGATGTGCCCTTGGCCTAATGGCTTCGGGTGCAACTTGTGTTCAAAGACCCATTGATTCACAGGATTTTGCAATTCACACCAAGTATCTCAGTTCACTATGTTCTTCATCTATGCAAGAGCCGAGAATAGTTTTAACCAAAAAGGGAAATCTCACTCAAAGTTTAAAACTTTTATGTTCTTTCACCAATAGATTCAAGTTATATACATTGACAGTGTCACTGACTGGCTCCATTTCCAAGCTATCATATCAGACTTGGAAATAACAAGATTAAAGGTTATTTTGATACATTCCATATCTTTAAACCTCAAGACTCAAACTTTATTCACTTTCTCAAACTCCGTATAAGTCAAAACCAGACAAACAAATTGAAACAATAGAGGGAGTACCTTGAAATTGATTGGGGGATTAAGGTCAGCAGAGAAAAGGTAATGATGAAAATCATCAAGAGCAAGAGCCTGACGAGCTAACTTAGTAATGGGGTGTCTTTTCTGAAGGATCTGTCGAACAACAGCATCAGCATCAGCAACAGTCAATTGGGTCTCTCCCTGAACTTCAATCAAGAACTTCAGCAACTGTTCTGCACTCATCTGGTTCCCACCATCACCATATTTCTTAAATGCCTCTTTCACATCTGTTGGTGGCTCTGCCTCTGTTACCTTGAATTTGCGTGAGAAACACACACATACCCTATAATTCCCCATTCTTCACTTGACCCAAGTTTTAATTTTTCAGTTAGAAACACAAAATCTGAGATTAATGGGGTTCTTGAAATACCCCCAAAGTTCAAATTTTTCAGTCACAACACAAAAATTAGAAAGAAGAGACTAATGGGGTTCTTGGGATACTCCAAAGTTGTAATATTTTTCAGCTAATAAGTGTAAATTCTTGGATCCACAAGTCTTCAACTTTATAGTTTTTTATAGGGTATGTGAAAGAAAATGGTGATGATATAGGTGTGTATATATATTATATAATATGAATGGATAGGTCAATGAACAGGTGAATAAAGTGGAGCTGTTGCTGGCAATTGGATTTTTTTTTGGAGTTTTTAGGTTTGGAAGAAGACAGATGTATACTATGTTGGATTTTTGGCATTAAAGTATATACCCCATTATGTACTCACATTTACTATAACACGTACTTTGGCACTTTCGGAAGGGGGAATCAGACTAGGCTGTCACTGTTCTAGAAAAGGAAGAGTAGTTGGCACATTGAACCATGTCTGTTAACGGTGAAAGATAGCCCTAAAGTGAGGGCACCAGAGATGGTATTTCTCAACTGTCGATAGACGTGAAGATCTTATAGAAAAGCAAATAGGAAAGATAGCCTATAGACTCAAGCGATCAGTTCGGTGAAAACGAACCCCGTATTTCATGTGAGTCAGTTGACTTCGATTAGACCAGACCGCCCCCTCAAGCTTTTACCCGGCCAGCTCAATGACTTAGCTCAAAATCTCTGCCCCCCAATTAGGTCGTAAAGGTTCCATACAACATAATAATGTGAGTGAGTCTAATCTGTTCCATCAGAGGGATGAATTGTTGGAGTATATGAGACAGGATATCAAAGCGAAATAGTATTCCATTCTTTTCGGCGGCTTCGTTCTGCATTAACGGCGAGTGGAGTGCCACATTCTCATTCATCATTTTTGATCTACATAAGCCAAAGCCTAGACTGCTCGATTTTCCATCTCGGCTCTTCTTGCCCTTTATCACATGCCTAGATAAATTCTTTTAACCCTAGTTAGTAGACTGGCCTTTCCTTGGCGGCAGGCTCAGAACAAGAGGATAAAGACAAAGGGAAAGTTTAGTTATTAAGTTCCTTTATTAAGGTAAGGATAAGATAAAGAGAGGAAATATATATATATATATATAACTATTATTTAGTTAGACTAATGACCAATAGCTAAAGAAAGTGAAAGAAGTAGAATCAAGCCATTCATCTGAAAAAAGCTTTTTGCTTCGTTTGGATGGTTGACAACCTATTGTATCGTATCGTATTGTATTGTTAATTTAAATATATATATATATATTTGTGTTATTTATTATGATCGTGTTATTATCTTATTTTGTCTTTACTTATTATTTAAAAAATCTATTTTATCACTACCTTTTCACATAGTTTATCGTGTCCCCTATTTTTCTTGTTACTATATAATTCAATACAATACGATACATTATAAAACAATATATACTAACTATCCAAACACAGTGTAAGAGTCAGAGAAAATAGACATTTAATATAATTCTCTTAAAGCTATTATTATTTTTTTTTTAAATATTGCTTTTCATTTAGTATTCGGTACCCACATTGGAGTCTAATTAAAGTCGATTTGTGTCGAAAAGTTCCACATTGGAGGTAAAGCGCTCTCTAACAAAAGCTACTTCACACTTAGGGAGGTTGAATCTAAAACCTCTGATTAATGATAAAGAAGTATTTATTACTCTACCACGACTCTTGTTGGTAAGCTATTATTAGTATTATTTTTCACACTCTTAAAAGTTATTGTTTAACAACAACAAAAAGTCTAATATGTTAAGGTTTGAAAATAAGTGTTATACATATTTAATCTTATCTTGTGATAATAAAAATATTGTTTTCGCCAGATTCTTAACTTAAGGAAAGATGAATAAAAAAAAAGAATCAATAACAACACAAGATAATAAGATAAATAAAATGACACAATCAAATAATACTAAAGATCTAAGAATAAGCAACTTAAAAATATTATGATGGAAAAGGGATATGATCGACAACCTATTAACCCTCGATTTTAATACTTGACTTTCTCATCCTTTTATTAAGCGTCATGTCTCTAATAAACTAAATATGCATCATGTTCTATCCAATAAACTCTCCTCATTATTTTTTTGGCTTATTTCTGCCTCTATTCAGACCCACTAAAATCAATCTCTCACACCTTTTTATTGGAAGCATTCATGTAGTTCCTCTGCACATCTTTGAATCATCTCAATCTTTCTTTCGACATCTTATCTAACATGAAGGCCACTTCAATCTTATCTCAAATATCTTCATTTTTAATCTTGTCTCTCTTGGTATGTCCGCACATCAATCACAACATCCTCATTTTTTATTCTTCCATCTTCTTGACGTGAACATTCTTGACTAACCAACACTTCAATTTATACAACAGAGTAGTTGGTCTAACTACTACTCCGTAGACTTAACTTTCAACCTTAGTGGCACATTTCTATCACACAAAACACCAGAAATGAACTTATAAACCTCTATTTTATTCATTATGCTTTAATATATGATGTATACATCAATTTTGTATTGTTGGCTTGAATTACTAACTCTAGATACTTGAAATTTCATCTCTTGGAAATGATTTGTGAATCAAGTCTCACATCTATGTTTGCTTTATGAGTCAGGTCACTGAACTTGCGCTTTATATATTTTGTCTTGTCCTGCTCAAGTTGAAACCTTCATTTTTGAGTTTGTCTTCATAATACCTCGAACTTAATGTTAACTCTGCTTTGTGTCTTATCAATTCGTAAATATGTCATAAAATATTTACCTGCGTCATGGAACCTCTTCTTCAATGTGGCGTATCAGTGCATCCACCATCAATGCAAATAAAAATGATTAAAAGTGGATCCCTACAGCAATTCTATCACGATTAGAAAGTATTCTAGAAAATTATCTGGACTTTTTTTCTTTATATTTTCCTATATTTGAGGTTTTCAATTACCTTATGTTTTCTAAAAAATAATAATTTGAGAATTATCAAAATGACGATAATAAAAAATAACTTTTAATATATATCTGTAAATAATTTTTTTTAAAAAGAATATATTATGCTTTAATAATTCATTTACTATAGACTTAAAAAAAATATATTATAAAAGGATTTTTTTAATAAAGTACATAAGCCTTCAGTATTTACGTAGATCGAGAATGACCCAAAATCCAAAAGCTTTAATAATGTTTGTTGATATTTTAAAATAGGAACATGAAACACGTGCACTGCACCTCTGTTTGGTCATGTGGGACTGTATACTGTTTTGGTTTGCCTAGTGGCATACATATATTTATTTATTAGTCGATTTTGTTTTAGCATTCTAGGGGGAACCCATCGGTGGCCCCCTAAACTTGGCACAATCTTTCACTTAGACACCTCAACTGAAGCATTTTCATTTTAAGCACCTAACGTAGGGTCCCCGTGTGTCACTTTAACACTTTTTGCACAGACTTCTGTTGACCATAAGCGCGTGCAAGGCAACCGGTCTATGTGGAGTAACTGACCAATTATATGATGCCAACTCTTAAACCTCTTTACACGTTGTTTTTTCCAAACTAAAAGAAAAATTAAACCCATTCTTGTGATTTCAAACAACGAAAAGGAACTAAACTCTCTCTTCTCCGATGAAAACCCTAGGTAAATCCCCCTCTCATCACATGTATTTCTTTGTTTTTCCTTCAATTCGTTGTTAGTAATAACCATTGTTGTATTTTATGTCGTCATTTTCAGGTTTAAGGTTGTATTGACGAGGTATCGGGCTGTGCGACATTGGAGAAATTGAAGAAATTGAAGAAATTGAAGGTAATGGTGTATTTTCTTTTCTACCTGTGTTTTTGTTTTCTTCAAGAAGGTGTATATTGTTGTTGAAGGTGTATATTGTTGTTGATTCCACTTTCTTTATTTTCATTTTTAATACAGGTTTTGACTGGTAAAGTAAGGGGCTTTTTGGGTATTTCCTTTTATTGGGGGTATTCTTTTCGAGATATGGACAACTATATTTTAACTTGTTTTCATCATGGGGGGTGTGTTGTTGGAAACCCTAACCCTACTTACCAACGAGAAGTAGATGTATATGGTGTTGGCATAGATAAAGATCATTTTAGTCTTGTCGAGTTTCTTTCCTACACTAAAGACCTTGGGTATACAAATGTGAAGGGATTTTACTGTGAAGATAACAATGAATTAGTTCAAGTTACTTCTGATACTCAATTGTTAAAATTTGTGAAAGACTTGGTAGATGGTGATGAGCTTCATGTGTATGTGGTCCATGAAATTGATGAGTTGGAAGAATTGCCTGCTCCTGGTCTTTTACCATGGTCTGGTCCTGTTGATGAATATGTGGGTATAAATACTGAGGGAACTGTAGAGAATGATTCAGATTTGAATGAAGTTGATACAGAACTACCTGGAGGTGATACAATTCAGAATGAAGCCGAATCATATCTGCCTAGTAGTGACACAGATGTAGATGCTATTCCAGATGAAGATGATTCAGATGTTGATGAAGAATTGAGATCCCTTAGGGCTGAAAGGAGAAAAAAAAGAAATCCTAATCTTAGGAAGAAAAGAGATAGGGAGAAGAAAACAATAACTAAAGAAGTACCAATAGGTGAGGCTGGTGTGGATAGAGGTTTTGAAGATATTGGAATAAATAAAAAGGATAGATATGCTGGCAGATTGGGAGGAGATGAGAAGTATATTGATAGCTCAGAATGTGATAGTGATGATAGCACTGATATGCTAGATGCAGAAGCTGTTGGAGGTGTTGATCTACCAGGCAGAAGAAAGAGCAAAAAGGTCAGGTATGATGATGAGTGTACTGTTGCTATTTTTGAACTTGGAATGATTTTTGAGAATGCTAAGGAATTTAGAAAGGCTTTGGCAAAATATGCTGTTGAAAAACATTATCAGATTAAGTTAAGGCCTAATGAAGCTCATAGAGTGAGAGCTAAATGTAAATTCAAAGAAAAATGCAAATGGTTGTGCTATGGTGCTATTGATAGGGATTCTGGTAACTTTATGATTAAGAATTACTATCCTATACACAAGTGTTTACCATCAAATAAGAACAAAATGTGTACAACTAAGTTCCTAGCAAGTAGATTCAAGGATGAAATAACTAAACAACCATCTTTGAGGATTTGGGAAATACAAGAATTGTGCAGGGAGGAGTTAGGATTGCATGTGGGTAAAACAATTTGTTACAAGGCAAAGATGATGATTCTTAGAGAAAACATGGGTGACTGGAATATGGAATTTGCTAGGTTATGTGATTATGCTGAAGTCATAAAACAAACCAATCCTGGTAGTTCTGTTTGGGTAAGGATGGATAAAGAAACTGTACCAGGAAAGAATTTGTTTGTGTACTTTTATGTATGCTTGGATGCATTGAAGAAAGGGTGGAAGGAAGGATGTAGAAGAATAATAGGATTTGATGGATGTTTCTTAAAGGGTGCTTGTAAGGGTGAACTTCTTGTAGCAGTTGGAAGAAATGGAAACAATCAAATGTTTCCTATAGCCTGGGCAGTTGTGGACAAGGAGACTAAACATAGCTGGAGTTTCTTTATCAACTACTTGAAAGAGGACCTGCAGTTGGGTACTGGACAGGGTCTTACTGTAATGTCAGATATGCAGAAGGTAATTGTCTATTACTTTTATAGTTATAGATATGTAGAAATGTATTTTATTTCTTGAATTGTATTTTATTGTAGGGTCTTCAAGCAGCTGTTGGTGAACTGTTACCAAATGCTGAAGTTAGAATGTGTGCCAGACACATCTGGTCTAATTGGAGTAAAAGATGGAAGGGAGAGGAAAGGAGAAAACAATTTTGGAGATGTTCCAAGGCAACTTTTGAAGTGAAGTACAATGAGGAGCTTTACAAAATGAGCAGACTTGGTAAGGAAATTAATGATGATTTATTGCATTATCCACAAGTGTCATGGGTTAAAGCATTCTTCCAAGAGCATTCCAAATGTGATGTAGTTGAAAATAACATGTGTGAAACCTTTAACTCATGGATCTTATCATGTAGACACAAATCTATAATAACCATGTTGGAGGAAATTAGGAGAAAATTAATGACTAGAACTGTGGATATGGTTAAGTTTGCTGACACTTGGATATGTGATATTGCACCTATGGCTAGACTTATGTTGGAGGAGAATAAGGAAAAGGCTAGGGCATGCAAGGTGCTTTGGAATGCTGATGTTGGGTTTGAGATTGGTGAAGGGCAGTATAGGCATACAGTCAACTTGACTAATAGAGTTTGTAGCTGTAGAACTTGGCAATTGAGAGGCATTCCATGCCAACATGCTATTTCTGCTTTGTACCACATAGAACAGGAACCTGAACCACTTGTGGAGCATTGGTATAAGAAGGATACCTTCTTAAAGGCTTATAGTCATTTCATTCAACCAATTCCAAATATGAAGATGTGGCCTGAAACTAACAATTCAAGGATTGAGCCTCCTGAACCTAAGCAAATGCCTGGTAGACCTCCAAGAAATAGAAGAAAGAGTAAAGATGAACCGAGAAAGAAGTATGGAAAGATGTCCAAACAAGGGCTGAAAATTACTTGTTCCAAGTGTAAACAACAAGGGCACAACAAGAAATATTGCAAGGTAAAATAATTTATTATTTGTTTGTGCCTTTTTTAAATTCTTGTTGAATGTAATGAAGAAACTTTATGTTTGATATTTAGGTTGGTGTCCATACTTCACAATCACAATTTACTGCTGGTCAAAGTTCACAAGGAAGTTGCCATCCTGAACCAACAAGCTCCTTCCAACCTGGACCAACAAGATTCAACCAACCTGCATCAGCAACATCAAACAGTCATGCTTCTTCAACAACAATTTGTGGTGATACCAGTAGAGTTAAGAGGGCAAGGGAAACTGCAAAAACAAGCCAACCACCACCATTTGTGGATACAAGTATTCCTGTTACAAGAGGTATAACCAGTCAACTACTTCCAAGGACAAGACAAACTGCTGGACAAAAAAAAGGAAGAGTTGCAACTGGAGAAGATTCTGGTGGATCAAGTAATGTTGGATTTGGCATCTACACAAGTGCAAGTGGAACTCAAATACTAAACGTAAGTTTGTCACAAACTGTCTCTTAAATGAATGTAAGTTTATACCTATATTAATTTTAGTTTTTTCTTTAAAAAACAGCCTGGGACTTCAAGTCAAAGGATTATACCAACAGGTTCAAGTTATAAGGATGCAAGTTTAACGGGTATAGACCTTGGCTTTAAGCCTAGAGGCTTGAGATGGAAAAACAAAGATGCTGTCACCACTTCCCAATTGCAGCAAATGACAAACAAAAAGAAGTAACACCAACTTAGAATAGGTTGATTTTGGGCCTTATTTTGGTTATGCTAGTGCCTGATTGGCTGTAAGTTCACCAAATCTTTTAAAGATTTGAGGATCTGTGCTTTTGAAGATTATATTGTGTACCATTCCGCCAAAGTTTTTGCCTGTTAATGGTTAGTGTTTAAAACATTGTGGTAACATTAAAGGTGTATTAGCTATGGCATGTGCATAGTCCTGCCCGTGGATTATATAATCTTTGAGAAGTTCAGAGGGTAGATTTATCAGCATGCAAAACAAACCCCATTCTTGTTCCTTTCTATTGTAAATCAATTTATATATACCTTGCTGAATAGGGGTTTAAGATTCATTTAACCCAAGCAATTGTGCTAACTGCTAGAGATTACTTTAGGACATGCATTGTTATGTGCAAAAATCTCACGCTCTATGGACCATGATCCTTTAGTACAAATACTGCCACAACAAAACCCCCCCACTGCTAGAAAGAACATTGTCTCAAAAACTTCACTCTTCACTACCGGAAGTGCTTACCAGCTCATTAACTATCAGAACTCAGCCAATGATCCAAATAGAAAGTAAGGCAAACAACTCTGCAATGAAATGAGAAGTGCATTTGATCTGATTACATTACTATATATTTTTCAGGAAGGTGATCCAACATCAAAATTCTACTAGATCTAACACCAAATACAACATCAAAATACTACTAGACCGAACACCTCAAGAACACTAACAATTAGGCTTCAATTTCCATATTCCAAACATCAGCAACCCAGTAGCAACGACACCAATAATAAATATATTTCTTGCTCGCTTTAATCTTTCATCAAAAGCATTGACTTTCTTCAACAATCCCCACATTACCCTGTTTGCTTGTGGAGGGTGTCGATCTTCATACCAAAGAAAATAGTCACAGCCATTCTTTTTCTATAAAACCAATCAAAAATAATTAGACGGCAACAATTAATCATCTAATTGACTTAAAAAAAAACAAGGGAAACAAAGAATTTTACCTTTGAATTTCTACAAGTAAAAAATCTACGCCCTGGATTTAATTGGGTCCATGAAGTCTTTAATAGTGCTTCATTACCACACCTACAATATCGACCTTCATCCACAGATGCCATGGAAGAATTGGAGAAGCTTGACATTAAAGTATTAAAGGCCAAGAACTAAAGAAAGGTTGAAGAAGAGAAAAATTGGAAAAGAAGGGAGAAATTGGAAAAGAAGAGAGAAAATTGGGGTTTTAATTATGGTCTAATTGGAGAAAAAAATAATATAATGGATGATGTGGAGTAATATTACCGTTGGGACGCCACATCAAACCAAATTTTGATGTTTACGCGCCTTGAATAAGTGAAAATCACGCAACACTCCAGCTGTGCAAAAAGTGTTAAAGTGACACACGGGGACCCTACGTTAGGTGCTTAAAATGAAAATGCTTCAGTTGAGGTGTCTAAGTGAAAGATTGTGCCAAGTTTAGGGGGCCACCGATGGGTTCCCCCAGCATTCTATATCTGCATTAAAATTTGATTAATTTAATTAAAATTTGATTAATTTAAATTTACATTTCGTAAATTTCTATTTGAGGAGTAAGCGCTCTCTAGTTAAAGAAGGAGCAATCACATCTGCTGCATCACATTCTTTGGTGATGTCACACATATGTGATTGTGTGCTCAAGTAATGTAAGACTTATTTCATTTTTTTGACTTTTTGCATCAGAATTGGATTCTGTTTGTGATTGTAGTGTCAAAAATACTATTTTGTTCAACATAGATGTATCCTACAAAATAATTTAACAAACTTGATTATAATTTTTTTTTTTTTTATATATATATATATATATATATATATATATATAAACTAGGTGAAAAAATTAATAAACTAATAAAAAATAATTCCGATAAGAAATTCAACGAAAGGGGTGATAAACGAATATAAAAATCGATAGAACCTAATCGAACTGAATCAATTTATGCTATTTTTTTTAAATAAGATCGTGTACTTTTATTTAAGTGTATAAACGTTCCGAACAATTGAGATGATTTTTTAATTTATATAAAAAAAAAATTCGAACTGAATAAGCTTACATGTATGTAAATATATTTTATATATTAACAATATGTTAAATTTAATATATAAATATATATATTATAACATTTTTCAAATTTAAATATAACTTAGGTCTTATGCCTCTGGTGACTAGACAATTTTGGGTCTTTGATCTTTAATTAGTCTTTACTTAATTATGCTTAAAAAAAGAAACTGTATAAATACTCTATCAAACAATACAACAAAACATATCCAAACACTCTTATTAAATATTTAAGATCAAACAATGCGGCAATAATGTTTTACATTCTTATCTTTTTGTGAAGAATTAAAATATTTCTTTAAGAACATATTTACGAAAGAAATATATTAATAATAGAATATTTTGAGGTGATATTTAAAAGTAAAAAAATTGAAGATTAACCGAACCGTACCGATACCGAAGAAAAATCGATATGCTTGGAATGATTTTAAAAAGTATAATTTTAATTATATATTATAAAATACTCAAAAATTGAGATGATATAATTTTAAAAAAATAACCGATCGAACCGTGCACCCTTCAAACAAGAGTATTTTCTCTTTTTTTAGTCACATTCATAAAATAAAAAAGATGTGTGAATATAGGTCAAAGGAATTACTCACTCTGTTTTACATGAAGCGATGTTTTTGTACTTCCACTTCAACATAATTCAATAACTGACATTTTTTTACATAATTAAAAAAGGTATTGATCATTTTCTTTTAAGTCCATCCCTATTTAGATAAATATGTGTTTTTATGTAAACAACATATTTTATTAAATAGGTGTTTATTGTGTTCAATAACAGTTATCCACTCTTTCATTTTAAAATAAGTGAATTATTAAGCTTTTTTTTTTTTTATAGTTCAAAATAAGTGAATTGTTCATATTTCAAGAGAATAATTGATTTTTTTTAATTTTTGCCCCTCATTTACATCTTCCAGGTGATAATTTTAAGAGAGTTAATTACTCACACTTATGATTTTATTTTGAATTAGTTATATTTTCAAGAATAGTTTGAGGATAATCAAAAGAGCAAAAGTGGAAAATGGTGTTTATTTTATGTCCTAACTTTTTTTTTTCTTAATGAGTTTGCATTTCCTCAACAATTCACACATTTTGAAATGGATGAAGTATTAATTTAGCACATGGATTAAAAAGTAATAAGTTATAGGGGTTAATTTTATCAAATCACTCTTATTAAATATTAATCATCTAAATATTGTAAAATAAATCGTATTAAATAGTAAGGGTAAAATAGACACAAGATGATAAATTATTCATTAGTTTTATAAACTGAACACGTATTGTTGGGTATCCCAAAATAGTATAATGAACAACTATGTAGTTTAATTAAAATATACACACAATGATAAATTATTCATTAATTTTATAAACTGAACAATTATTGTTGGACATCCCAAAATAGTATTGTTGACAAGTAAAGATAAATGGAGGAAATAATAATTTAATTAAGAGTAAATTTATAAAAAAAAAATATTACTTTTTATTAGTGAGTAGTTTTCTTAAAAAGTAATTTCAAACTAAAGTATTATTTATTATTGAGAAAAAATAGAGAAATCCTCATTTAGACCTATTTTTTAAGTAGATGTCTAAAATTTGAGGGAGATCTATTACCCTCTCGAACCATTTTAAAGTAACATATATACCTCATTTCTGGCCATTTTTAACTATAATAAGGTAAGTGCAAGTCATTCACCAATTCTAATTTATCACGTGTAAAATAATTATTTAACTTTTAACTTTTATTTTCTATTTTAATTCATTCTTTTTCTTCTTTTTTTTCTTTTACCTTGATTTCTGCAAAAAAAATCTCTTTGTATCACACATCACTTAAAGAATTCTGTTTTCTTAAAGAATTCAATGCTCTCACACTTCCTCAAGATTTGGACTAATTCTCTCATGATAATATATATTGCAATATTGACAATCGAGATTGTAAAATTTTAGCAGATTCAGCAAATTAAGTATATCACACGATATTTGTTTTCTTGAAAACTTTAATAGAAAGAAGAAGAGAAGAAATATTCGAATTTTATCTTCTTTTAGGGAGTAAAAGATTTTATTTTTCAGTGTGTCAAATGAAGCAAAACTTTTAAAATTTATAGCCATCAATAGGTACAAATGCAACTGTAGGTAATGGAAGTGATTTTCTGTTCAAAGGGAACAAATTCTTTCCCTGCAATTAATTTCAAATAATTTTGCAAATTAATAAATAAATAATTTTTGTGAATAATTTCATGAATTAATATTAATTTCAGAAAAAAGAAAATTAATTTAGAAGAACTATATATATGTATAATAGATGACAACTTATATAAGCATGACGAGCACAACACAACATATTAAGTGCTTCGCTAGTTAAAGTTAGCATAGTAAAGAATCGTATTCACATTGATTGGTTTAAGGAGAAATACAATATAATTTCTTTCAGTATTATCCAGAGAGTCAGTTTTTAGAGTTGTGTGGAAAATTTACTATGTTGAAAAATGTAATTATTTTTAGCACTGATTAGAAAACAGAACTTGAGAGAAATATCAAAATCTGATTATCAATTAAAGAAATTAGGGACATGGACAATACGACAGCAATGCTGCAAATCTAAGGATATATGTTATAGTTCAAGGTTCACAAATAAATATTTCTGCTTCTTACGAATACAAAAAATTGATTACTATTTCTATCAATAAGTAAAACCCTTCTTTCGTATGAATTTGACTTCCAATATACTATCATGTAAACAAAGTAACCATGTGCAAGATGTTCCGGAAGAGGTAGTTCTTGCGAATATATTAACTAATTCCAATCCTTAAGAACAATTTTCAAGCTCTTTAGATTACTTCATGAAACTATCAATCAAGAATTGAACCATGAGATGAAAATATAACAATCAAGGCACTTTTCTTTTGATTGAAATGCAAAAGAATAATTAACTTTTCAATATCAATATAAACAACAATTCACGGTTCTATGCGTTCAAACAAAAACACAAGCCAACAGTAGCAACCCTAGATCATATTGTCTTTGTCCTATTTATAATTTACTCCATAGGAATAAACAAGTTCACAAAAGATATAGAAGAAACTAGAAGACATTACAAACAACTCTTAATCCCAACTTCCATTTTGGATTAGAGTGGTGTACCCTTCTTCGTTATTCGTTCTTCTTCTTGTTGTTATGGAACGGAAGAAACTAGAAAGAAAAATTAAAGAGAGAATGAATGATAACTATTTGTATTGATTCTTGCATTGATTCGAATAAAAGAATACATCACTATTTATAAATAATTAAAGAGAATAAAATATATTATTTTCCTTCTAGACACTAAACTAAAAAGAAACTAAATATTTTGCAATTAATGTAAACCCTAGACTTGAAAGGAAATTAAAAACTATATATAGAATATTTTTAGACTAAAGAGAAAAAGTAAAAAGATTCTATCAAATTTCAACATTCCCCCTCAAACTCAAGTTTGTGTGTCTAACTTGAGTTTGAACATTTAATTATTCTTGAAAAATATCTTTTGTTTACTTTTGTTGTGGCAATTAATAGAATTCATCCTCACATTCTTCTTCTACTAATAGTGCTTGTGATTTATCTTGAGTGTCTTTGAACTTACACACTTTTGTAACATGATTTGTTTGTTTGCAACTTCCACATAATGCATCAAATCTCCACCAAGAGAATTTTTCCAAGTGTGTTTTCTTTTTGCAATATTTGCAAGGAGGATAATCAACTTTTCTTTTTTGATAGTTTGCATAAAAGATACCTTCAACAACTTTATCTTGTTTGTAAGATCTTCTTTGTTTTTGTTCTTGAAGAGCACTTATCAATTCTATAAGAGATGATAGAGAGATCTTTAGACTCTTCTAAAGTAGAAATTTTAGACTCAAATCTCTTGAGAATAGTCATAAGTATCTTTTCAACTATTCTATTATCTTTAAAATCCTCACCAAACAACCTGATTCTGTTGACAATCAAAGAAATTCTGTCAGAATAATTAGTGATAGTCTCACCCTCTTATATCCTAAGAGATTCAAAATCTCTTTCAAATTGAGAATTTGATTTTGTCTGTCTCGTTCACTTCCTCGATACTCCTTCTCAAGTTTTTCCAAAGCTTCTTTTGCTGTCTCACATGTAATGATTTTAGAAAAGATTGAATCTGCAACTGAATTTTGAATTACAATTTTGGCTTTGTATTTTTTAATCTTCTCTTCTGAGTGAAGTTTGATTTCAGCATCAGAAGATTTTTCAGTGAGATGTTGTATGAGTTTGTCTTCTATTATAGCTTCCCACAAATCATAAGTATCAAGATAAGACTTCATCTTAACTGTCCAAATTTGATAATTTTCACCATTGAAGGTTTGTGGGACATTGAAAGAAAGAGTATTGTTTGTCATGGTTTGAAAATAAGGTTTAAAATAGTATAGATTAAAAATTGGTTAAAAGTAGCCCTGTGTTAAAAATAAAAGCACGGATTAAAATTGACCCTGCATTAAAAATAAAAGCACATTTTAAAATTGGGTTGAAAATATGTATGAATTAAAAGTGGTTGAAAGTTCTTTATTCAATGAACTCATAGATCCATTAAGATCAATGGAAGACTCTGATACCATTGTTATGGAACAGAAGAAACTACAAAGAAAAATTAAAGAGAGAATGAATGATAATTCTTTGTATTGATTCTTGCATTGATTCGAATAGAAGAGTACATCACTATTTATAAATAATTAAGAAGAATAAAATATATTATTTTCCTTTTAGAACTAAATTAAAAGAAAAGTAAATATTTTACATCTAATGTAAACCCTATACTTGAAAGGAAATTAAATACTATAGAATATTTTTAGACTAAAAAGAAAAAGTAAAAAGATTCTATCAAATTTCAACACTTGCTCCTACTGAATTTTCTGCTCTTCCAAGATCCCCTAAATTTTGGGATCAATTCTCCTTATAAAGCATGGGGTCTTCCTCTTTAACATCTCAAAAAATACCTTTAATTTAGAACTATTTTGTCGAGCTCCTGCGCGGCCAAGCTGCTGGAGTCACTTCGCGCAGCCGACCAAGCAGAATTGTCAACTCCCATTCTTTCTTGCTTGCATGATTGAAACTTGATGATGCGCGATTGCATGGGTCTTTTCACTCCAACAAAGTTTAATTTATTCCATCTTTTAATTCGTTTAGCTCTAATTCAAACCTAAATTCACCTGACACATTTAGCAAAAAAATTAATAATACCTGCACAATATAAGACCAAACAAATCAAGATCATTTCAAAAAGACCAATAAATTCAATACTTTCATCAAAGCACTTTCTTTTCATTTCATCATATGTACTTGAAATTACTTATATTGATTAATTTAAAAACGAAACTAATAATTCACACATCAATTTAAAATTCATAAGATTGAGATTTTAATTTTGCTGATTACACTCCCATAAAAGAAATAGTATGATTAAAATTCTAAAATCCATCTCCATCCAAAGTGTGCATGATTGTTACAATTATTTAAGATTTTGAGTCTATTTAATGAGTGATAGTGACATGGACAACTGGATGCAATGAACACGTTGAGTAATGCAGCATTTAGTAATTACTCTAATAATTTTTCTTAACATTTACTAATTATTAATCATTAAATGGGGTTTTGACAGTTGGCATGCATAGATGGATGTTGACTACAAAACTCAGATAATTATTTAATGAATTTTACACGTATAAAGACGGAAAATTATATATTCTCTCAGTTCACTTTCACTTATGCAATACTCCATCTATTTTAAATTAACAGAATTATTGAGGGTTTTTTCATTTAAAGTAAGTGAATTATTCAAAGTTTAAAATAAATATTTGGATTTTTTTTTTATTTTTATCATTCATTTACATATTTTAGGTGATAAGTTCAAATTTTTTTTAATTACTCCTATTATGATTTTACTTTGAATTATTTCTAATTTTGAAAATATTTTGATAATAACTAAAAGGTAAAAGTGAAAAGTGATATTTAATTTATGTCCTAATTCTTTTTTCTTGATAAGTATATATATTGTCTTACAAATTTACTTAATATGAAATAGAGAACGTATGTTATAAAGTTATTTAATAACAAAGGATAAGATGACATTAACAAAACTCTTATGATATGCTTAAATAGATAAATGAAATAAAATATCTATTTTGATTATGAGACAAGTAAAATAAAAAGGAGGAAATACTAGAGAAAAAAAAAGAGATGAATAGGGAAGTAACTTGAATATATATATTCATTACCACATTCAATAAGTTAGATTTTCACATACTATAATAAAGGAAAAATAAATTGATTGATTATTAAGTGCAAGATCGTAAATAAATAATTATGGATAATTCAAGTGTGCTTAAAGTCAACTAGAACTAGAAGATATGTCGATCTTGTCACCAACAAATTTTTGACTTTGATAGTGAAAAGCATTAAATAGGCACACAATAATTAATAATAGAAGAAGCAAAATCCACTTGACGGTAAAAAAAAAGAGCTCTAATGACATACTTTCTTTTTGATTGTGAAAATTGTATTTTCTCTGTCACAATTTATATGACTTATATTTTTTTTTTAGTTAGTTCAAAAAAAAATAACACATTTATATATTAAGTAACAATAACAATTTACTTTTAAAATGTTCATTTTACTCTTAATAAAATGATTTACAGCCACACAAATTTTTATTATTTATTTTAGACCATTAATTTTAAAAATCTTTCTTTCTTTTTTAAATTTTATAACGAGTCAAACTATCTCACATAAAATAAAACGAAAGGAGTACCATGTTAGGATTTATGCACACATATCTATTATCACTAGGTGACAAAAGTTTAGCTGCTATTACCAACTTTGGAAGAAGATATGTCTCAATTGGCTTTCGTGGTCCTATAATATTTCCCTTTTTGTAACTTTATTCTACTTTCTTACAATTTCTACCCTATTAGTTAATTAATAATTAATTAAATAGCATTTTAGCACATGAATGTAATGTATAATCCTCTATAACCCATTACCTTTCCATAGTATAGAAACAGATTTATTATCTTAATTAAATGATTAAGCCTGTCTAATAGTCTTTTGAAGACCTGCAATAGAACATGTTCTATATACACTTCATTTAATCAAATGAATAAACTGTCTTTCAATTTTCCTCTTAGGGTGTGTTTGGTAGGAAGGAAAATGTGTTTTCCAAGAAAATATTTTTCGAAAAATATTCAAGATTCTTATTTGTTTTTCCATGCCTTTGAAAACACCTTCTAGGGCGAGATTTATAGTATAGATATAAGCTAAGGAATATACTAATTACTAATGAAAGATAACATAGAAGATTATCCCATAAAAACATAATTCACTGGACTCATTTAAGTTTGAGTAATTTTTTATTGATTCAGCTCATTTTAATTGAGATATATTGAATTATTAAAAAAAAATATTATTATTATTATTATTTGATATATAATATATAGTCATAATAATTCATTCTTTTTATTGAGCACTTTAAAAACTATTAAAAGCACAAACAAACAAATTAGAATTTTATAAAAAAAAAATGGACAAATTTGATTAGTAAGGTGCATTTTACCTTATTTTAGCCTAACCTATCTCAACCAATGAACCCGCCAATTTATTATCTCAATTAATTATTTTGATCCACTCAAATTAAGCTTAATGATGAGGCATACAATAAATACATTAACCATAATTAGTGGTAGCATATTTGAAAACTTCCCGACTTTGAAGGCATAGTTAAAATTTAAAACTTATTGATTCAAAATTCTATTCATTTTATATTGTTGAATTTTAAATTTTAAATTTAAATGTATTCAATAATTTCTTAAGATAAATAGTATAGAATTTGAATAAAAACTACTAAATTTAGTCGCATCTATAATCAAAATTCTAGCTCCGCCTATTCAATAATCCCAAATTGCATGTTAAAAGGAAAACAAAAAGTGTAAACCAAAGTTTTAGAAGCCAAGATTATAGTTTCAACATTCATTATTTCAAAGTGTGTTGGTGTCACGATCCAAAATGAGTCGTGAGTGGCACCACACTTAACCTCCTAAGTGGGCAAATCAAGGAATCCAAATCCCAACATATATCAATAATTCAAATACAAATAACAACAATAATGTGGAAGCTCAAAACTTATTAAAGTAACCAATCAAATAAACCTCTAAAGTCTAATACTTGTTATCTCCAAAATCTGAAAGTCATCACATCAAAGACATCTAATTCTCCAAATACTAAGTCTAAGAGTATCAAAGACAATGAAATAAATGAAATAAAGTAATTTTTGTCCGAAAACTAAGGACATCAGGTCATGATCGAGAGAATCCAACACAAGCTCGAATGAATAGCTCACCCTTGAACCCGATATGCTGAGACTTGCTAGAGCTGAGGGCGAGTCAAAGTCACTGATACACTCGCTGCACTCCACAAAAAGAAAACAAAGAAAAACACAAGTAGGGCTCAGTACAGGTCAACATGTACTGAGTAGATATCATTGGTCAATCCAAAATAGAAACTAATATGTAATGAATAATATTATAAAATCAACTATGACACTTAGCAGGTGGCAAGCAACAAACACATGAACCAGTGTCAACAACACTAAAGTAAGTACGTAATCAGTCAACAATATCAAGATCACACATGAGGACTCATGCCTCCAAACCAAACTAATTTGGGAATTGAGTTATTTGAGATTGAGTACATTAAGTTAATTCAATATCTTTTTCCTTTAATGTTATCGTGTCAGAATGTGATTCTCCGATCCAATTATACCTTGTCGGAACGTGACACTCCAATCCAATAATACCGTGTCGGAACGTGACACTCCGATCCAATTATACCATGTTGGAACGTGACACTCCGATCCAACAATATCATTAATTTATCATTTATTATCACCACTTTTCAATTCATTAACAAATATTTCATCAAACCTTCTTTATTCAAGGCATCACTTCAATAGAGAGGGTTTCAAATTATAAATTTCACGGTCTCAGAATTTTAGACCAATCACAAACCACACAACCATACAACCAAGTACATAGAGAACTTCATAAATATCACTCAATACATATCAATCACTATTAAGAGTCTATCTACACATAGAATAAATCATAGCCTACCTCCAACGAAGAACTGAAGTCAAACAAACTACTTCTCCAATGCCTTCCATTTCCTTAACATCTCCGAACCTTTCCAATCTATCAAGTATATATATAACTTGTAAATTAACGAGTATATAAACACTCATGCTACTATATGTCTAGCCTAGACCCAAAACTCACCCAATTCTATAATTAATTTCCTCAAATTCAAGCCCAAGGATAAATTTTATTCCTCCATTTAGCATAACTTTAATGTAATTCATATAATATACTACACCTTATATTTAATTACCTATATAACAAAGTAAATAATTAATGTTAAACCTAGTTGGCGTACTGCAAAATGAATGGCAGAACTAACATTTTTCTAATGGTTTAAAACTATAAGCATTACTCAACCTAATAATCAGCCATAATTAGGCACAAGGACCAATAAGAGTCGTTACTCTTAAGTTTCAGAAGACCACCGCAGTAAGACAAATTGGAACCTTAACATTGCAATTCTAATTCTATCTTCTTTAACCATCAACTATATTAATTATTAAAACTATTCCACTAATTTCATAATTATAGTTATGAATAGTCCAAAATACCCATTTAAAATTTCTCGAAAAATATTTTATGAAATAAAAAGCTCTAGAACTCCAAACAACAAAAAGGATCGTTACAGTTGGATTCAACATTCTACTAAAAACTTCTCTTTACTACCTTCCCTTTTCAATGGGCCTAAATTAATTTTCTTCAAATGTTTCATTATATGTATGTCTCACATCGATAAAACAACACATTAGAAGACTCTTTAGGCCTTCTAATTCTTTAATAGGTATATCTAAAAAATTCATAATATAACTAGAAAGACGTTTTAAATACCAAATATGGGTTACTGGGCATGTGAGTTTGATATAGCCCATTTGATACCTTTGTATCCGAGAATCAACAAATTCGACTCTCCACTATAGAAGGAAAAAAGAGAAGAAAAATCTAGTGAAGTAACTACTAGAACTAAATAGGCTTTCTACATATCCATCGTCTAAAACAACAATTTTTATCACTTGTATATAAGTTTGAGGACTGGGATAAATTAAGGTTGAATTTTGTGATTTCTTGAAATTTTTGATAAATTGGTATTTGAGTTTCGCTTGAGATGTTTGTTTGACTCATATTTTACGAGATGATAAAATATGGCAAAAGCTTGGCAAAAGCAATATCGAAGGTTAGTTTGTGTCGGAATGGATGTATTGGTTCACGTAGAATAGCAAAGGGAGCTATTCATGTTCAAGCAAATTTCAATAGTACTATTATTACTGTAAGATGTATGGAGTTGAGTAGTTTCTTGGTCGTCAGCTGATACTTCTGGAATTAAAGGTAGGAGAAGAATTTGCTGAACTTCTTGTGGATTAATTAATGTCACTACCCTTCTCCGCATCATTTACTAAAACAATGATCTCATTATTTCCTATTCTAGCAAAAACCATCCATTAGAGCCATCGTTAACCCCTCGACTCAATGAAAGCTCTCCAAAAGCTATGTTATCCAAAATTTTCACCAATTTTATTTGATCCTTATACCACGAATTAAGATCTAAAAAAAAAAATATACGCAAATCTTATCCACATTACTAAATAAACAAGACATCAAATAAAGTTGAAACTAGACTTGTAGGGGATAACCAAATTAAGAGTAACCCTTCCAAAAATAGGTGTATGCCACTAATTGCAATGCACACAGAATATTGGCGAAAGAATAGTTCGTTTTGTGCTCACTGCGTGGCTGCGTGATTTATGTCAAAATGTGTGTTACCATTTTATTCATAAAAACAAGTTGGTGCTTTCTCGTTGTGTTAACAATTTTTATATTTTTCTTATGTCAAAACTCCAAACATATTGGTTTTGTCCATGAATATACTATAAGCCTCTTTATATAAACAAAAAATTAAATAGGAAAGAACAAAGAACTAGAAGAACAACATTCGCTATAACAAAATCATCTTTTTACGACATTAAATATACACATTAACAAAGAGTGCTAAAGTTTTTATTGGTTTTAGTTAATTGTCATTGGATCTAATATCACTATAGATTTTAGCAACATTTACAAAAAGTGTTAGTTGCTGTTAAAAATATATATTTAATGGCAATTAAATTATTATTACTTAAAAATCATTTTTGGTGTAACGATCATTGCTACATTTTAAAAAATACTAAGAACATAAAGTTAAAGAACTTATGCCAGCAATTCATTCCTTATTATTTTTTCGTGTTTTAATCATGCCAATTAAAAATATTATTTCTACTTAAAACGAAAATTACCATATTGTAGACCAGGAATATATATTCGATTGCAAAGTTAATCTAAAGAAATTAAGACACTTGGAAGTATATATAGGAAAAGTTAAACTCAAGAAATTAAGAGTTGAAAAAGAAAAGGAAACGTTTCCATGAAATAAGAATATAATAATACTATACGGGAAAATAATACGTTAATTTAGCATAATGTAATTTCTTTTTTATTTTCTTATTATTATAGTTAGTTTTTTCATCTAGTTTTTTTCCTAACTTGAGTTGCTTTAAAATAAAATAACGAAACAAACCCAAAATAAATATGCTATATTTCCTTAAATCATTTATCAAAATTTTCTTTTCTTTGTCCATTCTTTTATTGGAGTTTAATTAATTTTCCAATGTTTTCCTAGACGATTTTCTTTCAAAATATGGCAATTCTTATTTTTAGTAATATTAAAATTAATTTGTACGAGTAAAAGAGAGAAAAAATTAAGGCAAAAAACCAAGTCATATGTCTCTATATAAACAAACCAATGGAGTATTATGCATGTAATAAACTGAGTCAGACTTCATCATCTCAATGTAAGTTCATGGTCACAAAATTGATACTATATATTTTTTCTTTTAATGTATTAGAAAAGAAGCTACTTTAATTATATGCGATATTTTGAATTTGGTTTTCATTAACTTTGTTAGTTTTATATTTACAATTGTTTGAGCTAGTTTGATACTCTATATAGTACTAACATACCAAATTGAAGCAAGAATGTCTGGCAAAACAATTGAGAAGAACTGGGAAAAGCTCTTTAATCAATTATTTATTGATTTTTCAAGTTATTTAATATAATGTTCAGATTCTACTTAGTCTACAGATTTAGAGTTTTCATTTTTCTAGATTTATTATTAGGAGTTCAAGTTATTTTGATATATTATTAAAATAAAGAAAAGTTTAGGTGGGGTGAGTAGAATTATTTTTTTTTCTAAAATAAAATAATATCCAAATTAGTTTTTTTTTTTGTGGGGGGGGGGGGGGGGGCTGGGGGGAGTGGGGGGAGATGAAGTAAAAAAAATTAAATTCTTTTTATAAAAGAATTTTTTTTAAAAAAAAACTTTAAAAAAATGCCGGGGGGGGGGGGGTTAAGAAAAATATTTTACATTTTATTTTATAAATGAAATATTATTTTTTTGGATAATAACTTTTTAATTTTTAATTTTAACTAATACTAATAATTTATTTAATTTTTGTCAAGGTTAAATGTTTTGTCCATTTGGATTCTGATGTAACAATTTTTTAAAATAAAAGAGAGTGCATTACACACACCATGATGAGAGTGGTATAAAAGAGAGAGATGTGCTCTTAAACTATAAAGTGAAAATTTAGGTATGAAACTCACACTCTCAATAGTTTAAGTATGAAACTCAAAAAAAATAAAATAATTTATGTGTGTTTTTAAAACTTATCTATATGATTAATTAAGACTACTATTAAATGTATTTACCGAGGGACATGCAAATAATCTTATGGCTAATATTCTATGCCAGAGCTAGAGATGGTGTCCAATCCCGGAAAATAGTAAAGCTTCATAGGGTCTTTTTGTTCTAATAGTCTGTATCTTCATAAATATGTCTATTTCACCAAATCACTCTTCGACACATCTAATCTACAACACCATCTTATTGGGATTGGGCTCAATACATACAAATCCAATACTAATCATCGTCCTTAGTAAAGATTCCTAAGGATAGCCAAATGCACTAATTAAGATCCCGTTTTAAGCAGGTCAATAAAGTATTAGTGATTTTTCACCTATACTATGCTTCCTATATATAAAGGTAATATTATTTCAACAATCACAATGAACGATTTAGAGTTTTGAAGAAAATAAAACTACTACACGGTTGCATACATGCAATAAAAAAAATAAAAATCTAGTGCTTCTTGAAATATTTGCCTAAATAATTTGCATATTGTTATTCTTAATGAATGAGATCTCCAAGAATATGATAAAGTAGAGAACACTTCCCTTTATTTTAATATATAAAAATAAAAAAAGAAAAATTAATGAATGGAATATAAAATTCGAAGTTCTAAATCACTAAATCTATGACTAAAAAAAATTCTAGTAACTAACACCATTTTTCATCGATTTGTCTTCGATCTTGGTCTCTTTATCTTTTAATTCATTGAGCTAGATCATTTGAGACATCAAATCTATCTTTCCTCGAATCATAACCATCCAGAGTCTCACATCCAAAGTCTTGTGCGACAAAAACGTGCCACCTAAACTTAAAGAGAAGTTTATAGAGGCTAGATCGGTCGGTTATGTTGTAATTTGAGAAGAATGTTGGCATGGCCAGTAAAAAACTCTTACATTTAAAAGATGAAAGTTGTAAAAATGAGAATTCTGAGATGGATGTACGAGCATGAGATATAATTAGAAAAGAAGATATCCAATACGTGGAGGGAGTATGGTTGACAAGATATGAGAAACAAGTTGACTATTATCCCCGTAACTTTATAATTGCTTCTAGTGTGTATATGTTTTTTCTATGAAAATATTGCAACAATAAAAAGTTAAAACTAGAATTGTGGGAATACATAATAAAAGCAACTCCTCCAAAAATAGGTGTTCACTACATGGCTGAGTAAGTTGTGCATAACTATTTGTTACCATTTTATATAAAAAAAAGTTTGTGCGTTTGCTTTCTGTTTCGATATGGTAATTACTCACTCTTTTTCCTCACTTTTGTAAGACATCAAAGTGTGTATATATATATATATATAGCTCTGCTTTTTCATATGAGGAAGAGAACAGAAAAGAGATTCACTATAGGTGATAAAAAAATTTGCAAGAAATAGGAATATAATTTTTGGTAAGAAGATATATGAGATTATATAGATAAAAAGTATTAAATGCTATATTGTGTGAAAGATTCTCATTGATATAACTAAACTGTAAACTCATAACACTGATTGTGTAAAAGACTCTCATCGATACCACTAAATTGTAATCTAAGAACACCTATTATGTGAAAGACTCTAAACGATACCACTAATTTGTAACATGAGAACATCTATTGTGTGAAAGACTCATCAATACTACTAAACTGTAAACTCACTATACACCCATTGTGCGAAAGACTCTCATATCACGTTGATACGACTATGCACTTAAAGATATTCAACTGCAATTTTTCATGATTTCCAGAATAAACAATAATGTGCATTCTACACTGATACATGAGCTTAGATATCATGCTGCATAATACTCAGAGCTAGGATACAATTTTACAATTCTCACACTAACAAAAGAAAATGTAAATGTCATAAAATATCATAATCTAGGTTACACCACCTAGCACCCAGATAATATAGTGATGTTAATTACATTTAGCGCCACTGTTAATGCTAAAATCAGCGGCGCCAAACTGCTAGCAACCATGCCTAAGGGATGATCAGTTATCATCATCATCATCATCAGTATCTAGAAAGCTAAAATTCATTCGTCCATCGAGCTTGATGAGCAATGTTCCTCTATTCTCCTCGGTCCATTCAATACGTTCTTTTTTCAAAAGTTCAACTACCTGCAAATAGCAACAGGTACTTAACAATAACCGTACCATGATAAGCATACAAAGGGCAGATTCTCACATTTACAGTTTTTTAAATGAAGAACAGAAAACATACTATTCTATCCAGACCCCACTTGTAGGATTACAATGGGTATGTTGTTCTATTATGTGTTCGAATGTCAAACGAATCCTTTTTTTAAGCTTAAATGTTCAATGAATCTACAACATCATACCATGTATCCCATAAGTAGGCTCTGGGAGTGTGGTGCCCACAACTTACCCCTACCTTGTAAAGGTAGAAAGGTTGTTTCCGATGGACCCTCGGCTCAAGTAAAACATATCAAAATCAATAAGAAAAGGAAATACAACGGTGAATAAACCATATAAAAAACAATGGAAAAAGGAACAGTACTAGCAACAAACAATACGATAACAAAATCAAAGAAAACAACAAGTACCAGTAAAATTGAAGAATAAGATAGTAGGAGAGTACTAATAAATAATAATAATATTGATAAAGGAAACTAGAGCGCATTCAATGGATCTAGCAACAAAACTTTAAAAGAGTGAGATTAGTGATCCATACCGAGTTTTTCAGCTTCGACTTCCCAACGCCATGTGCCCCACATCCCGTGATAACTCTGAACAACCTAACAGCTGAGCTCAAGAAATGTAAAAACATATTATGTATTTATTAAATCTCCAATATATGGTCCATTCTGGCACAAAATATCACATGACAAGATGCTTACAGCGTACAAATGCTCCAAACAGAAGGTGCAGTTTCAAAAGCCTCATTGCTGGTTTCACATGTTGCCCATGCAAGTCAATAGTTATCATGTTTTCTATGTTTTTGTTTCTGCAATGGAAGCTCAGTTGAACAGGGACATCTAATACTAATAGAGCAATGAGATGCTATTAGAAAAAAAATAAAATGTTGATCTGTAATCCACCTAGCAGCAAATATATCCTGGCTAGCCCTCGCATCTGCCTCTTGAGCCTTTCTGTTGTGTAGCCTACCCTGAAGCAGTGTCCACATGAGAGAGAGAGAAAATATATATTAGCCTACCATATATATAAATTATTCAATAGGTACGGTTCAAGACGTGTTCCGAAACAGACTATATAAAACACTTGTGCCATTTGGCCACAAATATTCCCAAATATAGGGAAAAAACTTGGGAAATAGTGTTTGGCCATACAACTAGCAATAACTTAGCAAATATATTTGGCAAACATCCCAAGTTCGCAAATAAGAAAAACCTAGTATTTGGGCCAAATTCTACTATTTGACAATTTTTAAAAATTTAAAAATTGCCCCAAACTTTCATATTTTATAAAATCATTCACCATTTATAGTTTTCCACTAAATTTCAGTACTAATTTGTTGTACAAAATTTATACAGTTGTATACACTTTTTATACAAATTTTATCCGAGCTTGCTCTCCGAAGTCACTTCCAATTACAAGTAGTAATAGTAGTATTTTGTACACAATTCAATTGTATTTTCCTTTTGGTTTCTTCCTCTTTTTTCAGATTCATATTAATTGTGTTCGTTGTCATGACTTTTCACAGAACATGTTCATTATAAAATGATAATACAAACTAATGAGTATTTTTAATAATTTATAGAACTCATATATATAAATAATAATTTTTTTAAAATTCAAATATTTCTCCTAAAATCTATGACCAAATGCATGGTGAAATATCACCCAAAAATGACTTACCAAAAATATTTGGGAATTTGAGGGCAAACGCTAGCTTTAGCTTATTTGCGCAAAATGGATCTAACTAGATGTAGAGAAATTTATGAATTTCATCAGCTACCTTAATTTTATAAAAAGGAGGGCAGGTGGTTGATGCTGTACATAGCCCATCTACTCAATGCCACATGAATAAAGTTTTACTTGTCGAAAAAGGAGAAAGAAAGAAAAACTTGATAGTCAACTGTAATTCTTGTCACAATCAAAGTTCAGTGGTAATTTCTGATTCACCATCTGGGAACTTCCTCGTTCCTTCTCAAGCAACTACAGGAGGTTCTATTCATTAGCAACCCGAACAGATTCCGTTATCTCCTTGAAGTCAATATTTCAGATGAAGCATCTTGGACAAACCCTCAGCCTTAGCTTCCTATACATATATTCTTCCCTAATAACTAGAAATTTTTCATAATTCACTAATTCAGACTAGATGATTTGCTTGTGAGAGAACAGAAGAGAAAAAGGATAGGGTTGAGGATTCGCTGGCAAAGTTTTCTGGCAACCCCAAAATAAAGGAGACGAGATGAAATGAAAAGAAAGAAAGAGAAAGACCAAAGAAAAAAAATTGGAAAATAAGGATAAAATAATTATTTTTATGAAATGTACACATACATAGCAGCATGTGTACAATGCACTGTTCCAAACCTATGGTTGTCTCGTTTCAGGATGGTAATGAATTCACTTCCAAAGAGTCCAGGGGGTTAATAGGACCCCCGCAAAATATAGGTGTGTAACCTGACATTTTGGGACAAGTTCACTGGATACTTGTGCCTTGTCCCAATTTATATACAACTTGCAAAACTTTCAAGAGCTTTTCAATCAGCACAAGCATGACAGTTTAGCATTGGCATGTTAGATACAACAAAAGCATCAAATATGTGGTATTTAATATGCCTCAGACAATTACTTTTTTTTTAAAATAAAAATGCCTCAAATTCGCTGAACCTTCAACAAGCAATAGTAAACATCGAAAATAGAGAAAAGGAGTCATAATCACTTTATGAGGCATATGTGCTCCTACGTTGTCATTACCTGATCCGCAAGATAAGCAGCATGTCCCTTTTGGCCATTTGAAAAAGCTGTTGCAGCCTGCAGCACAATGTAACTTTTCAAACTCTTAATTTGAAAACTTAAAACATATCAAAAGATGTATCCAAACTCATACGTATCAGAAGATTTATCCAGATCAAGAACATAACATGAAGACCTTATAAATATGCATACCTTCTGATAATGGGATCTCATTGACTCCCAATGTTGCTTTGCAGTTTCCCTGAACAGCTGATACTCAGCTCCCTCAGCTGCAGTAGAGAGATATTCAAAGTAGTAAAGAGAGGAACCCAATTTCTGCAAACATATAAATCTTACAATATGCCCACCGTGGAGAGGAGAAAGAGGAAAAAGGTACACATATCCACAAATAAAAAATGCCTGGGAAGATTCTGTCTTTTGGTGGCAACAGGGGAACTATGCCACCTCTGAATGGCCAGTCAATAATTTCATTAACTCAAAAAACCTATTCTGTCAGGGTAAATTAAATTTAACAATAAAAAAACTATTTTGCAAGGAAAACTGGCAGGTTTATATATAAAAAGAGGATTCTCTAATAGGCAATCAGATCTCAACTGATAAATGTAGCATGAAGAAAGGTTTATATCTGAAGAACCATGATGATAATAGATCTGAAGTCTCTTGAAAGTGTTAAAAAATGCAAATCCATTTACAATGTTTACATCTGAAAAATTCAAGATATGAACAGATAGAAATTGTTACAGTACCATGAGTATGCTGTAGTGGTGGAATATCATTAGGACAAGATCCAAACCTTTGTCCCAAAGATGTCATTTTCTTCACTACATTCTTCCAGTTCATAGTAGTTGGTTCATGTTCAGCACTCTTGGGGGTTGGCATATTAAACAAAGATTCCAGGATATCTTGAGGAAGTACTGGTGCAGAATTTCCTGCTGTAGACGATGAAGAATGTTCAGAGTTTCCAGCAGGAACTTTTAACTGATTCCTGAAACAAAGCAAATAATAATTTGATCCAGTAACAAGGCTTCTAGAATTCTCTTCCAATTGAAGGTGTTAGAAGTCCACGTCAGTTGGGGCATGGGTAATTAGTCTTCTTATATGATCTTAGGCAATCTTCACCTCATGAGCTAGTTTTGGCTACATAAATTGGGACAGAGGGAGTACAATTCGAGGGTACGGATCCAGGTGGGGGGATTCGGCTAAAAATAATCCGAATGTCTAAAAATGAGCTGTAAAAATATGTCTAAATTATGGTAGACTATTTGGAAGGAAATGAATGCACGGATAATTGAAAGCAAGTTTGAATCTGCAATTGTTATCAAGTACAGTTTTTTTTTTATGAGGTTGTTTCATTACCGGCATTAAGAAGATGCAAAAAGTACAAAAGAGATATGCTAGCTCCATTACATGATAAAAGTTGAGACCCGGGAGCCAGCCACAAAATCAAAAAATCTAGAGGGGACCTAAACATGACTATGTCTAGTCTAGAGTTAAAGAGCTAAGAAAATGTAACAAAGCAGTAGAACTATTCACATATGACAGGTTGGGCCAAAACAATAGGCTGAACAAACATGTTGAGTGAATGGTTAGGAGTTGAAATTCCATCAAAACAGCTACGGTTCCTTTCTGTTCATAGGCACCAAAAAATACATGCTAGAATTCATGATAGACTTTTTGAGTTCATTGCACATTCGACAATGATGTTAACATGTAAATATTTTAAAGCAACTTCTGGTTGCTGACATTTAATACAAAAATATCTTTTAACGATAAAAAAAAAATATGCCTAAATTATGATTTTACCCTAGATTTTGTTATGATTCCAGAAACCATATGTCTATCAATTTTGATCAAAGTACCCAAAAACAATTAACCAGATCCGGTACATATCCCACACCCACGTTGTGTCGATACGAGTGTGGCATTGAAAGTAGAGTCTGAGCAACTAAGGTCAGAAAACATGGATAAGTAATAAATGAGTGTATGGAAGCCATTGGTCTTACATCATTGATTTAGTGTAAACATCTAGTGCCAATATGCTTTTACCATTTCATATTGCATGACGTGGTAGCTTTATCAAGCTGAGACAAAACTTTACTACAGCAAGACAAGTGTGACTTTCATAAATTTAGGGGTTGTTTGGTTTGTGGGATGGGATATCCCATGGGATTCGCTATCCATTCTCACCATTTTAGTACCATTGGTTGGACAAAATAATCTTGGGACTAATTTTCCTTATCTTACCAACCAAGTGACCCCTTAGATATTGTTATGCTCCATAATGATCTATAGGGAGCATCTCCTGCACCAATCTGCACTAGGCATTGAAGTTGGAGAATAATGTGTTCACCAAACTTACTGTTACCTTTGTCAAAAAAATGTGTTCACCAAACTTGATTCTTCGCTAGTCCTGTATTTACTATTTAGAGGTAAGTATTTAGCTTCTTTTTTTTAATAAGATGGATGTCCATCTCATGTGTTGAAGTGTGGCCATCTCATCTAAAAGATTAAGCTATTAGAGAGAGCACACTTTTATTAATTAATTATATTCTCAACACGCCCCCTCACGTGCGGGCCTAATTCTTTGTCATGGGCCAAAGCATGTGGATGAGTGGCAGTGAGATCCAATCCCACGGACCAGGACCTGTGCCTGCAGTGGCGATATAGGAGTACGGTGTGTCCCCCATTCATCACTGCAAGTTCTCTTATTTATCAATAAACCTATCTAGAGCTCCAAGGTAGGAACTAGGTTGTTTGAAAAAAGATACCCTTAATGGCTTAACCTGTTCCCTGCTGCAGGATTCCTACTCAACATTGCAAACAATCTTACATCTAAAATCAAGGATTTCAATAACATCGGAAAACTGAGAGTAATTGAAAAGCCACATGCCCTACTGCTCAAAAAAGGTCTAAAGGTGAATTTTCTTGGAACATGAATATATGATGTGATATCTGTAAAATTACCTGCCAGGATGCCCCCAAAACCACACATTTTCTAGAACTTCGCCTTCAGATGAATGAGAAGTAGAATCAGATGTCCTGTCAGTAAGCTGCAAGAAAATTGGCACTAAGCATCAGGTCATCCTCTGAAAACCAGACATTTATTTCATCTGAACTAATTTAGTAAGAGAGTTCTACAGACTGTTAAAATTTATTGCAGCTGAACGAGAAATTTAACTACAGGTAGGTATGCATATTTGAAACTGAAATTGAAAAAGAATTCCACAAAGCTCCTTAATGGTTTTAAAACCACACTTTATGACTGAACCAACCCTTATTACAGAAAACTAAAAAGGCAACTGCAAGATTTCTATTAGTTCAACACCATTTTTTCCTTTAACAAACATGACGATATTCCACATAGACCGCCTCCTCTAGTTCTTAACATTCTACTGAGTTTGCCAAAACATTTTTGATACAGAAAACAACCAAATCCCAACTACCAACACATTTAGGCTGAAAGGTAACCATTTCCAATTGACACCATGCTTTCCAAAGACTAAAGAGGTACCTTGAGCTTAATATGATGAGTCGCAGATGGGGGCGGTCAACTACTAATAAAATGCAATGAACTAATCATCTGATAGAGTACTTTTCTTTTCTTCTTTCTTTTTGCTGGTTGATAAGCATATGCCATAGTACTTCTTTTGCTCATCCAAAATCAAATGAATGGTAAAACCTTCAGTTTTGGGGAGCAGTTTGATATTGTCAGTTTAGAACATGAAAAAGGTTGAGAACTCAAGCTTAAGGTTATCGTTATTCAGATCAGTAGCTTAGTATCTGCACAGCCGGATCAGAGTTCTTTTAAAACCAACAAAAGACATTAATTTGATAAAATGAATAATTAGCTTTCTTAGTCTTCCAACAATGCCTATTTCATGAGAAACTAGTGCCAGCTTTTCCACCAAAGGTATCTTCAGCAATTCATTGACCTAGCCTCCTCACTTTTGCTTCAACAAACTACAGACCTTTATTTGCTCATTATACTTCTTGACAAGGAGGTAGTTGCCCATTTGGACTATACCACCTTTTGATGAAGCATTTAGACAACAACACTAGCAACAACAGCAGAACCAAGAGAGAAAGAAAATAGGTCGTATTGAAGGATAAAGGGGAGATTAAAAAGAATAAAGCTAAATAGTCAAGCAATCATAATATGAAATTCTGGTTTGTATATATGAAAATCAATCAGGAAAGCAGACAAAAACAATAATGTTACAAATGGCTAAATCACATATAAATAGACTGTAGAAGATAAGAAAATTAACCTACACCATCACTTGAATGAAGAAACACAGCCTCTTCTTTCCAGTTTGCACTACAGTCGCTAAGCTTAGGTTGCTCATTAGAGGAAGCTGATAATTCAAGCAACACACTCAGAGCCTAGAAGAGAAGCACAAGCACAATTAAAGGAGAATCGCTTCAAAAGAAAAGTGAAAGCCACAGCAATAAGACACTGAGGACCAAATTATACTACAAAAAGGAATCAGAACAGTAGTTTAAACAAATCACAGTCACCAATTCGTCCATACTGATATTCCTCCAAAGTTTAAAGTCAGATGTCAAAGCATCAAGTTAAGATCGTAGAACTACAATGATGAACTTGATATGATGGCACAATAAATGACAATGACCCCAAGAGAGTCACATAAGCCTAGAGAAGACTTAAAACTTAAAATTACACCACTATAATGTACGAAAGAAATACAGAGAGAATGATCTGTCAAGAAAGCCAATGTGCCATGACAATGGAAGCAGATAAGTGTTGGACACATCAGTTTCAAAGGATTATACAATGCAATCTTACCCTATAGGATCCAATTATAAACACAATGTGATAACAGGAGTAATTATCAGATCTTCTCTAGAAACTATCATAAAATAAGAAGATGATATCTGAGTTATATGGTATAATATATATTTGAATGGGGAGAAAAGAAAATGCATTCAAGCCTCCATAAAGCAAACAAGTTTGATTTGAAACAAACAGGTAAGTCAAACTACTTTACCTTCTCAACTTCATATCCGCATTGACCTGCATTAAACAGAAGTTCTAGTTACAAGGCCATCAACCAAGTGAAGGGTATCTCTATCTGTTTTTCGTTTCATTTCAATTTAATTTTGAACATGACAACACAAAAAGTACCACTTATCCTAAGCTTGAAAAGTATCACCTGATGCAGCAGAAATCTCTTTTAAATTTAGACATTGAGGTTGAGTGTTCGCACAACAACAGAGTTACTTTTTTTAGTGACCTAAAGTGACTTGTAGGCGATAGGTTTGAGGTTTAGCAATTGCCTCTTTGCCAAAATGCAAGAGGAAGTCTACATCCAGTGTACACATATTCACTCGCTATGGCCTGGGAACACTTCGTGCACAGGGCAGTCTTCTTATACAAATTGATTTGCTTCAACATGCTGTTTATTTTTTTCTTCAGTTTGAAAAGATAAGGAAGAAATATGCTATACAAGTACCTTTGCCTAAATTGTTTATGATAGCACACAACAAAATCAGCAAGATACTGAATTCAGTAATGATACAACCATGGAAATCACAAATGATATAGCACATATAATCTTTCGTGATCAACACCACACCTAGACATGCATTGCACCTTCTACTGATAACTTAGTCCTGTCAGTTTCTTTTCTCTTTTTGTTTTTACTTCTTTTACAAATGCTAATGTTCAACTGAAAAAGATCACTCACATAACACATCTCTGACGACAGCTAAGCTCAAATCAGAGTCCTCCTCAAGCATAGAATACAAAAACTGCTCAACATCTTCGTTGCTCGATGTTTCATCATTCAATCCCTTGAGCTTTGAACAACTCTTCTTTGGAGTTGTCCTCACATAATCCTTCCCTATCATCGCCGATATTGTTCCAGTAGCAGCTACCAATTTCTTCATCTTAGCCTTGCGCTGAACTGAATTCTGCCAGGAATGACCCCCAACAAACACATCCGAGTTACTCGAATCCAAGCTTGAACCAACGTTTCCACTCGAGCTAGAGCAACTAGTGATCTTATCCTCTTCCTTACGCTCCACCATATCACCCAAAATCTCCATTGCTTTATTCAAATCCCCATTTGCCTCTTTATAAGCGCATGTTGCTTCATCCATAGATACAGAGCTAAATGCCTCCGTTAAAGCCGTCACAACACTCTCCCCTCGATCATTACTGTTCCCAGATGGCAACGAACCATTACCAACTCCAACTTGTTTACAAGATTTTGATCTCTTCTTCTTCTTCTGATGCTTCATATTTCTAGTTATTAACTAATCATATACAAAAATTCCTACAAAACTAACCACAAGACACACAATTTTTTTTTTTTTTCTAATAACCGTGGTGTCCGGGCCAGCTTGCACACACCAAGCTCCCAAGATACACAATTTTGCTACTAGATTACAAAACTACATACAACAAAATCTGAACCCAGAATCATTAATTTACGAGATTTCAGCTTCTGGGTATGCACTTTCTGAGCAAAAACAAACACTTTGATCAAACGGAAAGGTAAAAAAATTTAACTTATCTATAAGGAGATCGTGATTGAAGAAGCTTCTGAGAAACTGAATTTTTTTCCTGAAAACCCTACTTACATGATTCAAAATGATCAGCTCATCGAAGACAAATTCTGCACAACAATGGAGGATAATTATGCAAAAACAACAATCAACAAATCAAATTTGAATTAAAAATCCGGTATGGTTGACTATTTTAATGCAATAATTGCGGTTTCCAAATTTCACCAACCAAAGAGGAGAGGAGAATCTGATGAACAGCGAAAAACAAGGCAAAGTGCAAATTTATTGGGGGAAAGAAAGATCTGTGGGACCAGGATACACAACTAGGGCAGGAATCGTGGACTAGATTTAGCCTCAATTTTATGTGGTTGTTTGATTGCCCGACCCACCAAACTAATAATCGATAGATATATATTATGTATAATTTATTTGGATATATCGTTGTTGTATTAGGATTCATGGTTCGTGTACTTGTAGGATTCGTAGTTCGTGTACTTGTCGGACTCATAGTTTGTAATTTGTATTGTACTAGGTGTAAGGGGATCAACTTAAGTCGATTTAACCCATTTAGGCAGTCTAAACACTTAGACTCAACACACCTTTACTTTTTCACTCACGTCCTAGATTAACTCTCACAAGCATACGAAAGTAGAACAAACAAGCACGTCATAGGAACAAGTCCGAACTTTGTATGCACAAAGAAACACACAAATAGTTTAGCCTTACAAAATTCGATCAAAAGATATTCTGCCTAAGACTGGTCTACACGTGTCTTTAAATAGGCCACAAGACCCACACATGCCTTTTGCCTACGAATTCAGTTGACAAGCCCAATTGATAAGCCAAATTCGAAATACAAACAACAAGTCTTATCTACAATGCCGACAGGTCTCCAACGGCCAGAAACTGCCAATTTCGCCCAACTGCCCACGTATGTCTGAGGCACACAAAAGCAGCTCTTTGGCACCAAAATCACCCTTCTGCCGCCCAATCTTGCGCCTGCCCACGTGTCAGTCATGTGCGTTGGTCCTACCTCGCCCAGCTTGCCATTGGGATTCAATCTCTTTAATCGTCGCCCTTGTCCAGCACTAAGCCTTCAAACTTGTTTAGCCACGACATTGTCACGATCACAGTCTTGCTTTGCCTTGCCTTAGTCTGCCTAGCCCTTGTCATGCCTTGACCACATCTTGTCTCACATACCTTAGCTCTTCCAACCCTTGTTGGTCCTCAAGCGAACTGTTGACATGACTGAATACTTAGCGGAAGGTTACAACATGCATACAAAAGTTTAAAATTGATGAGCATTTAAAGAATAAACTGAGTCTCAAAGTTGTCTGAAAATATTGAGTATAAATGACAAAAAAAATCGTAACGACTCGAAAAACTAGTAGGTGAAACTAGAGCCTAACGAGTGTGTTGTTGAGTTAATATGGGGTCATATGTTGTAAAATAAGTTCACGAGCTTAGGTTGAGGGTTTTAGGGGTTAAATGTCAAGGTACGACTCCCCAAGGACCAACCAAAGGTCCTTGAGGAGGACCTTAAAGCCTAACCCCAAGGCTGCCCCAAAGAACTAAAAAAACTACCAAATTTTGGTGATTCATGGATGGGACCTACGGGGCGTAGGTCCTACCATGCCTCATGGAGAGGCTTCGTGAGTCAAGGGCCAATATGACATGTTGCAGACCCCACCCACGGACCTACAGGACGGGGCGTGAGTGGACCTACGGTCCGTGGGGCGTGGGTCACCACTGTAAAAGCTATCCAAGCTCAGCTCAGCCAAGGGAGGGACAAGTTAGTAAATTCCTAATTAATTAGTTATGAGTTCGGGATGGTTTATATTGATTTATTTCACTTATTTAAGGCATTATAAAGTATTAAACTATCTTTTACAACTCATTATTCCCAAAACACAAAAAATAGAAACCACTTCCTCTCCAAATATTCTCTCTAGAAACCTCCATTGGAGAAGAAGAAATCAAGGTTTGAAGCTCAAGAGTTTATCTTTCTCACTCAATTTTGTGGAGTTTCTCCAAGCAAGGTATGGTAGTCTTCATCCTTGGTTAAGTTCCATCTAGGAGTCCCTTCAAAACTCTATTTCTCAAAGTTGAAATTCTCCAAAACCTAAGGTTCTCAATCTACAACATGGATTCACTTTCAAAACGATTTCAAAGTGTTTGTTGTCTTATATTATGATCAATTTGATGAATTACTATTGTTTTTATGATGAATTACCTATGAATCCATGAATTCTCCTATTTTGTCAAATTGGATCTCAAATTGTGGGTAATGATTGATGTGAGTGGATTGTGATCAAATTATGTATGTAGTAGTTAATCTAATTGAAATATATGAATATCCATGTATAGAATGGTGATGCAAGATGTGAATCATGAATTGTGATCTAGGGTTTTTAAAGGGCTATGAATGAAGAACCTATACATGACAATGAGAATTATGCATATGCTTTGTTGAAAAACAAGGTTTCTATGTTTATGAAAGTAATGTGATCATGTCTAGAATGTAATTGTGTTATTATTGAAAGGTTATTTAATTATACACTTATGAATGATGATGATATATGTGAACTGTTTCTTCAATGTAATGTTACATCTTGAATTGGTAGGCTTAGGGCGTCATCTTCTTGTGTAAATGAAAGTAATGTTGATTAATGTATCTTGAATTGGTAGGCTTAGACATCCTCTTCTTGTGTAACTAATGTATGTGGACTTAATGAACATGAATCGATAGGCCAATGACATTCCTTTCATAAATGACTAATGATGTGTTCTAAGGCTATGTCTTGAATCGATAGGGCAATGACATTCCTTTCATAATGAGCCAATGAACTAATGTAATGATGACTCTTGAATCGATAGGTCAATGACATTCCTTTCATAATGAACCAATAAACTAATGTAATGATGACTCTTGAATCGATAGGCCAATGACATTCCTTTCCTAAAGAGTCAATAAACTAATATAATGATGAATCTTGATTCGATAGGCTTGGCATTCCTTTCATGAGGATTCAATGAGCTATCTTAATAATGTACCATGAATCGATAGGCCTATGACATTCCTTTCATGTGTAATAATATGTGTAATAATGTACCTTAGGTCGATAGGTCAACGACATTCCTCTCAAGTACAATAATGTTAATGTGAATGAAACTCTATGGGAATGGAGGCTAAGTTACCGAGTGTATATGGTAAGATGGAAGCTCTCCCCACGTTAGACTTGGGTTTCAATTAACATCTTTCTTATCCCAAACTATGTGCTCGCATAGGTTATTAGCTAGTGGATCCACTTAAGCTAAAATGTTACCGATTCTACCTTAGGCAAGTAGACCACCCCTTTACGGTGTGGGGGTATGACATCGGATTCCATGTTAAGCTCATATGGTCTATGTCAGTTAAAGCTTATTCCCATCATATGAGATACGTGTTATGGTTACTTGAGAAGTTCTATGAAGTGAGAGTGGTAGTATGGGATGCCATCCATGCATTGCACGAGTAGGCATTGAGAGGGCTATGGTGTGATTCTCCAATGTCTTAATGTCTAATGAATGAATGTGCGCTAAATGAAGCTAATGAGAATGTTGACTTAAATGCTTAATGAAATGATGCATACTTTACTTGGATTGTATTATGAGTTACTTTTCTTGTCATGACTTATGCAATGTGAATGTTCCTTATGCATGAGTATTGTCTAAAGATGACGAGGAAGAATGGTAAGTTCATTTATGGTGGCCTCAAAGAGGTACTTAGTAGAAATAGTAGTATGGGATGTTATTCATACATTGCACAAGTATAGCTTAAGATTATCTAAGGTGATGTTTCTATGTGATGTAATGACTTATATGTTGATTATGTTTGTATCTTATGCCTTTTATACTAAAGTTCATGATGTTTCTCAAAATAGGCATAGAGCATGACTTTCAACCAAAATGTCCTTTTTAAGCATGGTTTTTGCATGACTATCATACTTAGTACATTTTTGTGTGCTAACCCATATTTCTACATTTTTACAAAAGTGTAGGGTTTGGAGACTTGATGTTCTATTCTTGGAAGATAGGTTTCTAAGGTGCAAGGAGTTGAAGATTTGGTGAGTCCTCATAGTTTCGAGGACAAATCCACCGTTTCCTTTACGTCTTTTATTTTATGTTTAGAGCTTTTGTATGGGCTATGTCCCAAAATTTTTATTCAAAGAGTTGTAGATGGTTTGAGACAAAGTATGGAAAGACTTCCGCTTGCTTTTATGAAAATGACTTCGATTGCAAAGAAAAGTTTTAAATTCCGCATTATTTTTCTATGTTCTTATGTTATGAATGCTATGAGGTTTGTATGAGGCTCTTCGGAGTCTTGTACGCTGTGTCACGTCCGGGGTGTAGGCTCGGGTCGTGTCAAAAATAGTCAAAACATATGAAAAAAAGACTGAAATGTCTCTCTAACTATGTTTATCTATGAAGCCTCTACGGTCTAAAGATAGGTGTCAGGACAAGACTCATGACAACTTCCAAACACTACTACGAAGCAATAAAATTGGAATCCTCCAAAAACATAGAGGCCTCACTAAAAGCTGACGAATGGATGATGTGATCTCAACGGAACACATGTTGATGATCCTAGATATCTGTATCTGCATCATAAAATGATACAACGTCAAATTACGTCAGTACATGAAATGTACGATATGTAATAAAGTTGAAGGAAATAGATAGCGAAACTCAATGAACGACTAAACATAATTCAACTGAAGTAAAACATGAATATGAATGAAATAAGTAAAAAAAAAAATTACAATAGACATGTAATGATAGCAATTACTGAGATGATATACTTTATTTTTTGTGAAAGTTTCTTTAACCGACAACTATCACTATGAGCCTCGTTATGATACAATATCTCTTTTACATTGTCAGAAACTTCATATACCTTGCCAGGGTATCAAACACAACTAAACTGATAGATCCACTAAAAAGTCTTCTTGAGACAGGTGATGAGTCGTTTGAATTCTAGTACGATCATATATACACTGGTGGCATAGGGTTTCAACTATCTCAACTCTTACTCAAATTGTTGCTCAATACTACTCCCAAAATATATGTAATAATACGCATATAATAGTGCTCACTGGGTTGAGTTAATACTCGAAAAATCCTCTTTAAGGGATAACTGAGCTTTACTTTACTGACTAAAATGCTTTTGAAAACTATTTATGCTCTTCTTGAAATAGTATTTCTTTTCTTAATGCAAAATAATACATTTGGAACCATTAGTGTTCGTTTAAAACTTTTCTCAAATAGTGTTTAAAAATATATTTGGACTCACTTTAAATTCTGAAATCAATGCATAAAAATACTTGCAGAAAAACTTTCAACAAAATCTCAATAACTAGGTTCATGTGATAATATAAACATGAAGAACAACTTAAGAATCAGAATGCAAAAGGTAACATAATCTCAATAGTTAAGAAAATCAAAATTCAGAATACGAAGCACAAACCAAACTCAAAATTCATGAAGCTTTGGGTAGAATTCTAGACTTATCTCTTTACTGATTGAATTTAGATGTACGACGTCCAACACTATAAATAACCTTACATATCTGGAAGAACAAAGCTCTTGAAGAAGATGCTTGAATCATATCTTCTCCTTTGCTTGTGGTGGTTCTGAGTTTGAGGGATTTAACAGTGTAGGAACTAAGTCTTGAGCGTGAAAATCCTTTTAGGATATGCGTAATGTTATGGCTTAGACTTAGGAAAAATGGAAAAAAAAAACAAATCTCAATTAAAAAACCGTTGGAAACCTTTCACGAGGCCATCTACGGTCTGTGGTTTGATCTATGGACCGTAGATCCCATCCGTGAAAGTTAGACTGAAATTTGAGTTTCAGAACTTCATTTTACGGATCCAAACTACATCTCTGTATTCATTATATATATATATATGGAACAATGACGAGTTTCGAGTCAAAAGGGCAAGAAAATTTGTCAAAGATTTTTAAAAGGCAACAAAATTGATTTTAGAACCAAAAGAACAACATTTTAACGCTCAAAATAACATCGTCTAAATCAGGTTGAATTCAACAAGGCGCGCTTTCCCATGCGCCTTACAAGGCGCAACTGCCTTTCGTTTTGTACGTGTGCTTTTAAATTTAGGGAGAAGGCGCTAGGGTCATGCGCCTTACAAGGCTGTCATGCCCTGCGCCTCTCTTATTAATTTATATGTTTTTTTTTTTCAAATTTTATTTCATTCTCATTTTTAGGTAAGATTTTATCAATTCAAGTTTTAAAAAACATCATTTTATTAAGATAAATATTATATAAATTAATAACATAATTTTATAAGTAATAAATTTATAAACTTTAAATATAAATAAGAGTTAGAATTAAAGAATTTGATTCAAAATATTGATAATTTTGTACACCTACTTTAATATGAAAAGTTATGAAAAAATAAAAACAAACTTTTTAAAATTTTTATTTGAATCTTATGAGCACCTCCCACGTGAAAATTTGCAGTGTTGATTTTGATTCAACATTGCATGGAAATTGGGGCTGAAAATAATACACAATAAGAGAATTTTATAATATTTATATAACATTTTATATATTAAATTTGAGATGTTATATAAACTTATAAAATTATGTTATTAATTTATATAATATTTATCTTAATAAAATTATATTTTTTTCAAACTTAAATTGATAAAATCTTACCTAAAAAATTGGAATGAAATTAAAAAAAAACAAAAAAAACATATAAATTAAATAAGAAAGACGCAGGGCATGGCAGCCTTGTAAGGCGCATAACCCTGGCGCCTTCTCCTACAAAATTTAATAAATAACGAGCTTTTTTTTTTAATTTAAAGGAAGGCACAAATTTCGTGCGCCTTGCAAGACGACAAGCGGCTGCGCCTTGCTAAATTCAACCTGATTTAGACGGTGTTATTTTGAGCGTTAGAATATTGCCTTTTTGGTTTCAAAATTAATTTTGTTGCCCTTTAGGAATTTTTGATAAATTTTCTTGCCTTTTTGGTTCTGGACTCGAACAATGACTTATTGAGGCTTTGATTAATTATCTGTAAAGTTTGGACCAAGAGTCGTAGTTAGTTAGCTATTGTTTTCGTTTTTTTTGTTTGTTGATATTGGGAATAATATAGGTTATACATAATTTGTGTATATTTATATATATTTAGCTAATAATTGTAATTATTTTTGCGAGGTCAAGCATGTAATTCCATATTTATACATTAAGTGTGTTAAACACCTATATTACAATCAATTTGTGTGCTTTAACTCCATAAAAATCTACTAAATGTAAGATCAAAGTGTAACATCTCGCAATTTGAAATAACAAGGAAGAAGCTAACAATTGAAAATAGTCATTTTTGGAAAGAATGAAAATTTGGAAATTTTGTTTAGGTTAGGAAAAATGAGTTTTGGTCAACTTCAAACGGTCATAACTTCTAGCTCAGAATGACTTAGAGGTATTTCTAGATATGGTTGGAAAGATGATCTTTCCAACTCCATCAAGTTTGCACGATTCCGATTTCGTATGAGTAAGTTATGCCCTTTGGAAGTTGGGCAGGTGGAATAAGGAAAGTTCAATCCGAATTTTGAAGGGGTAGTTTGGTCTTTTCCTTACCCTTTTATTTTAATTCGTTTTTGGTAATTAATTAGGGGTCTAATCTGAATTAGATCAGTTTACACTTTTACCAAAAGAGTTAGGGTTTTGAGAGAAGAGAAAAGAAGAAGAGAAAAGAGAAGAACGTTCAAGATTCGTCAAGATCGTCGAAATTTAGCTTTTGGATTTTGTCGGAGGTGATCCCTACAAGGTATGTGAGTTCACATAGCATTGGGTTAATTTGCCCACGCGCCAATCATGATTTATTTCAGTGAATTTAAGTTATTGAAAGCTTAGAAATTGAGTTCTTGATAATGGGTTTGTTGAAGTTCCATTAAATTCTTGTTTCGTTGAAATTGTTGAGGAGTTGTTTGATCCGAATATATGATTTTAGATTTGATTTTGGGTAGAATATGATTTACTTTAAACATATTATCGATTCAAAGTGTTTGGGGGAAAGAACCCATGGAGTTTAGAGGGTTTAGAGCTAGAAAACCAAGAAGAAGTTTCGTCGGTCGAAATTTGAAGGTGCCTTTGCGCGTGGAGCTAGTCCCCAGTTTTGGGAAAAGTCGTTTCGCATCGCAGAGCAGTCACGGACCGTTCTGCCTCAAAAGTTATTTTCGAAACCAAAATTTAAATGTTTCTCCGCGTCGCAGACCCACCCTCAAATATTGATTTTCAGTCTTTTCTCATGTTTAGCTATCTAAAATCATTCCTAAACATCATGAGATTTTTCCAATTACAAATCACAATTCTTGAATCCATAATTCAATTCAAGGACCAGTTAGGAGTCAAGTCAAGAGTAGTTAAGATCAAAGTCAAGAGATATCAAGAATCAAGTTAAGAGAAGTTCATAAAGTTTTCCAAAAGTCTTTTGCAAACGTTTTAACTTTGTTTTAAGATTTAAGTTTTGAGTTCAGTAAAGAGTAAAGTTGAAGTTCTTTTCTTCAAAAAGTATATGGGGACTAAGTATTCCTAAAGAGATTTAGAATGTTTTCACATTTAAATAAGAACGGAATCTGAGATTTTCAAAGAGCCTTCGGGCTAGTTTTCAGAAAAGAGTAATCGCTTTCTAAATGAAGTAAGAGGGGAAGTATGTTTTTAAAACATAAAAAGCTAGTATATTTTGGGAGCAATATTGAGCACCGATATGAAGGAGGGTTTAGAAAACCCCGAGCCGCCATAAACCATGTAGCCATCATGGGTAGAAAAGGATCATACTTTTTAGAAGAATTCTTTTTGCATAGAGTAGTAGATCCACTTAGTAATTCAGGTCCTATACCTGTGGCAGGGTATAGGATGCGCTGGCAGCATGAGGGAGATCACTGTATCATCACAATAGCTCTTATGTGATGGTTGTCGGTTAGAGAGACTCCCACAACAGTATTTTGTATTTTTATATACATCAATTTATTTGTATTTTTACATACATCTCAGAGTTATTTGTATCTTTGCATACATACAGAGTTGACATCATGTTTTAAACAACTTTTCTTTATATTGCACTTGTTTTTAAACAACTTTTCTTTATATTGAAATGAGTTCAGTAAGTTGAGTTAAGTTGTTCAGGAGTTGAGTAAAGCCAAGGTAAATGTTTCTTTCAGATCCTTTTCAAGCTTAAGTTATGTTTAACATTCCAACTCGCATACTCGTACATTCAATGTACTGATGCCAGTTGGCCTGCATCGTATTATGATGCAGACGCAGGTAACTAGGATCAACATCCAGCGCATCGTTGATTCAATGAGCAGTTCAGAGTCTGTTGGTGAGCCTTTTTGCATTTCAGAGGATTCCTTTTATTGTTTTCAGTTTATTATCAGTTCTTTAGGATGCTGTGGGGTTTGTCCCAACATCCATCTCAGTTGTTTTAGAGGCTTCATAGATAGTCAGACAGTTAGTAGTTCAGTTGTCTTTACATTTCATTTCATATGTTAAGACTTGAATTGTCATTTTGGCCAAGTTGAATGTTGACCTTTAAAACATCCCAAGTTATTTTACCAAGCTATTTGAGTAAGTTCATTTGATCAGTGTAATAATGTTTAGAGTCTTCCATTGAGTTAATAAGTTAGGCCAAGGGTTCGCTTGAAGCCAGCAATGGTCTTCGAGTGCCATTCCCGCCCAGGGTGTAGGCTCGGAGCGTGACACTAAGTAAGTGATCAAATTAAATTGATGAAAATGTGATAGACCCGCTTTATAATCGTCGCAAAGATCATTTTCGAATTTAATTAACTTAATTTGGGACTAGATGATTGTAGAAGATATTGATACTCTAGGTAATATAAAAAGAATTAAAGAAAAGAAAAGATAAAATCAAATAAACAAAAGGAAGATAATCAAATTTATCAAAGAATATGAATCAACATATTTTAATTTTAACTTATTTGAATCAACGCCCGACTTATTAGTCGAAAATAGTTTTAGAATTTCCATATTCTACTTGGGTAGGCTTCCGTCATTCCATCCACAATTGTGAGCAGTTTCGGAGCCAAAATTTCTAATAAGGAGTTCAAAATATGAGGAGTAAACACACGAATTAGTGGAATAGAATTCGACATCTATTATACATACCTAAAAAATAATTTTAACTATGTATAAATAGTAATATTTTCCGCCAAAGTGGTTCGGATGAACCCCCTAAGTATATTTTGCCTCCACCCCTGATCGTGAGTCATTTCGAACAAATTATACATCAAAAAACTTGAAGCATTGAGATAATTTCACATCTAAAATTTGAGACTATTTATAGGAGACTTTGAGTTGGTCAAAATCGAATAGTTAGTGTATATTTCATGTATAGATAAACTATATTTAGCTTTTTGACTGTATCATAATATATAACTCATGTATTGGTAAGCTATATTATTCAGCTTTTAGAGTGTATCATAATGTATACTCAGAGTATACTTTCTATGACTTTTGACTACTTTTTATGTAAACGATAACATGACTATATTTGTTGTAAACTAATTACTTTATTGTGTATCTTTAAAACTATCCTCAGATGTTTGCCTATTAGTGCGGCTACTGATCGATTATTTTCTAAATTAAGGATAGTTATGTGCTAAAACAAATAAAAATGAATTGATATTCTTTTTAATATGAGTATATATAAGTTAAACTCACAAATTTTAACACTGATTGTGTAGTTATATAAATTCAATTTAGGGATTATGGTACTCCCATATACTGGCACTACTAAAAAACTTACTATTTTTCCACTAAGATGATATTTTGATTGAATCAGTGGAAAAAAAAAAAAATCAAAGTGTTTACATATGAAAAGATTTAGAAGCTTATTAGTATTTTAATGAGGATATATTTTTCGTCATATGCAGTAAGATGATTCGGTGAAAATGGAGATGAGAAAATCATGTTTTGAATATTAATTTTTCATTGATTTGCGATGAAAAAAATAAAAATCTTTACTTAACTTCTAGTAATGAGGTATATGCATACATGAAGGACTATGTTAGGCAATCCTTCATAAATTAAAGGGATAATAAAGGTTCCTCGAATGGCAGATAGTGAGAGTTTAGTGCATAATGTTGCACACCCTAATAGCAAGAAGTGCCAAGAACATATTAAAAAAAATGCTTACCAATAAAAAGGAATATATGGAACCTTAGATAATTTTATTAATTGGCCATCAAAATACTCAACTGAAATACATAACTGATAGGAGTGAATGTTTCTTATTCTTTCTCAAAATCCACCACATTTATGCAAAAAAGTAGTAATTAGCAAGAACATATATTTACATAAAGCTTAAACCATGTTGATATAAGTCTATTATTTTCACAATTCATGTTCATTAGGGCCTCCAATCAAAACATGAAATGTAACAATCTCCACAAAAGGGTAATTAGGAAAGCTCTAATTTAGATGGACAAATGCATATTCATGCAATGAAGTATTACATCCGGTTGATGACGTGTACAATATAGACTCCATCAGATACATGTCAATTTCTTTCTGATGGTTCATCACATTGCTGATTGAACTTGGTTAAGCGGACATGATCCCATATGAATAGTTTTCAATATCTAACAACATCCGACACACCCAAAAGAAAAATAGTTAGCAATTCGTCAGAGGATTTAACTTCTATATATTGACAGTGTAAATCATATAAAAATAGTTTCTTCTTATTATCCATAATAAGTGGAATTAACAAGATGAAAGATAAGATAAGTAACTTCCTAAAGAAGGTTACATTGCAATGATAGTATAAAATTTTGTAATCACATTTCTTGTGTATGTAAGTGAAATGTTTTCTCAAAGGGATGCCTAAGTATCATTTAATGTAATTAATAGGGTTTGTATACAAAAAATAAATAAATTAAAAATGACTTACTGATTGGAATTTTATGGAAAAAGAAACAAGCACCAATGGCACAATATGCAAGACAGAGAATCACTCCTTTCATGTAATGTGATGTCCCATCCTGCAAGAGATATTAGGAATATAAGAATTTTAAAAGAAAAAAGATAGAATATAATGAAGTGAGGTCAATTTCGAGCCTGAATATATTAGCTAGAGAGCATTTTACCTTAATGTGATATTTTGTGATAGTTTCTGATGTTAATCAAAGATTTTATGAGACTATATACAAATATCAAATATCGGTGAGAAAAATAAATAAAATGAGAAATTAATTAAGAGCAAAGTTCCTCTTATAATTTGAGCATGACATCCTCCATTTTTGTTTTGTACCATAAGCCTATCATGTCATTCATATATATTTTCCTCATATATGGACAAAATAAACAAAATATTGCCCTTTTGTTTTGGAGCATATTTGACAACTCCAATGTTTCTATTATTAGTAAAAGTTTTGTTTTCTTCCAAAATTTTGGTTCATTTTGCAAAATATATTATATACTTTCTATATGGTTTAATTTATACATGGGAAAACGATGCTATGCTATGAAAAGACTACACTAGTCCAAAGAGAGACGGATTAAAAGTTAAAAATTTATGAATTTAACTTTTAAGGTTCCTAAAATTGTATTTTTTTAAAGTTATGAATTCATATACACAAATATATGCTCTCACCAAAAGTAATGGTTCTGAAGAATCTAATTTGTAGGTTGAAGTGAGTTTATCTTTTTAGCTACATAATTTAACTTTTAAGGTTCTTAACATTGTATTTTTAAAGTTATGAATTCAGATACACAAATATGTGCTCTCACCGAAAGTAATGGTTCCGAAGAATCTAATTTGTAGATTGAAGTGAGTTTATCTTTTTAGCTACATATATTGCTCGAACTCTTCAAAAATATCGACATATACCTGTTGTATTCTTTAATAATAGTGCATTTCTTAAAGATTCAATATATGTGCAGCAAACCCTTAAGGTTGAGATTTTTATTTATTTGTCTTTTATTTATTTATTTCCTTATTTGTGAAATGAGTCAAATAGCAGGTTGAAGTGAGTTTGTATATATTTTTAGCTATCTCTATTGCTCTAACTCTTTAAAAATGCCGACAGGTGCGTACCATATCCTCTAGTAGTGCATTTTAAAAAAATCCAATATAAGTGCGACAATTGTCATTTTTGAAGAATCAGAACAAATTAGCAATAAATTGAAGTTGATTGTCCAATAGTAATAAATAAAAGAACCTGCAAGGTGAAGGCAATGAGGATGATTGAAAAAGCAAGAGAACCAGTTTCCAGTATGCTAAAATCCAAATCCATATCCACTCCAATTATCCAACCCATAATCACACATAAAGGTACCTAAAAATAGTGAACATGTTATATACACTAATCATGTAAAAACTATGTTGTTCACTCTTCAGAAATAACGATATATGTTAGATCTATCAAAAGTAATGTATCTTTGAAAGATTCAACACGAATGCAACATTAATTTTAAAGAGTCTGAGCAGCATACTGTGAAAATATCGATTGTAATCATCAGTAATAATATGCCTTAATTTTTTGCAGGTGACTAATATTTCACTTTTACGGATAATTAATTGTAGTTATTTTTTTAAGTGATCACTATTGAAATATAAACTAGATTTATGACGCTGATTGACTAGACACTTAGTTCAAAGAAATTAAAGAAGACTATTGAAATATAAACTAGATGTATACAAAGTATATCAAAATTATCCTTTTAAATAAGTGGCGCTGATAGTTCCTCGCGTGTTTTAATCTACACGATTGTACTATAATAAGGGTTAGGGGTGTACATGATCAGGTCAGTTCGAGTTTTTCAAATATCAAATCAAATCATTTGTGTTGGATTTTTAAATCTATAAACCAAACCAATAAAAATCGGGTTTTTCAACCTCGGGTGGTTTTTTTGGATTTTTCGGATTTTCGGATTTTTCCGGTAAAGTATTCATACAAACATATAATTTACTTGCACTTCAAATATTTCTTTAGTCCTACCAAAATACAATTATCTAAGGTGTTTCTTAAGAAAATAACACAAAATATGATATGAGTAATGACACTAAAATCTCCAACAAAAAAATAATAATAATGAAATGCGTAAACACTTGCAAATTAACAAGTCATAATGAAAATGATCATAATTTAAAAGTACTAAATCATGCTAAAATAAGTTTAATAAGTATTAGTTACATGACTAAATATTAAAGGAAATTAAAATTAGATTATGTATTTGAATTGTCTAAACCAATGTAAAACCAAAGAACAACTATTCACTATTATTGTCATTCTTAGTGTTGAATTGATTTTCTTTTTGCATTAGTATAAATTTGATTTTGATTTAAGCTTTATTATAATTAACAACATCTGTGGACTTATCTTTATTGAACCATTCAGAATTCTAAGTTTCAAACTTGAAAAAATATATTAAAAGATAAAACTATGAAAAAGTATAAGAAATATTTAAAAATTATATCAAAGTAAATATTTTTATGTATAAAATAAAATTTTAAAATTATATATATAATATCGGATTGGTTTGGCCTCGGGTTATTTTTTTTGTTAGTTAAAACCAAACCAACCCAAATATAGTTGGATTTTTTTTTTCCAATACCAAACCAAGTCAAACCAACCACTAGTTAGATTTTTTTTCTCGATTTGACTCGATCTGCAATTTGGTTCGGTTTTTGGTTGGGTTTTGTACCCCCTAATAAGGGTTCCAACAAGTTATTCAGTAAATTAAAGGATGATGCTAAAGTTAGATAGTTTCTAAGAAGAAAGGTAAGAAGGAAAGTATATCAGATAAATCAACAAAAAAAATAGAATATATAATGAAACAAATATTGCTAATTAAAATTCTTACCACAAACATAGAAATCTGAGAAGCTGACCCCAATGCAACACCTAGAGATATATCCTGCATTGGTATATATATATAAATTATTTAGAGTATATATTATGTTTCATGTATAATGTATTTATTGAATTAGTATAAATATCGAGTAAATTAAATTTTTTTTTTTTTAGTATTAATAGATATCTTACCAACTTATTTTTTAAAGCAAAAATGATAGATCCAGCATGTTCTGCTGCATTTCCCACTATTGGCAACACTATTAAGCTAATAAAACTCACAGAAATCCCCCAAGAATCTGATGCAGCCTGAGATTATTTGAAAAAAACCGTTATACGGCAAATAATACATGAATTATACGTAATTTACAAATTTGTAAATTTAAGTACGTTATCGTCTTAAGATACTCTTATATATCTTGCATACAATACTAAAATAGTGTATAAATTCCCATATAAGTAAAGGTATTAAACTTCGCATAAGTAGAGACCAAACGTTACATTAGTTATACGGAAATTAAATTATATTAATCGTGCATATGATCATCTTATATCGAAAATCAAACATTAAATATGATCATCTTATATCTAAATAGTATTACTAATCCTATTTAGGAACGGATTAGCGACATATTAACAAAAAAAAATATATTATATTAGCTACGAGCAATTTAATGACAGATTAACTTTACCTCAATTGTACCAACAACGTACTCGGATAATAGAGCAATAGTTATAGTCATGCCAATCAACCAAGCAAATGAACTCCAAAATCCTATCACTGCCTCTTCATCTTCTGAGACTTTATTTTCTTCTTCCTCCTGCTCATATGTCATCAAAATAAATTATTTAAATTATATACATTTTTATAATACATAAAAAGTTTACAATGTTCATGTAATTTAACTTGTTTTTAGCAAATTACCCATCTTATTTATGAGGGATAAGGCAAAAGCTAGATTATGATCGAAATTCCAGAGACACATCTTAAGTAAACTAAGATCCTATTACCTCTGAACCTTTTTTTTTTTTGTAATTTTATACACCTTTTTGGCATACGTGGCATCCAAACATTTCTCACGCACCTCAACTATGTGGAGTCACAGAGTGTGCCACGTAAGCTAAAAAGTGTACAAAATTACAAAAAAAGATTTTAGGGTGTAATAAGACCTTTGTTAAGTTTAGGTGTGTCTCTGAGATTTCGATCATAATCTAGGGGATACTTGTGCCTTATCCCTATTTTTGAGGTTACTAATTTTAACTACATTAGTAGAAAGTATGCACATTCACTCACTCCAGACTCCGTATCTGAAGTTAGGCTTGACAAAACCAAACAATAGACATAACATCTAAAGTTACATGTAGATGAAGTTTAATCATATCAAAAAAACAGAAAATAAGTTAAATAGCGACGTCAAAATCAGGTCGGTGATCATGGACTATACTTATACAGTTGAACCACTCTATAGTAGTATTCCATTTTATATTATAACAACTAAGTTTTAGTTGGAACCGATATACATGATTATACGTTCTCTATAATAACATTTCACTAAAACACATTCAGATATATAAAAACGATGACGTTATAGAGAAGTTTGGACGATAACTTACCTCCTCAGGGGATTCAAAGAATTGTCTATGTGTCTTCAATTGAAAGAAGAGATAAGCAGCATATGCAATAAGCATACCAATGCTGCTAACTCTAGATAATCCCAATATTGAAGTTGCTACATTATTATTAATATTGCTAATTGATGGCCCCAAAGCCAATCTATACATCAATGGCAACATATGGCAAAGCAATCCAAGTAGTAGAAGAAGTGAGTTTACATCAGCTTGTTTCTGTTCCAAAATGAAAAAAAAGAAGTCAATTTGGCGTTAAATTTAACTAACAATTTATTTTGATAATTCGCTAATCTGTTGTTATATAGGAATAACGATGGATTTTTGTTGTTTACCGACAAAAGTTGACCGTTATTAGTTTTTTTTAAATAGTAATTATCAAGTGATCTAAAAGATAACAATAAGTAACTGCTCATAATTAGTTCAACTAGTACCTTGAAAATTAAATAAGGCCACTTGAAAATTATATTGATAGTGTAAAAAGTCTTTAAACTGACGTGTATATAAATCAAATACCAAATTGCGTATGAATTTATATATACATATATATCTGACAACATTTATAATTTTTACATTATCAATGGAATTTAACCTTATATGCTACCTAATTAGATCTTATTTTTCAGGTAACTAACTTCACTTATTATGAATAGTTACCCATTCCAAGTATTTTTTACTGACATGATAATTTATATAAAATAAAGCTGAATGATGTTACTCTAAAATTTATTATACTCTTAAAAGTATATTCTAATAAATTCAGACACGTCTTTTCCAAGGTTGAATATGACTGACATTGCCTTCATCATCCCTTGGACATGTTGATGAACTTTTTGTTGGGTTTTATTTGCCCTGATTAATCTACGCAATTTTCGAGTTCAGTAGTAGGAAAGAAAGGGACCTCTCACTCAATTCAATAACATGTTCTAGCCTTCTAGGGCATCTTTTTCTAATAATAATGTTCGCATTTGACCATGCTTTTTGGACGTTCTCCTTCCTAAGTGTCAAGTTGAAATGAATAAACGAATGCAGCCTCAACCAGAGAGATCAACTTCTGCCTTTGAGTTGAGGCCGCTGGCAGCGCAGAACAAACTAATTCGAGACCAGCAAGTTTTCCGAAAGCAAACTGAATGTAATTGTTACTTTCCAAAAATCTTGCTTCAAATCAAAGAAAGAAGGTCTATTTTCCTACGTAGTTCGTCGGTCAAACTTTCTTACCATAAATAGGTTTTCCTTTAGGAAAATATTAATATTTTGACTAGTCCTTTTTCTTGTAGGAAAGGTTTTAGGACTCTATAAATATAGTTTTGTTCCTTCAAACTTAATTAGAATTCACAATGTAGTCCTAGGGTTTTGAGAGTTTTGGTTATGGGGGAGAATTTGTGAACCTCCTTGTATTCGAGTGAATTGGTTGAAGTTATTTTTCTCTATATTTTGTACTCTCATATTTATAGTGGATTGCTCATCTCCTTTGTGGACGTAGGTTAATTGACTGAACCACATTAAATCTTTGTGTTTTTTGATATATTTCTCGTTTGTCTTCTTACTCATGGTCTTTTGAGATTTGCTTTGTTAGCTTCCGCATTACACCTGCTTAGTTCGATCTTAACACTTTAGAACAATTTGATATGAACGAACTCTAGAAGCATCACACTACCTAGGGTGAAAATACAAATAATATATATATATATATATATTGATGAAGTAGCTAGAAATCTTACCCTGTCAAATCTTTGTTCTTTTTTAATGTTGGCAAGTCCACCACAGAAAAGAGAGCTTCCAAGAACAAGAAGTAAGTTGGAAAGAATGGATCCCAAAAGAGAATACTTTAGGACATGTATTTTCCTTTGATAAAGTGCAAATAATCCTATTATCATCTCTGTTGCATTCCCACATGTTGCATTAAGTAAACCCCCAACTGCATTAAATCATCATAACAATAATTAATACATCTTTATTTTCAAATTAATTAGGGATATATAATATATATACTTCTTCCTTCCCAAAATTAGTAGTCATTTTAGCTAAAACAAATTAGTCTCTCCTCTCCGTCCATCTTTATTTATCCACTATACTAAAAATATAGTTGTCCAATAATGTTTGTCCAATTTGGAAAATCAAGAAATAATTTACTCTTTTGTGTCTATTTTACCCTTGCTATTCAATATCTAATATATTTCCTTAAACATTAAATTTAATATATTCAAAGAGTAATATAGTACTATTACCCCTATTATTTATTACTTCGTAAGGTGTGTGTTAAGTCAATAGTGGACAACTATTATCTGACTGAGGAGTATCATTTATTAGGAATTCAAATTTTTTATATATATGTTATGACGTGAAAGAAAAACTAAAACAACCGTTAAAATGAGATGGAAGGAGGTGCAAGGAACAAATGCATACCTGTTGGACCAGTGAAGTGAGCAATTTGTCTTTTTTTAGTTTTCAAGTGGAAATAAAACAAAAAAAAAAAATTTATTAGGAATTTTGTCATAAAAGTAAGATATAGAAAAAAACAAAATATTAAGCAAACTTACTCAGTCAAGAAGCTGACACGTTCTGCAAGAGGTGCAAGTCCAAGCAAACTAAAAGCAAAAATCCAGGGCTGTTCATAACATGAAAATCATCATATATTTATTTGATCATGATAAATATTTAAATATTGTATAAATTATATAGTTTATTAAGAATGTTGGTTTTAAAAATCGCATTTTTTTAAATTAAGAACGACTCATTACCTTCTCCCATTTTGACGGTTACAACTTGATATAAGGAAATTAATTGATGGTTCAATGATTGGTATGTGATCTTTTGAATTCCAAAGGCATTTTTAGGGTGATCTCATAGTTCTTGATTTAATCTTAGCGAGAATAGCTAATTAGCATATTTTATTTATTAAACAAGACTCTATCATCGATATCCTGGATTCAAATCATTCAACTTGAGAGCGAATAGCTAATGTATTATATTAAACAAGGTTCTATGATCGGTTCGTGACTCTTGGATGATTCCTTAAGGCATCCCTAGGAGGATGATCTACTAGGAGGTGTAGATGAAGGGGTCGGTCCATAAATTTTCCACTCTCCTATTTTTTAACATTTTGCTCAAACGGAGGAAGGGAGATAATAGTACATAAAAATCCTATATCCTTAAAAAATATTTAAAGAAATACTTTGATTTTTTTTTCAATTTATACGATATTTTTCTTTGTCCATGCGTCAATTTAACTAATTTTTAAAACTAAATTAAATTATATCAACTCAATATATATTCTAAAACTTAAAATTTATATATTTAAAACTTATAAAAAAAATACTATAATTTGTAATTTTTCTCATGTTAATATGCTGAAAAAATACAATTTAAAGTATTGATCAAACGTTACCTAGATTGAATGTCGAAAAAATGAAAAAGCTTCACATAAATTGAAATAAAAAGGGTATAGTAAAATCAGGAAGAGAAATAAAAAATAAATACTAACTCTTGCAAAATGATAGTATTGAGCCAAGATTGCCAAAGGGATAGCTGGTAAGAGCAAGCAAAGCTTTGTTCCTAATATAACTTCTTGAAAATTAACCAACAATATCCTAAAAAATTGTGCATTTTTTTTCTTCTTCATAATAATTTCTTCATCATTTTTCCTCTCTAATTCTTCTCCAACATTATTCTCCAAATCCCTTAGAGAACCCATTATTTCCTAATTATAGAAAATGGGATTTTAATTTTTTGTTTTCTAAAAAAGGACTAGAAAATGTTGATTTAATAGGGGAAAATTTTTATGTATATCAACACTTGTGTTCTTGGTTTTATATAGAGGACAAGAAATGGGAGTTTGGGTGTGTTTGAAATTTGAAGTTTCCTAGAATTTTCCTTTTTTTTTTTATTAAATTATTTATTTTTCAAATATGTTTGCATGAACTCCACGTAATTTTATGGTATGGAAACAAGTGCTAGAACCTTAAAAAAGGTAAAGAAATAAAGTATGTAGGTTCTATATATTTGTGTACTACATGGAATAAAAACATTGGAAAAAATAATTATTGAGTGTTCATGAGAAATTTAATTTATGGTACATTATGCTATATATTGATTACTCAATTGTTATTAATTCACGTGGAGAAATATTTTTCAGGTAAGAAATGTATATATATATCTTTCTCACTTCAACATTAATGGATTTAATTAGTTGATATAGTGAAAAAATTAAATATATTTAATGATTCTAGAAGTACTTTTTATTATTTATAAATTCATTATACTAATAAAAATTAATTGAATAAACAATCGTTCCAAGGTTTTCTATTTTCAAAAAGTTTAAAAAAAAGTCATCCGTTGTCACTTTCTAAGAGTAGAAATGCTTGAGAAAGTGGACAATCCTTCGATATTTTATGTCAAAGGATCCAACTAATTTAGATGACACATTTTGCCAAGATAAAATTATATATTTTTAGATAAGATCTGATCATACACTAGCTTCAACAAATTATCAAAACAAACAAAGATTTTGAATTCCAATTTTTTTATTGTCATTCATTATTAAAAAGAATTTATACGTATTTTACCGCTAAATAACTTCCAAGAGTAGGAGCCAAAATATAATTCAAGAAGCTAAGTAAATTAATACATAGAAGTTTCCTTGAATTTTCACAAAATCCCTATTTAGAGAGAAAACATATATTTAGTACTTTGTTGCACTAACGTATACAATTAAAAGAAGAAATTGTGCACATATAGTAGAAGTATGTAATAAGAAGTTTCCTTTGGTGATTTGTTTCACTGGATGGTCACACATTATCTGTTTCAACTGAAATATTATGGGTACTCTCATGTTAGAAAGAATATTACATTTTGACTAGAGATGGCCAATAGACAGATTAGGTTAAATTTGGACGGTTTATAATATCTAAATTTTGTTAAATTTAAATCCGTAAAATACATAGTTTGGACTATATTTTAAATTTAAGATATGATAATCCAGTTTGGTTGCATATTACCAGTCGTAGTTACATTTTACCTATTTACATTCGTAGCAATACATTGGGCGTCACATGCTTGTATCCACGGTACATTCTTGGGGTTAGGATTAGGGCTATTCAAAATTAAATCAAAACCGATCAATTAGTTATTGGGTCAATGATTCGGGTTAATGGCTTTACGGTTCAAGTCAATTTACTATAAACCTTTTATCGGCTTATCGGTTTGGATCTCGGTTTGACCAGATTTCTAATCGGGTGCCCCGATAACCCGATAACAAGTTTAATTTATTACATTTATATCACTTAAGGCCTTAGGCACTTTTAGCCTTTAGGGTTTACACTTCAGTCTTCAGACTCTTTACATTGACTTTATAGTTGACACTCAAATTTCACAATAATATTCCAAAGCTGCGACATTTCTCATTAATTCACTATCATTGCTCCCACGCCGACGAGTTATATTGAATATCATTCTCTAAGTGTCTAAATTGAGGTTCAAACGATAATTCCCTTACTTTAAGTCTTTGTTTTTATCTTCTCATTACAGTGAGTGAGTTAGTGAGATATGTCTGCAATATTGCAATGCTACAATCTGCAATAAAAAAGTTTTTATTAGTAATGTTATCATGATCATTAATGGTTTTCGTTCGTAGTACTGTAATGGTTTCTCTTTGTAGTTCATATCAAAATTGGCTTTGTTGTTATGAGGAATCCTTTTGAGGTTGCCACTTTGGGCTATATTGACATCTCTATCTAGGTTAATATGGAGTTTTATAAAGTGTTTTATGTAGTAATGGACTAACACAGAAAAGTTCATCAGTGACTACTGGATACTATGTATTGTTAATTAGTGATTAGTCTATTAGTAATTCTCAATAAAAATTGTGTGAATTGTTAACGATTAACCCCATAACCAAACCGATAACGGTGACTAACCGATAAATCAATAACTAATAAACTTATATCTTAACAGTTCCATAATGGTTAGCATAATTACAAACTGAAAATTGATAACTAAAATCGATAAATTCCAAAACTGAAACCGTATCGACTGATACACAGCCCTAGTTAGGATCGAGGTTTTGTTCTAGGTTTAGGGTTAAGGTTAGATCTCAGGTCCAAGGGTTGGATCTTAGAGTCAGAGGTCAAGGATAGCTATCGAGTCTTGGGGACAAAGTTAAAGGTTGGGGTTGGTTTTTTGTGTAGGGTCTTGGATCTCGAGATTGGGGTTGGATCTCGTGTCCAGAAGGGTTTCAAAGGTTGATTCAATGTTAGATCTTGAGTTTTAGGGTCAGGATCTTGCCACAATTTTAGGGTTGGGTCTTAAGGTCATCGGGGTCGAGTCTCAAAGTTGGGGTCGAAGGTCATGGTGTAATGACCCGAACCGTCGTTATTTAGGAGAAACAAAAATCCAGAAAAATTCTGGGCCATTGCCCAGCCAGGGCGGGGTAAGTTGGCGCTAGAGCGGGATAGGCCAGACAGTATGCAAATAAAGCAAAATCCTATTTTCTCCTTCTTCCTAAAATACCTTAATTAGTCGTAAAACACCTTAGAAACCCCCCCAAAAGCTGCTGCAAGCTTGGGAAGAAGGGAGTGAGAGATTTCTAGCGCGAAGATGTCGATGGATTACGGATTTTCTGTCAAGATCACCGTCATAAATCCCAAAAACAAGAATCAAAGACCAAACTCTGTGCAGCTTCTTGGAGCCCAGGTAGGCTAGGTTTTATGAATTGAGTAGTTATAAATCTGTGTTCACCGCATAATATATGTAAATCAATGATATGATTATGCGTAGGCCCTTATGCACCAAACAAAATGGGGCTAAATCCTAGAACGAAGCCTTGGATAATGATCTAGGGTTATGTAGGATTGAGTTTAGGCTTACATGATATATGTGGATGAGTAGTTCGTAGGTGATAGTTGTGATTCTATGATTGTGTGATGTATGTTTGTTTTTGCTTTATTATGATATATGTATGTATATGAATGTTGCATTATTGATCACACTTGTTGTAATAGAGATAGAGGAATAATGGTTACCATGAAATCATGATTTAAATGTATGATCGTGAGGATGTATTTGTGATTATGATTGTGGTGTGTTGAATGGATCGGTTGCCACGTTCCGACATAACTAACTTGGATCGATTGCTATGTTTCTGCATAATCATGGGATCGGTTGCCATGTTTCGGCATAATCATTGGATTGGGTACAACGTTCCGGTATGCTAACAGTTTGGGTTTGGATTTCATGAGAGAACCAATGATGTGATATAATTGTGTACATGGATAATGTGAAATTGAACCTTGTTCGTAATGCTAATTGATATTTCTTGGAGTGGTGTTATGGTTATGGGGTCTTATGCTTGGTTGTTCTTCTAGGTTGAGTAGACTTGGTAATTTTATTGATGAAAGGCGAAACTGAAGTGGGAAGTCATCGTCTCAAGAATTGTTAATGTCTAAGTAAGGGAGTCGTGTGTTGTAATGGCAATGAATGGGGGTAGTGTAAGTGTTGTAAGTGCTTAGGGGGATTTCACGTGGAGAAAAGTAATTGTGTTAGTGGCTAGAAGGTGTCACTTAATGAACTATGTGGCCATGGTTGGGTAATGTGAAGAGGAAGTGAGGGCATGACGTGAACGGTTAGTTGGGATGCTTGTAGTTGTATTGGGGACTTACCGATGTGTTAGAATGTTTAGGCTATGATCAAGTACCTGGTAAGTAGGTTGACCGATAATGTGGTTAGTAGTCAGAGTACTAGTGTAATTGGAGGTATTTCAATAAAGGGTAAAGGTAGAGAAGCGGGTGGTTGATTTCATGATATTACTAGTTGGTTTCTTATGTTATGTGGTGGGCGTCGGGTTGACCGATGATGCCTACCAGTTCGTGTGTTTTGTACTGATACTACTCTTGCTATGTCTTTTGACATAGTCTGGATGTAGGTTGGTGATGTTCCATTAGGGGAAGACGAAGAAATTATCCAACAACTTCTATATTTCTTTCCGCATGGTGGGAGTTATGTCTTTTATTTATCATGTCCAGTTTTACTCTTAGTAGCTCTTGTACTTGTTTAGACTAGATCCTTGGGAGTGTTAATTACTTTACAAGTCTTAACTCGAAATTGTTTTAAAGGTAAATTAAGAATTTTGTTATTATATTTATTTCCATTTATTCAAATTTCCGCAGGTTTTAAATAGTTAGGGTATGAGGGTTCTCCTACTTAGATGGTAGTATGTAGGTGCTCACACGATCCGGTGGGTTGGGTCGTGACACATGGTGTTAGGGTTGGGTCTCTAGTCTCGTGGTTGAGATCTTATTGCTAGCTCTCGAGGTCGAGTCTTAAGTCAAGGTTTAGTCTCAAGGTCGGGGTTGGATCTCAAGTCTCAGGGTTGGAGTCAGGTCTTGAGTTAGGAATTGAGCTTAGGTTGGTTAGGGTTAGGTCTTGAGTCCCAAGGTAGAAATATCAAGTGCAATCTCGGGTTTGGGGTTGGATCTCGGGTCTTAGGGTCAATATTCTAGTGTCAAGTCTTGAGTCAGAGTTGGGGTTGGGTATTAGGTAGGGTCAAGGTCAGGATCGTGTGCCGATTTGATGTTGGAGTGAGGTCATGGGCTGTATCGAGACATTGATCTAGGTCTGGGGTTTTTGTAGTTTGTCTAGATTATATCTAATTGTCTTTTTAATAATATTTTCTCCTTACTAACTAAACTCTAGAAAATAGATAAAAAAAATCACTTATTTTTCGTGAAAAACATATTCCTTCATACATAATTAAAGCTTTATCCTTAACCCTGAAAAAGGATCTCAAACAATTTTTTAGGATCTAACACCCTTAAGTTGTCATCTCTATCCAATCAAGTCAGTTATGAAAGAGGCTCCCCAATGTTTAAATTCAGAATCTATATATATAAGGCAATCACAAACACAAAAAGTAAAAATTAGCTACGAACTTCGTCACTACTATATCACAAAATACGTCGTAGCTAATAAAATTTATTGATAATTCATTGCTAAATACAACTAATCACAAATTTTATTGTTTAGTTATAAAATTTATTCGTCATCAATTTCTTGTTTTTTTAGTAATAAAAACAATTCACTCCCCCTCTAGTATTTCACTATTAATAACTATCTCAGTCTAGCCATCAATACGTGGGAGACAATTCATAGGATACAACAATTTAGTACACATATTTCCCTACAAAGTCTTCCAAAAGAAATATGACATCTCTATAACTAAATGTGAACTTATTTTTATATTGGAGTCCTGGCTAAATTCTGACCGTGCACAAGGTCCATTCGAGAGTGGCGCTCTCAACATGATTTTCTCCATACTCAAAACTCGAATCCGAGACCTCTGGTAAAGAGTGAAACAATCTCACCACTGCACCACATCCCATGTTGATAAATATGAACTTATACACACCATGTAATGTCATAACTTCACTCTCAAATAAAGTATCTATACGTGTCTTCTTCTTTTTTATGACAAAAAATTAAATGAGTCATCTTAGAACAATTGTCTACCTCAAAAAAAAGTTCTATAATGTCCCTTTCTAGACCTATGTAGTCCCAACACAAAATCTGTCGAAATATCTAATCAAAGACACTCATGCACAACTGAAAAACGGAAATTTGGATTGTTACACTTCACGTTTTTTAAATTATTTAAGATAGTCATTGAACTCGCGTAAGGTGTAGTCTCCCCTATGAATTATCATTGATAAAAAATTATCTTTAGTGACAATTATTAACGACAATAGCTCAATTGCCGCTAAATATATATTTTAGCAGCAAATGGCAATTAGCACTATATACCCTTAATTAAAGCCCTTAGCGACATTGGATCTAATGACACATAACTAATGCTGATAAAAATTTTAGCACTCTTTATTAATGTTCTATTTATTACTGCTAAAAGTTGTTTTGGTTGTAGTTTTTCCTGCCAGGCTGGTTACATCATAATCATTCTGTAGATCTCTTTGTCATTTGGAATAAATAAATACTTTTTTACATTTCTTTGTCAAATAAATTAATGCCTTTAATCTACAATGTCAACAGGAAAGTAGGAGGATTAAATTATCTTAAATTTTTCAGCTGGCTAATACAATTATGTACGTCAAATTGTTATTTATGGTCAAAAGAAGAATCATAACTAATGAAATGTCAAAGGACTGGCAAAAAAATTGTGAGCTAGGAAGCCCCTGGGACTTTCTTCTAGTGATAAAGTTACAGCGCATTATGTGTGTGTTAGACTCACGTTATAGATACTTATGCAATTTCCTCAATGTTCATACTTTGTTCTGTAGTCTTTCAATTACCATATAGTTTCTATGATAAAGGCGATGGGTCATTGATTGTACCCATGCCGTAGAACAAAGCTTAGCATGTTATTTAAGAGAAAAAAATTAGATGCGCGGGCTATTGCCCATTATTCATTGAGTTTCGAATCGTGCTCAATTGGAATGACACCAGGGGATTTTTATGTTATTGAAAGATTTTGTGAGAAACTGTAAGAATTGCAAGATTAACACTTCAGACAATACCCTCAATGCAACAAATAAAGGATTTAGTGACAATAAGAAATATGAGTATTTACAACTAACCACTATATATAAACATCACCAAAGACTTTAATGACTATGGCCGCAATGATATTAACTCAATTGCTGCAAAATGTTTTTATGATAATATATTTTGTCGATAAAAGGAAAATTTATTGCTAGTAAATGTCTATTTTGTTGCAGTTTCTGAATTCTCATGGTCCAATAAATCTCAAATATTATGCTCTTTAAAATACTTATGTGTTAATTGCTGTTGAAATAAAGAGCTCATTAGTACACTTGAGAAGAGAAGTTAGTAGCCTGTCCATTTGTTAGTTATTTAACTAACCTATCAAGTTGATATTTAATTAGTTACCAATTATAGTTGAGTTAATAGACTGATTAAGAGGCTATATAAACAACAATCTTTCTATGTATCATTTAATATTTTCTTGAATAAGAACATATGATTTCAATCTTCTTTGTGCTTTTCTTTTCATTTCCAATTTTCAGTTCATCTTGATTGCCTTCATGCACTACAACAAAAACAACTTTTAGCGGCATTAAATATTGAAATTACTAAAGAGTGCTAAAGTCTTTACCGGCATTAGTTAAGTGTCATTAGAACCAATGTCGCTAAAGACTTTAGGGACATATACAAAGAGTGCTAATTGCTGCTAAAAATACATATTTAGCGGCAATTAAAAATAAATTGCCGCTAATGATCACTTTTGATGTAGTGATGATATCAAAGCCCTGATCAAAGGTTCGTTTTTGTTTAATTTTTGATTGCTATAAGCAGGTTTGTACTCTCTGAAGTCGAATCTGCAGAGTTGGTTTGTTTCTCCCAAATTCGAGTCACAAGAAAAACTCTTTGCAGTGAGTGTCTGTGTGAAACTTGGAGGTATTGTTCAGCTCTGTTTTCATAATCTGAATTCAGTGTTGACAAAAGTCAGATTTATATTGAACAAATTGCTTCCGCTACATAAGAAAAGCAGTAAAGATTATCTGAAAATTTTCTAGATTCAAGATGAACAACAGTACAACTGGAGAAGTTCCACAGAATCCCAGTAATGGGTATGCAAATGATGGATCTGGTACAAGAATCCCTAATACAGATCAAGGTATTGACTATAATCGCCCATTGTTTTTGAGTCCTACTGATGCTAAGTCTAATCTCTTTTCAACTTCTTGGTACTGAAAATGAAGCTCTATGGAGTCGCTTGCTCTTCTTGGTAGAAATAAGATTGGACTCATAGATGGTACTTGTATGAAACAAGTATATAAGGAAGAGTATTGGGGACAATGGTAAAGGGTCAATGCGATTGTTCTAACTTGGTTGATGAATTCTGTGTCTAAGAGTCTTCTTGGTGGGAATGCGTTTGCATCTAATGCATGTATTGTTTGGACAGATTTAAAAGAAAGGTTTGATCGAGTAGATGGTTCAAGAATATATAGATTGCACAAAGAAATTATTACTCCACAACAGGATACTGCATCTGTGATTTATGTAAATGTAAAGGATACAACAAGGATTTGTGTTGCAAATTAGTTGGTTATCCTCCCGATTTCAAGTCAAGGAGTTAGTAGTTCTTCTAGTGCTGCCTATAATGTGACCAATAATCACATTGGTTCGAGTGGCGATCATGAGATCCATCAGGCTAATTTCGTGTATGGTTTGAACACTAACATTCCATCTACAAGTTGGAATAAGTCTAAGATCAAATCCTCTAGATCAGTATGATCAAATCCTCTGGATGCTGGAAAATGGTTCAACTTCAACAAGAAGCAGTGCTAATGAAGTAAATGCTGCAAATTCTGCAGGTAAGGCCTTATTAGTTTCAGAAAATAGTGAGGTTTGGATTATAGATACTGGAGCAACTAATCATATCTTGCTATGTTAATGAAGGTTCTATAGTTCAAACTACTAATCCAAAGGAGGTGTATCTAATGGTGAAGAGACTCAAGTTACTCATTTAGGATCTTGTGCTCTGTCAGCTAATAGTGTCATTTTTTGATCAGGTTACAAATAGCACTTGGAAGACCTGTGACCAAGTTTTCCACAAACAAAACAAGGACCCGTAGACTTTTGAATTTGGCTCTCCGGCTTGTTAAATTGAATTTCTTCTTCACATGTTCCGTTTTCAGGACTTTCTTCTGTTTGCCATTGAACCCGTTTCTCACAACAATACCAGAAGATTCAACAAGATTAGATTTAGAAGAATTAAGAGAAAGTGCTTCCATCTTTTTTTTGAGATGGTTCGTCTCTTTGGTCCTCATATGACTAATAAGTTCTTAGAGAGTTAAATTTTTTTCTTATGACTTAATTGATTTCTATAATCACTCCAAGATGGTGGGAATTTTTCAAGCAGAACATTAGCCTGAAATATCTCACACATGTCTTCATGTCCTCATTGAGAACATCAGCAATCAAGTTCTCATATTTGTGAACTTGTTCCAGTATTAGCTTATTATCAGCCATTTGAAATTTAATCCAATGTCAGACAAAATATTTTTTTCTTTCCTGCATCATCAACACCATATTTCTTTTTCAAACTATCCCATATTTCTTTGGCGGATTTATAGGTAACAAATAAATCAAATAAAGGATTAGTCATATGATTTAGCAAATGTCCTCTCACAATTATGTTATCCTTTACATACTTCTTTTTAAAAATCATCAGCAGCCATAACATTGCTAGAATCAGTATTAGTATTAGAACCATTCATAGAAGGTTTGTTAAATAGAACATAATCATCTTCTAATTGTTCAAAGAAAATTAATTTTTTTTGTGACCAACGTTTAAAATTGTTTCCATCCAAAGGCTCAAGTTTTGACAAATCAAAAAAAGTTTTGTTCAAAGTAATAGCCATTTATCATTGTTGCAGGTAAGTAAAATCGGAAAAAAAATTGAACTAAGAATTTTAATAATTTGTTTACCTATTTTATCATAATGATTTTCTTACTGAGATTATTTTTTGGTAGGTTTTTATGTTTGAAAGATTTGGTAGAATTTTGACTTCTGGTCAAATCTAATGCATTTCAATGAACATGAAAATGGAATGGCATTTACAAAATTTTCAAATATTATCTTGTAAAAACGCCCCACAACTATTTAGCGATCAGAATTATAGTTGGTGTGAGGCGTTTTTCATAGATTATATTTGAAAATTTTGTAAATGACATTCCATGTTCATGTTCATTGAATTGCATTAGATTTGACCAGAAGTCAAAATGATATCTAATCTGTCAATCTTAAAAACCTACCAAAATCATAATCTTAGTAAGAAAATCATTATCATAAAAAGAGGTAAATAAATTATTAAAATTTTTAATTCAAATTTTCCCGATCAACAATTAAATACCTTAAAGTAGTTTCTCCTCTCTATAGACATTAATAGGTTAACAACTCAATTTCATATCTTGTAGACTATAATATTGATCTTGACGAAGTTATTTTGACTCTCATTTTGATTATAACCTGATCATTTTATTGGTTTGTATTGATTGAATTATATAATTTCTTACTTTTTTCAAAAAGAATATTGTATGAGATTGTTCTTTTATGCAATTGTACATTTATATAAGTTATGATATATACTTTTAAATCTAACGATACTACATCATATTAAATTTAGTGATCATTAATTAGTAATAAGTCTTTTTTATAACCAAAAGATATGCTAACAAGCAATATGCAAAATTATATGAATAAGAGTTTGTAAGACGACTTTTGATAAATAGAAAATGTGTTGATCATACATAAGAAAACAATAAATTTATAAAAGGATCACATAAAAAAAAGTTACTATTATATTTAATGATCACACAAAGCGTAGGTAAATTAATTAGTACATAAGTAATTTTGGAGAGATCAATAAAAGCTTGGTGGTTAGATCAAGGTTATCTTTGGTACATGTCAAATAAATCTTAGTTTGTAGTCATTTTGTTTGGAATACATGATGTGTGGATAGAGAGAAACTTGAGAATCTTTGGAAAAATTTATAGAGATTGGGAGGGAATTTCGAGAGAAATTGCATATGTTTGTAATGTTAGAAGTCCTGAAGAGTGTAACCACATTTTGCATAGTTTAGTCTTTTGATCTTTTCTAGTTGGTAGCCATCGACTTAGTATGTTTGGACATTAGTCTTTTTTTGTTATACTTTTGAGATATCCAACAAGGTGTGTTGTTTGGTTATGGTTCTGTAATTGAAGCCAATTGCTCTAGTGGATCACTCCTTACCATTGTGTTTTAGATTTTGGTTGAAATATCATCTTAAAGCATGTCATATTTTTAAAATTTTTTCCGAAGGACATAAAAGAAAGCTGAAATATAATCTCCAAATTACAGGACATGAATAGAGAGAGAAACAGATAATGCAATTGAGGGATGGAAATTAAGGAACAAAGGAACAACTTTTCATTTCATTTTATTGTTTATTAAGAAAAAAATTCTGCATTTTCATCACTAAATAGTTCATATGTCTAGATTTAGATCAGCTATTATCTATATTGTATGATCAACCAGTTGATCAACATCTTCGTTTAGTTTGTTGGAGCCTCAATCTTGATCATTATCATCATGTTCATTAACATCTCCATCATTATGATTATCCTATTCATCTACCCCTCCACCTTGATCATGATCGTTGTCACGCCCCGAGCCTACAACCTGGGCGGGACTGGCACTCGAGAATCATTGCTAGCCCAAGCGAACCCCTTGCCTGGCTTACTTACTCAACGGAAGACTTAAACTCAACAAAAAATTTTATATAATAAACTACAATGTTATAAAAGAACATTCAACTGGTCATCAAGGCAAACTCAAGTCTTAACATGGAATAATGAAAATGAAAAGACTAACGAACTAACATCGACTATCTATGAAGCCTCTAAGACAACTGAGATGGATGTCGGGACAGGATCCCCGATCATCCTAACAAATGAAATACTGAAAAGAACTAAAAGCAATAAAGGAGTCCTCCGGAATGTAAGGAGGCTCACCACTGACTCGGAAGTGCTCAACTAGATCAACGGTGCGCCGAATGTCGATCCTAGTAACCTATATCTGCATCATAAGATGATGCAGACCAACTGACATCAGTACATTGAATATACGAGTATGGGAGTTTGAATGCAAAAACAACATAGGCTTGAGAAGAATCTAAAAGAAATTAAAGAACTTACCTGGCTCAACTCAACTCAATATGACTAAACTCATTTCAATATAAAGCAATTTAAAACAATGAAATATAAAGAAAGAAACTGTTTAAAAACATGTTGTCAACTCTATGCGTATGCAAGGATACAACATAACTCTAAAATGTATGTAAAGATACAAATAATTGTGTATATAAGAATACAATAACTTCTGTGGGAGTTTCTCTAACCAACAACCATCACGTAAGAGCTATTGTGATGATACAACGATTTTCCTCACGCTGCCAGAGCATCCTATACCTTGCCAAGGGCATAGGACCTGAACTACTAAGTGGATCCACTAATCTATGCTAAAAAGAACTAAAGGAATCATTTAAAAATTATGACCCTTTCTACCCACGATAGCTACATGGTTTATAGGGGCTGTGAGTTGTTTGAACTGTCCCTCATATCGGTGTTCAATACTACTCCCAAAAATATAATATTAGCTCTTATGTTTAAAAACATACTTCTTTCTGTGATTTGAGATTAGTGCTAAAAAACTTAGCTCAAAGGCTATCTTGGAAATCAAAGTTTCCTCTCTTGCTTCATTTAGAAAGCGATTACTTTTTTCTGAAAACTTGCCTAAGGCTATTTGGAAATCGAGGTTTCCATTCTTGTTTAAATGTGAAAAAAACATTTATAAACCCTTTGGGAATACATAGTCCCCATATACCTTTGAAGAAATGAACTTCAACCTTTACTCTTTACTCTTCACTCAACTTGAACTTTAAGTCTTAAAACAAAGTTAAAACATTTGGAAAAGACTTCTGGAAAACTCTAAGAACTTTTCTTAACTTGACTCTTACTTCTCTTGACTTTGATCATAACTTTCCTTGAATTGGATTATGGATTCAAGGTTCATGATCTTATGTTTATGGATAATTTCATGATGTTTAGATGTACCTTAGGGTGTTGGAATCAACTAGAAAACATAGGTACGTTACTAAGGAACAAGTACGAAAGGATGGGGGAAGAATGGGAAGAATTGGCGTCCTTGGCGCTCTGAGAGGCGGGGTGCCAGCCCTTGAGATTCACAGAACAAGTTGGGGCCTGGATGGCGCGTCACCCCAGAGCCCCACATTCAGGGACTGCTTTGGGGCGCGCTGGCTGGCGCGACGCCCCACCCCCTTCCCCAGGTGTTTGACGACTTTTCTTCTCCTTTTTTCAACTCTAAACCCTCTAAACTTCAATGGTTCTTTCCCCAAACACTTAGGATCATTTATAACCTCAATATATGATAGATTCAAACCGAAATTACACCCAGAAACATGCATCAAATCGCAAGAAACTTCAACAAAACAACCCACAAGAATTCAAATGAATTTCATCAAGAACTCAAAAGATTTACTTTCAAATCACACATATTTCGATGAATTGAATCATTATTGGCGCGTGGGTGAACTAAACCAATGCTATGTGATCTCACATACCGTTGTAGGGATCAACCCCGACGCAATCCACAAGCTATCCTTGACGAAATCAACGTATCTTGAACATACTTACTCATATGAACTCAGAATTGCGCAAACTTGGCGGCGTTGGAAAGATCATTCCAAGAACTTTCCAACCATATCTAGAAGTACACCTAACTCATCCTAAGCTAGGAGTTATGGTCGTTTGAAGTTGACCAAAACTCAACTTTTCCTAACTCAAACAAATTTCCAGATTGTCATTCTTTCCAAAAGAAAAGGACTATTTCCAATTATTAGTTTCTTCCTAGTTATTTCAAATTGTGAGATGTTACAATTGTGCTCATTAGCACCTCCTCCTTCTTCTTCTTCTTCTTCAAACATTAGCTTATTATTCCAATAAACAAGTTCGAACGTGCTCATCAAAAATCTTCCTTCTTCTTCTTCTTCAAACATTAGCTTATTATTCCAATAAACAAGTTCGAACGTGCTCATCAAAAATCTTCCTTCTCTAATATTCACATTTTGATCATTATAAGGGACTACAATAAGCTTCATCCCTAGCAGCTTTCCACATTTGACACAGTAAGTATCAGCTACGGTATTTCCATTTACCTGTCTATGATATTTCTCTCCATCCACTACCACATTAAACACGCTATGAAAAACCGTTGTAATCCCATAATCGTCTATATGATCAATGAATTTATTGACAAATCCAATTCGGGTTTTGCATATAATACAATGGACAAAATCCTCTTTCGGATATTCATCATAATAAACAAGAAACAGTCTTCTCATTGTATCAACGATATGTTTGATAGATAAAGAATGTGATAGAGATGATTGATAATGAGAATTTGAATTTATAATAGAGTAGACATTTACTTCTGGAATGATAAGTGGATATAAATTGATATAGAAAAATCACTTCTTGATTCTGGAATCAAAGGAAGGATTTTTATAGTTGGTGTATGTTCATTGAATTGCATTAGATTTTACCAGAAGTCAAAATTATACCATATCTGTCAATATTAAAAATCTACCAAAAGTATAATCTTAATAAGAAAATCATTATCATAAAATAGGTAAATAAATTATTAAAATTTTTAATTCAACTTTTCCTGGTCAACGATTAAATACCTTAAAGTGGTTTCTCCTCTCTATAGACATTAATAGGTTAACAACTCAATTTCATATCTTGTAGACTATAATATTGATCTTGATAGGTTAAGTTATTTTGACTCTCATTTTAATTATAACCTGATCATTTTATTAATTGGTTTTATTGATTGAATTATATAATTTCTTACTTTTTTCGAAAAGAATATTATGTGAGATTGTTCTTCTAGACAATTGTACTTTTATATAAGTTATGATATATACTTTTAAATCTAATGATACTACATCAAATTAAATTTAGTGATCATTAATTAGTAATAAGTCTTATTTTTAACTAAAAGATATACTAACAAGCAATATACAAAATTATAAGAATAAGAGTTTGTAACACGACTTTTGATAAATAGAAAATGTGTTGATCATACATAAGAAAACAATAAATTTATAAAAGGATCACATAAAAAAAGATACTATTATTTTTAACGATCCCGCAAATCATAGGTAAATTAACTAGTACATAAGTAATTTTGGAGAGATCAATAAAAGCTTACTGACTAGACAAAGGTTGTCTTTGGTACACGTCAAATAAATCTTAGTTTGTAGTGATCTTGTTTGGAATTGATAAGAGCACAAATCTCTTTAGCAATTCAACTTTTGTCTGAGGAACTTCCACCAAATTTTTTAGAATAAGTATAATATACTGCTTACTAGTTAACTTTTTTTTTTCAAAAAAGTTATTAGTATTTAATTAGCAGTAAATTTCATTTGATGCACTATCATTACATTTTTAAAAACCTAGAAAAAAGTCTCTGATAACAGTTTGCTGGCTGAAAACCATTTGAACATTGAAAATGTAAATTTAGTTTCACAAAGCTCACAGCTAAATAGTGAACTCTTCATTATATTCCTTATATTGGCTACGGTATCCAATCAAAAGAGATAGTACTTTCTTATAAAAAGCCACAAATGTTTTTAAAAAGGAGACTGTATTTATATAACTTAAATATAATTCATAACTTGAAACAAAATAGTTTGCGAGCGATAAATAAACTAATAAAAAGAGGTTCTAACAAGATGAAGGAAAAAGTACATCAATCATACAAAAGCAAATTCTAAGTAAGTAATCTTGGAGAGATCAAGCTTTCTGTAAAAGTTAATTCTTTCTGAGCGATACCTCGGGCCAATAATGTAAAGGACCCTCTCCGTGTCCTGAATGCATTGTCTCCGCATCATAAATGTAAGCACCAGAATAACACGTCATCAGTTGTAAACCTATATTTCGGCATAGGTATACGAATATTGGAATCTACCGTAGTAAATAATGAAATCCAAGATTCCTTGAGACTATAGTCTTTCATCACCCATAACTTAAAAGTGTGGTTTCCTTGATGATACACATTAGAATAAGCGCAAAGCATTCCTTCCATTACCGAAATGCCAATATTAACATTGTTCATCAAGCATATTTGCTCTAGCAATGGTATCTCTCCATATACTTCATGAGAGATAATAAATGAAACCACAATATGATTTCTTGAAATACCAACCCAATGAAATGGTCCATGTATAAATGCCAAAGAATGCATACCAGACACTATATTATGAATCACATGAGGATAAGCATCAATTTTTCTCCATGAACCACTTTTTAGCGTGAGAATTTCACCTAGTACTTTGCAACCATCATTTTCGTTCTCGTCAATTTTGAGTATTTTATAATCGCCAATAGTAGAGTCAAAGCTCATTCCCAAACAAGAAAATTCCTTTACAGGAAATTCTGGAGTGGGAAGTGAAAGTAAACAGGGGGGGGGGGGGGGGGTCAGTCAACTTCCTGTGAGAAGTAGTCGACTCACCTGCAAGTTAGTTCCAGTATAAAACAAGATAAGATACTGAAAGTAAAATGACACAAGATGTTTTTATACTGGTTCGAATCACCAATGTGGTGCCTAGTCCAGTCCCCTTGGGTTTCAAGGGTTTCCTTTAGAGCTTGTTGCGAACTTGGTTGTACAGGAGGTGTAATCTTCAAGTCATATCTGATATGCAAATCAGAGTTTCTATGTTGACACTGCCTCTACTTGTATAACCTACACTCAGAATCTTTCCTTCTCCTTTTGTTTTACAATTGTTCACTCACGTGTACAAAGCATTATGAAAGATGAAAGAAGATTACAATTATAAGTTCAAGTGAAGTTGCATAAGTTTGTCGTCTATCCAGTTCTTCATTTATAGGCTGAGTGTTGAGGTGACTTTTGCTCTAATAGGAAAACCTAAGGGAGTTTCCTTCAATCAAGGATTTGTAATGATTCCTTAATTGAGACCTTGATTTGAGATACCAATTTTAGTTCTGCCTTGAATCAGAAATTGGTTGGAGATTTGTGCAATGTTCCTATGAATCCCAGTGATCTTCTGTTATCAGTAAGTTGATCCTTTGTTGATGTTCCTTGCCATCTTGAGTTGTTATGATCAATGAGTTGATCCTTTGTTGATGTTTCTTGCGATGTTGTTGTAAGTCAAGTATGTCTCCCCCTTTGGAATAATCAAAAAGGAAAACAAGGCATAAAAGAGATACAGGCAGATAATTCCATACAAAAGCAGATATACAGAAAAGGAGTATCAGGGTACGCACCCCAATTTTACAGTCCAAAAACAGAAGAAAGAGGAGTTAAGGCTCCACAAACACAGTCTTAACAGAACATAGCAAAAGTCACAGACTAACGACCACGACCAAGGAAGGACTTGAGAGTGTTAAGCACATTCCTGCAGAAAGAGTCATAAGTGCGCTCAATATTTTTAGAGAAGTTGAAGTAAGAAGTGTGAACTGTCATAGCTAGCTCATTGTGGGCTGAGTCAGCTCTAGTCTTAATGGAGTTAACTTCTTTGAGGATGGTGCTTACAGAGCGAATAGCCTGCTTTTTAAGTCCCTCTACTTTTAGATGAAATTTGCCAACATCAGTGCTGGAATCCTTGTGCAGCTGAAGAACCTTCCCAAGAGTGTCCTGTAGTACCTACGTATGAGACTCCAAACCATCCAATCTTACCTTGATAAGGTCCTTTGAGAAGCTGAGTCTGCTGAGATGCGAGTGACCTTATGTGCATCAGCTCGTTATTGAACGAACTCCTTCTTATACCACTTATTATTTATCAGAACATGTCCCATGTTGGCGAACGTGAGTGTATCATAAGTAGCATCAATAAGAGAAGGTTGACAAGGGGATAGATACACCAGCGAGTCAACTATAATGCGGGATATCAACTGCCCATAAGGCAAACTAGAGGAGGAATTAGTATCCTCAAGGCTCTCCACCATGTACTCACGAAACCAGAGAACCCAATTGATACGATGCTTTTTCAACAGACAATAAACAACATACACATCTCTGTTGGAGATATTTCTAAGAGATCCATTTCATGGAATTAGAGTAGTAGCGACTATATGAGCAAGAATATGATTCTCAAATCCAAGAGACAGGGGTCCAAAGTTAGTAATATTAGCACCAGTTTCAGAAACAAATAATTTTGCATTTTCCAAAGAGATTTCAAAGTTTTATGGCCACAGATTTGCATGCATTAAGGGGATATCACTATAAAAGTCAGATCCAAACACATCTTAAACAAAGAATCATTCAATACAATGCGATTACCCAACACAAGAGTCTCCCATTCACCACTATTAGTAGATACCCGAAGATTAGCATAAAATAGACGGACAGGTTGTTTATAGAACTCAAGTACACAAAGACGAAGTAACAGAGATAGTTTCTGAATAAGAAAAGACGGATGTGAGTGAAGAGAAGGGTTTTGCAGAAAAGGAAAAGTCTAGGAAGTAAAAAAGGAACGAAGATCAAAGTTGGCCATAAATAGAGCAAACAATTAGGATTAGTAATAAAAACAAATTAAAATAAGGACAATTAATTTGAAAATACAGTAATACCAAGATAATTTCTAAGGAAGCAAAATCTTTCTTTAAGCAGGGGTTTTGTAAAAATATCGGCCAATTGATTTTCAGAATCAACAAATTCTAAAATGAAATCCCCATTTTCAACATGATCATGAATAAAATGATGTTTGATATCTATATGCTTCTCCCTAGAATGATGCACGGTATATCTAGATAGACTAATAGCACTAGTATTATCACAAAAAATAGGAACACTTTCAAAGGATAAATCATAGTCCAATATTTGATGCATCATCCATAGTAGTTGAGTACCGCAACTACCCACTGCTAAGTATTCAACTTCGGTAGTGGAGAGAGCCACAGAGGTTTGTTTCTTACTGTACCAGGATATAAGGGATTTTCCCAAGAATTGACATGTTCCACTAGTACTTTTTCTGTCCTTTTTGTCTCCTGCGAAGTTAGCATCTGAATATCTAATGAGATCAAAATTTTCAGAAAAAGGATACCATAACCCTATATCAGAAGTTCCAATATGATATCGAATTATACGCTTTACGACAGTAAGATGTGATTCTCTTGGAGCGGATGAAATCTAGCGCACTTGCATACGCTGAACATAATGTTCGGTCGACTAGCAGTGAGATAGAGTAGAGATCCAATCATTCCTCGATATTGTTTTTCGTCGACTTCTTTTCTTGTTATGTTAGTGTCTAAATAGGTAAAGGGACTCATAGGAGTTCCAAAAGCTTTACCTTTGTCCAAACTAAATTTTTTATGAGTTCTTTTGCATACTTACCTTGGCTGATGAAGATACCTTTGTCACATTGTTTAATTTGTAGACCAAGGAAGAATGAAAGTTCTCCCATGAGACTTATTTCGAGTTCACCTTTCATAAGATTTGCAAAATTCTCATAGAGAGAGGGGTTTGAACTACCAAAAATAATATCATCAACATAAATTTGAACAATAAGAATGATGGAATCAATTTTCTGAGTAAAAAGAGTGGTGCCAATTTTGCCCCGTTGAAAATTATTATTTATAAGAAAAATGCTCAATCTTTCATACCAAGCTTTTGGAGCTTGCTTAAGACCATAGAGAGCTTTAGAAAGTTTAAAGACATAGTCGGGGCAAGCAGGATTTTCAAAACTAGGGGGTTGTTTGACAAACACTTCTTCTTTTATAAAACCATTTAAAAAAGCGCTTTTGACATCCATTTGAAAAAGTTTAAACCACTTATAAGAGGCATATGCTAAAAGAATTCGAATTGATTCTAACCTGGCTACAGGAGCAAAGGTCTCATCATAGTCAATACCTTCTTGTTGTGAGTAGCCCTGAGCTACAAGTCTTTCTTTATTTCAGAACTTTTCCCTCTTCGTTCATCTTGTTTCAAAATACCCATTTTGTTCCGATAACTGAGCAATTTTTTGGTCTTTCAATAAGAGTCCATACTTGATTTCTTTCAAATTGATCAAGATCTTCTTTCACTACTTGTATCCAGGATTCATCTTCCATAGCTTCATTTATTCGTTTTGTTTCCATTTGAGATACAAGGGATAAAGAGGCTTGCTTTCAAAGGGAAGATCTTGTCTGGATTTTATCATCTGGTTTTCCCAGAATGAAGTTTTTGGGATATCTTGCATTATGTCTCCATTCCCTGGGGATATTAGTTTTGTAGACTGGAGTAGTCGACTCCACCTCTACAGTAGCTAGCTCTTTAGTATTAGTTTCAATAATGACCTTTGAGATGGCTTCAGATTGATTGAATGAGGCAGTTTCATCGTCACCAACTTCTATTTCCTGCACTATTAGATTAGTATCATCAAATACCACATGTAGAGATTCTTCAACACTTAAGGTTCTTTTATTAAAAACTTAAAAAGCCCTGCTAGATGGTGCATAGCCTAGGAAAATACCTTCATCCCTTCTTGGATCAAATTTACCAAGATTATTCTTACCGTTATTGTGGATGAAACACTTACAACTAAAAGGATGAAAGTAAATGATGTTTGGTTTCTTTCCTCTCCAGAGTTCATAAGGCATCTTCTTCAGTATAGGTCTGATGAGACACCTGTTAAGAATGTGACAAGCAGTACTTACAGCTTCTTCCCAAAAGTGGATCGGGCGATTTCGATCAAGTAGCATGGTTCTTGCTATATCTTGTAAAGAACGATTTTTCCTTTCTACTACTCCATTTTTCTAAGGTGATCTGGGTGAAGAGAAGTTTTCAGTGAACCCACTTTGAGCACAGAATTCTTCAAATGCCTTATTCTCAAATTCACCACCATGATCAATGTGGATAGTTGTAATAAAATAACACGCTTCTCTTTGAACATTTCTACAAAATGCTTCAAAATTAGCAAATGCTTCATTTTTGTGAGAGAGAAATATTACCCATGTAAAACTTGAAAAATCATCGACAATTACAAAAGCATATATTTTACCTCCAATACTTGCAGTTTGAGTAGGACCAAACAAATCATTATGAAGAAGCCAAAGAGGTTTAGAGGTACTTACAATGTCTTTTACTTTAAAAGATGAATGAGTCTTCTTACCCAATTGGCATGCATCACAAATGTGATCTTTCTCGAATTTTAGTTTTGGTAAGCCAATGACTAGCTCAAGTCTAGATAGTTTCTCAAGAGCATGCATACTTGTGTGTCCAAGTTTTCAATGCCATAGCCAAGGATCACTTGTGACTGCAGTAAGACAAGTAAGAGAAGGAAAATTAATATTATTTAAATCATATATATTGTTTACTCGATCTCCAATAAGAGTAAGCTTTTTCTTAGGATGATTGATAATGTAGCTTGCTGTGTTGAAGGTGACTTGGAATCCAGCATCACATAGTTGACTGATGCTAAGAAGATTGTGCTTGAGTCCTTCAACTAGATATACTTCAATTAGATCACATGATGAGCTTAGAGTAATGGTTCCCACTTATGTTACTTCTCCTTTAGCATTGTCCCCAAAATCTTACAAATCATCCATCGATCTTTTTGATGGTTTTGAAGTTTTATTTCTTTCCACACATATGCCTGAATCATCCACTATCAAGTACCACATTCCATTTTTGTAGGTTTTCTTAGATTGCTCCTGCAAAACAACAAGATTAGTTTTTTTTAGGTACCCAATTATTTTTGGATCCTTGATGATTAGTAGCTTTTGGTCTCCAAATCCATTTTTCAGAAAAATATTTTCTACAATGAAAAGATTTGTGACAAGATCACCACAAGTGTAGCAGGTAATTTTAACAGAAGTTTCAGGAGAATAAGAATTAGAACTAGATTTGTTTGATTTGTTGGAACTATGATTAGGAGAGTTTCTCCTATAAAAAGTAGTTTGGTTAGATCGAACATAACTGTGACTAGGCAATTTTCTGATGCTGTTCAATTGCATTTTCATTTCCTCTAGTTCTTCTATAAGTAAGTCGACTTCAATTTGACTTGCTTCGAGAAGAATCTTCCAGTCTTTCTTTTCTTGAGCGAGCCAAAGAGTATTGTAAGTCATTACAATTAAAACAGTTAAATGGTCTTAGCTCGCTTGTTTCACCTAGTGCCATGAAACATGAGTTGGCCATTTTATCATAATAATCATCAGTTGTTTCTCCTTAATCCCATGCTCCCAGACTTTTAGGATCTTCGTTTCTTCGATTATTTCTTCTTATTTGTTCTAGGTAGTTTTGTTTGATGTGTCCTAGTTTTCCACAATAATAGCATCGATCGTCATTTCTTTTGAAATCGTTGTTCTTAAAATCTGGTTGAGGTTTCTGTCTTCTTTGTCTAAGCATTTGTTTTACTCCTCGAGTTATGAGAGCCATTCCTTCATCTTTATTTTCATCAACTTCTTCTTCAATTTCAGATGTCTTTGCTGTGAATGCCACTATCTTCTTTTTATCCTCTTTGTTGTACCTGTTAACATGATTTTGTTCATAGGCCATTAAGTTTCCTCGAAGTTCATTGTATGTCATTTTCTGCAGATCTCCATATTCCAAAATGGCAGCTTTGGTTTTCCAAGCTTTAGGAAGACTTCTAACGAGTTTCCTGACTTGTAGTGCATTTGAATACACCATTCTAAGTGATTTGAGTTCGCAGACAATTTTACTGAATCTTGAGAACATAGATTCAACGTTTTCATCTTCTGCCATTTTGAAGAATTCATATTCATTTACAAGTGAACTGATCCGAGCTTCCTTTACTTTAGTGGTTCCTTCATAAGTTACTTCTAGTTTGTCCCACATTTCTTTGCAGTTTCACATGTTGATATCTTGTCATATTCGGCTCCACTCACTGCACAAACAAACTTATAGCCCTAGCATTACCTCTTGTTGTTCCTTAGTGATATCAAATGATTCAGGATCAAATGGCTTAGTAGTACCATCTTTTTCAGTCAGTCCAGAAATAGGCTTTGGGCCCTTCTTGATTACTGTCCATGCTTGATAATCATTTGAAGAGACAAAAATCTAAACCTGTCTTTCCAATAAGAGTAATGTTGTCCATTGAAATATGGTAGTTGGTGTGAAGAGTGTCTATCTTGAAGTAAAGCGCTAGGAATTTAATAATGTGTCATTGGATCTTTGCTCACGTGTGGTTAAACGCTTAAAAGGTGAGACCTACTTTGATACCAATTAAAAGTAAAGAGCGGGGGGGGGGGGGGGGGGGGGGGGTCGACTCACCTGCAAGTTAGTTCCATAGTATAAAACAAGATAAGATACTGAAAGTAAAATGACACAAGATGTTTTAATATTGGTTTGGATCACCAATGTGGTGCCTAGTCCAGTTCCCTTGGGTTTCAAGGGTTTTCTTTAGAGCTTGTTTCGAACTTGGTTGTACAGGAGGTGTAATCTTCAAGTCCTATCTGATATGCAAATCAGAGTTTCAATGTTGACACTACCTCTACTTGTATAACCTACACTCAGAATCTTTCTTTCTCTTTTTCTTTTACAATTGTTCACTCACGTGTACAAAGCTTTATGAAAGATGAAAGAAGATTACAATTATAAGTTCAAGTGAAGTTGTGTGAGTTTGTCGGCTGTCCAGTTCTTCATTTATAAGCAGAGTGTTGAGGTGACTTTTGCTCTAATAGGAAAACCTAAGGGAGTTTCCTTCAATCAAGGATTTGTAATGATTCCTTGATTGAGACCTTAATTTGAGATACCAATTTTAGTTCTGCCTTGAATCAGAAATTGGTTGGAGATTTGTGCAATGTTCCTTCGAATCCCAGTGATCTTCAGTGATTAGTGAGTTGACCCTTTGTTGATGCTCCTTGCCATCTTGAGTTGCTGTGATCAGTGAGTTGATCCTTTATTGATGTTTCTTGCCATCTTGAGTTGTTGTCTATTTCGTTTTTCCCTTTTAGGCTTCTAGTGATTGGTAATTTGATTGACTCAAATTGATTCTCCTTGTCATCTTGATTGTCATTTTCTTTTTGGCTTCTGATAAATGGATATCTGATTGAAGTAATATCCATTTATCCTCCTTTGATGAAGGCTGTATGATCTCCAGATCTTCTGCTTGAATCACTCTGTTAATTTATCTTATTGCCTTCTTTTGTAGACATTCGCAAATTTCGCTTTCCTTGATTTCCTGTCATTATTTAAAATACATTAAATTAACAAGAAGTACACTTGATTCTCCCATTGAGGTATTCCACAACAAAAGAATGTGGCGTTCAACGATATTTTCATAAGCTCTCAAGATTAATAGCCTATCGCAACACCAATAGACTTTGCAATATCATGGTTCAATAATTGAAGGCCAACCTAGTTCCCGTACCTTCTCAACCTGTTGAACCGATGATAATTGACCACAATAAATGGAAATGATTCTTTTCTCAGGGCGTAATTGATAAAAGAGATCATTTGGGAACTTTGGTCATTCTTGGCATAATTCATGAGATGCTTCCTTCTAAAGTGTGGTTCATCAATTAATATTTTCCATAATTTTGAAACGCATTTGAACCGAAGAAGAAACTGCACATGTACAGGTAACCTGTTGAGGATGTCTATAAGCATGTCCTTTACAAAGTGAACTTCCACGGCCTAGATAGGACAAAAAGTACTATTAGACATGTGTTTTCTGAAGTGTTCAAATATTATATGATTTCAATAAAGAGTTTCGAAATGATAAACCCAATTTTCTTTTATTTCTTTTCTCTACTATTAACAAACAAATGGAGTAAAAAAAATTAAACTGAATGAGAAATTCAAATATTATGTCTATCTTTATTTTTTCTTCATAAAACTAGGTAATATTTCTCTAAGTTGCTATTTGTAGAACATATTGCATTTTAATAAATTCTTTTTTTTCTTTTTTTTTCTTTATTTGATTTAATTTTTCAAAATTATCGAATATGTCACGTTGAAATTCCTATTTTTCTTTAATCAAAATAGAATCTTATATGATTAATCAAATGCACATTGAAACCAGTAATAGTGAATTGTATAACTATAATCAATGAGTTAAATCGATTTCAGTACCTTCAACATAGAATGTAGCTACATATGTAAAAAAAAAATTAAAAAAATACCATTTTAGAAGATACCAATTAATTTTGGATGTATAATTTAAAAATTTTAACAAGTTCAATGATCAAAACCTAAAAATGAAATCAATCAAATTTATATTTTAGATTCACCCTTTAGTGATAATGCGCATATTCTCTTAAAATTCTAAATCCGTATTTGTGATATGAAGGTCTGTGGAGGCGAAAGTTATAGGGGGTTGGGGTGGGATTGGGTGTGTTTGAAGATGAAGAGAAATTGAATGACACTCATAGAACTTGATTTTCCTACTTCTACAAGAGAAGTCAATTTTCTCATTTTGAAGGAACTCATGTTAAAAGTATCTGTAACATCTCGCAAATTGAAATAAATAGGAAGAAGTCAAGAATTGGAAATAGTCGTTTTTGGAAAGAATGAAAATCTGGAAATTTTGTTAAGTTAAAATAAGTTGAGTTTTGGTCAACTTCAAACGGCCATAACTCCTAGCTCAGGATGATTTAGGTGTACTTCCAAATATGGTAGGAAATCTCTTGGAATAATCTTTCCAACGCCACCGAGTTTGCGTGATTCCGAGTTCGTATGAGTGAGATATGCCCTTTGGAATTGGGCTATTTGAATAAGGAAATCCAATCCGGATTTTAGAAGGGTAGTTTGGTCTTTTCCATACCCAACTTAATTAATTCATTTTTAGGAGTTTAATTGAGGTAAATTCAGATTCTAGTCAATTTATAAAAGTTGAAGTTCACGCTAAGGCTTGGAGAAAAGAGAAAAGAGGAGAAAGGAGAAGAGAAATCAAGAATCGTCAAGAACGTTCGAGTTTAGCTTGTGGATTTCGTCAAGGGGTGATCCTTACGAGGTATGTGAGATCACATAGAGATGAGTTAGTTCACCCACGCACTAATCATGATTCAATTCATCAAAGTTTATTAGATTTGAAAGCAAATCCCTTGAATTCTTGATTAAGTTAGTTTGAATCCTTGTGGGTTGTGTTGTTGGAGTTTTCTTGAGATTGATTCATGTTTTTAGTTGTGTTTTCGAGTAGAATCTGATGTATATTGAGGGTATAAATGATTCTAAGTGTTTGGGGAAAGAACCAATTGAGTTTAGAGTGTTTAGAGATGAAAAACGGAGAAGAAAAGTTGTCAAACACCTAGGGAAAGGGGCGGGGCATCGCGCCAGCCAACGCGCCCCAAAAGGCTCTCTGAAGTTTCACCCTTGGGCGCCGCTCCATCCAGCGCGCCCCAGGACTGTCTATGATCTTCACCCTCTGGCGCCCCGCGCCTATCAGAGTGCCAGAGATGCCAGTTCTTCCCATTTCTTCCCCAACTTTCCGTACTATTTTCTTGGCAATGTACCTATGTTTTCTAGTTGATTCCAACACTCTTAGGTACATCTAAACATCATGAAATCATCCATAAACATGAGATCATGAACCTTTGAATCCATAATTCAATTCAAGGAAAGTTAAGAGTCAAGTCTAGAAGTTAAGAAGCAAGTCAAAGAGAAGTTTATAAAGTTTTCAAAAGTCTTTCACAAACATTTTAACTTTGTTTTAAGACTTAAGTTTTGAGTTAAGCAAAGAGTAAAGAGTTGAGTTCATTTCTCAAAAATCTACAAGGGAACTAAGTATTTCCAAGTGTTTAAAATGTTTTCACATTTGAACAAGAAAAGGAAATATCTATTTCCAAGAGAGCTTTTCAACAAAGTTTTTGAGTAATTATCTCAAATCAAAGAGAGAAGTTTGTTTTAAAAACATGTGAGCTGAGTATATTTTGGGAGTAGTATTGAGCACCGATATGGGAATGTGAGTTTATATTAACTCAAGTCTCCATAAACCATGTAACCATCATAGGTAGTAAGTTATCATACTTTTTAGATGACTCCTTAAGGTTCTTTTTAGCTTAGACTAGTGGATCCACTTAATTAAGGCGTTCTATATGACGGCAAAGTATAGGATAGTTCTGGCAGCATAGGCAAGACGCTGCATCGCCACTTAGGCTCATAGTGGTGGTTGTCGGTTATAGAAACTCTCACATAAACTCTATTACTTTATTACGTGAGTAAAGTTGAGTTTGTTATTGCATTTTCTTTAACAAACTAAGTTGTTTTCCACTGTTTTACAAGCTTTATATATATTGCATGTGTTTTATTGCTTTATATTGAGTTAAGTTATTCAGGAGTTGAGTAAAGTCAAGGTAAGTGTTCCTTCCAAATTCTTTTCAAGCTTAAGTTGTGTTTAGCATTCCAACTCGCTTACTCGTACATTCAATGTACTAATGCCAGTTGGCCTGCATCTTATTATGATGCAGACTCAGGTAATCAGGATCATCACCCAGTGCCTCATTGATCCAGTTGAGCACTCAGAGTCGGTTGGTGAGCCTCCTTGCATTTCGGAGGACTCCTTTTACTTTGCTTTCAGTATTTCATGTTAGGATGATAGGGGGTCTTGTCCCGACATCCTTCTTTGTTTTAGAGGCTTCATAGACAGATAGTAGTTCTCTAGTCTTATTCATTTCATATGTATATGTTTTAAGACTGGAGTTGCCGTTTTGGCTAAGATATTATTTCTTAAGTTATTGCATGAGTTATACTTTTTGTGTTTAAGTCTTCCGTTGAGTAAGTAAGTCAGGTCAAGGGTTCTCTTGGGGCCAGCAATGGTTCTCGAGTGCCAGCCATATCGGGGTGTAGGCTAGGAGCGTGACAGTATTTTTTTTCAATTCCATTGTTGGTTGGTCAAAAAAAAAAAAATCTCTAAAAATAAAATTAAAATGAGTGAAACTATTTTCCTAATGGAAGTAAGGAACAAGTTTCATTCCAAGTTTATTTTTTCATTCTCGCCCACCAAATGCTACCTACCCCCACCGTTTGACCACCCCACTCCCCTTCCTTTTCTATCCTCGTAATGTTTTGTTATATTACAAATCAATTTTCTTGAGATAACTATCATTTGCTTACTTATCAAGTTCTAGAAAATAAGTAAATAAAGTATACTTTTTTAAGAAAAACATCTTCTAGATTCTTACAGCCAAACACAAGAAAAACATCTTCTAGATTCTTACTGCCAAACACACCCCTATGTCTAAAACATTTTTAACAAATAAAGTAAATTGAACAGCACAAAGACACCTTTTGGTCATAGCACAAAACAGTGAAACACACAAAGTAGAACTTATAACCCCTTAGTTTGTACAGATGCATATTATTATATATAAATAAATACATATCTTTTAAAAAAAAGAGTATATATATATATAAAATCTAAATTCAATCAACAACGAACTTCAACAATTGAACTCAATTTGTACATCGTAAACTTACCTGATCTAGATCAGCGATATTCATCGAGTTTAAGTTTTTTGATGGCTTCACCATTCTTCGTTCTGCATTAAAAATTATATAAAATTGACTCAAATATCACTATCGTTAAGCAATCAAAATACATAGAAGAAAGAAAAGTGGATGATACCTTTGATAATTGGATTGGGAAGTGTTGATTTGTTCTTTTATTGGTGAGTTTTCATCTTTGAAGCTAATGATGTTAGGGAAAATTACATGAGTTGGAAGACATCTCTAAGTTATTAGTTAATAAGGGTATAGTTTGATTTATTTACTATCAATAAATATAGTTTCAATTTTTTGCCATAATTGATGGGACCTACCACCTCTTTGTATATTGAATCAGCAAAGCCATTTAGTTGCTTTTATATAAAATTTTATACAAAATCTTTTTTATCTCTCATATCCTCATTCCATATCTTTCTCCTAAAATTACTCTTCCACTTCTAAGTTGAATTTTGAATTCCACATTCTCCCTCCAATCGTGTTTCCACTTTTCGTAGGTAACAGCCAAATTGTGGGTGAATCTATTTTTTCCGTTTTCAACAATTGTATATGTATTGTTTGTTAGTTTTTTGACAATTTTTTTCTAAAAAATCTGTTCTTCTTATCAGATTAGTAGCAGAATGGATGATTCCTCTCCATCTATGAGGATTACTAGAGGTACACCATTGTATGTCAAAGTTGTTGAGAATCCGTCGTTTCAATCAGATTAACTCAGGATTTTGGTGTCAATGCAGGGTCTATGGCAAAATCTAAACAAATTCAAGTTGAAAAATCTATTGAAAAATTGATATCTAAAAAATAAAATGACCCAATTGCAATTCAGAAAGTCATCAAAATTGCGAAGGCTAGCGGCATTAAAATTGTTGAAGGAGGAAGTAAGAGAAAAGTCATAAACAATGATTCAGAGGACATTGAATTTGCTTCATCGGATCTGGACAAACATGAAGAACATCAGGTATTAGCTTAAAACAAAATTTTAGATAGATATTTGTATATATCGTTGCTTATGTGCAACTATACATAAAGTATTATGATTAAATCATAATTGTACATAGATATATGTATATCAAAATATTTCATTCTTAAATCACACTTGTATTACTTATTTGTATATTTGGTTAGTTATACAAAAGTTACTTGAATTATAAGTACAGTTTCATTCCTAAATCACAATTGTATAATGTAATTTGTATATTCTATTAGTTATATACAAATTACTTGAAGTTATGTATTATGTATATTGTTTAGTTGTATATTAAGGGTTATATACAAAATTGGTTGAGACATTTGTATATTTTGGATATAAAAGTTTATAGATATATACAAACGAATTACAAATACAAATACAATTTATTTATACAAATAATAATTTAGTTATATGTATACAATAATTACTTTAAAAGCTCTGGTACAATAAGCTAATATATTTGTATATCATAATTTAGTTATATTAACAAACAGTTTTTCTTGTTTATGCAGATTACTTTAAGAAATATAAAGCCAACAACGATGAAAACTAAAATCCTTCAATTGCCTCCTCAACAGTCTAGTGAGTTTCACCCACACCCGCACATTGACTGTTGTGATCACAATCAAGCTATAAAGTCAGACGATGATTTTAAAAATCCTCCTATCATTACCAGCATAAAAGGAAAAGAGAAAGTCGTTGAACGTTCGTCTCCTGTTAAGAAAAAGAAAAGACAATTTGTCCTTGTTAGTCCAAAGAAGTCTCCACCAAAAGCAATTAAACGACCTCCAAGAAGACCAATGCCACGTCAAGCCACACGATCACCACCAGTCAAGATCAACAATGTTGATATATACAAACAGATTACATCACACTCTTTTGTATGCAAACATTACACAGTTATATATACAAACAGTTTTCAGCACACTCTTTTTATCGAATAATTCACGATTACCATATATACAATTGACATATGAATTTTATACAATCAGTTTAATCATTAATAAAAAAAATAAAATTACACGACTTACATGCACATATACAAATATAATACACATACAAAATTATGATAAATTATACAATTTCATAGATATATTTAAAAAAAAAAATGAAATAGATAAAATATACAAACATTACACAATTGTATATACAAGCAAACTACACCAAAAAAAATTTTAAAAAATACGTCACACCCTTTTTTCAGAAACAAGCACGATTGTCATATATACAATTTCCATATTACGATGGTCATATATACAATTGATAACACACAATCAATTACACATAAATATTGTATAGGAATTATATAAGATTTCTCACATATATACAATATAATCACTTCGTATATACAAATAGTGTCATTAACGTTTGTGTGTTTCATACGATTTATCTAATATTGTATAAACAAGGGAAAATAGATAATTCCCTTTTTATACCATCACAATCAATACACCAGAAGAAATCGTTTCATAAATTAAATATTTACGCTATACGAATCAATTGTATACTATATTGAAGTTCAAAATATGAAGTTTCCTTCAATTAAACCATACCTATCGTTGAATATACCAAAAATTTGATTAATTTGATGCTTTAGTCGTGTGCGGAAACAAGTTGTTATTGTCTTTCTATCTCTATAGAATTCTTGTTTGGGAAAATATTTGATTTTGAACGTTTAGCTTAAATCATGAGATTGGGTAAATTTATTGTTACCGTATTTAGCGCTATTGTTACCATTCACTGAAAAAGTAAAATATTGTATAATTTTTTTTAAAAAAAAAAAAAACGTTTTATATAAATTTAAAGCTACCTAACAAACTAAACTATACCCATGAAATGTAATTATGTAAACTATACCCATAAAATGTTATTTCATAAAATTCGCTTGTCATATATGAAATTTTCCCTTGATTTTATTGCTAGGATTTGTGCTTTCGACTTTAATACTAGGATTTTTCTTCTTCTCAACTACTATAGGCTTATTTATTATAAATTGATTCTATTTATTTCTGCTGGGAAAACAATAAATGCATGGTCAAAAGATATATAGATTTTCATAATCTAGCATATTTAGTACTACCCAACAAAAGACTATGTATCATTTTACGTAAAATTTACCTTCGATATTTGAAACTATATAATTCAATTTGTAAGTATAAATTCACTTTGAAACTATAGTCAAACCTCGATATAATAGTAGGTCTGTCTAAAAAATACTATGGTTGCTTTAGTGTAGTGATGTTACATACATATATTGATATTTAACGTTTAGATATTATCTCGAATGTTTTAAACAAATATATGCAACTCATTTTAAATCCACTCAAAATAGGATTTTTCAAAAATAGAATTTGTTTATTTTCTATTTAAATATGTTATATATATAATGTCATTTTTTCCCCTTCCTTGAAAGGTTAAGACACAGTTACTTGGTTCACTCTATTTCTTTATCTCCCCATGAATCGTATGTTTGTAACAACAAGGGCAGAATTTTTTCAATTCAAATCGATTAGGCGTATTGTGCCGATTCTTTTGAGTAATATATCTGGAAATACCTCTTGATACCTTATCAACACTATTTCGGACACAACTAGTACATTCCAAAATCACCGTTACTCGGACATCTTTCCCTTTGGCCATGAACCTCCTTTGGATTTTTGATTTACTCAACTCTTCTATTTTCGATTCAAAACGAAGAAAGGATAAAATAGAAATTATAACTTGAAATCCAATTCTAAAAGTCAAAGATTAAAACCAAGACTAGTTTAATGATTTTGTGTACCGAATAGAAGGAATGTATTTGTTAACCAATTTAACCATTAAAAAAAAATAGCAAGTTGTGTTAATGTAAAAAAAAGGTAAATACCAGTTGACTTTCATCGGTAACTATGACCATAAAAAAATCAAATCATTATAGTGAAATGTTATTATAAAAAAGTTAAACTATACAATATTCAAATCAAAGAATACTATATCAATTCAAAACTAAAATATTCAATTAAGAAATAGAGCATTCAATTCAAAATTACAGTTTTAATTCAAAAATCTAATATTCAAATCAAAACTATCGTAACTAAATAAAAAAAAATACCATCTCTCTATCTATTTACAATCTCTTTTATTATAGCTGTAACGCTTTATTTTTAAAATATTGAAACCCTAACTTGTAAATATAAAAGAAGTAATTGTTTGATTTAGTTTCATGGTACACGATCGAAGTATTGACATGTACTTGTAATCCATAGATATAATTGACATATTTTTAACTAAATATTTTTCCTAAAAATGACATTTAGTAGTTAAGTGATCCTTAATAATAGTACGTATATATTTTGTTCCACCTATACATACTAATAGTATGTGTGCAGTGATGTCGCAAGTACACTTGAAGAAAAGAATTGTTCATAATAAGTACCAGTCTTCCAGTAGCGGAGCTAGAAACTTGACGAAGAGTATGTAAACTTTCTTCTTAGATGTGTTAAGGTTGTGCAAAATTAAATATACACTCATACTAACTAACATTAACCTCTATATAGCATATAATTTTCTAACAAAGATGTGACGTTGAGTTTCAGAATTTTATGGCGACAGAGTAATACTTCTATAAAAAATCATCATCGAAAATTAAACCTAAGCATGGCAAGGTTAGTACACTTGCACTATTACAAGATCATACCTAGAGTACAATGTCATAAGTCGAGTCTGGAGAGGGCAGGATGTAAACTTACCTTCCCCACAAAGTAGAGAGGTTGGTTTCGGATAGACTCTTGGCTATGCTGTAACAGTACAACCACAGAACCCGAAAAAAGCCAAATACTGAAATCAATTTATAGCCAGAGAACTACAAGTCACAAGGCCAATTCTGGGCTCTTTGTGGCACCCCTGCTAAAATTGATGAAGCCAATACTGACCATATGCAACAATTATGACACTGGGGGGATTTTCAGTCACTTGCCAACATAACGGACTATCCAGATTGAAAACAAACTTTTCTACATCCATCAAGAAACAAAATAATTGACGAAACAAAATCTGACACTAGTACTGCATCTATTATTTGTCAACAAATGAGGACTCTGCAAGATCAATGGCACGGACAAGAGCTGCAGCTTTATTTTCGCATTCATTTTGCTCATCCACGGGGTCACTATCAGCCACTATACCTGCTCCAGCTTGGAGATAAGCAATCCAATCTCGTCGCTTATCGACATCCTTGTACGAGTACATAGTGTCATAACGCGTTCCAGTTGGAAATACAATGGTTCTCAAAGCTAAGGCAATGTCCATTTCTCCGGTAAAGGAAATGCCTCCAAATCCACCACTGTATGGTCCACGCCTTGTGACTTCCAGCTGATCAATTAGCTCCATGGCTTTTACCTATACCAAGCAAGAGGCATGAATTATTTACGCCCCCTTCGTGAACACACAAAAAATTAAAACTATACAACTATAAATTCCTTCATGAATCACCTCAAAGCATATCAATAGTTCTTACAAGTTCCAGATGGATTGACCTTAAACACATAACCGTACCAATATTAGCTTCAGCCCTTAGCCCCCTTCACCCCTCTTTACTTCCAGAAAATAATAAATGGTTCACTTGTTAATACTTGATGCAAAAGAGACGATATGCATAAACTTTCCGTTCAGGATAGGAGAATTGATTATCAATATCTCCACCAACTGATCAAATTCAGTGAAGTGTTAAAACCATACTTCCAAAGACTAGGGGCATCAGTTTGGCTACTTCCCATAACTTAGACATTTAGGCAGCAGAAAGCACCCAGAACTCAAACAACTGACACTGCCTTTTCAAATAATTAATATTGCAAAAGTACAAGATGATTGTAGAACCTTAGGCGCTCCACTAACGGTTCCAACAGGCAGGGCTGCACGCAGAGCATCCCAGCTACTCAAATGGTCGAGTAGCTCTCCAGTAACCTGCAAATTTTGGACAAAACAAAACCTTGTAACAAGCCAGACAAATCATTATATTTCACAACATCCAAGTCTTAGTGATCATTCTCTAATCACTGAAATATGTAAGAAACGAAGTAACGTAATGCATAAGAACAAGTGTTATTTGTAACTGGCATTTCTTTCAGGAAGCAAACTTTGTTGCACTCAGGAAACATACCTTATGCAAGTAACATGTAAGACCCCAATCAACGTAGAAGATTAGCAATAATAAAATACAACTCATATGACAAGAACTCACCGTGGAGCTGATGTGCATGACATGGGAATACCGTTCAATGTTCATTAGTTTCTCAACTTTCACCGAACCAGGCTTAGAGACCTGAATTAAGAATCGAAGTTAGTCAAAGATGATTGTAGAGAAAGACAGCTTCAATAAAATGCTTACAAGGATTCTAATGTGAGAAGTAATCTAACAAATAAAATTCAGTAGGTACCTAGGAATTCAAATAAATAGAAGCTCGTTGAGTAATAATGCCAACGCATAAAAGGAGGATGAATTGCATAAACACTGTACAATATATTAAGCACATGCCTATTTATGCTTTCACCCTATCTTTTGTTTTGATTTCTGAAATCTTTGTATTTGTCTTGCATTTCTCTATCAATTTTGGTCAAACTACCTGAATCGATTGACCTGATCCGGTACAGATGCCACACCAACGTTGTGTCGACACTGGTGCGGCACCATAAGTGAAGAATCTACACAACTTAGTCCAAAACAAGAACAAGATCATTACATGACAGAGAATGAGATGCTACCTAAATACTGACAACCTTAACATATATAATTAAAGGTCAATGTAGTCCAGAGGAAGTAGGATGATATCAAAAGTAGCAATAAGCAATGTGAAGATGAGAATTACAATCAACAACATGAGCAATTATTTTCAGCTATCCAATTACAGGTCCAGACTCCAGACGTAGATTTATTGAATCTTGGAATATAGAAGATTATATACTACGCCTCTAATAATGCAAAAATTCCATTAACCTATAGAGAGAAATAAAAAAAAAAGGAAATTAGGAGTGTTAACCTTTCCAACATCATTTCTTCCCAAGTCAACCAGCATTATATGCTCTGCACGCTGTTTCTCGTCGTGCAAAAGTTGATTTTCCAACATATAATCTTCCTCAAGTGTCTTACCTCTTCTAATAGTCCCTGCTAGGGGCCGATTGGTAACTGTTTTCTGGACCCCAAAAAAAAAAACAGTTTTAGATCATTAGCAAAGTTGTTAATGGTAGACAAGATGACAGATGGAATTTGGGGTGAAATCGACATGCAATCTGCGAATTAGAATAGAGAACATCAGTTGATTTACCCTCTTCACTCGAGTAAGAATTTCTGGACTAGAAGCAACAAGTATACACCCCCGAGCCTGATCAGAACATATCCTTTGTGAGAAACCTAGGAAAATAGACTTTGAAGAGTCAAAGTTTCAAGGAAAACAGGCATACCTGTAGATAAGTCATATAAGGACTTGGATTTACGATTCTTAGTGCTCTGTATACTTCAAATGGATCTGCAAATGTTCGTCTTTCAAAACGTTGGCTAAGAACAATTTGGAAAATGTCCCCAGCAAGGATATGTTCCTTGGCCTTTAAAACAGCCTTCTGGTAGTCTTCGCTTGTCATGGTTGACTTTTTCAATGATGTACCAAATAGGCTAGTATGAAGTTTTATCGACCCTGAAGCCAGCGTAGGACTAAAAGAAGAAACCAGTACAACCAAATGAATGAGAGGAAAGGAGCAGAAAATAAGGTAATTATTATTGGAAGAGGAAGTGAAATTAACTTACGGTACAATATCATGTACTCTAGACAACAATGCTTCTAATCTGGTTGTACCATCATTGTAGGCCTCCTCTACTGAAGCAAACTGATCTAACCGCACCCAATGTATGACAAATGCTTTCTGGTATTAAGCAGAAATTTGAGTAATGGACCATAGTACCTTGAAAAATAATTACCTTACTACTAGAAGTTGATCATGAAAGTAATCATGTAAAGAAATGCACCTTATGCCTAAGCCAACACTAAAAGCTTACTCAATTCTAAAGCTAGCTCAAAGGGTGAGCATTGGCAAACAATAACCCATTTCCTCTACCAATGTGAGACACTTAACATCCCCTCCTCCTCGCGACCAGGACGTCACATCATCTGAAGCATGGACAACATAATATGGGTATCCAACATTGGGTAAACCAAGAATGTAAATGATCTAGCTCTCATACCATGTTAAGAAATGGATCTAGGACATAACTCAACTTCAAAAGATAGCTCATAGAACGAGGATTGTCTAAGAACATATAAGAAAAATTGCCACAATCAGCACCGATGTGGGATACTAACAACTCAAATCCATATATTCAAACCCAAAAAATTCAATGAAAAATAAAGAGAACAATCCATAATGAATGGCAAATATGCACGACAAATTGAAGAAATCTATCCAAGTACAAAAAGTAAAATCGAAGTGCTAATATTGAAGCACTTCAATGAGAGCTAAAGCATATGCTCATGAACCAGATAGGCCATAGGAAAAAAATAGGTTAATATAAATCTGGAAAACAAAATAAGTTGAAGGTTTGTTGGGGACAGAAAATCAAACTACCTTTTCCACATGATCAAACACAATTACATCATCATAAAGGCCTAGATGAAGATCAGGAAGGTTCCTATCATCCATTGGAGCATTTGAGAAAGGTAGCTTCTTTTTCTCTACGTAACGCACAGTATCATAAGAGAAAAAGCCAACCCAACCTCCTGCAAAGGAAACTACAGCATTAGGTAGAGATAAGTTACTCTCTTCTAATATGAAATTTGTGTATAGAGGTATCAATTGTCATATACATTCTGAAACCTTTGGGCGTAGTCTTATCCAACACATAATCTCTCTTCATCCTTCCCTCTTTCCAACTTTTGTTGATGTGGATTCTTACTTCATCCTAAATTTTTCAGATTAAATTCTTACTTTATTCAAATAAATGAAACTAGCATAATTTTCAATTATAACACTCCTTAAATTGATAGCGTAAATCAACAAGACAGTTCTCTTCCTCTTCCATTCTCCCACTATAAATTAGAGTTACTAATAGATTTTCTTTATATGTATACCATCTTAAAATGGGATTCCATTTCACATCACTTCTTTCTGCTTCATGTTGTGGGAAATCAAAACCATCTAAATGTCTCTTGAATTACTGTCACAATAACTAATAAACAAATTATTTTTATTTTTTTAGATTTTATCCTTCCCTTTTCTTCAATGGAAAAGGTAATGCTTTTACCTAATGGATGCACTGTACTACTGTTTGATTTAATGATATAATACTTTTCTATGATAACGTCTTAAAAAGTAAACTATAATTAATACTATTATCACACAGAAAAAAATCATTCAGCTTACAATTGTTCTTTTCTACTTTGAAAACATTTTTTTAAAAAACATAGCATCTCTAATTGAAGAAGACTCACTTTACAAATCCAAAAAAAAGTTGGAGAAAACGAAAAATGGATAGAGAGCATGAAAAAATTAGGAAATGATGTGACCTTTGTTTGAAAAAGTGTTGCTAAAAATTCAGATAGAGAGAACAACGTAGAGGAGATGGATATTTCTACTTATTAAGGTCATAAAAAAAAATCATGAATGAACCAAAAAAGAAAAGAAAGAAAAGTAGAACGGAAAAGAAAAAGAGAAATATTGAAGGAAGAAAGACAAAAAAGAAGAAGACAAAGCATCAAAACAGGACCAAAAATGAAAACAGAAAAGGCAAACAAGAAACGGAAAAGAAAGAACAGACAATAAAAGAAAACAAAAGAGCAACAAAAAAAAGCAATTTAATGAATGAAAAGCATGGGATTCGAACCCCTTGACTGGGGTTAACAATGATGCATGCAGCACCTATACACCAAGATGCTCTATTGAGCTTGGGTTGCCACATACAATTTAAGTTATCCAAATAATTTTCAGTGCCTTTTACTGTTTTACATAGTCTCGGGAGGGGTGCATGGGTTCTCGTGAACCTGTATTTCTTCATGTTCATCCACCCATATAGAAGGAAATAGAGGTCTTCCTTCTATAAGTTGAAGGAGTACAAAAGGTGAAACAGTTAGTTAATGTCAATTATAATACTCCTACTCCACAAGTAAAGACTTTTCAAAACATTTGGATATTAAAAGTGAAATAATTTTCCTCCATCATTAAAGCTTTTGCTATTCCTTTCTAGCCAAATATTCAAAAGAACACAAGTACTGATCACAATCCTGTAATGTCTGCAGCCAGTGGATAGAGATTGTCCATTCCAGCTACTTAAAGCAAGTTCAATGCTCCTGGCATGAGACACTGAACTACAAAGATAACGAGGAGCATTTACTAGATTTGTCCGCAGTGAAGCAATAGATGATTCATTGACTCAAGCTAGATTAGTATTAATGCTAATAAACTCAAGCAGTTGAAGTATAATTTATTACCACAAAATGCTTCAGGAAGCTCATTTATGCATTGAGGTTTCCATTTTTCCATAATCCTACGAGGAATGCTCATTGGATCTTCCTCATACTCCTCTGTTCTGCTTCCTTCAAGGTGATCCATAATTGTCACCATGTTCTCTTTAGCAACAATTTCCATTGTCGGCTGGGCCCCAATCACACTGTATCGACCCTAGCATAATTAACTCATCAACAAACATAGCAAGGTGAAATCAAGTAACATTTTTGATTGATCAGAATTGTGCCGATCAGGTAGTCAAGGTAATGAGAATACAAACATCAATAATTTTCTATGTGCTCTTTGTGAATCTCACTACTCCCTCCTTCCTGAAGAGGACTTCAGTATCACTATTTTGGGACAAAAGAAGTTTTTCTTTGTAGATTTGGCAACTGAAACAATTTTTATCTATTTTTAACTATAAAAAGTTGTGAGCTATAGTACTTATACATGATTTCTGAATATATTAATTTCATTTCAAACCCATCATTCGTTTACAGTTGGAGCAATATAATTTCCTTTGATTATTCCAGTTTCAATCAAGGAACTAAATGGAGGTAGAACAAGAAGCTTACAACATTAGAAGCTTTCAAACCAGGCTCTACAGACTCGAACAAGAAGCTTGGAGCTTCCCTATCATCTTCCTTCACTAGACAGCGGTAAGCAAGGACCGGAGTTAAGTGATCAGAGAATATAGACCTGTAGAGGGGGATCAAGTTCCCATGCTTGGCAGCCTCCTTGAATTTCACTGAATCATCCACTACACAAACTAAACCACCTCAGAACCAGAAAGCAGCCAAAAGTTACCATCATGAAATTAATGTCCAGCAAATTAAGTGAATAGATATGCACTATTGACAGTAGCACAAACACAATAAATGCCCTCGACTCTGTCTATATATATTACTTCATATTTTTTATTCAACTCCTAAACGGGGTAGTCAAATCTTGAGGTAAGCTCCTTTCTTGGTCGATTCCAAAAGTAAATGCACTCATTTAGAGGAGATGGGTGGGAACTTGATATTCTACGCATTCAATGATAAGTTCAAGTTGATTGCCACATAGGATCAAGAAATGCATCAGTAATCTGTCCTCAAGGGCGGATCCACATGGAGTTCAGGGGTTCTGATAAAAATTACATTGTGCATATAGGATCAAATCTGTAGTTTATGTGTATATATTTAAAATTGAACCCCCTCAACAAAGTAAGGGGCTTGGTTCAGCGGCTATGGGGGTTCAGAGCTTAGTAGGCGCGTGGGTTCGAATCTGGCTAGTAACATTTTTCAGTGTTTTAGCTTCAGCGTTTATTGTTTTCTCTAAATAAATGAAACGGCTTCTTCTTTGTTATAATTGTCTCGGTGCTAATCATTTTTTATTTTAATTTATTCATTAAGCCTAATTATTAATTGCTTAATTAAATTAGTGATTGAAATCTGGTACAATGAAGAGCTAAGCTATATATTTTGGTTCCTTGCTTGTTTAATTCTCCTAAGTTCTAACTAACTTTTTACTTTAGGATTCAATAGAAATCAAGTGTAGCCTCTCATATTTGATTTAACATGCTTATTTTTCAGCACTATTTAGCATTTTTTTTTCAAACCCCCTCAACGGAAATCCTGAATCCACCACTGCCTGCACCTACCCAGTAAGAATCCTGAATCCACCTCTAAATTAAATGGAAGGAAGCCAAACTTTTCAACAGTTGAAAGTAAGGTTTTCTAAAAATATATACTAATGCTAAAGTTCCAGAGAAGCAGAAAAGGCAATGACTTGAACTTTTGGATTCATTTCAAAATCAAATATATACAGTTAAGATTTTTGTTTGAACAAAAAACATTCATGCCGCATATATAGCTGAGTTAGCAATGCAGCAGAATCCGAACTAGCCGAATTAAAATTCTAGAACTATTCTGAATTAAATAGGCATAGAGAATACCAAATGAAGGTGGCGAAACTAATTCAATAACTGAGATTTCAACAAATTAAATATCTAGGTAACTGCAGTAAAATTCATAAAATTCTGGATCCATCACTGAATTAAACAAGCACAAAGAATTACCTAATGAAGGAGGAGAAACGGCAGCAGAGCATTTGAGAATCCGAAGTCGAGCAGCCGCTACAGGGGAGCTAGAGAAAGAGAGCGAAGTGGCCCTGTGACCGGAGAAAATGGAGGAGCGGTGACCGGAGCCGGAGATAACCGGCCGGTGGTGAGATACGGCTAGGGTTTTCATGAGTGTTTACAGCATTTGAGCTTTGAAAAATGTTGAAAAAAATGGAATGACAGTTCTATGTTGCAGAGGTGGGATGGGAATTTGCAGTATGAGAGTTTCAGTTTGTAGGTTTTAGGTATTTGGTGAATTAAATGTGAATATTTGGCAAATATAGAAAGACCCCACCTACTAAATATTAGTCAAATGGAATATAATTACTCCTTTCGTCAACTTTTATTTGTCATGTTGCACTTTTCAAAAGTCAATTTGACTTATTTTTCAAAGTTAAATTACATTATATTAATTCAACTTTTAAACAAAAAAATTAGATATTCAAACTATACGAAAGGTACTATAAATTTAAAAAAAAAATTGCATATCAATATAATAAAAAAATACATAATAAAATATTAGTCAAAATTCTTATAGTTTGACTCTAAAAAGAGAAATAATGTTAATTATAAGTAGATAGAAATCATTTGATTTATTCATATTTATTTATTTATTCTAAGAAATGATCCGACAATATTTGAAATCTCCTAAAAGATATAGAAATTGAGTGATAATAAGAAGTGTAATAAAAATTGTATTTAGTCGATTGTCACGACTCAGATCGTCATGATTGACACCCACACTAACTCTCCGGTGGGAGAATCATTACTACAATCCAAACTAACAAACTCAACCAAAAACTAAGGCATTTAAAAATATGGAAGCAGATTTAAATGTTAAAGGAAAAATAGAGTTCACATAAACTCCAGAAGTCTAATCAAACAATTGTGGAAATAACGCCTAAAACCTGGAAGTCAATGTACCAAAACTTCAACAAAAACCATAAGTCTAAACAAGAAGGGATACAACCCCAAACTAACACAAGGAACCTAAAGCACTAGTTTAAGTTCGAAATAAACCGAAAGAGAACTCTTGGCAGCTCGGAAGAACTGGCTCACCCTTGAATTCGATTGATCACTGATATTCTAGACGAGGTCTGTCAATAGTTGTCTGAAGATGCCCTGTACTCAACAAACAAAGAGCAAGTGCAGTATCAATACACAATCACGGTGTACTGGTTGTGTACTGGTAGGATCACACAGTTATTCCAATAAGTAAAACACATGCAAATAACCACAACATTATAAAACAAGCATTTAACGAACATATACAATGTTAGTCATCATTTTAAGAAAACAAGTCAATTCCACATTCTCAGGAATACACAAATATGTCAAGTCAATAGTCTTTTCATGGAACCCAAACCCAAATTGTTAGTGTACCAGTACGTGGTATCCAATCTAAGTTAGTGTGTCGGATGTGACACCTGATCCTATATATGCACCGAAACGTGGCACCCAATCCAAGTTAGTGTGTTGGAATGTAACACCCGATCCATTCAACATATCACAATCACAATGTACATTCTCATAATGATACAATCAAGAGGTGATTCATGGCATATAGCTATTCGTTCATACTCGTTTACATAGGATGTGATCAATAATGCAGCATTCGCATATATACATGCAATACAATGAAGCAATTACAAACATATATCACACAAACATGAAATCATAACCATCACCTACCTCGAACAAAGCTTGAACCTTCCTAAGAAACTTGATTCTTCCCTTTCCGGATTCTGTCCGCTTGTTCTTGGTCTACAAACTATTAATATAGCACTAGGATCAATAAACGATGGCTAATTACCCAGATTACAATCAACACTATCAACCCTAGGCCAAACCCATGATCCCAATACCCAAATTAGGGATTTTTCCACCATCCAAATAGCTCCAAAACCCTCCCCCAACAATAATTACCTATGAATTTATATTCTATGGATCGAAAAATGGATTCGGGGAGTAAAAACCTTACCTTTAGCTTCAAGAATGGTGAAAACTTGTCAAGAAAACACATGGGGTCGTCTCCTAGCTCTCAAGAACGAAACTTGCAAAGTAATGATGTTTTATGATTTATTTTCGACTTAAGTTGCAACTGGCCCACTGTGGCGGGCCCCATCCCACCACAGCGGCCCCGTCCTAGCGGCTTGCGCGAAGACAGAGCATCGTAATATGAGTCTCAAACCCCCATTTCACAACACACCTTTATCCCATGACATTCAAAAAATACCCGTTCACACTAAGATTAGTTTCGGGAGTTCTACTCGCCCGAATTCAATTATATAAAATCGTACGGGTTACTTAACACCTTAGCTATGTACTCGTGTGATCAAAATCGTAATTAGATCTCTCATTTGTTATCATATTTCCCTAGACTCACATGGCTCCGATTTCGTTCAAATTTGGACTAAGCTAGAAAATTTCAAGTTACTACGAAAAAGTTTTTTGGCCCAAAATTTTTTCCCGTTGGATCTTTCTATAATGACGGAATTAGGTCGTTACATCAATTGATAAATTATTAAACTACACACACACACAAAAAAAAAGGAACAATATTAACGAGCAAGGTTACAATTAACATGAAATATTATTAATTTTTTAGTTGAGTGTGTTGTTATATATATATATATATATATATATATATATATATATATTGTTAAAGCAATTATATAATAAGAAATTTAGTGTCTTATTCAAGACATTTTATAAATGTCTCATAATTATTAGTATTTATTTTAAAACATATAAGTCCAAAATTACATTCTTGTTTATTTTCTTGAAGAAAACACAGTACATTGTAGTATGAACGGAAATGTATGTAATTTTGTTTGTCGATTAAATTTTTTTTAAAAAAATTAATTGGAAATTTTAGAACCCATACTTACTTTAATTTACTATATTGTGTATTACTAAGTATAAACATAATTTCAATTAGAGAAGGATTTATTTATTATTATTTATGTTGAATTTAATTATCTGCTTTAATAGAAAGTCATATTAAATAAAAGTTGAATATGTTTTTTCACATAATGTATATAGTAATTATGTATTATTTTATCTTAGATACATTAAAATGATGTAATCTAATTTATCACTTAAATTAAGTAATTTTATTAATTATATATCTAAATAAATTTAAATTACATACTTCGATATTTTTAAATATAATTTAAAATATTTTGTAACGATAGTCAAATTCACGAACACTTTAAATATAATAGATATTGACGTATTAAAGAACTTATTAAAATTATAAAGATTCATAATTGTTGACCCTAATTAATATCAACTTAAAGATTACACGTTATAACTATAAAAGTAATTATTGTCATAAATTTCTTGTACTCTATATGTATTAATTATGCCAAAATTAAATCATAAAATAATACTGGCTATATCATTTAAATATGCTATAATTTTTCTAAAAGTTATAGCAAAAGTGTTTTTTTAATTATAATATTTTTTTTGAAATAATTTATTATGACTAAAGATCACTATTATCAAAATAACTTTTATCGCGAGGCAAACTTATGATCACTTACAAATTTATTATAGATAAAAATCTATTTAGATCATTAATTGTTGTCATAAATTTTAAAACTTGAAGTAAAAATATTTGTTTAGTTGCAATATTTTTCTCCATCACTTTCCTCCTCTTATATCTTTCTAACAAAACAATTATTATAAAAATGAGCTAATATTTTTTTTATGAATAATCAATTCTTATTTATTATCATATTTTAAAAAAATAAAATAAATAGAGGTAGGTGGAATTGAAGGATCTAAGATAGAGAAATTGAAGAGTTTTTGGATAAATTTTATTGATGATATCGAATTTTGAGTTTATCAAATCAGAAAATTACTTTCTTATTTTTTTGTTAAATAACTTTCATTTAACGTTAAATTTACTACAAAAAATATTTTTTTATTACAAAAACATTTATCTTTAAAGTTTATTATGAAACAAAAAAGCATTTTTAGTTATTTTTAGAAGGTGTGTTTGAAGTTCTTGCTATATAAATGAGTATGTTAATAAGGAAAAATAGTCACACTATATTTTCTTTAATATTTAATTATAATGTTTTAACATTATGTATAGAAATCATTTTTTTAAAAACAAATGCAATATTGTATACACTAACAAGTTTTGTGCTACGAAGAGATATACAAAAGAATATTTTTAAAATTATCATAAATATATTCTCTCCATTTTATTTTACTTGGGTCATATACTAAAAATATATGTTTCAATCTACTCATCATTTTTATAAATCAAGAAAATTTTATTATATATTTATCATACTATCCTAAGTGTTAAATATCTATAAAAAGTAGTAGAAATCAAATATAGAATTTCAAATCATTAATAAAATTAATTTAGTAAAATAAGCATTTAGTTAAAAAAAAAAAAATGGTGCGCCAAGTCAATAGGGCCAAATAAAAGACGAATGGAGTAATTAACTTATTTTGGAGCTTATATAATATTTCTGATATAAAATATTAAAATTCACGTGAAAATTATTTTTTAGTTGACTTAGTCAAAATTGAAAGGAAAAAAAAAAAAGAAAGAGTCAAAGTTGAATGACTTTTAAGTGACCAAAATAACTTTTGTGTGATAACTTTTAAAGTTTAATGACTTTTGGTTAAGAAAAAACATTTTTAAAAACTTTTTTGTGTGATAATTTTGAAATAGGATTAATTTATATTATTATTATTATTATTATTATTATTATAATAATAATAATAATAATAATAATAATAAAGAAAAAAAAAGATCATATGATAATTTCAAAATTAGATTAACACTCCTAGACTTTATCTTAAAATATCTTAATATGGGAAAAAAAACAAAGAAACAAAAGAGTGGATTAGGAGATTTAAAACAAGGTGGAGTGAGATGATGTAGTGAATCCTACATTTAAAACTAGTAAATCCAATATTCGTTCGATTATAATTTTTTTATATGTTTTCTAAAATACTTTTATTCATTAATATTGTAATTTATAATATTTTTTTACATAATTATTAAATATATAAATTATTATTAAAAATTTCTTACTTAAATGAAAAATACTATATGGGAGGGTTATAATTACATTAGGGTTTAACTAACAATAAGCTCTATAAATAGTCACTTAAAAATTCTAAGACTATTATGAAGTAGCGTAACTAAAAAATTAAATATACGTTGAAAATTAAAATATTTAAATTGAAATAATTCATTAAATTTTAATTCAATTTAAGTAATAAAGATATTAAATTAATCAACTTTAATTTCTTAATAAGTTCGGGAAATAGCAAAAAGTTATTGCATTTATTAATATAATTTGGATGCAAACTTATTAAGGAAAATATTATAAAATCCAAGAAGGTTATATAAGTCTTTTTAACAATTATGACCATTTTGTGGCCACAAAATTATGATCATTTAGCATCTCTTACAATAATAATAAAGGAGTAAAGTATATGTTTAAATAAATGATCAATGTAAATCATGGTATGATAACTTATTTATTGAAATTATGATAATTTAATATCATTTGAATCCATAAAAATGAGCAATCAAAGTTTAATTAAATATAAGCATGCAATAAATTATACTCTCTTTAATTTTAAAATAAATGTGTTTTTAAAATCTACCTTTCAAATTATTTTTATGAATGAGTGTATACCTTTTAAATTTGTGATTTAAAAACATGATGTATCCCTCATTAAAAATGTGTATATATATATTTGCCTTTTAACAAATACTGTTATATATTTATCCCTTAACTATGCTAGTCAATTATTGGTATAGTTAATGAATGCAAGCTTCCATGGATATGATATGTTCTGCCGTTACTTTCAATGAGTCATGTGGATATCGTATAATAGATGTTTGGATCATGACATCAAGTCTGTAATATAGTAAAAAAGAAATAAAAAAAAAGTCATAAAAATATCAAATTACGAAATGTTGAGATTTTAGTGCAACTTTTTTTTTTTTTTTTTTGGTCAAAAGATTTTAGTGCAACTGAATCAAGATATATACAGTTCAATTTTATTTTTTTTAAAAAAAATGGTAATAAAATATAGTAGCTAAAATTGTCTTTACGCTCTAAGAAGAAACCTTATGGGAAACTAAGCAAGTATCTCATAAAAGCAAAATAATTACAAATATATACCTTTTTACATTCATATTCCACTAAATAATTACACTATATACCCCCTTTCCCATTAATTTCATTTAACTGATACTAAATATGTATCATATATTGTATTGATACTATTAAGGCTTATAATTTCGCCTAATTAATACTAAATTAATATATATATTGTATTGATATTATTAAGATTAATACTATATGAATATATATAATATATATATATATACTATATGATTCCAAGAAAATGACTAGAAAGGTCATTACACTAAGTGGCCCCGCATCGCGCTAGATTAGGAGAGGGAGTAGCCTAGACGAGAAAAATTCCCAAGAAAGTTGGCCTACCATGGAACAATCTGCATCACCATGAGACTCATAAATTCCTAGGATATCAACCATGATCTATAGCATTCTTATTCCTAAAGTCTTCATTTTAAGTAGTTTTGTCATTTTTAATAATATATATGTTTTATTTAGTTATGTATATAATTAGTGCATTTTATGAGTATTCAAAAATCATCTCGAAAAGATTTTATATTTTAAATACTTTATTAGTAGTAAGGGTCATAATTTTGAATTAATGAATTTTATGAAATGCAAAATACTTTCAAGTTATTTTTAGAGTAATTTTATTGTTTTTAATAATTTAAAATAATAAATATGTATATTTTTACAATCACGTTATTTTATAAATATTGAAAAATCATCACAAAGATTTTACATTCTAGTCAAATGTTTTATTACTTTAAGTTGTAGTTATAATTTCGAGTTAATTAGTTTGTAACTAAATTAATTATTTTATAATAGAAATAATTATTATATTTTGTTAAGATTAAGAAGCTCGTTAATTAATTAATATTAATTCATTTAACTCTTAAAAGATCTAAACCCTTTTCCTTTTGGGCCAAATTCCAACGGCCCACAACCAATTCCCAGCCCGATTCTTCATTAGACACCAGGCCATTTCCTAATGACCCAACCTTTAATACAGCAACAACATACAACAACTAGAAACGACCCCTACATTTAAGTCTTAAGCTCCTTGCTGTTTCTTTGTGTTTAATTTAATAGAGTATTTGTGAGCTTATTAACCTATATCTTTTTTTTTTATGTGATGTGTATTTGAGTCCGATGTGGACTCCTTTGCGTGCATTTTCGGAGTCGTCCCAACACCAAACATCTCTGTTTTCTTGAGTCAGCCCCCTATATGTTCGGAAGCTGTTACAGGTCTTGGAGACTCAACTGCCGCTGGGAATTAATTCAAAGGTCCAAAAAGGGGGCTGTATACACACTGTATACAGCATTATACATTGATATACAGGTATGGAGCCGCAAATATGTGGCCAAAAACGTAAAAAATGCAGGGCTGAGGCCGAACACAGGTGTTTGGAAGCAGGAGATACAAGAAAAACGTTGATATACAAGCTGATATACACTGATATATAGCCAGTGTATACAAAAACAGGATTGGGTAAAAACCCAAAAAATTCCAACGAAAATGGCCCAAAAGGAGGCCCTAATTCGATTTCTTCCTTACTCTTTAATTATTTAATTGTGATTATTTATTGTTGTTGTTTGACTTTAACTTTAGAATTGTTAATTAACTTAAATCGAATTTCCCCCAAAAGATGAACTATTTCTTTGTGTCGTTTTGTTTTAACAAATTTCATTTTATCAACTCTTGTATTTTTATATACATTCAAAAAATTTAGTCAAAACTTTCACTTGTTTTTATTTAATTTAAAAAGATACTCTCTTTAATTAATTCAAATTGGTTTAAGTTATTGTCTTTAAAAAGAGATTCAAATGAATTCCAATAAATTTGACTATGTTAAATTCTTTAATCACTAGCGTTTAATTCAAATGTTTCATTTTTAGGTCCCTTTCTTTTAAAAAAATAATAATAAAAAAAATAAATAAATAAAATGAAATAAAAATGTGTCATTTATTTTTTATTTTTTCAAAGTTAAATCAAGTATTGTAAATTATTATATGTTAAATTATTTTCCCAAAAAATTAGTCAAATATTTTTAGTCAAGTCGCAGGTCAACCACGTGTTAGCGGGCACTTCGAATGCCTAAACCCTTCTCGAAGTGTAAATTGAACCCTGAACCATCTTTGGCATTTTCAAATGATTTTTTCTATTTAAATTTTTGAAAATTATAAGTTTTCTTAATTTCTTTAAAAAATTAAGTGGCGACTCTTTTCTAAGTATTTTTCTCAAATTGTTTTATACTTAGAATATTTCAAAAAGTGATTTTTTTCTACAGATAGAAAAATTACGGCGCAACACATGAAACGAACTATAATTTATGAGCTATTGAGATAACTATGTATTATGGGCTCTCGTGCCAACCAAAATTTACAAGCTTTTAAGACTAAAGATGATTCACAATTAAGAGCTTTTGAGTTGACCTATGTACATCATATGAAAGGAGTAATTAATATGGTTAACCAAGAAGGCATAAGTCTATACAAGTGACTAAAACTACATTTGTAGATGTAGGGTTGGAAGGTACCATTGGGCAAAGCATACCCTTTATGTTGCCTAATGAGGCGTATTATGGATCCTTTGCTAGTAAAATTATGTTATGTATAACTCATATTCGAAAAGATATGGGATGACTTAGCCGATCGGGTTAAGATCAAACTTCATGTACTCACTGTCACTTTGTCTTCGTTATATATGTCTTTTACCCGATAAGGTATATGATGACTTAGTTGGTAGTATTGAGATATCAAACTTTATGTTCTTACATGGTAATTTATGTCGATCATACTAATAAACTCCTGTAACGAACTAATGAATGATGAACTACAAATACAATAACTTCAACCTAATGATGTGGTTATGATTAGGATTCTATTGGTTGGCCTATTTTCTCTCTTTGTTATATTTCATGTTTCATTTTTCCACTTTACATACAATATAATTTCATTTGTACTTATATATATTTTTTATTGGGGGCACTACCTTTTAAATAATGTAGACTCAAGTACACAACAAGCAATCGAGAATCATGTTAGGCTCTTCACAACCTGCTTTCGATGAGCCCGTTTTGCTTTTATGGCCTAGTCTTTATATTCAACATTCCTAATATTTTGCTTAAAGGTATGTCAGGTGCCTACTTGGTAAACAATATCCAGTCATGTTAAAAGTTTCATACATGGTCAGTTAGTATACTCGTATGGCATGTATTCTAGATTTGATCTTCATGGCACTTCATGAATTTAAAATTATGATTTATGAAAAATATTTTCTTTACAAGACTTATTATTCTCTTATGTTTTTATTCAAATTATGCATTTATGTCTAGATGTATGACCTATGTTCATGCCATATAATGAGTTTGCTCAGGCTCTCATCTATGGTGTAAGCTCGAGACGTGTGAAAAACTTAAAATTAAAGTCTTAAATTGAAGTATTGTTGAGAGCGTATAAAACTCTGTGTAATAAAGTTTTAATTATTTGAGGAAATGTTACCCTTTGAGTAAGCCTTGAGAATTGATTCATGGTAACTTCCATGAACATACATTTACATTCAAAATTTGAGAGGTCCACAATCAAACATTCAAACTGTCATTATTTGGTAAATAGTGGTTATTGATCATTTTATTATATCCTATGATAGGATACAAACTCTAATAAAATGCTAATAATAAGGTGGTTCTATGTTTGCCACGTGTCAACTCCTCTATCACTTATTCCAAGATGAGCTCTCATCCATTTCTTCTTTTTCCAACTAAAAGCTAAAAAAGGCTCTTATAAATTGAAGCAAACTTGAAGGTCAACAAAGGAATAATAGGAGATCAAGTGGTAGTAGAGTCAAAATTACAATTTTCATTTTAGTGATACAATATTTAATTCTCTAAGTGTGTGTTCAGTTTTAAGCTCTTATGAGGACTCATTTCTTTATTTAAGTATTATAACGAGACACTCTGAATTGACAAGTTTTTCGTCAATGGTGAATCTATTATATTTATTTTTTTATCTGAGTATGAAATTGATAATATAATCGAGCTCAAGCTATATATTAAAAAGGCACTAGTTTCTCATTGAAATTATCCACTGAAAAATGTTTAGTGTCAATTTTCACATATATTTTAATTGAATCGGTTAGAAAAGAAAAAATAGTTGTGTTTTCATACGAAAAAATTAGGAAGCGTCGTCTCAGTATTTCAGCAATAATTTGTCTCTCATCATGCATTTTCTTAGTGAGTTGGTTCAATGAAAAATAGGTGGAAAAAAAATATTTCATAACATAAATTTCACATTAATTCATGATGGAAAAAACCTTTGTTTCTAATAGTATCATATGGACGGACTATAAAATACAAAGGGGAAGGGATAAGCCACTTGTGGAGAACTCATGCCACAAAACAATTTCATTTAACAAGATATATTACCTACCCTAACAATAATGGTACTTGCCCCTTTATTGATTCCATCAATTCCTATACAAAAATTCAAGAAATATTTCCAATGGCTTCTTTGAACCTTTTTGTTCCTCCAATTGCAACTACTACACAAAGAAGAATAGTATATACTAGAGCCACGTCAACAAAAAGTTCTGGTGGAAGTAGTAGTGAAGAGAAATCAATTTTGGATTTTGTCCTTGGGGCATTACAAAAGGAAGACCAATTATTAGAGACTGATCCAATCATGAAAAAAGTGGAGGGCAGGAGTGGCACCACCACAAGTTTTAACAAGAAATCAGTTTCAATCCCTCCTCCTAAGAAGGATTCCAATGGCTTTGGAGGCTTTGGTAGCCTCTTCGCCAAGAAATAATGATCAAAGACGGATTTAGAATTTTAAATCCATCGATATAATAAAGTGTTATAGAACATTGGTAAATGTAATGCATTTAATCTTATATGTGGTCTATATGTCTTTCCCTTGTAATTTGATCTTCAATTCTATAATTCACTTGATATATATGAACTTATTTCATGTGTTGCACAAACATTGATGAATTTGGTTAAAGGATGTAGGTTTTAGAGAAAATAAGTAGGTCTTGTCACAATTATGTTACAGGGTGTTTGGGATTTGGTTTGAATTGATTTTTGCTTATTAGGTCAAAGGTCAACCAATCAAGTCTGTTTTCTAAAAATTTGAACCAAATTAAATCAATGAAAAAGGGTTAAAAATATCCTTAAACTATCTGAAATAGCTCATATTTACGCTTAAATTATATTTTGGCTCAAAACTACCCTTCCCATCAAACTAATGGGTCAAAAGTACCCTTCTTATTAACGGAAGTTGTAAAATGCCATGTGGATGCCACATTGCATGCCAATAGGATTTCACTGCCACATAGACTAAATCTCTAAATCCTAATTACTCTTTTTTCCCCTTCATTTCATTATTTTCCTATGAAACCCTAGCAGCGAAATGAGGGGAAAGCTGTGAAATCCTTACTATCATGCTTTGAAATTGTAAACATAATAAAATAAGAGAAAAGATTTACTAACCCACAACCACAAATATCCACTTTGAAACCCAGCCGCGAAGAAAGCTATGAAACTCTAGCCGCGAAATGAGGAGAAAGCTTTCAAATCTAACTATCATGCTTTGAAATCGTTGTAACACCCCGTAAAAACTAGTAAGACCTAGCTAAAGCTTAACGGAATCAAGTAGGTGAAACTAGAGCTTCATGTGTGAGTTTAGAGTTAAGACATGTGAGTAAGTGTTGTAAAATGAGTTCCCAAACTTAGAATGAGGTGTCTAGGGTTAAATGTTTGGGTACGACTCCCCAAGGACCACTCTAGGGGTCCTTGAGGAGGACCCTATAGCCTAAACTCCAAAGCTTCCCAAATTTGCCCCAATTAGCAAAACCTTGTGAACTGCATATGGGACCTACGAGGCATAGGTCCATCCACGCCTCGTGGTCTTGCTCTGTAGGTCAAGGTCCCATTTGGCTAGCCTCTGATCCAAACCACGAAAGACCAAGACGAGCCTGGTCCCACCCACGGTCCGTGGGTGGGTGTTCGTGGTTCACCTCTGCAAAAGTTGTCATGGTTTGGCCAAATGTAGGGTCTTTTTGGTAAATTATTAATTAATTAGTTTTCATTAAGGGTCGGTTATTATGAGTTTATTTCATTAATATAAAGTAGTTTATGGTTTTAAAACACCTTTTAATTAATCATAACCCAAGACCCCAAATCAAATCCCAATTTCCCTCATCTCCAAAATCTTCTCTATAGAACTCCAAGAGAAGGGATCAAGCTAGGGCTTGAAGATGGAGGCTTCTTCATATGAATTTTATGGGATTCTAAGTCTAAGGTATGGGAGTTTTCATCCTTGGGAAGCTATCACCCAAGAGCCTTTTCAAAAGATTTTATCTCTGTTCTAGAAAATCCAAATAGCTAAGGTTTCAACTTAACCCCATGAATTCCTTTCAAAGTTGTTCTTAAAGATTGAATCATGTTTGTTATTGATGATACTACTGATTTTAGATGAGTTTAACTTGAATTCGAAAAGAATCCATGAGTTTTCCCCAATCCTATCTATGGCTCTTCTCTACATTATGAATGTTGTTGGGAGTTGGTTCAATTGATTGAATGTGAGTTAATTATGATGTAATTACATGATTTAAGTATGATTCTACGTGTATTCTTGATTAACCTATGATTCTAGGGTGAAATTGAAATAGCCTAGTGTTATGTCATGAAAGATGCAAATTGAGGGCTTAGATGTGACCTTTTAAAATTGATGAACTTCTTGATGAATTTCCTTAGATTAGATCTCCTAAACATGAATTGCTTATGAGTGAATCTTGTAGACATGAATGAACTTGATTAGGTCTTACATGATGAATCATGGTTGAGTAGTATTGAGATTTAGTTTACTTGATGCTATATGACTATATATAATTGAGTAAGAATGAAACATATGGTTAGTCTACCTTGATAATTAGATTTACATGATGACCATGTGAGGTGTTGCTTGAGAGTAATGCTCATAATATGAAGATGACTCCTAAGGCTTTAAAGGTAAAAGCCAAGGGAATGAACTATGAATATTGAGGGTTAAAAGAAGAAAGCTATTATGCATGTTGAATTGTATAAGGTACTATTGTGGAAGGACTTTACCCACATGACCTACAATATGAGTATATGAGCTTATACATCCAATGAATGAACTATTTGAGTTATGATCATATACATGTCTATTATAAATGTTAGATGTGTTGATTTACATGGTCTATGATCCTTGAATGCAATATATGTGAATGATGCATGATTGTGATACTATGTACATTCTTATGAACACTTTGAGAGGGAAGTGTCTATGATGATAATGTTGTTGTCGTGTCATTGCAAGGATAATTACACGCACACTCTATACATAAATTTGATTATGATATATCTATGGTGTCAATTGAAAGTCTAGTTCTCATATGCACCTTTACACATTATTATGCATGAAATGTACATGACCATGATGATCCTATTGTGTTGATTGAAAGTCCATTCTCATGAGAACACATGATCTTGGTGTGAAAGTTATTCTCACATACTAATTATGATTCTAAGGTTGAAAGTTCATTCTCACCTAATTGAATCTATGAGCTATTTTTTGAGTTGGGTTGAACGAAGGGTAAAATACCCCTTTTAAACATGTAAATCCAATTCAAGACTAAAATAAGTAATTTTGGGAAATTATACTTAGCACCGAGTGGATATGGTCAATGAGGTATATGCCCTTCCGTCAATACAATAGGTCGGGTCATCTAAATTATTCTCATGAGATAGAAGCTCCTCCGTCAATACAATAGATCGAGTTTCTAGAAGCAATCTCCCTATCCCGTAACTATGTGCCCACATAGGTCTTTAGCTAGTAGATCCACCTTATAGCTATACATTTAGTTCTACCTTAGGCAAGTAGGACACCTTCTTTCGGTGTGGGGTTATACGACACCGGATTCCATATCGTTCACATGATCTATGTAGGTTAAGGCTATATTTCCTCCATGAACAAGAAAATGAGTTATGTGCTATGGTTCCTTAAAAGGGATACTTAGTATGAGTGGTAGTATGAGAGACCATTCATACATGGCACAAGTAGACCTTGAGAGTAGCCATGGTATGTTTCTCTTATTTTTATAAACTATGACTAATGACTACTCATGAAGATTTACTTAGTATGAGTGAGGGTATGAGACTTCACTCATACATGGCACAAGTAGACCATGGTGTGGTTCCATTACATTATAATGATTTATGAGTTAGGCATGCTTTATTATGAATTATGAACATGAACATAAATATGAACATGGACTATGCTTATGACTTCTTAATGGGTTTACTTAGTATGAGTGGGGGTATGAGACTTCAGTTATACATTGCACAAGTAGACTTATAAGGGGGTTGTGGTGTGGTTTCCTTATGCTATGAAGATATATGTGAACTTATGTATGCATGATATAGATTGTTGCTATGAGTGCCCTTATTACAATTTGTGAACATGAATGACTCTTTGTCTGTAAGTGTTGGCTATGGATGAGGTCAAGGTATGTTATGCATGATCATGGTGGCCTAGAAGTGATACTTAGTGTAGATAGGATTATGGGATCCTATCTATGCATTGCACAAGTAGAGCTTAAGGTTGCTTGTGTGATAGTCCTATGATGATGAGATAATCTTGGTATTTGACTATGTGCATGAACTATGTCTTGTGAAGGTTGGTATAGGTATTATGTGGTGTTGGAGACTATGCTTGTGATTATGATGATATCCTTTATGTTATGATGAAATGTGCATGGTTTGTCTTATAAGCTACATTCTCCAACTATTTCAAAGATGATGTTCAAAAATGGCATATAGCATGGTTTCAAATGAAATGTCCCTTTTATGCATGTTTTAAGGATTTTTATGCATGACTTCCATACTTAGTACTTTACGTGCTAACCCATATTTCTACATTTTTTTACAAAAGTGTAGGGTTTGGAGATGTGATGTTCTATACTTGAAGGATAGGTTTCTAAGGAGCTTGGAGATGAAGACTTGGTGAGTCCTCATAGTTTCGAGGACAAAACACACTATGTTCCCTTTATGTCTTTTACTTTATGTTTAGAGCTTTTGTATGGGCTATGTCCCAAGGATTGTATTCAAGAGTTATTCCAAGTATTTTAGATGGTTTGAGACATAGTATCATAGATTCTCTTTCATTTTATAAAAGACTTCGATTGTAAAGAAAAGTTTTAAATTCCGCATTATTTTCCTATGCTATTGTGTTCAAGTTATGCTATGAGGCTTGTATGAGACCCCTTCGGGATCGAGTACGTCGTGTTATGTCTAAAGCTAAGGTACCCCTGTATCGTGACAATTGTAAACATAGTAAAATAAGAAAAAAGATTTACTAACCTACTATCACAAATATCCACTTTGAGACCCAGTCACGAAGAAAGCTATGAAACCATAGCTGCGAAATGAGAGAGAAGGGGTGAAATTGTTTCTAGAAAATAATGAAATGAGGGGAAAAGAAGAGTAATTAAGATTTAGGGATTTAGTCTATGTGGCAGTGCAATGTGGCATCCACATGGCATTTAACAACTTTCGTAAATAAGAAGGGCACTTTTGACCCAATAGTTAGACGGGAAGGATAGTTTTGAGCCGAAATATAGTTTAAAGGTAAATATGAACTATTTCGGATAGTTAGAATATTGGCTTCTTCTTTATCAACTTTATTCATTTTGATTCGTTCGTTTTACTTTCCATTTTAGTCCATTTCAATATAAAAATGTCTCTTCTATTTTTTGTCAACTTTTGTAATTTTGATTTTTCAAATGACATATTTCAAAGCACAATATCAAAAAACATTTTCATACATACTATATATCTTTAGTTTAAAAGTACAAGATTCAAAAAAAAAATCTTAAACTTTGTGGCAAATAAAAACTAGACAGATAAATTAAAATAGAAGAAGTATATAATTATGTTTTTTTGAAGCCCAAAAATGTCACAGTAGTGGTGGTTTCATGAAGAAAGAATGATCTCGCAAGTTTCAGACAGAATTGTTTCTTCTCTAATTTTCCTCCTCCTTCTTAGTTGTGTGTATAGTAAAAAGAATTCAAAATTATATGCAATTGAAGTATAATATTTGGGTCAAAATCATTTTCACCCAAACTTTACTTCAAAAATAAAACTCCCCCTCAATTTTGAACGATAGACATTCTCACCTCCTATATGCCAATTAATTTTTTATATGTCTATTTCACCCTTATTCATCTAAGTGAAAGTTTATGCCGACTTTAGATAGCCACCAATGGATTCTGCCTTTTTTATTATGTAATTGTACATGTTACAAAAAAAAAAAGCGTACATATATGTAATATATTGATATTGTATAAATAATATATAATCGTCTATATATTAATGTATAACCATGTGTGAGAGATGTATATACATCCATATACACTATTTATACATTGTTGTAGTTCATCTTCCTCAATGAGCTACTTTTTTTTTCTTTATAATTCTGAACAACTCAAATCTCCTCTAAACAGTTCCTAAATTTTAAAGATGAGCTACTCTTGATATTTTAAATTTTTTGATATATAATTCACTCAAAACAAATTCACATTTACGTTAAATTAAATTTTAAAATTTAAATTTTGAAATTCTTCAATAAACAATAAAAGCATGTAATAAAAGGTAAAATAGAAACTCTAAGTCAAACTTTTTAGATTTTGGTAGAGATATCAGCGAAGTGATAATTGTGATATTGGAAAACAAATACTCATATCCAATTATGTGACTAGACACTTCTTGGATTTTATTCTTGAAAAGAAATATCTTTTGACTTTTTTTTAATCATTAAATTTAGAAGATAGAAGTGAAAGAATAAATAGCAATAGAACAACAAAAACGGGTCGAATGATCATTTTGAATAATATTAAATATTAGGTTATTTTGGATAAAAAAAATTAATTTAATAGACATGTTATTTATTTTTTTCTTAAATCGTATCCAATCAAATTTTGTGATGTGAAATGGAGTACTATTTATGAATAGCAAAATTTAATATTTGCATGTACACATTTTAACAATATTCTTAATATAAATATATTATTTAGAAAAAAAATTCCTAGATTTGATCAAATCATATGGTATTCGGACTTCTAACTTGATCTTTTATTTATTGAGCTATTTTAAAGCAGAGAGGTGACAACACCAATATTTTGATGAATTTTAAACTACTAGATCCGATCTTTTATATTGAATGTAGTCAATCGTTTTGAGGTTATGAGAACAAAAAGTCATAGAGATGCAAGAAGTCTTGCTTTCACTATCGATCAACCGTCTTCTTAGTAGTGCTTTACCAGATTGACACCTTAATTGGTACTTATAACTATTCCTTGTGAGTTGTTATATTTATTCTAAGAGTGATATAACAAAATTAACATTCTATTTGTCAAATCAATATTGAACAAGTAAAGTCCATGTCATATGAATTGTGGGGGGAATGGTGTACTAAAAAAACTTGAGCTTCCAACGAATGTTCTCGTTGAAATACTGTAAAAAAATAAGAGATTTCTGATAAAAGATTTATTTAAAAACATTTTCGACAAGCAAATTTCCAACGGATTATCGGTTAATAAAGAGTAGGGAAATGGGACAAAAGAACACATAATGAGGACAGGGGCAGACAGACATGAGTCTTGATCAACCTGAGACTATGATGTAGACTCATCACCAAACCCCTATAGCCATCCAACATCATCCCATCAAGGCAATGCAGACATACTCAAAAGACTAGCAGTCTGTACTACATAGCCAAGACAACCATGCATTTTTTCCTACTTATGTAACATCTCCATGTGCCTTGCTCCTCCCTATCTCCCAATCTAAATACATAACTATTGTACTCTCTATCTATATATGTTTATGGTTTGGTGTCTGGTTTGAAAATGAGATATGTAAGTATTGAAATTTGTATAAGTAATGTCATGTTTGGTATAGCTGGTTAGAAGGTAAGGTATTCATGTATAAATTTAATATGATATTCGGTTTACAATTTTGAAATTTATATGACTAATACATGTAAAAGTTATAAGAAAATCTATGTATTATTTTATATAGGATAAAATATGGAACAGGTAATATATGAATAAATAAAATCTGCATAACTAATCTCTGGATGAAATAATATATAGATTTCGTCATAATTAGTCCATGTATTACTAATATCTGCATAAATCTAATCAACTCTCATACGACAAAGGGTCGTTTTGTTGTTGGTTACAGTTATGCAATTATTAGCAATACATGAATTAGTTATGTAAAATTTGATTATTTATGTATTAATTATTCCATCTTTTACCTTGTATAAAAGTAAGTCGAGTAGCGGTGTAGAGTCCAACTAAGACTTCCATGGATTATCACATTCATTTTTGATTGAGGAGATTCTTTCTGACCGCTAAACCTTCCTTGCTTTTGGAGATAGACTTGAAACCAAGCTCAAAGAATAGCTAAGTGAAAGTCAAATTAAAGGCTCCCTTTTTCAAATTGATTTCTTATACATGTTTTAGTTATACAAAATTATAAATTGATAATCAAATAGCATACTTGGTATAGTGAAATTAATAAAGAAGCTAAAATGCTACAAAATATGATACATTGTTAATTTTAATACATGAATGATTAACTTCTTAATCCGCAACTAAATGACCCGTTAGCTATTTAAAGGGTACTAGTACAATTAATTTGAATTTGTGCATTAGATAGAACTCGAGTATTGATATATTCCATGAAAGAAAAAAGAATCACACTGGTAAGAAGGCAGGACCACATGATGGAGGAGGGTACACAAATCGAAAGGCTTAGTTTTTCAAAGCGGATCCATTCTTGCCCCCCCCCCCCCCCTCCCCACACCCCCCAATTCTCTCTAACAAAAAAAGTACATGCTAAGAGCTAAACTACTAATATCGTGGCTAAGGTTATTAAGTTTACCAAGGAAAATAAACCAATTTTCGGCAAATTTGATTCTAAGGGTGCTCCTACCTGAAATTTTTAGATAAAAAATACGGAGAGATCTCAATTATCACATCATATCTTTTTTTGTGATAATTATATCTATTAGTATTGTTTTGTAATAAACTATCTGAATTTGCTTCAATTAAGTCTATCAAGGGAGCTCGGTAAAGTGTTTCCTATTGAAAATTTTTCTTTTCCAATACATAAATTCAGAACTTCGGAATAAAAATGAAAGAATCTCAATCATTATACTACACTCCTTTTGAAGTTTATTGTAACTATTACTATTCCTTCAGTCCTAATTTATGTGACTTACTTTTCTTTTTAGTTGATCCAAAAAAGAATGACACATTTCTATATTAAGTAACAATTTAACCATAAAATGTATATTTTACCCCTAATGAAATGATTTACAACTACACAAATTTCTATCATTCATTTTGGCCAACAAGTTTTAAAAGTCTCTGTGCCGAGTCAAACTACCTCACATAAAATGGGACGGAAGGAGTATTAATTATGTTGCAAACAAGTGATTTTTTTATACAATCACTACATAAAAAATGATCTTTAGCAGTAATTAATTAATGACAATAGCTCAATTACCGCTATATATGTATTTTTAGCGGCAATTAACACTCTTTGTACATGTTCTTAAAGTCTTTAGGGACATTGAATCTAATGACACTTAACTAATGTTGATAAAAATTATAATATTCTTTTATTAATGTGTATTTATCACCGCTAAAAATTATTTTTAGTCGTAAATGAGCAAGGAACTAAGGTGCAAATATATAATAGAAATATTTCAACCATACATATGTAAAACAAGTTAAAAGTAATAGACATGTCTGCATTCAATGTCCATTAATTAGTTACATGTTTCTGACAAGTGACCATTCCCCATTTGCATCTACCAACAATGGACCAATCTATATCTACACTCTGCTTCTACTGCTTTTGTGTAAGTATTTATTATTGCTACAATAACCACCGTACAGTTATAAATTCAGAGTTTTCACTAAATAAAATCTTAAAATGAACACTAAGTTATATATGCAATTTAACTTTTTGTCAATAGAGTTCGGATGAACATTCTCGCGCTCTTCTAGACCACTCTGATCAAGTGTCACAATATTATTGTAATTATTTACATGTGATCAAAATACTTTATATCGGAATTAGTATATGAACATGAATTTTGCTTGATTTTTTTTTTTTAAAAAAAGATTTGTGAGTGAAAATATTATTAGTTCACTTAAAACACACAACTAAAGCAAATATTACTGAAGTTTAGTACAATTGTACATACTTGTTGCCAAATTGTATTCATTAATACTCAACTTTGGTATATGGAAATACTAAATTTGAGTATTTGCTTATATGGAATTGCATTTTTAATAGTCAAACCATAACTGTTCGTAGATTACAATGTGACGGATCTAACACATATCATGTTGTCGGTAGGTTCATAAGAATCAGTAATTTTTATATTGACTTTATGCATATTATGAAATTTATAAAATATTTTAAAAAAAATTATTATGAACTCAATTATCATTATTATTATTATATAAAAACTTGAGTCAAAAGATTTTTTATTTTTTTAAAACATTCTCTCTACCTTCATAAGGTAGTAGTAAGATCACGTACATTCTACTCTCCTTATATTTCACTTATTGGAATTTCATTGAGTATGTTATTGTTAGTGTTATTGTATTAATTTGAGATCGTCATAGAAATTCATAAACTTCAAATCTTGAATTCGTCTCTTACTTACTTACTCTTAAATTATTAACACGTGTACAAAGCTCTTACCACAGCGACTTTTGAGTACTTAGCAAACAACTACATAATTATAAAGCAAAAGTAATGAGTTGGAAAATTGGACACTAAAAAGTAGTTGCAAGAATATACACAAATGGAACTTTCTTAATTCAGAAATTAGCATACTAGTGACAACAATTATGAAGATCATCATGACTTCCATTATTGGGGTAGACCTGGGAATTAACTTGCTGGTGCATACAATAATTAGTTAGAATGTGTATCAGGTCAACTTGTACATATTTCGATATAATTATGCTTGTGTTCACTTATTGACAATACAATTACCACACAAACAAGTATGATTGTGTTAGGAAAAAGAATAAAAAAAGCATGTGAGTATATGCTTTACTTGAATCGAGAATATAGCTCAATTAGTAAAATTCCATCATTACAAAGTCATCACAATTATAGGTTAAATTAAACGACTAAGAGCAAAACTTGATTAAAAGGGTATTTAGGGCTGATTTACACAAATACTCACTTCTTGATGCTCTATTTGAAAGTTGACCACTTTTTCAAAATTCGATTAATGAATTGAAGTTCGATAGTGACCTTGATAGTGGCTATTGACTAGAAAATCATTCAAATTAAAATTAATTATTGTATTCAAATCACACGTCTAATTTTAAAAATATAACCAACTTATAGATACAAAACCACAAAAAGTGGTCAATTAATATAAATAACATGATAAAGCGGTCCTTATCAAGAGATTTTCCAATCTCTTATGACACTGAATTAGATCTAGGCAAAGAAGAAGACAAGTTGATGAATTGAATACAATCATCAATTGCCTCTGCCCTATGTGAGTCAATATTTAGGGCAGCGGTTGGCTTAGCAGAAATTGTTGCTCTCTCTGACGAATTAGTAACTTTCCTACAACTTCTCTTTGAAGAAGATACCATCTTTATAAGTGCAGCCATTTTTCCTCCAAGATGTTTGAAAATCTTAATAGGGGATAATTGGGATCTATTAGGCATCTTGAAGCTACAACTTGTTGTGGTGGTGGTGGTACTTCTTGCATCATTTGTAGTACCATCAACAACACTCTTTGTAGAGTTTTGCTTTTGAAACTTGCTTGCTATCTTTGTATTCTTGGTCATCTCTTGCTTCACCACACTCCCTCCTTCACACCCTCTTACCGGCATCTTGAAATCAAAGATGATTTAATGTAAACTGACTTGAACACCACATGTATATATTTTTTTTTTAAAAAAATATACTAACTTTAGTATAGGTAGTGAGAAAATTGATTCCTTGGAAGATTACTAGAAATTGGAATGAAGAAAGAGGGTGAACATGGTTTGTGTTTATATAGAGAAAAACAAAAGGGTAGAAAAAGTAATGATGAAAAATTGAGGGACAAAAAGGTTACTAGCTAGGCTCTCAAACTTTGGTGCATGTATAATGTAAACATACCATGGACAATGCTAGTCAATGGGAAAGTGACTTATCTTGTTTACCTATCTAAGATCCTGCCAGAAATATTAACTCTCATCAAATGGTTACACCAACTAAAACAAAGTTGTAATATTATCTTAAAAATATTTATATAAAATGTAGTCAAACATAATGAAGGTCGAGGCAGGAGTATGGAGATGGTGGTATTGACAGGTCTAGAATTTTTATTTAGAGGATCCGAAAAATAAAAATATAGTGTTTGAAATTTAAAATTGAAATCTGAAAGTGATTTTGAATTCTCTAAATTATCAAATAAATATCTAATCTTGTATTAAAAAGGATAGAAAGATTCAACGTAACTAGCAAAAATGCCCTTCTTTTTCTTATCATTTTTTTGTCTCTTGTCAAATAGAAAGTAAATTGACAAGTAAGATGCTAATTGTCGTGTCCTTACACGGCCGGATCTAAAGTTAGGCAAGTGAAAACATTTGTGTTAGATAGAAATGTGCATCGATCGATTCGATTTGATTTTATGTATTTATAATTTGATATTGATTTTTAATTAGTGAACACATTAAATCGACAATTAAATAATAAGATATTATCTCAAATATTCCACAAATTTATGGAATATTTATAAAGAGATCAAATCCAAATCAACTTAATTCGAGAAATATGTCATTAACGGCCCTTGAGTTATGAAGATCAAGTCCAAATCATCCTAATTTGGGAAATATGCCACTAAAGGCCCTCGAATTATGAAGATCACCTAGTTCGAGAAATACATCACTAATGACCCTCGAATTAAGGAAATCAAGTCTAAATCATCCAAGTTTGAAAAATACGCCACTAACGCTCGAATTACGGAGAAGTCTAAAGAGAGAAAAATCAAGGGAGGAACAAAATTTACTCACGATCTTGATCAATAAAATTATGTTTCTTCATATTTTTTTTAAAAAAAGAAGAGATTTATCATCCATTATCGGTTACTTGATTTTTGATTCTTAATAATTTGATTTAACCAATAAAAAAATACTCATATATATAATGTTTATAAAATAGTAGCAAAAATATAGGTGCAGCACAAAATTATATATTGAGCACTCTTATTTAAGAATAAATTGCACAAATTCCTTTTAAAGACTCAAACAATAAATTGTGAAAATAACATTAATTATCTATCTCTATCACAAATAATTTAAAAAGTATAATATAAATAGATTTTTTAATCAATAGAGAGGAACCTAAGAATATCACTGTCTTTCATTTAAAAAGAAAATAAAAAAAATCACTGCCTATATGCATTCATTGAACTTCATTAATTCACGTAGATTAATTATTAGTAGTGATTAAGTACTAAATGAATTATAAAAACATAAGTAAATAATGAATTTCATAAGATTATGCATAAATACATACTAAATGAACTATAAAAACATAAGTAAATAATACTCATTCCATTTAAAAAAGAATAACCTACTTTTCTATTTAGTCTATTTCTAAAAGAAAGACCCCCACCCTTTTTTTAGCAACACTTTAATTTCAGCTCTCCAAGTTACATATGTATAAGACCACAAGATTAAAGAGAATTTTGATACATTTGACATAACTACTTCCTTTGTCTCATTTTATGTGAGGTACTCACTCTGTCTCATTTTATGTGAGGTAGTTTGACTCGGTACAAAGTTAAAGAAAGAAAGAAAGACTTTTAAAACTTGTGGTCCAAAATGAATGATAGAAATTTGTGTTACTGTAAATTATTTTATTAAGGGTAAAATAGACATTTTATAGTTAAATTGTTACTTAATATAGAAATGTGTCATTCTTTTTTGGACTGACTAAAAAGAAATGTTAATCACATAAATTGGGACTGAGGGAGTACTATTCTCTTTCTCCCATATTACATGTACACCTTACTATAAATATTTGTTCCATAATACTTTCTTCATCCATTTTTATTTGTCATGTTATGTTTTTCGAAAATCAATTTGACTAATTTTCAAAGTTAAATTAGATTATTTTAATTTGATATTTTAAACAAAAAATTTAGATATTCAAAAACTATACAAAAAGTACTATAAATTGCATTTTTTTTTTGCATATCAATATTGTAACGGCTTGATTTTCGTCGTTATGGAAAAGCCAATGAGAAAGAATTGGGGCAAGAAAACTTTTTTGTAGTAACTTGAGATTTCCTGGCCTAGTCCAGATTTGGACGAAATTGGAGTCAGGGTCTAGGAAAATCTGGCAAATGAGAGATCTATTAATGAATCTGATTACATAAGTGAATAGCTAATACGTTAAGGAACCCGTACGACTTTACGAAATTAAATTCGGGTGAGTAGAACTCCCGAAATCGATCTTAGCGTGAATGGTATTTTCTGAGCGTCGTTGGTCAAATGTGTGTTGTGAAATGGGGGTCTTGGAATTATTAAAATAGCTCACTGGTTTTGTGCAAGCCGTTGGGGTGGGATTTCTGCTGCTAGGGTGGGGCTGCTGTGGAGGGTTGGGTCCCGCTGTGGAAGGACAGACACGACTTAAGTTGGAAATAAAACCCCTAAACAACCTTATTATGCATTTTTTGACTTTTAGAGCTAAGGAACGAACCCCAGACTTGTTCTTGACCCTTTTTCACCATTCTTGAGGCTAAAAATAAGATTTTAACTCTTTAAATCCGTTTTTCGATCAGTAGAACGTAATAGAATAGTTGAATATTGATTGGTGGTGGTGGGGGGGGGGGGGTTGTTATAGATTCTATCGTGGAAACAACCCTAATTTGAATAATTGGGATCATGAGTTTGATCTAGGTTTCATAGAATTGTTAGCAATTCGGGTAATTAGTGATTGTTTATTGATTCCCATATTATATTGATTGTTTGTAGACCAAGAACAATCGGAATGAATCCAAAAAGGGAAGGATAAAGTTTCTTAGGGTTTCAAGCTTGTTTCGAGGTAGGTGATGGTTGTGATTTCATATTGGTGTGATATATGTTTGTAATTGCTCACTCTAATGCATGTATGTATACGAATGTTGCATTATTGATCACCCTAACCGTAATTGAGGATAATTGAATAATTGTATGCCATGAATCACCTCTTGTTGTATGATTGTAAGAATATACATTGTGATTTTAATTATGGTTTGTTGAATGGATCGGGTGTTGTGTTCCGACACACTAAATATGGGATCGGTTGCCACGTTCCGGCATAAATATGGGATCGGTTGCCACGTTCCGACATAAGCATTGGATCGGGTACCACATTCCGGTATGCTAACAGTTTGGGTGTGGGTTCCATGAGAGAACTATTGAATTGAATTTCGTAAGAGGACTATTGAATTGTGTTGTGTATCTACTTGTGATGAGTTCATTCATATCTAATGACAATTGATATTGGAAGACAGTATGTTGCTCTAAATTGATATAACTATGATATGTGAAAATCGTGAAGTTGTTCATTGTTCGTATAAGATGACTAATATTGTATATGTTCGGTATATGCTAGTTTTATAATGTTGTGGTTACTTGCATGTGTTTCACTTATTAGGATAGCCACGTGATCCCACCAGTACACTGTGGTTGTGTATTAATACTGCACTTGCTTGTTCTTTGTTGAGTACAAGACATCTTCAGGCGGCTATTGATAGGCGTCAACTAGGTGACTATTGAGCGTGACCGTATTCAAGGGTGAACAATTCTTTCAGGCTTCCATGGATCTTTCTTGTTTAAGTCCACTCTTTTCGGACTCAGACTATTTGTTTAAGGTGTTTGTTTTGTGTCGGGGTTGTACCCCTTGTTCTTAGACTTGTCGTTAGTAGAGTTTTGGTACAATGACTCTCAGGTTCTAAGGGTTGTTCTTCCACATTAATTTGGCTAGTTTATTTAAACCTTGGAGTTTATGGGAACTCCATTTTATAGTCATGTTTTTGTATCTTCAAATGCCTTAGTTTTCATAAAATTTGTTAGTTTGGGTTGTAGTAATGGTTCTCCCACCGGAGGGTTAGTGTGGGTGCCAATCACGACTGTCTGTATCGTGACAAATATGATGAAAAATACATCATAAAATGTGAGTCAAAGTTTTATAATTTAACTCTAAAAAAGAAAACTATGAGAATTAATAGTGGACAAAGGTAGTACTTGATCACTAACTAATTTAGGATAAAATTAATATTTTTTATGTTTTATCCTATAATTAATAGAGTAAATTTTAGGTTTAGCAAACATAAAAATCAAATTAGCGCTCTATAACTTCAATTTTTCTATTTGCGCTCCATAGCAAATATAGCTTGCTATGGGGCATCAGATTTGTATAAATCGCAAACATAAATCTCGTTTGTATAAAAGTGCAGCGGTTGTATATGTATATCAGTTAGATAATTGTATATATGTAATTACTATGTATATGTATCAATGATTGTGTTTGTATATCTGCATAAAATTTGAATTTGTATACAATTGAATCAAAATAAAACATTTGTATATCAAATCTCTCCCTCTCTCTCACTTTATACAACACAAATTATACATTGTAATTTGTATAATTTGTGTTTGTATTATATAATTTATGTTTGTATAAAGTGAGAAAGAGAGAAAGGCAAAGAGAACTAGTAGAGGAAGATCTATATTTGTATAATTATAAGTGTATAGGACGAAAATATATGTATATATATATATATATATATATATAGTTTTCTCTCGTTTTATACAAACACAAACATAATTTATACATTTGTGTTTGTACAAAGTGAAAGAGGTGAGAGAGAGTGACGAGTGAGATCATGGAGAGTGGCGAGCGAGATTTCTAGGGAGAGAGGAGAATGACAAAATGTTTGTTACAAATTAGAATTAAATGAAACAGTGGTTAAACATTTAATTTGAATTAATAGTTTGTTATTTTATACAATTTTCCCTAATTAATATGACCTCCGAAAGTTTAAACAATTTTTGAAGATCTAAGAATTTCGTTTTTTGAGAGACTAATTAATATAAAAAAATAATAAATTTGATCAATCTATTAATGATTTTTTAATTATTATATAAAATAAAAAAAATATTCATAATGCGAATAAATTAAAAACGTTTGTGTACTTTAGATATTCCATATTAGTAAAGTTACGAGAAGGAAACAATTTCTCTATTTGGATTAATGATTATAGAGTCATCATTAAAGATTCTACCACCATATTTCCAACTAATTAATTTAGATTATTGAGTAATCATTAAAGCTCAAATGCTAGCAGCGGCTAGTGCATGTAACCTTTAAGTAGTAGCCCCAGTGGAGCACCAACTGCATATTCTCCCGATTTATGTGATATAATTTGATTTTATACGAAATTTAATAAATAAATAATGATTTTTTAAAAAAATATATGGTTTAAAATAAGTCATAAATATTTATATGTTCATTTTACTAAGGATAAAATAAATATTTAAAGTTAAACTGTTATTAAATATAAAAATGTATCATTCTCTTTTAGATTAATAAAAACGAAAAATAAATCATACAAATTAAGACAGTGTTATTAAATATAAAAATGTATCATTCTCTATTAGATTAATAAAAACGAAAAATAAATCATATAAATTAAAACAGAGGGAGTATTATAAACTAATTCAAGAAAAGCTTGGGCTGACCCATCTACTATCTTATGCAAAACTAAATTTAACAAAAATATATAATTTGATAAAAGTGCAGTGAAATAGTGCCATGGGGTCAATTAGGAAAATAAATTAAGGAGGCTTGGTGGACAAAAGATATTAAAAAGAATGGGAAAAGGGCACCAAGAAAAAGATGGACAAAATGAGTCTTCAAGAATGATGAAAAGGATCATCTAATCACTTTTCTTTCTGAGTTTAATTTTTATAAATCAAAAGGCATCTAGGTGTATTAAGCTTTTGTTGCGTATCGGATTTTGAGAATGATTTGATCATAACAGTCTATTATACATAATTTTATTTCATATTTCTAAAAAAGTAATTATTTCTATCATTTGAATCGGTGGCGATCTTATAGTTGCATAGCAACAACTTTTATAATTTTAATTAATAAGAAATAATTATGAATAATTATTCAAAATAAATGAAATTGATGACCTATTACGAAGAAGTTTAATTGATGTTGCATATTGTGATCCTTAGAAAGAGTAAGTTTTCATTTGACAATTTTTTGAAGAATGTGTTGGCATTTGCTTCATATTGCTCAATTTGCAATTTAGACTTTTGATTAGTTACACATCTCGTGAAAATGCTACAATATGATACCAATAAAGCCAAGTCAATCACAGTTTCATCCAATTAAGGATAACAACCTGCTTAAGGATTTTTTGTTCTCCATCAAATATCAAATCTTTTGGAAAGGCCCGGTGAACATAAGGTCCCACTCACTATTCATGACCAGACAAAAAAGAACCACTAGCCTAGAGAATCAAATAGGGAATAGGCCATGAGTTCACACGCTTGCCCAAAGATGAAGGGGAAGAAAGAGATGCCAGGGTCAGAGTAACCGGAGGGGGCATGAAATGAACCCGAAAGGGAAGCCATGATGAGTCCAAGATTTGGACTCATTTAGGGCTTTATTTATATAGATTTAGTTTCCTCAAATGCTTGTTTTGTGTCAATAACTGATATAAAACCCTTGATTTTCAAGTATATGGATTGAGGAACAATGCAAGAACACTAATTTGCAAAAAGGAACGAAGTAAGCTGAAAGAGTGAAGAAAAGAGAGCATGGTGATCGCCAAGTCTACTTGGCAAGTCGTTGAAGGGCTTCTTGACCACCTAAAGTTCTAGTATGCCAAACTATGAAGGAGAAAATCAAGTCGGCGAGAGAAAGGAGCGGTCGACGGATCGCCGAGTGGTTCCGCGATGCAGTGTTGGATCGCCCAAAGTTACAGACCTTAAGGATGCTGAAGGCTAGGACAGAAAGGCGATGAAATTGGCTAAAGGCCTCATCGCCGAGTGGATCGGCGAGCCCGACTTACTACACCGAATGACTCTTCGCAACACATTTTTGGAGACTTTGAATACATTTTTGAACATTTATTTTAGGATGATATTTTTCATTACATAGAATCTTCAGTTGAGAATTGAAAGAATTCTGAGTATTGAGACAAGTTTTTCCTTAGCTTTGAAGAATTCAAGTTTTTCACTTTTGAGAAATTGGAAATGATCTTTGAGATTCTTCAATTTTGACCTTTGTAAAGACGAAATCAATCTTACCCAGTTGATGAAAACTCAATTTGGTAACGATTTTTATCTTTTTATGATGTCCAACTAAAACCCCAATTCTTGGGGTGTCATTATGTGATTATGGGTTGATTTTATTTATGGGTGTTGCTAATTATTAGTTTAAATGTTGTTTAGAAGTGATTTCAATCATTAATTGTGTTTAATTTAAGCATTGTAGTTGCAAATGCGGTTCTACCTTTGTGTATTTGGCTTGCTCGAGAGAGAGGTTTTAAAATCAAGATTATTGATCGATGGTCTGTGGGTATTGGGTTGTTATGGGTTCAGCTCGAGAGAGTAAATCCTAAAACCTTTTCCACACAATCAACTCGAGAGAGTGAATGGATTAAAGCGTAGGCTATTCTTATTTTACATGCTTGTCGATGTTCGATAGAAATCGACTTGATTCGGGGTAATTGTTCGAAAGAAAGTTTACCTCCTCTATAGTCAAGCTTATTCATTAATTTACAGCTATTTCCTAACAGTTGCAATTACCCATTTGTCTACATTAGCCTATTATCGAATCACATCCCAAGAACTTGTTTCATTATTGTTATTTTTGTATTATTTGCAGCTGTTACAGTTGATAATTAAAACCAAAACCCCCTTATTTGACATTCGTATCACTGCCTGATTTGAATTATGTTTTTATTCGATAATGTCTATTCCTACGGCTAATTTGAACATGTTCACACTTTACTATTGAATCTTAAAAACGTATCACTTCTTGTGGGATTAGACCCCAACTCATTTAGTTGGGTTATATACTGACTAATGATCGTTGTCGCTTAGAATTGGATAAAGCGTCTTTGATAACGTTATTCAATCAAAATGGCACCGCTGTCGGGGATTGGTATTGGTTAAGATTCTTTGGTTAAGTTGAATTTTTGTTCTTGTTAGTCATAGTTGAATCTACTTATTTTTAGTTTGGTTTGCGTGTTTTTGTTTGAAACAGAAGAAATTAGTGTTAACCGGAGCAATTGTAGCCAAGTGGGCCACCAAGATGACATCAACAACCTCAATAATGTCAATGAGACGAATGTTAATAACCCTCATCTAATAGGTGGAATTGGTGTCCTTCGCTTGCCCTCGGCTGAAGGGAACGATGTGTTCCATATTACAAGTACCATGTTGCAGCTCTTGCAATTGAAAGGGTTATTTGGTGGGTTGGCTCATGAGGATCCCCATGAGCACATAAGAAACTTTGTTGATGTTTGTGGGCCGTTCTCCTTCAAGAACATATCCCAAGAGTCGGTTCGGTTGAGGTTGTTCCTATTTTTTTAATGGGAGAAACATGTAAGTAGTTGGCTGATTTTCCAAGAGAATCAATCACTTCGTGGGAAAAGCTTGTTACCACATTTCAAGTGAGATTTTTCCCTCCTTCGAAGATGATGACACTTCGGGACAACATCCAAAGTTTCAAGCATTTGGAGGATGAACCAATTTATGAGACTTGGCTATGATTCAAGAAGTTAATGCTGCAATACTCAACTCATGGGTTTGCCCGACAACATTTCGAAGCCTTGATTCGGCGAACAAGGGTGTAGCTGACAAACTCTCTCTAGGAGGTTTGATGCAACAACCTTACAGTATGGCAACCTAACTTTTGGATGGTATGACCATAATAAATCGGGCTTAGTACACCCACGAAGATTAGGTCTCCCCTCTCACGTTTAAATTGACCAAGGAGCAACTTGAGAAAGATCAAAAGAGGGACCAAAACATGCCCAAGATCATGACTCAACTTGACATTTTGTCCAAAAATGTCATTGGAGCTGGTGCTAGAAGTGTTAATATTGTGGGTGTCGGGTGTGTAAACCCCGAAGAGACCAAGTTTGAAGCGTTATACAACGAGGAGGTGAATTTCCTATCCAACCAAAGAGGTGGTTGTCGTGCAAACTACCCTAGGCAGGGTGGTAACCAAGGTTGGAACATGGATGAAGGTTGGAGAGATTGTGATAGAGAGTGGAGGGATCATAATCCAACTTGGAAGGAAAGGGATAAGGAGAAGGACAAGTACATTCTTCCCCACGAGCGTCAAAAGCAAAAGGATTTTGAGGGTGGCCGGTCTGAGGATATATTACCTCGTATTCTCAATAGGGTTAAGGGGTCTGATAAAATTTTGAAAGAGATGAAGGAAGATGTGTCAACCCTTAGCCAGGCGGTTACCTCTCATTCCGTTTCTATCAAACAATTTGAGAACCAAATGGGTTATATTTCGTCTCATTTAAACCCGAGACAACAAGGGGGGTTGCCTAGTAATACTATGGCCAACCCCAAGAATGAAGTTTGAGTAAGGACTTGCGTCGTGCTACGACGTTAACTATGGCGCTGCTTGGGAGGCAACCCAAGTTTTATTTGCTTTCCTTTTTTTTTCAAAATAACTGTGTGTTGATTGTGCAAGTTAAAGTGTGGAATGTGTTTGAAAAGTGCAATTGGCTAGCTAAATGTCCAGTCGGCGACTCGCTAATGAAGTTGGCTAGCCCAACTTGGACCGCCGTTGGACTCAAGAAATTCTAAGGTTGGAGTCTGTAAAACTCGACGGGCCCATGAGAAAAAGTGTCAACTCGGCGTGTTGCCGAGTGGGTCAGCGAGCAAGACTAATGTCACCGAAAGGGTGAGAACTGGACGATTTTAAAAGCCAAAAGTTTAAACTTTCAAACTCTTTCACATTGCCTCACTTTTTAACTTTCCAAACTCGCACCCGCAATATATTTTCCTGTACTTTTGCATAATTACCACTTTTTAGTCATCAATTATGTGTTTGGAGTTGGATATCTTTGTCGCCTAACATTTCAACTTATTTATTCGGCATTAAAGATTGGTTTTCCAAACCCCAAACTCGTATTTAGCAATTTTACTCCTTTGCAATTGTTTTTATCTTAGTGATGTGTTCTGGGCCTCTCTGAATCGTAAATGTGAGCCTGTTTAATTTGAATAACTTGCGTAAAACGCCAATATTGTTGATTTCCCGAATTTTGTGCTTAGAAATTGGTCTAAATTGTTGGATTGTGCTAAATTGTTAATGGGTCTAGTCGGGTGAAGTCTGAGTAACCAACATTTGTGCCAAATGACGTGCTTTTCCTAATAATGGAGTAGTTGGCGTCATTCTTAAGGGCTAAAGTCGTCAAATAGCCAAATTTTTTCAAACCGAGAGAAGTCTGAGTATTTTGGGGGCATGGGACTTATGGGTCTTAGTCTAATTGAGTTAGTGTATGGTTTGATTTTGTTTTTGTGGGTTGCGGGGTTGATTTTTGAAGTTAGGGTTAAAAATAAGCACGTTAGGCAGTTTGGCGAGCAGGGTTGAGCTCGCAGAACTACTTGGCGGTTCACTGAATCCCCCTATATCACCTTTAATTTTAGGCTAATCTTGAGTATGGGTTCTGTAACTTTCGGTGAGAAACTTGAGTTCGCCGAAAGTCTTCTTTGATCGCCCTTTCTGCTCCCCTAACCCCTAAAATACACTACAACTTTCGGCGGGCTTGTCTTTGTTTGCCGAATGCTGTCGGCAATTCACCGAAAGACCCTTCCCATCACCGTTATGCCAATTTTTTTGAGAATTTTTTAGCGAATCCTTTCGGCGAGCCCGATATAGCTCACCAAAGTGATTCGGCGACTCGTCGATCGGTTCGGCGAGTCTGCCTACATATGTTTTTATGTGATTTTTCTTGAAATGAATCTGAATCTTTTTGATTTTTTGCAGGTATGGCTAGAACAAACCTAGACATGCCACTCCGTAAAAGAATACGGGGCATAGTGCTAAATCAAGGGGGAACCAATCCTCCTAAAAAGGGAAGGACAGAGCCTCCAAAAGGAGGCAAGGGCAAGAGGCCCGTGACTGAGGTTTCGGAGCACAACTCCAGCAGCGAGGGAGAGTCAATTGACTCCCAAACTGCATTATCTAAGCCGGAGGATGATCAGTCACTACATTCCTGACAGGGGGGAGATTCGTGCTAGGTCTCGCCCAGACCCATCGAGGGCTCCAGCAGTCACCCTTCCTACAACAACTACAATGCCAGCTCCGGCACCACCTGTGTCCCCAGTGCCACTAATACAAATTTCTCCTTCCCGATTACTTAACAGATTAAAAGCCGATGGGTTGAGTACAACTCTAGAGGAGAATTTGCTATCCACAGAGGGCTTAGTGGATATATATTCCACTATGAGGGACACCCTCTAGTTTCACCAGTTCGAGAAGTTCACAAGGCCCTGAGGCCCTATATTTCTACACGGGTTTGAGAGTTTTACTCGACATATGGTGACCTGGTCCTAAAGGTAAGAAGAAGGCCATTGCTTTCAGATCAGTGGGGTCCATCATAGTACGGGGGACAATAGTGCACTGTAGCCGTGATCACATAAACAGAGTATTTGATAAAGGGTCAGTATTTGACTACCTAAATATGGCTACCACTACGACACCCTTAGATAAGCTCAAGGGCTGAATAGCTCCCCTCATCTCTGACATCACCTCGAGGTGGATTGAGGCTGAAGTGTCGATCGAGAAGAGGGATTTGAATGTAGCTGCGTAATATTGGTTTGGATTCATCAGCAAATCCATTATGCCATCACAAAACGAATTCATCCTCCGCCATGCTAAGGTAGCCTTCCTTGGTTTGATCATATCTAGGAAGCGCATTGACATGAGACTCATCATAGAGTAGGAGATATCCATGAGGGCCAAGCAGATATAAACGTCCCTTCTATTCCAGGTGCTGATTACAGAGCGGTGCCGACGTGCTGTAGTTCCTCGTGATAAGACGAGAGATATTTAGGTCACTCCCACATCCTCCACAGACATTCAACGTATAGAGGTCGAGTACACTCGAGAGAAGGCATACAGAAGGAGAGCAGCCCCGGTAGATGCATCCCAGAGGTGGATGTTCACTCCATACCTGCAGAGGCACCTTTGCCTACTCCGGCCTCCGGGCCTTCATGTACTTCCAGTTCCTCCCGAACTTCTGGTGCTTTTACTGCCGACCAAGATCACTCAAGCCATGCTCCTGAAGATGGGACACTTAGCCCATTTTGCAGATGTGAGGGCTACTTTATTGGAGGTTGCACTACTATGGATGATTGAGAGTGCCATCCTAGCTGCACCGATTCCCTTACGAGCATTTATTGAAATCTTATAGCGAGAGTTAAGACTTGTGAGAGCAGACAGGGGGAGACTTCTGAGGTGAAGGCTTTGAAAGTCGAGGTTGTATATCTGAGGAAAGATGTGGGCTACTTGAAGTCCACTGACTTCACTTCATTATTAGAGGCAACAAATGATGTGGATGTCCCGGCCAGTTTTGAGATTCCTCCGATTATACGCGGAGATGTGCCGATGAATGATGTGGCAGCTGATGAATCGGAGGCAGAGACCAAAGAAGAGCAGATTGAGGTGAGAAAGGAGAGCATACATGGAGACCTGCCAGATTTGGAGGAGATGATTGTACAGTCAGAGGTCGTTTGGTAGAGTGTATAAGAATAATGCAAAATATAGTGCATTAGTAATGCTTGCATTTGTAATGCTTGTATTAGTTATGCTTGCATTAGATATGATGAGATTTTTTTTATGCAATGTTTGGTTTGGTGTTCTAAAAATATTATGTATTACATAATTTTTTTTAGAAAAAAATATTTATTTACAAAATACCCTCCACAAATATAATGGAAAGGATGTAAAAAAAGTTTTTGAGGGCAATTATGTCTTTAATAATGTTAATGCATGCATTAGAACCCATTGCATTACTAATGCATAGAAATAAATGGTATTAGTAATACACTCTTCAATACACAATAGAGTGTTTTACTAATACAATCATTAGTTATGCATAGGTTAGAAAAGTGTACCAAACAAGGTGCTAGTAATACATCAAGCTAATGCAAGCATTATTTTCTCCAATACACTCTATTAAACAATCCCTCAGTGATTCAGACATCTCTGACAGAGACATCCATGGTAGACCCTAGTGGTTCGAGTGCTGCTGCTGCTGCTACACCGGGCATGACACCACAGATGGAGCGACTGAATAGACAGGACTTTTCTTTACCTCCCTCTTTGTCATTTTTATTCATTTGTAGATGTTTTTATTGCATTTGAGGACAAATTGCTTTTTGTTTGTAGTAGGGGGTGAGGTATTTCCATACCTAGCTCTTGTGTTGATGATCCTATCTCTTGTATTGATGATATTTTTTATATATATTGGTTTTGTGCTATCTATTGTGTTTTGGCACTACGTTATGGATATTTGAGCTTGTGACTCCTTGTTTTAATTGCAAATGGTTTTTAGGCCCTTCTGAAAAAAATTTGCCGCCTTTTGATTGTGTTTAATTGTGGTTGTTCTTGTGAAAATTTGGTATCGATTATGGTCAATACTGATGACTTGAATAGTGCTATCAATCGAACAAACATGAATGTGCAGCTACGATGATGTCAGATGAAGTTACATAGGCAATACGTGAATCGTTTACATCTGGTTATGACTTAGCCGATTATCAAATTGAGTCTCATGTACTGAACATTGCACATTAGCGAAAGTTTGGAGTCTTGTTTGATATTGGTGTCAATGCCTTGTGTGATGAGCTTACCGTAAACCATATGTGATGACACCTAGAATTTGCCCCGTTGGTCTGGTTGACTAAGTGATATGAGCTCTTGAAATGATCTTAGGCAACAATTTGAAAGAGTGAAACAATTTGACATTATACCTCTTTTGTGACCTACCTTGTGAGTGTGTGAACTTTGCTTGAACACCCTTTAAGCCTTAGCCTTTTTTTGTAAGAAATTTGATGCAAATGAGACCTCTTTTTCTCCCTTCACCCATAATCCTCATGAAGTGTGGTTTGTTTAAATAGCCAACTTCAGCCAAAAGCTTAAGTTGGGGATGTGGTGAAAAGAGAAGATAAATAAAGAAGTGCAAAGAAGTCCCCCTTGACCCATGGTTGTGAGAAAGATGGAACCCATTCATAAAAAAAAAGAATGAAAAAAAAAATGAAAAAGTTGTGGAATAAATTTGTGAAAGTACAAAACAAATGGGGTGATCGATATTCCATGGAATGTAAATGATGGGGTGATTTGTGAGCATGAATAAGAATGGTGAAGAAAAGGAAAGGAAGTATTATTCACACCACATTTCATGAGGATATTAACCAATGAGCATAACTGATCATACATTTACACTCAGCCCCGTTACAAGACTTAAAAAGACCTTTTTGATCTTGAGTAAGCTGAAGCAAGTGTTAGTTGAAAAACAAGGGCAAACCTATGGGTGGAGTCATGCATGTGTTCATCTTTGCGAGTGTGAGAGTTGTTTGTGATTCCGGAGCTATAAATTATTAAACAATTGTGAGTGAATATGGAATCATCTCTGTGTGAGGGCATTTGAGTACCTTTGTTGAGCTTGAACTTGAATTTGAATTTGAAGCAAGTATTGTGAACTTGAGAATATTTGATAATGGTGAGTCACAACTTGAATATATGAGTGCACAATTGATCCTTGCATAAGTAAGTTGAGTATTGTTGTGTACATTCATGATTGAGTCTTGTGCAGCATTGTTTGAGATATCTTTTTTGAATTGCTGAACTTGTGTTTTACTTGAGGACAAGCAAAAGTTTAAGCTGGAGGTATTGATGAGTTCGAGATTTAGACTCATTTAGGGCTTTATTTTTATAGATTTAGTGTCCTCAAATGCTTGTTTTATGCCAATAACTGATGTAAAACCCTTGATTTCCAGGTATATAGATTGAGGAACAATGCAAGGACACTAATTTGCAAAAAGAAACGAAGTACACTAAAAGAGTGAAGAAAAGAAAGGCTGCTGATCGCCAAATCTACTTGGCGAGTAGCCGAAGGGCTTCTTGACCTCCTAAAGTTCCAGTGTGCCAAGCTCTGAAAGAGAAAATCAAGTCGGCGAGAGAAAGGAGTGGTCGGTGGATCACCGAGTGGTTCTGCAATGCAGTGTTGAATCGCCCAAAGTTACAGACCTTGAGGATGCTGAAGGCTAGAACAGAAAGGCGATGAAATTGGCTAAAGGGCGTATCGCCGAGTAGATCGGCGAGCCCGACTTATTGCGCCGAATGGCTCTTCGCAACACATTTTTGGCAACTATAGATACATTTTTGAACATTTAGTTTAGGATGATATTTTTCATTACATTGAATCTTCAGTTGAGAATTGAAAGAATTCTGAGTATTGAGACAAATTTTTCCATAGCTTTGAAGAATTGAAGTTTTTCACTTTTGAGAAATTGGACGTGGGTCTTTGAGATTCTTCAATTTGGACCTTTGTAAAGACGAAGTCAATCTTACCCAGTTGATGAAAACTAAATTTGGTAATGATTTTTATCTTTTTATGATGTCCAGCTAAAATCTCAATTCTTGGGGTATGATTATGTGATTATGGACTGATTTAGTTTATGGGCATTGCTAATTGTTAGTTTAAATGTTGTTTTGAAGTGATTTCAATCATTTTTTGTGGTTTAATTTAAGCATTGTAGTTGCAAATGCAATTCTACCTTTGTGTTTTTGGCTTGCTCGAGAGAGAGGTTTTAAAATCAAGATTATTGATTGATGGTCTGTGGGTATTGGGTTATTATGGGTTCAGCTTAAGAGAGTGAATCCTAAACCCTTTTCCACACATTCAACTCAAGAGAGTGAATGGACTAAAGCGTGTTCTTATTTTGCATGCTTGTCGATGTTCGAGAGAAATCAACTTGATTCGGATATTGTTCGAGAGAAAGTTTACCTCCTCTTTAGTCTAGCTTATTCACTAATTTACAGTTATTTCCTAACAGTTGCAATTACCCATTTGTCTACATTAGCCTATAATAGAATCACATCCCAAGAACCCGTTTCATTATTGTTATTTTCATATTATTTGCAGTTGTTATAGTTGATAATTAAAACCAAAACCCCCTTATTTGACATTCATGTCACCCCCTGATTTAAATTATGTTTTTATTCAATAATATATATTCCTATGGCTGATTTGAACATGTTCACACTTTACTATTGAATCTTAAACACGTATCACTCCCTATGGGATTCGACCCCAACTCATTTAGTTGGTTTATATACTGACTAACGATCGTTGACGCTTAGAATTGGATGTAGCATCTTTGTTAGTGTTATTCAATCAAGTCACATGAGCAGAAGTAGAGAGAAAGCGAAAGATGAAATATGTTTTCCCATTCGATTGATCAATTCAGAGTCCCAAACCAAATCCCAAGCCCATACTCTGACTAAGAAAAGTGGAAGTTCCTACCCTGAGAACATTGACATACGATCTTCCTGAATTAGAGAGAAGAGTATGAACCTGAAACCAATATGAAAGAAAGTTATCAAGCAAGATAGAAAGTGTCAAGTGTAGGTTTCCCATTCTATTACTAGGAGTTAGAACATGAAATGAAGAAGTAATAAAGAACGTTACCGCTCCAAATCTTGATTAGGTCTTCTGGATCACGTGATAATCGTCTAATCAAATAAATGTCATGAACTAATGGACTTTAAGATTGAAGTAGAGAAAGAGATGTCCTTGTCAGAGGACCAAGCCACACGAACAAATTTAGATTAGCGGAATACAACTTCTTGACCAACGAGCTTCAATATGAGCTTCGAGAAAAGCATGCAAAGCACACTAGCCTAACTCAATGCAGGGGACTACCAGCACTAACTCAGACACACACGTGGAAGATTGAGTGGTAGGTTGATTTGATCAGAAAAGTAGTATACCTTCAACTGAATCAATGTCTCGTTCTCCTTTGCTGCTATGAAGGAAATCAGTATGGATAGGAAAGCACAAGTTTCGAGTAAGCGACTTATAAAGTATTCTCTTACACCTGGACCGTCAGCTTATATCTTTGGCTTAGTTGGAAAACCCTCCTATCGCTAAAAAGTGAGGTTTTCACCAGCACTTGAGCTAGTAGCCACTTTCTTAGATTGGGTTTTCGGCTAGTTTGTGTAAGCGTCTTTGTAAGAAATACCCCCAAAACTCCGACAAAAGAGATTGAATGCCAGGTTAGTTCACTTATTTTGGGCATCATTTTGTTAAAGTGCTTTCTATAAGCTTTTATTTAAGGAAGCTTTAAAGAAGAGAAAAAGTTCTGCATTTCCTGATTCTTGATAGCTAGAAAAATAGAGTTTTTTTTGGTGATTGTAGCAGAGCCGAAGGAGATTCTTTCAATCGAGATTCGCCCCAAAAAAAGTACAAATAACAACCCTCAACCCCCCTAGGATATGGCCTACTGACCCGCAGATGTAGGAAGGCGGCGTACCTGCTAACCAAATTGCGTAACCAAAGCGACTCCTTGTTGGTGGTTGATAGGTGTTGGTCCGATTCACCTATGTTAGTTCAAACTTGATGGGTCGTTCGTTCGTGATGCTCAAATTAGTTTGTTCGGTTACCTTTCATTAGCATAGGGGTTGAATAGCTTTGTCCACCAGATTCCAAAGCGACATGAGAAAGAAATCATCAAATATTTTATCTCTGTTGAAATTTGAACCTAAAACTTCATAATGTTCAACTTATTTCATCAATCACTATACTACACTTTTGTGTGCTGGACTTTGATTTGTATGACAAAACAGGGGGATCATTGTTGGTTTCTTGAACTCTGTTTAAGTTATATCATATTTATATTGAATTGTTGGAAAATGTATTACTCTTACTTTTAAAAGATTCAACATGCATCCATTTGAAAAGTTCAAGCAACACAAACTATCATGATGACAATTTTTTTGCACTATACTTTAGTCTTGAACTCCTTTGTTTTCTCGACAAAAATGGTCCCTTAGATTTATAGTAAATTCAAAATAATCTTAATTATATTTAAGCAATTTTAATTCTTTAAAGTTTATCAAAAGTAAGCATTACTATCAATCAAACATTTAAAACAATTTTTGGATGTTGAATTTAAAGGAAACTGTGAGACGAAAAAAGAATTAACTAAAAACCTCAAGAAAATCCCATCAAATGCAAAATCAAAAGATGCCCCACAAAAAAATAGACTTCTCTTTTACATTTTGATATAATGGAAACTATCCAACAGTAACCGCTACAAAAAAAAATTAACTAATTTTCCTATGGAAAAATGTTTAGCGGTTATCTTCATAAATATTTTGAATGAATTGGTGAATAAATAAATAATAATAATATTTTCATATAAAAAAAAATCAAGAAAGTTTCCTACTGTTTCAGTGTAGATTGAGCTAGTTCTGAGAGAAATTAATAGAAAAATCATGTTTTATAACATAAATTTTCCACTGATTCGTGAATCGTGATACCGTTACAAATGTTCACGTGCCAATAATGATCATTATGAATACCATGAAAATAGGAAAATGTTACCATTGGGTTGTATACGTTAAAAACGTGAAAAATAGAATTGGAAGTTTTATGAATTCAAGATTATAGTCTTTTTATTATTAAAGTTCTAAATTAATAACTTCTACGTATTAAATGATTTTTAAGATAATTACAATATTTCGATTAAAGTTACGAAATTCGATCAAATTCATACCTTGATCTCTAACTCTGCCCTGTATTGATACAAGATTAACTAGTATACTAATCCTGAAACCATCGACTCTAGATCATGAATTCACTTCTAGTAATTACACATGCTGCTTCCTTTTCATTGCTAATGGTAACTCATTGTAATTTGAATCAATAATACTAGAAAGTTCTTTAATTTCAATGTATATAAAGGGTATATAAATGTTTTCAGCTCGAGATATGTATACGAATGTGGATAAAAATTAATTATATACATATAATAAGACATACTAACCCTGAAACCTATCGACTCTAGATCCTGAATTCGTAATATTGATTTTAAAATATGAAGGTATATTTGCAGTTGAGTCATTCATATTACTGAATGTTCAATTGTCCATCCAAGACTAGAGTAACCATGAGAAAATTGGTCAATTGTAAGTAACCAATCGCGTCTCAGAGGCATACACGACTGTGCCTTACCAACAAGGGTTGTGATAGACTGATAAATACTCCTTTACTATCAACCAAAGGTGTCGAGTTCGAGCTCTGTTATGTACAGAGTGCGCGAATCTTTATTTATTCAGGCCTCAATGCGGTACAGGACACCAAAATAACAAACAATACAAGATGGTGTCTTGAATAGATAGTGAATAAACTGGTCCTGACAAAGGGCAGGATCAGCTTAATTTTGAATTTTCAACCATTTCGGAGAATCTTCATCCCTGTGCAAGCAAGAAAAGAAAATTGCACACTCCCTACGCAGGAATTATCCCGTTCAGGTTCAAAGGGACTTTCTCAGCCTGATCAGTCAGCATTTGAAGCTGATTCAGACACCCCCGGTGCTTTCTCGTGTCAATAAAACTTAAAGATATAAGAGACTGAAGACGAGAAAATACGCGTTTTCTTATTACCAACAAAGGAGAGTTCGATTGAACAAGGCTGTTGTCTCAGTTTATTTAACAATACCAAACTAGATACTTACCTAACACTTGATAATGAGGCTCCTACGACCGCCTCCTTGACTGGCCGATGGAGTTGTGATCACTTCAGAATTCTCTGAGCCAGTTTTCGATCTTTACACATTCCTGAAATTGTATTCATTAAGGTAAGCGATAGGAGCTTAAATCAGAATACACAAAAGACTCTGTGTTGCGTTGCAAGGTAACAAATATGAGTGTCTTTTCCATTTTATATAACACTCTTTCCTTTTTAGTTCGTTTAGAAAAGATTGATACCTTTCTACATTTGGAAATTCTTAAGCATTAACATTCCTACTTCGCCTACAATGACTTTAATTCTTTCTTAAACAACGTCATTTATAATGAAACGGAAGGATTAACTATGTCGGAGATCAAGGCGGAATACAAAAAGAAGGTCGTGTTGTGTTGCAGGGTAACCGAGGTAATCCTATCTTGGATAAAACACATGTCAAACTTCAAAGGACTTGCAGAATGTAATACTCACCTTTGGCTCTTCAAAGAGTTGATGTAATTTTCTGGCAAGTAGATCTCACCGCCAACCTCACCGTGTTGTTCCCCACTGATGGTTTTTTTCGCAGCTTGAAACGCTGCACTCATAGCATCCATGCCCTGCTGAATGGCTTCCTCTGCATTTCCATAACCATGATTTTCAGCATACTTCCTTATATCTTCGGTTATTTTCATAGAGCAAAACTTAGGCCCGCACATTGAGCAGAAATGTGCCACTTTAGCCCCATCGGCTGGTAAAGTTTCATCATGAAAGGACATTGCAGTAACGGGGTCCAATGACAAAGCGAATTGGTCCATCCATCTGAACTCAAATCTTGCCTTGCTAAGTGCATCATCCCAAGATTGAGATAGCGGGTGACCTTTTGCAAGGTCAGCTGCATGAGCAGCTATCTTATATGATATTACACCTGTCTTCACATCATCGCGATTAGGCAGACCAAGATGCTCTTTTGGAGTGACGTAACACAGAAGTGCAGTCCCGAGTGCTCCTATATTGGCTGCACCGATAGCTGAGGTGATATGATCATATCCGGGAGCTATATCAGTTGTCAATGGTCCAAGAGTGTAAAATGGCGCTTCATTGCACCACTCTAGCTGTTTTTGCATGTTCTCGGGAATCTTATGCATTGGTACGTGTCCAGGCCCTTCATTCATAACCTGAAACCAAACACAATGTTTGTCATTAAAGTGTTACCAATTAGCAAGGTAGCTCAAAACTGATATTCAGGTGAAGAAATAGACAAAAAAGAAGCTAATTATTGAAACAGAAATAGACAGCATTAGCGATTTACCTGTACATCCTTTTCCCAAGCTCGGCGAGTCAGCTCCCCTTGAGTCAAGAGCTCAGCAAACTGGGCGGTGTCATTTGCATCATAAATTGAACCAGGTCTCAGTCCATCACCAATTGATAACGATATATCGTACTGATTACAGATGTCAAGTATGTCATCCCAATGTTCATAAGCGAAATTCTCCTTGTGATAAGCTAAGCACCACTTTGCATGAATTGAGCCTCCACGAGAAACAATTCCAGTCATCCGTTTTGCTGTCAGTGGGATGTACCTAAGAAGGACTCCAGCGTGGATTGTGAAGTAATCAACACCTTGCTCAGCTTGTTCAATTAAGGTCTCTCTAAACACTTCCCAGCTCAGATTCTCAGCAATTCCGTTTACTTTTTCTAGTGCTTGGTAAATTGGCACAGTGCCTACTGGTACAGCAGAATTACGCAAGATCCACTCACGAGTCTCGTGGATGTGACGACCAGTAGAGAGATCCATAATAGTATCTGCACCCCACATTGTTGCCCATTGAAGCTTGTGAACTTCTTCTTCAATCGAGCTTACAACAGCAGAGTTTCCGATGTTGGCATTGACTTTCACTAAGAACTTTCTTCCTACTATCATTGGCTCCAACTCAAGGTGCTTCTTGTTTGAAGGGATGATTGCACGGCCCCGAGCAACTTCAGACCTCACAAATTCCGGATCCATTTTTTCACGAGCAGCACAGTATGCCATTTCCTCAGTTATGATGCCTTGCTTAGCATAGAACATTTGGGTGTACCTTGGTCCTCCTAACTTCTCCCTCCTGTTAATCCACTCCGTGCGCAGCTTGGGAAGTCCTATTTAGATGCATAATTATTATGTATATAAATAGATTATGTTCTAAATCATAATGTAAAAATCACAAAGCATGAAAGCGATATATTTAGCTTAAAAGGTTGTCTTCAGCAGAGTGAAAAGAATATATGCAAGACTCAAACAGATGAAAAGAAAGAAAAAAACAAATGTGGAAACTGATAGCTAATAATACAAAAGATAAACTATGAAGCATCAATCCCATATTAGTTATGGTCGACTATATGAATCCTCACTATCTATGTCGCTCCATTTAAACTCGTCTCAATCCAATGTTTAAAAGAATAAGGTTCTATAGCACTAAGAGGTTTCTATATTCGATTGTTTCCCCGTAGTATATAAATCTCTGAAAAGACTAAAGCGAATATTGTACTTAAACAAACCTACATGACTAAAACTTAATTTCAACTAATTGGTATCGCCTATATTGGATCATTTTAAGAGCTAATAATATTCCAGATCTTTTTAAAAGAAAAAAATGATGAAATATGGATGAACATCGAAGATTAGATAATTCAACTTCCAAGAATCGCAAATAGAAACTTCATCGCAAGGGATGATATAGTTAATAGGCATACCAACACGCGGGTTTACACCCTGAGGACCACTGGTATCATAAGTGTCAAAATGTGGTTCATCCCCGGAAAGATGGATACGTCGAAATGGGACTTTGAGCACTTGACCAGTTTGTTCATGCATAACTTCACTGCAAATTGCACATTCAACTAATAAACATTTCGCGAACCAATGAGCTTAAAGATTTTGAATAAAGCATGTGTACTGCATTTTTGCTGTGAAGCTATACAATGAGATTTTGAAACGTTTAGCCACTTCACTCGAGATATCAAAGAGATGTCTCAATAGTATACTATTGTTACAAATTCCACATACTGAATCCTCAACAAATATTGTTATCTCAAAGAAATATATAAGCAAAGACACGAGGGATTCTAGGCAGACCTGTATTCCTTGGAGCTTTTCGGAAAGCATTGTTCGAATGGTGGAAGGGGCAGGAAATCAGGAGCATTAGGATCAACAGTGTGCTTTGGCTTTGTCTTCTCTTTATTATCAGTACTGGGAGGATCGAAGGTAAGTGTTGCTCTCGGGACTGAAAGAGAATTGAAACGCGTCTCCCTTCTCCTCGTAACAGCAACTTGCCCTGTCAAATCGAACCCTGGCAAGAAGGAACTTCTTGGAACATTTACTTGTGGATTATTGTTCCCTTTCTTGCATAGGAGTGATGTCAAAGCAGTTTGGACAGACGCCATCTTTCTATCAACGTCTTAAGGATAACGAAGCAATCGTGTCACAAATTTTAGTACTATAAATTCATTCATATAGAAGCAGAATGAGAAAAAAAAACACATATTTAGAACAAGTCAAGCTTGTAATGATACAACAAAAAGCGAGTGATGCTACTAGTTGTATATCACAAACCAAAATGGCAAACGAATCTAGGAGACTTCAGAATTTGTAGCTAGATCATATGTTATAGCAAAAAGTACTTGGTATATTCTTATTTTATGACAAGAGAAACACACTGCCGCTATCCTTTGGGTGCGCACAGGGTAAAACCCACACCTATGCAATAGCACGCAAACCACACAAGAGAGGAAACCCGCACTAGGCAAGCCCGGTGTGAAGCCCGACCTAGAAGGCAAACCCCCTACTTTCGCTGGCAAGGGATTTTGAACTTGAGACCTCCAACATGAAAGTCCCATGCCCAAACCACAGGGCCATCCCAAAGGGTCACGTCGTGACACATTTTGAACCACGAATTTCAACATTATCCAATCCTAAACTTTGTGTCAAGTCAAATATCACAATATAAAATGGAAGGGAGGGAGTACAAGATTTAGGCGCGTTCAATGATGAAATTATAATTTTGAGAGAAAGGTAACAATATATTGATCATCAACACAAAGATTATGCGGGAACAATGACTCTGTAATTTATTGGCTGTGTTTTGAAAGATCATTCCAAGTATCACAGGCAGATGCAATATATAATCAACGGGTTCAACTGAACCAATCATATTAACACAAATATGTGAAACACTAAAGTTTCAACAAATACTAACATCTGCACCTATGATTGCAAAAGTAAACCATCAAATTTAAATCATAGATCCACCTCTGTCGAGTATTCATGTCTATCGACTATTCCACTATATCTACCAGGTAACTTTAATTTGATCACCCAGGCTTAAATAGCCTGCCAAATGAGGTCAAAATTGTTTATTTATTTTTGAAAAAATTACCTAAATACACATCTTGTTTTATCATAATCTCTAAAATTTTCAAATTTCCTCTCGGATACATCACTCCCCTCTTGCTGATACATCCCTACCTCCCCTTTCTATACATTCTTCCCCTCTTTGATACATTCCTTCCTATGTAGTCAGATGTGCTATCCCATACATCCTTATTTCCTCTCTGATCCTATGTATGTGAATGTTCGAAAGTCCACGAAATTCATAAATTTTAAGGAATTTTTATAATTTGAAAAAACGTAGAAAAATAATGTAATTATCTCATAACACTATGAGATTTATGTAAATTATACTTAATTTTTTAATTTTTTTTAAAAAGAAGTGTTTGGCCAAGCTTTTGGAAAAAAATAAGTGTCTACGGGAGTAGCAAAAGCTATTTTTTAGAAGCTAAAAAAAACAGCAATTTCTCTGTAAAAGTAATTTTGAGAAAAATCTTAGTACCTTTACTATATCTGACCAAACACTAGTATTTTTTAAATTTACCAAACACAAACCGTTTTATCACGAAAAATATTTCTTCAATCTACCTTTCAAAATAAGCCGATTTCAGAAGATTGGCCAAATTGGCGATTTAGACCCATTGAAAAAAAAAATCCTTGGTGAAATTCGAACAATAGTCAAGCTTTATTTGCTGATTTAACATACCTAATTGGCTTTTTAATTTTAATGGACTTCTCTATCAAATTTATTTTCTAAATAATCAGCCATAAATTCAGTGATTCTAAGCCACAAAAATAGTATTTTAATCTTTTTTTTTTCTCAATTTGGCTAAAAAGTCGTTGAAGGACTATTTCACAACTTAAAAAACATCGGGGAATTAGCCACTATCAAATTCTATAGCTAAACAGAAACAAGAATTTACAAAAAATATATTAACTAGGAGCAATTTTTGCGATAGAAGTAATGAATATACAGATCTAATACAAGAGAGAGGGGTATGCATGAAAGAATATATACATCACGTTAATCTACATAAATGTTGTTGTGTTGCCTTTAACAAATACATTATTTTTGAAAAATTCGATACATAACTATAAATATTTTGTAATAGATCTTTAAAATAAACATGATGAAAGATCCGATACGCACCCTTGAAATGAGAGTTGTTAATAGTTTAATTAAAAAAAAATGGCGAGAGATAAACGTACCTGAAGCAAATGAACTAGAGCTGTTTGTCTGCAAAATGAATGTGGAGAAAAATATGAGTGACGATATTTCCACTAACTAATGGTTGTGCTTAATTTATAGGGGTTTTTTTTTTCACTCATTCAAACAAATAAGATTGTGCTTACCTGGCTTACTAATTGGGCCACACCGGCACTTAAGATTTTTTATAATTTTGAAAACTATGGTGACAAGTGCACAAATAATACCTGTTGTTGTGTAATTAATATCCACTTCATAATTTTTTTATGGGAAAAAGGACAAATATACCCCCGAACTATCGTAAAAGGTATCTAAATACCCTTCGTTATACTTTTAGGACGCTAATACCCCTACCGTTCAAATTTTGGATTGTATATACCCTTTGAACTAACGGAGAAACACGTGTCACAATCTTAACGGTCTATCCAAAATTTATTTATTTTTTATCCCTAATTAAAAAGCCGTTAAGATTTTGACATGTGTCTCTCCGTTAGTTCAAAGGGTATATACAACCTAAAATTTGAACAGTAGGGGCATCAGTGTCCTAAAAGTATAACGAAGGGTATTTAGATACCATTTACGATAGTTCGGGGGTATATTTGTCCTTTTTCCCTTTTTTATTTTTATTTTGTAAGTTTATTAATTTTGGGAAAAAGGTAAGATAATCACGCCTAAAACTTGATAATTTCAAATATTTGCATCTAAAGTGTGGTTTGCAAAGATAAATGTTCGAACATTTTTTTTTATTGAGGTACGTGTAAAAATTTATTGAACTTTCAGTCATGTAGGTTTGAACTTTTCATGTATGTTTGCACCTTAGTCATACATGACTAAAATATATGTAAAAACGGATTGAAATTTTAGATATGTGCATCACAACAAACGAATAGTCATTATTCTTTGGATTTCAACAATTCAAATCACGATTTAACGCTAAAATATTCTTTAAATAAGCTTAAATTTGAAATATAAGTTCCATATATCATAAAGAACAAACTTCAATCATCAATTTGTTAATATAACAATAAATTTAACAAATTAATTTAACATTCGTTCAACTTTTCATATATAATTGTGCTCAGTCATATATGATTGAAACACATATTAAAATTGACTAATATTGTAATCATATGTATCTGAATACATAAAGAAAAAAAGTATATTTTTCACTGAAAAGCTGTCTAATAAAGGGTATTCGTGCAAAAAAAATAAAGTAAATAAACATAAGACGGTCTTACTTAAATTGGGCTATCAAAATAAGATGCCCCATGAAATTTTTACAAAAATATTGGCTTCTTATAAAAACATACACTCGGCACAAAAAATAATCGATTAAAATGGCCTCATGTATATGTAATAGATATTATATAAATAATATATAATTGTATATATATAACATATAACTATGTTTCAGAAGTGTATATACATTCATAAACATCAATTTTACAAAATTTTATACATTATAGCAGTTCATCTTCTTCAATGCCAGACTAGCTCAAATCTCCTCTAAACAACCTCAAATTTTAGAATATGAGCTCCTCTCGATACTTTGAATCTTTTGATATATTATTCACTCGAAATGATTTATGACAATTTTAAAACTTGAACTTCGAATCTCTTCAATGACAAATTGTTCCATTTTTCTTTCTCATGCTTTTCCTTTCTTCTTCTTCTTCCCACATAATTATATGGTTGATAGTTAATTTCCCTGATACAGACAAGCACTTTACTAGGCCACTAGTTGGATCCCACGTAGAATTATAAATTAAAATTTAAAATGCCAAGAAGGATTTTTGTGCCAATCTAATTCCTAATTTGCAATAGTGATTAGATACCTCACAGAAATCGAGTAATTTTACTAATATAAAACAAAGAGTAAACTTTAGGTTTAGCAAACTTAAAAATCATATTTGTATGCTATAACTATAGTTTGTATAATTGTGCTCCATAACAAATTTTATGTTTTCTATGACTATTAATATGTATATTTCAGTATACATATACAAAAAAATCATTCGTATAATATGTTTCGGTATACATATACAAAAGAATCAATTATATAATTTGTGTTTGTATAAAGCGAGGAAGAGAGAAAGACAAAAGAAAACTGGGCAGAGGAAGATCTGTATTTGTATAATTATAAGTGTCTATGACGAAAATGTATGTATTTGTATTTGTATGTACAATTTTTTCTTGCTTTATACAAACACAAACACAATTTATACATTTGTATTTGTATAAAGTGATAGAGGCGAGCGAGATATGGGAGAGTGGCGAGCGAGATTCTCTGGGGGAGAGAGGTGAATGAAAATATATATATATATATATATATATATAGAGAGAGAGAGAGAGAGAGAGTTTTCTCTCACTTTATACAAATACAAACAAATTTTATACATTTGTGTTTGTATAAAAGTGAGAGAGGCGAGGGAGCCAACGAGAAACGAGAGTAGCGAGAGAGAATTTCAGGGAAAGAGGAGAGTGGCAACAGTTTGCTATGGGTTACAATTAAATCAAACTGTGGTTATAACATTTAATTTGAATTAATAGTTTGCTATTTTATACAATTTCCCTTAAAATAAAATAAAGTAACTTTGCTTCATAATTTCTTGGGAAAAGAATAAAAGATGTCCTTAAAGGATGTGAAATGAACAAAAATGCTCTTCGATTATAATTTGGCTCAAAATTCAAAAAATGTAATTTCAATCAATACTTTGGTCCAAAAATGCTCCTATAGTTATTAAATGAATCAAATTTTTTTTTTTTTTTCAAATAAATATATTAATTAATTTCTTTTTAAACACATTTTCTTCTAATATTATTAAAGAACCCTATTCTTGTTTTCTTTCTTTTAAAATCACTTTAACAAATAAAAATGTAGGAAATGATTTTTTTTTTAAATCTCACTTTATCAATTAAAATAGAATAACTCCATGTACCCTTTCAATAGATAATACATGTCATATATATAAGATCATAGTATATCCATCATTAATTTTTATTTATATAACGATAAAAATAATTATAATAAAATAAGAAATATATATTATTTTTTTCTGAATTGAAGTAGAATAAACATTTACTAATTTTGAAAAATATTATTAGAAAAAGAATGTGTTAAAAAAAATATTATATATTTATTTGTAAAATGAGCATTTTGACCATTAAATAACAATAAGGACATTTTTGGACCAAAGTATTGACGGCACAAACATTTTCGAAAGAGCATTTTTATTCCTTTCACTTACTTGCATTTTGACCCTTTTCCCTAATTTTTTTAACTTGACGTGATCATTTGAGATATTTAACCTAGAATTAAGGGTGAATTTGGTATGGAGGGAATTTTTTACTTTTCTCATGTTCGAATAGTCAGAATTTTTGGATAATATCTTTTTTAAGAAAATAAATTTCACAAATGACATTCCACATTAATTGGGTGCTCTCCACCATCAAATACACCTCATCTTCACATCTAGAAGTGAGCAATCATGCATCTCACTTCTTAGTAAAGGTAAAACTGGTTAGTAACTTTGCTATTCAAATGTTCGACACTTCCTTTTTCAATGATAACAATGTCCTGATCAGTTTGTGCACACTTCGACGATTCACTTTATTACTTTTTACCTCCAAGTCTATTGAAACTTACACATATAGGAAGAAAAAATTGTAGAATTTTGGCACTTGCATAGATAAGAGTATGCTGATAGCATTATTTTTAGGCTGGAAAATGACACTGGCCAAAAGCTAAAGTTGATGAAAAAGATCACAAGACTAGGTGCCAAAAATGATGTGATAAAAAGATGTTGAAAATATTGAATAGGGCCATTAGGCCTAGTGTGTGTCTCTTTTGTAGTTTTCCTTGAATAGACTAAAGGCATTAGCTAATAATATCAGAAAGCAATAATTGTGATATTTTGGGTGCCTAACAAAATATCATCAATAAGAAACTGTCACCACCACATTTTGCACCATGGAGTAAATTAAATAAGTTCAAAAATTTATAAACTATCATCATTTTATGAGTTTCATATTTAAACTATTAGGTGTTCACAAACCATTTTGAAATATCATGAAGTCATATTAAAGTATCCCTGGAGGAATGTGACACGTTACGTGAAAAATGAAGAAGAAGATTGAGTGACTAGGTTAGAAACCCCCCAAAATTATCACTGTTTTACGAGTTTCGTATCTAAACTATAAAATAACATTCACAAAACTCCCAAAACTAGCATGAGCTCATTGTGCCACGTAAACTCATTTTTCATCTCTCACGTGCCTCTTAGCAAGTTACCCAATATATTTTTCCATATATTCAACCGGGGAGTTTTACTAATCTAAAGGACATTATACTCTAAGAGGGTCACATGAACGTTCAATAGTTTAGATATGAAACTCGCAAAATGATAATGGTTTACGGGGATTTTAACCTATTCACTCTTGAACTATGCTATGCCACAATGGTATTTTGTTCTTATGTTACATGTCGGAATAATAATATGTGTCTAAACTTTCATATACAATGATACATAAACATTGTGCATTACAGTAAATTTGTGTTGAATTTTGTTTAGTGAAGTTGATGTTACTGACTAATCGAACTCTAGACATCAATAGCTCTAGGTACTTCCCATTCTCTCAAATTGTTGCTTTCTCTTCAAGAACAAAAAAAAGATGAAATTAATTAATAAATTAAAATTATGCAAGAGCCTATAAAAATGGTGAGTAAGAATTCAAGAATCATTTCTTGCCTATTTATAGCTATTTATTTCAATTTGCATTCCTTGAACCTTTTCTTTCATTAGTCTACATTTAATTATTCAATGCAACTCTTCCTATTCTCCAAACTATTTATTTCTCCTAATTAATTGGCATACATTTAATTATTCAATGCAACTCTTCCTATTCTCCAAATTATTTAGCAATGAATAGCACACACTTAATGGGTAAATCATTAAGAGCTACATTTAAATTGGACTTTTGAATATCTGCAGATTCACAAATCTCATGTAAATTTAAATACAATTACTACTATTTCAATTAGATTAGGTATTTTATTTTAATTAAATATAAGAAAAAAACTGTAATCTAACTTTAAACACTCGTTTTATTTCTCTCCATTTTTATCCATGTGGATACATTCACCTCAGACTAATATTCTACTTTGAACAAAAACAACACAAAACAATATATACAAAGATACATATTCCAAGCCATAATAAATGTCATTATTTTTTATTATTATGGATACATTTACCTCAGTTCTCACCCCATGAATTTCCGTAACATTTCATTAATTTGACTAGAAACATAATAAGTATCATTATCTTTTAGTTGGAATATGAATGCCAAATAGTGCCCTCTCTTTTTTGTGTGGATAATTTAGTGATTTTATATTTATGTATATTAATTTTGAAGAGATAATACATTTTTATTATTATTTAATTAGATTAGATGTTGTATATATTACATTTTGATTAGGTATAAGGGTAAAATTGTAATCTAACTTTGAAGATAGATGCTTCCCACTTTTAGTAATATACTAGTCATGAACACCTGCGCTGCACGTGTGAGCCATGTTAAGTTGTACGTATCGTTCTTGTTGCTGCCCCAATCATGATGTGCTGCCGGCCTCACTGCGTAAGAGTTATAATTATAGCATCTTTTAGTAGTTATTCTTACTACAGCCCATAAAATAGGATAAGAGGAGAAGTAACACTACATAACAGAGAAAAAATGAAGCACACAAAAGACAATGGCCTACAAGTCTAATTGTCGGGAATTTCGCAGTGTCTAACAGATGATTAAATTAATTTATATTGGATTTCTATTTCCTTTGAAGACTACTATTTCCGGAAATCAGTTCATTATATTTGTGAGTACATTACTTTTAAATCTTTAGGTGAACTACAACTAACTCTGCCAAGATTATGTGATGTTACCATAACAAGATATAAGTGCTTACTAATACTCAAGGCACTATTGAACTGCAAGTGGAATGAGTAAACACAGATAGTTAGAAAATGAGAATGAAATAATGGTGCCCTGGGCCAAAAAAGCAATTCCCATATACTCACATACGCATTCAAACGACTTGTTAAAAGAAGTTCACACAGCCTAGCCGCTTGACTACATCAAGAATTACTTATTATCAAAAAAAAAAAAAAAAAAAAAACACTTCTGAGCAAAGAAATAAGTAGTTCTCCAAGAATTTCCAATTGATGTACATTTTCATTTACGGATCATTTATGAAACCACCAATTAATAACCTACACCTTCCCGCCATGTCACGCCTCGAGGCTATCCCTGGACGCAACACAGGACCTAGGATCACGAGTGACCCCAAGCTAACCCTGCTGGCATAATCATAAGCATACTAAATATAAACTAAAACGATAATAACTAAGCGGAAGCTAAATCATGAAATAACTGAAATGATGGGGAATACCCAATACTGTTTGTATAAAGAGAAACTATGAGTTTTAATAAACAACTAAAGTATCAAACTCGAATCTAAAGTTGAATCTAACTATGTCTGAAATAAAGCCTCTACTGACCAACAATGTTGGGACATGCCCCAGCTAGATCTAGCAAAACTGAAACTAAAGCTAAAAGCGATAAAGATAGTCATGTCACTAGTCCTCGAAGAATGAGGACTCACCACTTATGCTGCTGAACTGAAGATCGGGAACCGATCTATGTGTGATTTGACTGATGAGGACCTAAACCTATATGATGTAGCGCAGCGTATGCGTCAGTACTTGAAGGGTACTAGGCATATAGGATAGAGTAACACTGAACAATAACATAACTGAATCAAAGCATAAATCTGAGCAATGACATGATATAAGCATGATACCAACTAAGAATACTCAACATGAAATATTGAATGCAATGACCAAGTTTATGACATGCTGAGACTGATTTCTGAACTATAATGTAACATCCGACAATTTTAAATAGCTATGAAGAAGCTTGAAATTTGAAAGTAGCTATTTTTGGAAAAAATACAGAATCTGGAAAATTAGAATCTGGAAAAATTTGGCTAAGTGTGGAAATCAGTGATTTTTGGCCAACTTTGAGCAGTCGTAACTCCTAGATCACGATGAGTTAGGAGTAGTTCCAGTTATGGTTGCGAAGCTTGTGGAATGATCTTTCCAACGCCACTGAGATTGCTCGATTTCGAGTTCGTATGAGTGAGTTATGGCCATTGAAAGTTGGACAGTTGGCAGGGAATCCGTCCCGGAAATTTTAAGGGCATTTTGGTCTTTTCCCTAGCCATTTCTTTTGAGGTTATATTGTGTGTTAGGCTGTTTTTGGATCATTTTTATCCTATTCTAAAAGAGAAAGAGTTAGGGTTCTTGAGAGTGAAGAAGAGAAGAAGAAGAGAAGAAGAAGAGAAGAAGAGGAGAAGAGGAGAAAGGAGACCAACTAGTTTCCGTCGTGGATTTTCGTCGGGGGTGATCCCTATCAAGGTATGTGAGTTTTTTTGTGTGGTCTGATCCTTTCCCCCACACACCAAGCTCTTTTTTTTTATGATTTGAGAAAAGATTGGATTGGTGTTGAAGTTGTTGAAGTTGTTAGTTGTTGTTGATGTTGTTAGTTGTTGTTGATGTTGTTAGTTGTGTTGTTGAAGTTATTGTTGGTTGTGGGACATGATTGGATTGTGTATTTGAGTTGTAAATTATTGTATGTTGGGAGATTGATGATCCCTAGTGGTTGGGGTTAAATCCATTGAAGTAAGGGTGGTTTAAAGTTGAAGAAAAGAGGGAGGAAAGTTGTGTTTTTTTTTTTTTTCTGGGAACAGGGGCTGGTGCCTGGCAGTGTGGCCAGCAGCCCCGTTTGAAGTTGAGGGCTGGCACCCCGTGCCTCGTAGAGCGCCAAGGACGCAATCCTTCCCGTTACCTTAATTCCCCATTTGTATTTTATTTTGTTCCTAGGTATTATACCTATGTTTCCTAGTTGTTTCCAACACTCCAAGGTACTTCTAAAAGTCAAGAACTTATCCGTAACATGTGAGCAAACACCTTGAATCCAAAAATTCCATTTTAAGGAGAGTTAGTTAGAAGTCAAGTGAAGTTAGAAATTAAGAGTTAAGCTTAGAAGTTAAGCAAGTCAAGCTAGTTGTAAAGTTGTTCAAGAGTCTTTATTAAACGTTTTAACTTTATTTTTAGACTCAAGTGTCAAGTTAAGAAAAGAGTTTAGAGTTTCAAGCTAAGAGTCTCAAGTTTCAAGTTGAGTTCATTTTCTCAAAGTTATTAGGGAACTAAGTATTCCCAAAGAAGTTTTAAAGAAATGTCTTTACATTTAAACAAGGTTGGAAACTGAAATTTCCAAAGAGCCTTCGGGATAGTTTGTTTTGAGTAATTATCTCATGTCAGCAGGAAGAAATGTGTTTTAAAAACATAAGAGCCAGTACATTTTTGGGAGTAGTATCGAGCACCGAATTGGGGGAGCGTTCAAAGAACCCACAGCCCCCATAGAACCATGTTAGCCACCATGGGTAGAAAAGGATCATGCTCTTTAGATGAATCCTTTTCATATTAGACTAGTGGATCCATTAGGCAGTTCAGGTCTTATACCTTTGGCCGGGTATAGGATGCTCTGGCAGCGTGAGGTTGATCGCTGTATCATCACTTTAGCTCTTATGTGATGGTTGTCGGTTAGAGAAACTCCCACAGCAGTTATTGTATTTTTATACACGGAAATTATTGTATTTTATATACATCAGTTTAATTGTATTTCTATATACATCTCAGGTTTATTGTATCCTTGTATACACACAGAGTTTTATAGCATGTTTTAAACAGTCTTTCTTTATATCACATTTGTTTTAAATTGCCTTATATTGCAAGAAGTCAGTCAGGTTGAGTTGAGTTGAACAAGGTAAACTTTTCAGTTTCTTTCAATTTTCCTTCTAGCCCTTGTTGCTTAGTTTTCCAGCTCGCATACTAGTACCTTCCATGTACTGATGCCAGTGGGCCTGCATTGTCTTATGATGCAGATACAGGTACCCCGGATCAGCATCCTGCACGTCGTTGATCCAGTTGAGCACTCCAGAGTCAGTGGTGAGCCTCCTTGCATTCCGGAGGACTCAGTTATTTTGTGTTCTTAGTTTTTGTTTTATTAGGATGTTGCGGGGTCTGTCCCAACATCCATCTCAGTATTTAGAGGCTTCATAGACAGTCAGACAGTCAGTCAGTTAATTTGGAGTCTCTCATGCATGTATATATTTAAATATCCTATTTTGAGACTCGAGATGCCTTGTTGGCAAATTACTTTCAGTTGAGTTGTTTTATAACTTTTCATTGCATTGAGTTATCCTGTTGAGTTAAGTTTCCGTTGAGTTAAGAAAGCCAGGCCAAGGGTTCGCTTGGGGGCCAGCGATGGTCTTCAAGTGCCGGTCACGTCTGGGGTGTAGGCTCGGGGCGTGACATATAATGATAGCATGGTCAATGCAATAGAATCTGACTGAACTGTAAGGGAGTTACTAATAACCGACATAAAACCACATGAGCTAAATGTGGAGTCCGATGTATACGCCCCATCAAGAGGACCCAATATACCATGCCAGAGGTATAGAGGCATGTTGGTTTGATCACTAAAATGTTGCCCTTCTCCGTAATTTATCAAAATGGTGGACGACAGGGGTATTTTAAGGGCGAAAGGTGGATGCAGGGTAATTTTGTACTAATTCAAATACTTGAGGGGCATTTTAGGTGCTTCTCCGTAATTTATCAAATTTTTCTGCTGCTATATTTTTTCTACTTATTCTCGGACCATTTTTTTGTTAATCATCATATATCACATATCATATATCATATATCATTATATATATTACTAAAAGTGGGAACAAAAAAGGTTGAAAGTTGAAATACCATTTTGCCCCTACACTAGATTAAAATATTATAAATATTTAGTTAATTACATATTTAAAAATTAGTGATAATCAATTATTACATTGAGTAAATGGAGAGTTCATGTGTTCAAAAAGGACAGTTTACTCTTCCAGATTTTAATGGAGGTTCATTACATATATTTAATATTCTTAAAGTTGTTTATTTTTATCTGTTTGGCCCTTTGAAACCTTCAAATAGTATTTAATTAAAAACTTTAAGATGTCTTTTGGTATTCCTCTATTTTTATCTATATAAATTCATCTTTTTTGTTTCATGAAACTCACGTCCAAAATTATCTTTTTCATTTTATAGTAAAAGTAGTGAAGCCATCAACATCTAAAGTATATGATATATCTACCTTAGTCTGATTATATATCACTTTACAAAAATAAAGTGATTTTTCTATTTGATTCATGCTTTAGTTTGACTCGATGGAGAAGACTTTTGAATTTTGATTGGATATGGGAGAAGGTGTTGGCAAAAGTTAGAAAATTATGTACCGATTTTTGTATTTCTTTTTTCATTTATATAATGTTATGATTAAAGTCTTAAGAAGGACGCAAATATTATTTTTTTTCTTCTATGTTTATGTTGGGATTCATGCAGTTTTTGTGATTGACAAAAAAAGATGAAATACGTCAGTCAACATGGTCCAAAGGTACAATGTCACGAGCAGTTGATTTGGAAAAACTTTTAAGATGAATAAAGACAAAAGTGCAGAAATAAATGAATGGATAATGCTACTTTCGTGAGAAAGCCCAAGGAAGTAAATATCTGATGAGATGAAGAGAAAGAATCAATAAGTTCGATTTGAAGAATGAGTGTAAAGAGGCAAGGTGTTTTAATTGAAGAAAGAGTCTCACTTAAAGTAGAATTCTTCAAGTTACTGCTGAATTGAATTGCTGGAGTTCAACTACAATACAAAAGAATCAATGAATGTAATTTGAAGAAGAAGTCTAAAGAAGCAAGGAGTTTGAATTGAAGAAGGAGTCTTACTTGAAGTATAACTCTAAGTCAAGAGAGTTCAAGTCAATGAGGAGTTTGAAGTGAACAATAACTCTATGAAGAATTGTGCTTAAATAGAAGTGAAGTCGTCCAGAATACTTATGGACTGACAGAGCAAAAAGTAAATTTGAAAAATTGACTTTGCAAGTGCTACCAGGGAACTGAAGGAACACATAGAAGCAATACATCGAAGAACCTGGTCCTTTTACAAAGTGTATATGTTATGCGTTTTTCTTTATGATTAAGTCTTGATGTAATCTTAGTTCAATGAGTTATAAACTAAATTAGGTTTGTTGTCTTTAGGTTGTGATAACTTAAAGAGTTGGGAACACCTACCTAAAGAGGTTTGTTATTGAAGTTTGGGAATTAGAGTTTGTAATTCCTCAAGTTACATAGCTTGTGATCTGTTTTCTGTGGAGGCTCAAAGATTTAGTGAAGTTGAAGATAAATCATGTAGGGATACAAATCATGGTTTTTTACACCTTTTGAGCCGGGTGTTTTCCACGTAAAAATAATGTTTTTTTACTTACTGTCCTTACTACTTTGCTGGAACACGTTAGGCAACCTATTTCACACTTTGACGAAAAGTTAAAATCAGGAAATTACTAGGTCGTGCAAACTAACAATTGGTTTCAGAGCAAGTTTTCTTGTTAAAAGTTTAACCACTTAAGAAAATATCGAGATGAATTCTGCACCTCTACTCGGATATAGTGAAGGACAAGATATCAATAAACCTCCGCTATTCAATGGCCAATATTACTCATGATGAAAATGAAGGATGAAAGTTTTTATTCAGGCTGAAGATTATGAACTTTGGAATAGAGTTATTGATGGACCAGAATACCCAACTAAGAAGGATGCTGAAAATAATAACGTACAAAAGGAAAAGAGTGAATACGAGGAGGCTGACTTCAATATTCTTGGTAAGAATGATAAATATAAGTTTATTCTTATGTGTGACCTTGGACCAGATGAGTATCACCACATATCTAGTTACATCACTGCAAAACAAATTTGGGATACTCTCATTGACGCACACGAAGAAACAGGTAGCAAGAAGTGCTCCAATGATTAACAAAAATGATAAAGAAGAATATGACATGACGACTTCATGAGAATCAGGATCAGAACATACTGATGATGGAAAGGTAGATGAGATTGCTCTCATGGCTATTGGAGATTCAAATGTGGAAGAAGAAGAAGAAGAAGAAGAAGCAAAATCTGAGGTAAGTATCCATGACTTGAAAGAAAAAATGCATTTTTTGTCTAAAATAAAACTAATTAGCATGATAAGTATCTTAATTGATGATTTTCGAGAATTAACCTGTAAAAGAGATCAATTATTTAAAAATTTTGCAGATAAAAAATTTGAGTGCATGGATCTCAAAAACTGCAAAATTGTAATTGAAGAAGAAAATTGTTCTCTAAAGAAAAAGGTTGATAAACTTGAGTCATCAAACTAGAATTTGATACCTGAAATTCTTAAGTTGTCCATTATTGAAAAAGGGAAGATAAATGATACTGAGAACAAATTAGAACATGATTTGAAAGAATGCATAATTGATTTTTTCTGTGAAAAAGATAAAGTGAAATAGCTAAACCTAGAAATTTCCAGGTTAGAAATGGCTCTTGAAAAGTCTAATAGATGGACGAATTCCTTCAGGATTGTTAATAAATTGAGTGATAGGGTGCACAATGAGAAGGCTAGTATAGGATTCCAGAAAGAAAATATTATCTCTGAAGATTTGTGCTATATTTGTGGTAAAATTGGTCATCCAACTACTGAGTGTCCAGTTGCTAATGATTTTAGAAAAAGAAATACTAAATTGGTAAATGGAAAAAGATTTATACATGTTGATAGAAATAGGTCCACTAACCTATTTCCTAGATGGGCGAAAAGAAATCTGATTCACCCATTTGATAATAAGAAATGACCCAAGCTTGTTTGGTTCCTAAGACTAACCCTTAAGATTTTTTGCAGGTGAAGCTGAAAGCAAGCAAGGAATATTGATTCATAGATATTGTTTGCTCAAAGTATATGACTGAAGACAAATAAAAGTTCCTTTCGCTCACTTCACAAAAGGGGAATGTGTCATTTAAAAAGAAAAAAGAAAAAAAAAAGAGGATGTAGTGTATGTGTAAGGGGGGAGAAAATGAGATTATTTTTTTTAAAAAAAAGGAGAACATAAATGAAAAAAGTGAGGATAGAAGTGAAACTGATGAGCGTGCATTGAAACATGTTGTACCACTTGATCCAAATGTTGAACAAACTAAAGGCGCATTGATAGGGGGGGACAACGAATTTCGAAATTGATTTATCCACAAAAGGATGTGATTGTTGGATCACGTTGTTCTTAGTCAGATAACAATTGATGGATTCTGACACTAAGGAGCATTATGAAAAGAATAAGTAAGACTTTGGGATAATTAAGATTGCATGAACTCCTCTCAATGATTGGCTAGAATAGTTGTTCTCCTTAATTTTATAAGCTAAAATGTTATTCAATTTAGTCTTACACATTTAGTTGTGTGTCCCAATTTCAGAACCTTGACTTGTTTTAACCTAATTTTGTATTATATTTGCAGAGAAACGGTGAAAGCAAGCAATGTTGATCACAAAATTGCGCTTATCAGGTATGCTCTATAATGATGGAGGTTAAAAGTGAAATAGTTGAGCACTCATGTTTCATGTATTAATTGTTCTAATACAGAATAAAATAATCGGCAAAGCTCAAGAGTCTTATTCTTCCAAATTGTTCTCTCTCACTTAGCCCTCTTGATTTTTTTGCAAGTTTAAATAAGATATTCATCAAAGTACATCTTTTGATATTTGGAATGATGTCCTCTTCAAATTGCTCTTAACTTAGTACATATATAATTCTCATTTGAGGAGAGAAATCTAGTTCCTTATTTTCAATTCACGAGGAAGAACCAACTCCAGAAACACATTTTTTTTTCTATTCCACCTTGAACTCCCATCTAGAAATCATAAGTGTCAAGAGGATGTCATTATTAAAGAAGATCTTAGAGCTAGCATGAAAAAAATGACATGATTCCCATTGTGATTTTTGAGGAATACTCAATTTCAATCCAGGCATGGACTTTCCAAATGAAAAAAAGAAGAAGAAAAAAGAGGTTATTGAATAGATGAAACATGCTGATCTACATGCTTTAATGAGAAAAATTGGAACTCCAATGAAAAGGTTGAAGTAATATTTTCACTGATAAAATCATTGAACTAAAGGCGGCTCATGCAACTTATAAAATAAAAATCTGATGAGAATTTAAATTCTACAGACTATTCTTGATAAAGAAAGGGTTAAAAATATTGAAATTATTCGCTGGTTGACACAATTATCGCCACTTGTTTCATTCCTCTCTTCACTTTACAAGGTTAATGCCTCTGGCTTCATTCTACTCTATCCAGTGTTTTTTATTGGTGCTCAACAGTTTTTGGTTCATTCAGTATGACTTCGATCTTATATAGAACATTATCTGGTAGTTTAATGGAACGATTATTTATTGCATTAATGCCTCATGTTCTTGCTCTCTATAATACATTATTATGTTGCATAAAGTCATTATTTGATTGTCTTGGTGATAACCCAGTGCCATGAAAAGTTTAACTAATCAATCTAGCTCGTATATTATAGGATTGGCATAGCTTTTTAATGATGCCAAAAGCGGGAAGATAAGAGTTGTGCAGTGCTTATAACTCATTGACTAACTTGTTTCATGTTAGTATCTCATGCTTCAGTGTCTACAGATGAAATTGTTTGAATGCACAAATAAAAGAGGTTTGTCATCATCAAATAAGGGGAATTTGTTGGGATTTATGCAGTTTTGATGATTGACAAAGAAAGATGCAACACGTCAGTTAACATGGTCCAAAAGTACACTGTCATGAGCAGTTGATTTTGGAAAAGCTTTTAAGATGAATAAAGACAAGAGTGCAGAAATAAATGAATGGATAATGCTAATTTCGTGAGAAAGCCCAAGAAAGTAAACATCTGATGAATTGAAGAGAAAGAATCAATGAGTTCGATTTGAAGAAAGAGTCTAAAGAGGCAAGGAGTTTTAATTGAAGAAGAAGTCTCATTTAAAGTAGAACTCTTCAAGTTACTGTTGAATTGAAGTGTTGGCGTTTGACTACAATACAAAAGAATCAATGAATATAATTTGAGAGAAGTCTAAAGAAGCAAGAAGTTTGAATTGAAGAAGGAGTCTTACTTGAAGTAGAACTCTAACTCAAGAGAGTTCAAGTCAATGAGGAGTTTGAAGTGAACAATAACTCTATGAAGAATTGTGCTTAAATAGACGTGAAGTCTTCCAGAATACTTGTGCACTGACAGAGCAAAAAGTGAAATTGAAAAATTGACTTCGCAAGTGCTACCAGCGAACTGAAGAAACACATAGAAGCAACACATCGAAGAACCTGATCCGTTTACAAAGTTTATGTAACATCCGACAATTTTAAATAGCTATGAAGAAGCTTGAAATTTGAAAGTAGCTATTTTTGGAAAAAATACAGAATCTGGAAAATTAGAATCTGGAAAAATTTGGCTAAGTGTGGAAATCAGTGATTTTTGGCCAACTTTGAGCAGTCGTAACTCCTAGATCACGATGAGTTAGGAGTAGTTCCAGTTATGGTTGCGAAGCTTGTGGAATGATCTTTCCAACGCCACTGAGATTGCTCGATTTCGAGTTCGTATGAGTGAGTTATGGCCATTGAAAGTTGGACAGTTGGCAGGGAATCCGTCCCGGAAATTTTAAGGGCATTTTGGTCTTTTCCCTAGCCATTTCTTTTGAGGTTATATTGTGTGTTAGGCTGTTTTTGGATCATTTTTATCCTATTCTAAAAGAGAAAGAGTTAGGGTTCTTGAGAGTGAAGAAGAGAAGAAGAAGAGAAGAAGAAGAGAAGAAGAGGAGAAGAGGAGAAAGGAGACCAACTAGTTTCCGTCGTGGATTTTCGTCGGGGGTGATCCCTATCAAGGTATGTGAGTTTTTTTGTGTGGTCTGATCCTTTCCCCCACACACCAAGCTCTTTTTTTTTATGATTTGAGAAAAGATTGGATTGGTGTTGAAGTTGTTGAAGTTGTTAGTTGTTGTTGATGTTGTTAGTTGTTGTTGATGTTGTTAGTTGTGTTGTTGAAGTTATTGTTGGTTGTGGGACATGATTGGATTGTGTATTTGAGTTGTAAATTATTGTATGTTGGGAGATTGATGATCCCTAGTGGTTGGGGTTAAATCCATTGAAGTAAGGGTGGTTTAAAGTTGAAGAAAAGAGGGAGGAAAGTTGTGTTTTTTTTTTTTTCTGGGAACAGGGGCTGGTGCCTGGCAGTGTGGCCAGCAGCCCCGTTTGAAGTTGAGGGCTGGCGCCCCGTGCCTCGTAGAGCGCCAAGGACGCAATCCTTCCCGTTACCTTAATTCCCCATTTGTATTTTATTTTGTTCCTAGGTATTATACCTATGTTTCCTAGTTGTTTCCAACACTCCAAGGTACTTCTAAAAGTCAAGAACTCATCCGTAACATGTGAGCAAACACCTTGAATCCAAATTCCATTTTAAGGAGAGTTAGTTAGAAGTCAAGTGAAGTTAGGAATTAAGAGTTAAGCTTAGAAGTTAAGCAAGTCAAGCTAGTTGTAAAGTTGTTCAAGAGTCTTTATTAAACGTTTTAACTTTATTTTTAGACTCAAGTGTCAAGTTAAGAAAAGAGTTTAGAGTTTCAAGCTAAGAGTCTCAAGTTTCAAGTTGAGTTCATTTTCTCAAAGTTATTAGGGAACTATGTATTCCCAAAGAAGTTTTAAAGAAGTGTTTTTACATTTAAACAAGGTTGGAAACTGAAATTTCCAAAGAGCCTTCGGGATAGTTTTTTTTGAGTAATTATCTCATGTCAGCAGGAAGAAATGTGTTTTAAAAACATAAGAGCCAGTACATTTTTGGGAGTAGTATCGAGCACCGAATTGGGGGAGCGTTCAAAGAACCCACAGCCCCCATAGAACCATGTTAGCCACCATGGGTAGAAAAGGATCATACTCTTTAGATGAATCCTTTTCATATTAGACTAGTGGATCCATTAGGCAGTTCAGGTCTTATACCTTTGGCCGGGTATAGGATGCTCTGGCAGCGTGAGGTTGATCGCTGTATCATCACTTTAGCTCTTATGTGATGGTTGTCGGTTAGAGAAACTCCCACAGCAGTTATTGTATTTTTATACACGGAAATTATTGTATTTTATATACATCAGTTCAATTGTATTTCTATATACATCTCAGGCTTATTGTATCCTTGTATACATACAGAGTTTTATAGCATGTTTTAAACAGTATTTCTTTATATCACACTTATTTTAAATTGCCTTATATTGTAAGAAGTCAGTCAGGTTGAGTTGAGTTGAACAAGGTAAACTTTTCAGTTTCTTTCAATTTTCCTTCTAGCCCTTGTTGCTTAGTTTTCCAGCTCGCATACTAGTACCTTCCATGTACTGATGTCAGTGGGCCTGCATCGTCTTATGATGCAGATACAGGTACCCCGGATCAGCATCCTGCACGTCGTTGATCCAGTTGAGCACTCCAGAGTCAGTGGTGAGCCTCCTTGCATTCCGGAGGACTCAATTATTTTGTGTTCTTAGTTTTTGTTTTATTAGGATGTTGCGGGGTCTGTCCCAACATCCATCTCAGTATTTAGAGGCTTCATAGACAGTCAGACAGTCAGTCAGTTAATTTGGAGTCTCTCATGCATGTATATATTTAAATATCCTATTTTGAGACTCGAGATGCCTTGTTGGCAAATTACTTTCAGTTGAGTTGTTTTATAACTTTTCATTGCATTGAGTTATCCTGTTGAGTTAAGTTTCCATTGAGTTAAGAAAGCCAGGCCAAGGGTTCGCTTGGGGGCCAGCGATGGTCTTCAAGTGCCGGTCACGTCTGGGGTGTAGGCTCGGGGCGTGACAGTTTATGTGTTACGAGTTTTTCTTTGTGATTAAGTCTTGATGTAAACTTAGTTCAGTGAGTTATAAACTAAATTAGGTCTGTTGTCTTTAGGTTGTGATATCTTAAAGAGTTGGGAACACCTACCTTGAGGTCCGTTACATTTAAAGAATTTTCTCTCCAACTTTCGATTCTCTATCAAAAATGAGAAAAGAAAAAAGGTGACAATGAAATAACGCCAAGCTTTTTAAAGAGTTGGGAACACCTACCTTGGGAGGTTTGTGTTGGGAGATTACATAGGCTTGTAATTTGTTTTCTATGGAGCCTCAATGATTTAGTGAAGTTGAAGTTAAATCCTGTAGGGGTACAGGTCATGGTTTTTTACACCTTTTGAGCCGAGTGTTTTCCACGTAAAAATACTGTGTTTTTACTTACTGTCCTTATTGCTTTGCTGGAACACGTTAGGCAACCTGTTTCACACTTAGACGAAAAGTTAAAATCAGTAAATTAGTAGGTCATGCAGATTAACAGTTTATTTTTTTATATTTCTCTATTAGTGTTCTTTAATTTAATTTTCCATAAATTATTATCATAACATTTATTTGAGATTGGTGCATGTTAGTACTCATTACACACATGCTTTCATTAAATTTTAATCGTCCTAATGAATTTATGACATATTGCATGAGACACACGTGCGTTGCACGTATCCAGAAACTAGTTTAACAAATATACAACAGCACACATCTTTGTTACATTTAAAGAATTTTCTCTCCAACTTTTGATTCTCGATCAAAAATGAGAAAAGAAAAAAGGTGACAATGAGATAACGCCAAGTCGTTGAGACTTTTCGTCATTTCATTTATTTCTCAAGATGAAGAGTAACGATAGAGAGACTTTTCTAAGATATATATTTTTTAAGTCAAAGAAATAGAAAAAAAATTCTATGAATTCGAAATTCTATGAAATAAAAATCTTATTTTTCTTTATTTCAATTCACTCTCTTCCACAGAAAAGAAAAATATATAGAGACTTTTGAGTGCTGCGTGACTTTGACTAATACAACTTGTTGAACTAAACATTAACCTGAACCAAAAAACACTCCACAGACTAATTGTATTATGTTTGGCACCTCCTAAATGTTGATTGAATTGAATTTGATATGATTAAATACATGTTCTAATGTCATTCCTTTGCATTATCAATTCTTGTTTTAGCTCAATGAGAAACCTTGTTGGCTTAATTATGGGCAGAAGTTTCATTCTTCTCTTTTTCATTCTACTACATGCCAATACTTTACTTGCTAATATTAGCACTGATGAAGCTGCTCTTCTTGCACTTAAATCACACATTTCTTCTCATTCTAACAATATCTTAGCAAGCAACTGGTCTTCTTCCGTCCCGGTTTGCAGCTGGATTGGTATCACTTGCAGCTCCCGTCACCATCGAGTCACTGCTTTAAACATTTCTAGCATGCAACTTCATGGTACCATCCCTCCACACCTTGGAAACCTCTCATTTCTTGTTTCCCTCAACATAACTAACAACACTTTCCATGGAGATCTTCCACTAGAGTTGGCTCATTGCAGAGGTTGAAATTCTTTTATGCCAAAAACAATAATTTCACCGGAGCCATTCCATCATTTTTAAGTTTGTTACCAAACCTACGCTTTGTATACCTATCGAATAACCAATTTTCGGGTAAAATTCCATCCTCCCTTTCCAATCTGACAAAACTGCAAGTGTTGTCAATACAGAGTAATTTTATCGAAGGAGATATCCCTCGGGAACTTGGTGATCTTCATTACTTGACTGTCCTAAACCTGCAATATAATCAGCTTAGCGGCTCTATACCACCATCAATCTTTGACATTACTACAATGCAAGTGATTGCTCTTAGCGGCAACAATCTTACTGGAAAGCTTCCAATAACTATATGTGATCATCTTCCAGACTTGGAAGGACTTTACCTCGGTAGAAACTCCATAGATGGAGTTATTCCACCAAACCTGGAGAAATGCGGAAAGCTTCACACATTGGAATTGACTGAAAATGAGTTTGCTGGAACTATACCAAGAAAGCTTGCCAACTTAACAACTCTTACAGGATTATATCTTATGGATCTGCATTTGGAAGGTAGTATGAAATTTTCCTCCTTTTCTCTTTTCCGCCAAATTTGTACTCATATATTTCTCGAAAATTGACAGGAGAGATACCAATGGAGCTAGCTAATCTTAAGAAACTTCAAACATTAGTATTATTACTGAATGAGATTACTGGCTCTATCCCTGACAGCATTTTCAACATGTCAGCACTGCAGATTATAGATTTTGGACAAAACAAGCTTTCAGGTACTCTACCTTCAGATTTAGGTCGTGGAATGCCCAACCTAGAAGCATTTTTTTGTGGAGGAAATAATCTAAGTGGTTTTTTCTCTACTTCAATCTCAAATTCTTCAAGACTCACAATGTTAGACCTCTCCAACAACAGTTTCACAGGTCTCATTCCTAAATCACTTGGTAACTTAGAATACCTTGAGGTTCTGAACTTGTGGGGAGATAATTTTGTCAGTGATTCAACATTGAGCTTCCTTGCATCATTGACAAACTGTAGGAATCTAAGAGTACTCACGTTATCTGGTAATCCGTTGGATGGTGTTTTGCTTGCATCTGTTGGTAATTTCTCAAACTCCTTGCAAAGTTTTGTAGCAGATGGTTGTAAACTGAAGGGTGTCATTCCGAAACAAATTAGTAATCTTACTGGAGTTACAAGGATGAGTCTGGATAATAATGAGTTAACAGGTCATATTCCAAAATCTGTGCAAGGCATGCTGAACCTTCAACAACTCAGCCTACAAAGCAACAACATAGAAGGAGCCATACCACATGTTATCTGCAACTTAAAGAATCTAGGTGCATTAGTCTTGTCAGATAATCAATTTTCTGGTTCAGTGCCCTCATGCTTAGGTAACATGACCAGTTTGAGGGAACTCTACCTAGCTAACAACAAACTGGATTCTAGATTACCTTCAAGCTTGGGGAACCTTCAAGATCTCATAGTATTCAATGTGTCATCCAATTTACTTAGTGGGGAAATTCCACTGGAGAGCGGAAACTTGAAGGCTGCAACACACGTTGATCTGTCAAATAATTATTTTTCTGGTAAGATTCCTATTACTCTAGGGAGTATAGATAAATTGATTAATCTTTCTCTAGCACATAATAGATTAGAGGGGCCTATTCCTGAATCATTTGGCGAAATGTTGTCCTTGGAGTACTTGGATTTGTCCTATAACAATCTTAGTGGTAAAATTCCAAAGTCATTAGAATCTCTTGTGTATCTCAAGTACCTAAATATGTCATTCAATGAACTCAATGGAGAAATTCCCACTGGTGGTCCCTTTGCAAATGTCACCAGTCAGTCTTTCTTGTCCAATGATGAACTTTGTGGTGACTCCCGATTTAATGTAAAACCATGCCTAACCAAATCTACAAAGAAATCAAGAAGAAAAAGAGTGCTCACAGGTTTATATATTCTATTAGGGATTGGATCACTCTTCATGTTGACTGTTGGAATTGTGGTATTAAGATTGAGAAACACAAAGAAGAATGCAAGTCAGAAGGATGTGTCTCTCGTAAAAGGGCATGAAAGAGTTTCATATTATGAACTTGAACAGGCAACTGAAGGATTCAACGAAGCCAACTTGCTTGGTAATGGGAGTTTCAGCAGGGTTTATAAAGGGATACTTAAGGATGGTATCATTTTTGCAGCAAAGGTATTCAATGTGCAATTGGAGGGTGCATTCAAAAGTTTTGACACGGAATGTGAGATACTCCGCAACCTTCGCCACAGAAATCTGACCAAAGTCATCACCAGCTGCTCTAATCTTGATTTCAAGGCCCTAGTGTTGGAATACATGCCCAACGGGACACTTGACAAATGGTTATACTCTCACAACTTGTTCTTGAACTTATTGAAGAGACTGGATATAATGATAGATGTTGCATCTGCAATGGACTATCTTCACAATGGCTATTCAACGCCTGTGGTACATTGTGACTTGAAGCCAAGCAATGTCTTGCTAGATCAAGAAATGGTTGCTCATGCAAGTGATTTTGGCATTGCAAAAATGTTAGGTGCAGGGGAGGCTTTTGTTCAGACAAGGACAATTGCAACCATTGGATATATAGCTCCAGGTATATTAAGACTTTTTAAAGTTTTCATATCATATAAATACTCAAAACAATTCCTTCCCCTAGGTATAAATTTTTTACCATGATTGTAGAGTATGGACAAGATGGTATGGTATCCACGAGTTGTGATGTTTATAGTTTTGGCATCCTGATGATGGAGACGCTCACACGAATAAGACCAAGTGATGAAATATTTACTGGAGACTTGAGCATACAACGTTGGATTAGTGATTCCTTTCCGGGTGAACTTCACAAGGTGGTGGATTCTAATTTGGTACAGACAGGAGATGAACAAATCGCCGCAAAGATGCAATGTCTGTCATCTATCATGGAATTAGCTTTGAACTGCACTTTAGTGAGACCTGATGCAAGAATTAGCATGAAAGATGCTCTTTCAACACTCAAAAAGATGAGGCTCCAGCTTGATAGTTGTCGGCACTAGGTGGAATCGGACTAGTCTGCTCTTGTATGTTATTCAATTTCGCCCAAGAATTTAAGTGTATTTTATCTTGGTTGTGGGAAGCAACTCGTTTTCTTGATATATAGAAGTTTAAAATGAGATTTGAAATGCTCAACACAAGGCTTTCTTTTTGTATTTACATAACTCTGAGAATTCTTTCCATTATCTACAATGATTTCTTCCACTCTTCACTAAATCAATGCGCCTCAACAAAATTCAGATTACAACTCTTGCAACCTAGGAACTAACTTTAATTCCTAAACTAAACAATCAGTCGATGGTCCAACCCACTTCAAGTTATCCCCAACTTGAAGTTAACACATACTTCAATATTGTTCCCTAAACACAAGCCTAGGAAAGCAATAAATTACAACTCAATTGAACTTCCTGATACACGATAAATAGTCTAGAAGACTGTAAAACATATGACTATGAAACAGATTCTTCAAGTTTGTCCTTTGTATCAGGTGCACTTAGATCCTCAGTCAAGAAGAAAAAGAGTTCTTATAGGGTTATATATTCTGTTAGAGATTGGATCACTCCTCCTGTGTGTTGTTAAGATTGAGAAAGATAGAGCGCAAGTCGAGAAGATGTATCTCTAGTAAAAAGGCATGAAATAATTTCCTATTATGAATTATTGATCTCACTAAAGGACCACATGATAAAAGGCCCAAGGCTAGGCATAAAATACAAACAACAGATTTTGCCTTCACAAGTTTTCTATCACGAGTCACTGCTTTAGACATTTCTAGCATGCAACTTCACAAGTAATAACTTTATTGGATCCATTCCGTCATTCTTAAGTTTGTTATCAAACCTACGCTTCTCGAGCAACCAATTTTCAGGGGAAATTCCATCTTCCCTTTCCAATATGACAAAACTAGAAGTGTTGAGAATACAGAACAATTTTCTCCCTCGGGAAATCGGTGATCTTCGTTACCTGACTATCCTAGACCTGCAAGTTAATAAGCTAACTGGCTATATACCACCATCAATCTTCAATATTACTACAATGCACAATCTTACTGGAAAGCTTCCAAAAACTATATGTGATCATCTTCCTGACTTGGAAGGGCTTTACCTACCAAGCAACTACCTAGGTGGTGCTATTCAGAAAAATGCAGAAAGCCTCAAATCTTGTCATTGACTAACAATGAGTTTATTGGAACTGTTCCAAGAGAGCTATCTAATTTAACAGATCTTACAGGACTATATATTGCAAGTTGCAACTCTGCAATTGAAAGGTAGTATGAAATTTTCTTCCTTTTCTCTCTTCTGCCAAACTGGTAATCATATATTTCTGAAAATTGACAGGAAGGATACCAGTGGAGCTAGGTAATCTTAAGAAACTACAACGTCTGGCATTATCCCGGGATGAGCTTACTCGTTTTGTCACTGCAAGACCAGATGTTAGGAAATCAGTTCCGTGCCACCATGCTTAGGAAACGTTACCAGTTTGAGGTATCTTTATCTAGGTTACAACATGCTGAATTCAATATTACCTGAAAGCTTGGGAGGCCTTCGCGATCTCATAGAATTCAATATTTCATCCAACTTATTAAGTGGGAAAATACCCCTTGAGATTGGAAATTTAAAGGCCGCAACACTCATTGATCTGTCAAAAAATAATTTTTCTGGTAAGATTCCTAGCACTCTAGGTGGTCTAGATAAATTGACGAATCTTTCTGTCGCACATAATAGACTAGAGGAGCCTATTCCAGATTCATTTGACAAACTGTTGGCATTGACAAACAATATTGGTGGTGAAATTCCAAAGTCATTGAAAGGAAAGTACAAAGTACCACTTTGTGATACAAAAACTGGTCTATTTACTCTTAAGTCCTTATGAGCATCTCAGAAGAAGGAAAAAAGAGAAATATACCATGCTCGAGCTCGGTTCTACTGTAACAAATCTCGATTGAACTATGCAAGAAAAATAAAATGACTCATAACATGTTATGTATACGTCATAACACGCAAGATGTGGTAAGCAAAAAAAAAAATCCATCCTGACAACATTTAGAAATGAATAAGTGCATTCAAATTGAAATAGAGACTACTTAACTGCACCAATCTAGTTTAAAATAAGCACTCTCGCCCCCCCTCCTCTCTTTCCCCCATGAGGGCAGGAAACTTTCTGTAAGCTGCTCACTTCCGAGTTTCAGCAACTGATTATTTTCATCAAAAGCTTTTATTTCTTTTAATTGACTATGCCAAGGTCTGATTGTAGAATTCTTCATATACATCAAACGATCACTGAAAGCTGTAAACAGATTTAGTCTTGGTTGCAGGTTGAGTCTCTTAGGAAGACAACTCCATAACAAAGCATCCACAAACGAAGAGCACTCCATATACTGAAATAGAACGTTCACTTCTAAAATATCCACCTGGGTGGTAGCACCAACTTTGTAGTGTTGTTGCAGATGTTCCATTTTAATCTCAGTGCATTCTTTAAAACTAATGGAAACTTGAGACCAAGAGGCCCCCGTCGACTTTGATAGAAACTTCCTCAACTTACAAAACCAGTCAGCATTTATATTGTCTAATCTGTAAGGAAAGATTTTTGACTTCTCCAGCTGTCTTGCAATTTTAAATTCAGGAATTTGCTTCCCCGTGTACACAAATTACACCAAATTTGGAGCATCAATCTCCCACATGCCCTCACTATCCTGAATCTTCAAGACCTTAAGGTAAACTGACTTGATCTTTCGAAGATACACCATTTCCAAGCCAATACAATGCACAAAGATCGTAGTGTCAATCAAGGGACAACTATTGAGTAGAGTCTCAAACATGTTTTTGTCTAATTTTACATGAGATAGAGAAAGCTTTTTCAAAGAATTTTGATTTACTACACCACTAGCTAACGAAAGAGTACAATACGCGAGAACCAATTTTCTTAAAGACTTTGCTGCCAAGATTGTTAAAATAGGCGCGGAGTATGATATATAGTCAAGGACAAGATGTTTTACACCATTTTGAAGGGCAATGTCAAGACAGTTATCAATAGGAATAGGAGGTAAAACTTTGTGAGGATCATAAGAGGATATCCTTGACAATTCAAACTTTTCTATAGGGACTTTTCCTTTCCTATATCTCTCCATGATTGTGTCCACTATCTTTATATTGCATTTGCCCCTATGAAGACAGAATTCCAAGTCGGGAAGAGTCGACCACGCTTGCAGCCATGTTTTGGACAGAATGCTCATCTTGGATGCTTCTTCGCAACTAAGAAAACAGAGTATTTTTTGAATGAGACATTCCGGCAACATGTTGGCCATGGTATGGTGGTTGTGAAGGATCACAATTCGGATCACAACCCTAATAGTGAAGGGAAATGTATACGCCACTAAAGAAACCTATTTTAGGTTTCCCTAAAATCCAAAATAATATAATATATTATAGGAATCCTATTTGTAAACGGACTTAAAAAAAGAAACCTATTTTAGGTTTCCCTAAAAGCCAAAATAATCATATCATATCACCATATATAATATCTCATATATATAAAAGAAAACCCTCAACCCTCTGATGTGATTCATCCACAAGCCAGAAATTCCTTTTTATTTATACAAAGACAAAAATACCCTTGCCCTCGCACCACAACTTCCACACTCAAGCGTCACTTCGCTTCATACCTTCAACACCTACTAACTCTTCACAAACGCCGTGCCACTTACCAACTGCCGCCACCATAAACTCACAAACTTCCCTTTAACGTATTCTTCTACTGGGAAAACAAATTTAAAAACACACTTTAAAAGATGCACATTTGTTTTCTTTACTTTTCGAATTAACCTTCAGGTCCAGCTTGGTAATATAACATCTGATGATTAGAAAGTTAGTTTACATCTGTGGCTATAGTTGATGGGCCACAAATCATGGCAATTTTGGACGCAACGATCAGGAAAAATATATTGACCACTTGCTGTCAAAAAAAATATCAGCAAACCTTGGCTGCTGCACTGTTTTCCGACTATACATTCTAATTAAACATCGTGAAATTCTGTGATACACTTATCTTCTACAGTTTGATGCACATGGATATAGAGACTCAGACGGTCGCTTCACTTCTCCAACTTCAACATACAGGACTAGATGCCTCAACCGCTGCTCTATCGCTTGTCATTGATAGTTATTGAGCCCCAACTTTTGTTGCTATGCAAAACGCCACTGCCAAAGCCTACACTCTATCCAGATATGCACCTCTAACAACATACTCCGTGTTCGCACCATTTCTTCATGTTTCTACCCACCAACGTACCATTAATAGATGATTTAGCTCTTACTAAGCAACTGTAATGCTTATTTCTAATAAATACCTTACTTCCAGCTCCAAAGTGGGAGTTTGTTCTTGCCTGTAATGGACCTTGCGCCTCAAGTGAATGAACATATTATTGATACGGAGTACGTACATAATTTGTCTAACAAATGTTTGATTCCACTGTCTATCCTTGAATTATATTTGCTACCCATTTTTTTAAAATTCTGCCCTTTTCTTATCTATTTCCCTTTCATCATATTTTATGTATCGGTAATAATTAATTAACTAGCTTGATTGCTGAAAGAGTTGCCCGGTACATATTTCGATAGTATACCAAATGGCAAAATCAAAGAAATAAAGCATCTCCTCTTTCTGTCACTTGTGATTTCTTCTTCTCTTTAAGACAACACTTAGAATGGGATATAGTATTGGGAAAGACAAGGCACTAACAAGAATACCAGACAGGATAGCAACGGAATAATACCCAAATCTAAACTTTCCCTTTCAATTTGAACCAAGAGAAAACAAACCAAATCAAGCAATATGAAGAATGGGCAGCAAGTATTCAACCAAACTAAAGCAATAAGATAAGAACAAGTCAATCACACAAGACAACGCTTTACGTGGAAAACCCTTCGATGTGAAGAGTAAAAAACCACGGGACCAAAAGCTCCACTATAAACACCAAGAGTTACAAAATTGTTCTCCAAAATTGGCCACAAAACAAGTGTCAAACAACGAGCAACAACAAATCAAGATTGCACCAAAAACTAGAGAATTAAAGAAAATATTTCACCCAAAACGCGCTACTGTTCACGCCCTCAAATCAGAAGCTACAGACCTCCAAATCCGATCTCCACCGTTGAATTGCAAGAACCAAATGTTGAGAACTCCCAGTTCAAATTTGAGCACGATCCAACGGTTAATGAAGCGGCAAACTCTGTCTGAAGCAGACTGCCTGAGCAGAAAATTTCCAAAAGCAAAAACGGGATTTTCTCTCTTTTCTCTCAATCTCTAAAACGAATCTCTCTTGATTTTTCTCTCTTGTGTTTCTGAAAAATAAGACCAAATAAGCCTTATATATATGCCACATAATATTTGAGTTATGGGCTAAAGTGAGCTAGTCCTAATAGGACTTTTATTTATCCACATAGGAAGGGAAAACAAATCCTAAACCCAACATATAGCTTTGTCAGTCTTAGGTTCACGCTATCCATTTTCAATAACTTTATGTTGATAGCAAGCTAAGGGAAGTTGTGTGAACTTTTTAGTTGTTAGCTCAATAAGAAGAAAAGTGTCGCCAGCAACACTCACTAAGGAAGTTACTTCTTGATATTGTTGCTTTTCGACATCTACCGTTTGCCTTCCTACCAAATTCTTCAACTAAAAACAACCCAATGCGCTAACTTTGTAGAGTTACATGCATGTCTTACCTGTTATTTTATTATGACTATCTATGTTTACTGTACTTCATCTCTTGGCCACGATATAGGACCTCTCCAACTGATTCCAGATGTTGTGCTTCATCGCCTTAGAAGCTTTGGATTCTGCCTCCGACCAATGACACCCAATTCCTCCAAATAAATGTCCCGTAAAATTGTAAATTAGACCATTCACTCCAATTAACATTCCATTTTTTAGTTGATACAACAACTAAACTACCTGCAACCACTCCCCCCTCCCCCAACATTTCATTTATTAAAATAATAAAAAAATAACATTTCACAATGTCTCACGTTCAGATAACTCGACATACAAATGATGATTCGTGGTGGAGATGGAACGTGGGGGGATTTGACCTTGGAAGCCTCATTAGTTTGGGCGGGTAAGTTTGCCAGGGTGAAAACTGATGTTGCAAGGCGAAATACGAGACTTCGTACAACGTGAGAGTCCTGTGGTAGAATCAAATTTAAGGGAAAAACCAGCTTAACCACAAAAACTAGAAGGAAAAAGAAATAGGGGTTGGCATATAAGCTTACAAAAATACGGGATACTGGAAATAGTTCAATACTGAATGATTTCACCTGCACTTCAGTGTATATGGTAGTAATGCTAAACAACTTAATGGGGATTCCTTTAGTAGTTGGTGTGGTCTTTTTTATTTCTTGATGTGCAAATATTTTTTAATACTTGAATAGTCTAAAACAATTACTTCTTCAAATACAATGAAGTGAAGTTGTGCTTATGATGAATAGGTATGTAGTTGTCTATTGAGGAATCAGAAACTTTGAGTTGATTCATGTGGATTGAAGATACTCAGAGTTCCAGGCAGAGATACCAGTACCTCTTCAAACACTACAAACAATGTGCAACCAATAGAAGATCAACTTGTGCAACTTGATATTGATATTGGTAGTAAATATTATAGCCCTGATGAGGCCAGCTATGATAGAGAAGATTGATGTGGTCCGCTGATTCGTGTGGATAAGAACGGTACAACATATGCCGCTTGCGGCAGGGTGGTTTCTTTTTGTACCTCACTTTTGGATGAGTCGTCTTCTATCAAACACAGGTAACCTTGCTATCTTCTGACTGCATAATTTGGGGCCATTTAAGATTGAGTCACATATTCTATAGCTTTCTCTACAATGAGTGTTTTTAGTGACATGTCTGAAGCCAACAAACTTTGTCCTGCTAACTATGTGCCATATTTGTCTCGATAGGGTGCTGGAGAGTCGACAACAAAACAAAGTGAGCCACTTCGTGGGGGCAGACTCAATCTTCTAAATCTGGTATTCTTCCACTGTATGTGCATATTGGGACGACGTAGTTAATACACATTTGGAGTTGCTTCAGCAATTAGAAGATACCCTTACTCATACACTAGCATTTAAATGAGTATGAATGCAATTATTGACAGCCTTATGGGGAGTTTGATTGCCCCAAGTCTAGCAATAGGTGTATGATAATGTTTAAACTTTGTTAATTGAAGAATTAATAAATTGATACTATACGAAATGAAGAAGTAAGAGAAAATTCTCTATTTCAAAGCGAACGGATTATCCTACAAGGTATCGTATCAGTAGAAATTACTATAATACTATGTGAAAAACTATGTGGTTTTCATTCCTGTGGGAAAATGGGTGAACTTACTATAGAATCCATCTAAAATGACAGCAAGTTTATTATCCCTATTATTAGAATACCGGTTGAATATAATATAAAACTATTCATTTGTCGTTCAAGAGGGACTACATATATTTGTATGTATCTGGTGTGATTCACATGTATCTCGGATACGAGTGAGATGGAAGAGAGGCGAGAGAGATTTGTTATGCATCTCAAATACATGTGAATCTACTTGAATACAATGTATCTAGAACAAATTACACATAATTTTGATTCCATGCATCTGAAATACATGTATTTGGACGTACCTGAAAGCACCAAAATCTAGTAAGATATGTAATAATTACAAACTAGAATGGATTTAAGTAATTAGTTCCTAAAATAGTTGGATTTACGTAAGCTCCCTTAAAACAATCGATACAACTTGTATTATCCATAAACAGTGTATATCATTCTTAAAATAAAATAATAGGGACATATAATACCAACCAATAGTTTTAAAAGTAAATAACTTCCATCAATGCTATCAATAAAGTCAAATCTGTCAAACGCAATAAACAAATGGTAAAAAGATTGAATTCGATAACAAAATAAACGTACAAAGAAAAACCATAATTAAGGTGATATTGATTAATGATTTGGTGTAATTAGTTCTAGGCTTCTAGCTAATAGCAACTCCAAAGATCACATTCAACATACATAATACATAACAAATTGATTGATGAACATCATTGTAGAGTACATATCCCGGCTAGAAAACAAAAAAAATAAGCCCATAAACAAAATTTCATGCTAAATAATAAAAATTTCATGTTAACCCCCAACCCTCTGCGAACGTGGAGGTCAACAGACACCAGCAACAAAATATTCACATAAGGCACAAAATTCACCGAAAGGATTTCTGGGATTCATTCGGAACCCCTTACAACAAATCAGATATGCTAGCTACTTGACTAAACTCCACATTCCGGACTCACTGGAACCATCAAAACACGAATTTGAGGTATCCTTAACCTGAAACCCGTGAAAATCACAAGAAGCAAACATAACGTCTAAAGAGGCTAAATCAAGCTCGGGATCTCTGAAAATTCAACCAAGACCTCCTCTACACCTAAAATCATCCCTTGAATCCAACGAAACTTTAGGAAAGCTGATCCGACCATCCGAACCCTGAAAGGCTAAAATCTCAATAATTTCCAACTTAGGACCTCAAATCCACAAAAAGATTCTGAATCTGAAATCAACAACTCTCTTAAACCAATTTCCACATTCCGAAACTAATGGAATCGATGGAATTCCAATTTGAGACTCGAAACTCCAAAAGACATCGAAAACCAATTTTTAACAACTTTTGCCTTTCAAAACTTTAAATTTTCCACAATTCACAACTTCTCACTCAAAACTTGAAACCAATTTCAAGATTCAATCAGAAATGACTCGGGGTCAATATCAAGAGTGGTAAAACAATAAAAAAAATTGTTTGATGAACATCATTGTAGTGTACACATCCCAGCTAGAAAATAAAAAAATTAGCGATGAAGAAAATTTCGTAGCTAATAATAATTTTTTTATGTTAATCTCATTTAGCGATGAATTAAAAAAAAAATGAGTTAGCTAGCTTTTTAGTGATATGGATTAGCAGCTAGAAATTATCATAGGTAATTTCATGTTTTTTTTTATAATATTTGTGTAGTTGAAAATTGGTGTCCAAATAAATTGATGTTACTACTCTTGTCAACAATCACACAAATGGTCACAACACCAATGTGATAATGCCTATCCGTTTATCCTAGCCTAATTTATTAAATATATGTGTTGTCATATATGTAAGCATTTTAAATGTATTTATTAAGTAAAAAAAATGTAAAAACTACAAAAAATTCGATTGTTTATACCAATCGAAAGTTGACTTAATTTTAGTGAATATAAATTGTAAAACATGACATTAATTATTTTTGTCGTGCAGGAAGTATTTCAGTGCCATCTGACAGCCTACCCTATAGAAGCCTAACCTATAGACAAAGGCCGCGCACTATTCACTCTCTGTCACTCGCTCAATAAACTTTGGTTTCTCCATGGATGTTTGATATTGAGTTTGTTTTCTCCATTGTTGAGTTTAAAAAATTCATATTGTGCTTTCTCCATGGATATTGTTGTTGTAAGTGTCTCTTCTTTTACTTTACAAAATCATCATTTTCTCATGCAATAACTTGTGCATTATCAGTATTTCTCATGGGCTGGGGAGGCACGCCCAATCAGACCCACAATAAATGGAGATGTATTGCCGCACATCAGCATTGGGCACAATCAGACCCAGTAAATAAAGGCCTGGTGTGACGACGCACCAGCTGTGCACTCAATCAGACCCCAGTAAATGGAGACCTTGCTAGATGCACTAGTAGTGCGCCCAATCAGACCCCCAGTAAATGGAGGATGGCGCAATCAGACGTTGCCTAGCATTTCTTTGGCGTGGATGCCAACTTCGACACAGACATTGGCAAGCCGAGATATTATTGCTTTGATATGCAAAGGTATTTTGGGTGTATTGATTAAATATTGAAATTTCCATTTATTATGAAATGTGATTTTCAGTTGTCGTTATCCTAAGATGTAACTTTTAACTTTTCGTCTTGCACGTATGTTAAAACCAGACTGTTAACTTGTAGTAATTGGTAAGCAAAGTTATAAAATTAGTCAGTGGCTTAGAGAATTTGTGGGTCATTACCGTATGCTTCGTCATGTTAGATGCAATTTGGTTCCTCTTTTTTCAGGTTGGTTTAAACTGAATATATATGGTATTAGCAGAAAGGAGAATCATGAGAAGCGCAATTTAGTAGTGTCTCCCGAGATGAAAACGGATTTTGTTTAGGTAGTTACAGTGGTGATACTGATATCCAAGACGATGTGTTTGTTGGACTTGAGGGCTTGATAAATGTAGAAAGTTTAGGTAGTTACAGTGGTGATACTGATATATGGGTTGAACAATAGCAAAGAAGGAGAGCCAAATGCAGAAAAAAATGATTGTGGAGTCGGACAAGCATTGCTTTGTATTTATTGCCAAGAATCATTTCCAACGGTAAAAAATTCAAATAAAACGGGGAAGACGTTTCAAAACACGGTTCGCAGGATCCGAGTTAGGTTGGGTCGTTTCGGCTGATTATTTAAATAATTAAAAACGCTTCGGCCATTTAATTTAATTTAATTAATTAAATAAATAACTAACTAAATAAACAAAACAAACTTTGTCCAAATCATTTTCCAAAGTCAAAACCGAAGCCGCGTGAGCAACGACGACAACGGCGCAAGGGGTCCCTTTTTCCAACCCTTTTACAACTAGTAGAATTGTTTCTCTATTTAGACACTTTAACTTTTCTTTCCACCACTAATGAGAGAGAAATGCTTTTTCTTACTAAAGCATAAGAGAATCCTTCAAATTCCTCTTTTCAACTTCCCTCACTACTAAAAAACTGCTAAAAAACGGCGGAAGTAAAAGCGACGGACGGCGTCACTCCCAAAAGCGACGGACTTTGCGATGCCGTCCGTCGCTTTTTAGTTAAAAAAAAAATTTTATTTTTTTTTTTCAAAAGCGACGGACGGCATCGCAAAGTCCGTCGCATTTTAATTTTTTTTTAAAATTTTTTTAATTTTAAATTTTTTAAAAAGCGACGGACGGCGTCACAGTGTCCGTCGCTTTTTAATTTATTTTTTAAATTTTTAAATTTTTTAAAAAGCGACGGGCGGCGTCGCAGAGTCCGTCGCTTTTTAATTTTTTTTTATTTTTTTTAGTTTTTAATTTTTAATTTTTTTAAATGCGACGAATGGCGTCGCAGAGTCCGTCGCTTTTCAATTTATTTTTTTATTTTTTTTAAATTTAAAAAAAAATTATTTTTTTTAAGAAGCGACGGACTGCATCGCTGAGTCCGTCACTTTTTTTCGCAGAATTTTGCACCAACAATATATATAATAAATAATTAATTATTTTATATCGATAGAGACGCAGTCCGTCGCTTTTTATTAAAAATAATTATTTATTAATTTAAAAAAGTCACGCCGTCCGTCGCTTTTTATTAATTTTAATTGTTTAATTATTTTTAAATCAGCGGCGGACAACATCTTTATGTCCGTTACTTCTTGGTCAAATATTTTAAAAAAGCGACGGACAATGTCTCTTTTTCCGTCGCTTTTTGGTCAAAATGTTGGTCAAACTTTTTTTCAAAAAAAGCGACGGACATAAAGACTCTGTCCGTCGCTTTGAGAAATATTTTGATTTATTTTTATTTAAATCGTCTACCTGAGGACGGTTTTGTGTAAAATAAAAAACAAAAAAATTATAATACCGACTTTCGGATGTTGGTAAAATTAAATAGTATGTAATAAATTAATATTTTCAATTAACTTTAAATAAATCGTCCTCCAAATGACGGTTTTATATAAGTTAAAAAATAATTTAATATAAAATACCGACCTTCCGATGTCAATATTATTTAATTAACATGATTGCTTTTTATTTATGTTAAAATTTAATGTGATACCGACCTCATGAGGTCTGTATTTTTATTAAATCTAATTTCTTTTAATAAAAACGACATCTGGAGGTCCATTTGTTTAAAATATTCCTATTAATCATAATTTTGCTATTGTGCATAATACTAAAATTTCGTTTACACCTACAATTAATTGTTCAAAAAGTGTAACAATTTTGTATACTTTTATAAATAAAAAGTTGGAATTCGTGGAATAAATAAGAAAATATCTACAATCCATATTTAGAGTATGAAATTACGTTGATATGAATTAGGAGAAAATTATATATACTTATATTTCTAGAGTAATGCACAAATTTTATCAGTCCGTCGTCTAATCATGAACTTAACAACTCATCTCATGATGTAGAGGTGAAGAACTAACATATAATCCATTCGAGTATGAAATGCGAGCTAGTATTATTATATACGTTCGATCTTGAATGGATGTCAAGTGTAGTGATCACTTCCTAATTATGATGACATGTAAAGGATACTTCGTCGGAGTATGAAATACGTTGATTAATTATATACTCATCGAATAGTTTAACAAATCAAGTCTTATATACTAGTGGTTCAGATATGAAATACATTATCAATTAAAGAAATACGTATGATCAATTCAAGGAGATTTATATATTAAATTTGATATTGATAAACTTTTGTTGATCAATAAAATTAAATTTATTAAATTAAACTTTTGTTGATGTGCAGTTAGTTTTATATATATATATTAGAGGGTATAACTGATTTTTGACCAAGAAAAAGAAATGCGGTATGCAAACTTTATTTTGGCAAATGCGTGTATTAGGCAGTTTATACTTTATATCTAAAACATGAACTTCTGTTGATGTATAGTTATATATATATATATATATATATATATTAACTTGATTGATAAATTAAATTTATTAAATTAAATTTCTATTGACGTGTAATTAAATTTCATATATATATATATATATATAAACTTCTGTTGATGTGTAGTTAAATTATATATTAACTTGATCGATAAATTTAATTTATTAAATTAAACTTCTGTTGACGTGTAATTAAATTTCATATAATATATATATATATATATATATATATATATATATATATATATATATATATAAAAATTGTAGCCGATTTTATTATATTTTCTTTCAATTCTAGCCCATTCGATTTCAAATTTTATTTTAATTATAGCCACTTTTTATTTCAATTGTAGCCAATTTTTATTTCAATTTTGGTCATTCCAATTCAATCTCAAGATCCATTCATTTTAATCTCATCCGTTCATCTTTAAATTAAATCCTAAATCAAATACTAGCCGCTCATCTAATTCAAATCCAACAGTCAAGATCGAATCAACATTTTCTCTCTTTTCTAAGCTACCAAAAGAGTAAAACCCTAGAACTATTCATTCTTTTCTAAAGTGACAAGTCTCACTCCTCTCTCACTCCTCTCATCTCATCGGTGCCCCATTTCCACCCATCCCCGACCGGTGCCAGGCCACGCCACCATCGCAGGAGCAGCTCGCGCCGGCCAGCAGCAGGAGCAGCTCGCGCCAGCGACTCCCTCTCGACCGGCGCCGCCTCCATCCCGACCCACTGCCCTTCTCCTTTAATTCAAGGTTAGGGTTTCATAATATTATTTTTAATTTCTTTCAATTTGAGTGTTGAATTTGTTAATTAGTGTATTGAATTAGTTTTTTATTGATTGTTAGTTAATTAGTAAGTGAATGATTTAGGGTTTTTGATTGTTAGTTTGACTTAGGGATTATTTGATTGTTAGTTTGTGTTTGTTGATTGTGAATTGAAAATTTAATGTTAGGGTTAGTTTGAATTAGCGTATCTAAGGATTTGTTTGAAATTTGGTATCTCTTGAGTTAATTAGTTTGATTTTGGAATTGTAAAATTAGATTGAATTAAGGTTTTAAGGAGTTGTTTGAATTTGGATATTATTTGAGTTGTTATTGAGATTTTAAGAGTAATAGTTTGAATTTGGGATTAGGAATAGCTAGCTAGTTTGAATTTAGGATTTTAGCACTAGTTAGATTTTGGGATTTTAGGACTAGTTTGAATTTGTGATTTTAGGACTAGTTTGAATTTTGAATTTAGGACTAGTTTGAATTATTATTGATATTTTAGGACTACTAATAGTTTGAATTTGAGATTTTAGCACTATAGTTTGGTTTTTGAATTCTAGGAGTACTTTCAATTTGTGATTTTAAGACTAGTTTAAATTTGAAATTTAGGACTAATAGTTTGAATTATATTTGGGGAGTTGTTTGAACTTGGGTATTATTTGAGTTAGTTTGAATTATTATTGAGATTTTAGGACTAATAGTTTGAATTTGGGATTAGAAATAGCTAGCTAGTTTGAATTTAAAATTTTAGGGATTTGAATTACAACTTAATTAGAACTCATAATTAATTATAACTTGAATTTACTATAAATTGAACTTAATTAGGAATATGAACTTGAAATTAGAACTTGAAGTTGGAACTAATTAGCTTGAATATCTAACTAATTAAGTTTAGAAATTAAATATGAACTTGAATTGAAACTTGAACTTATTAAAACTTGAATATATATATATAACTAATATTCTTGGATTTGAAGTTTATATTTAACTAATTTAAGAACTTTTCGTGCTATGCAACCGAGGAAGCTCAACATCTAAAAAAGTTGATACAAGACTATATTGCTTCAAAGTTGGAGATAAGGTCGATAAATTTCTTAAGTTCAAGTACAATTGTTTTCAATAATGTGTTTGTGTCCATCTAGTATTAATACTTAGCTTTAATTTTACGAATAATACATTTGTTAAGCATAAGTACCAACACTAGTTGATCCTAATGTGTTTGTGTCCATCTAGTGTTGATATTAAGCTTTAATTTAGGAATAATGTGTTTGTTAAGCATAAGTACCAACACTAGTTGATCCTATTGATGACTAAATTGATTTTCTTGCAAAATCGATTTGTGTCCATCTAGTGTTGACACTTAGCTTTAATTTAGGAATAATGTGTTTGTTAAGCATAAGTACCAACACTAGTTGATCCTATTGATGACAAAATTGATTTTATTGCAAGGTTGATTTGTGTCCATCTAGTGTTGACACTTAGCTTTAATTTAGGAATAATGTGCTTGTTAAGCATAAGTACCAACACTAGTTGATCCTATTGATGACAAAATTGATTTTCTTGCAAGATCGATTTGTGTCCATCTAGTGTTGACACTTAGCTTTAATTTAGGAATAATGTGATTTAGTTGGTGGATTTTGTTGTTGTATTAAGTCAAAACTAAACTAGTTAAAGTTGTAAAGTTGTGTAAATTAAATAAGTTAAAATAAATAATGTGATTTAGTTGGTGGATTTGGTTGTTGTATTAAGTCGAAACTAAACTAGTTAAAGTTGTAAAGTTGTGTAAATAAGTTAAAATAAATAATGTTCTTTAGTTGGTGGATTTAGTTGTTGTATTAAGTCAAAATTAAACTAGTTTAAATTGTTATTTTGTTTAAATAAGTTAAACTAAATAATTATTTATAATATAATTGATTATCTATATTTTTGTAGATAGATCATCGTTTGTGGAGAAGGTATTAGACGACTCCAATCAGGCTTAGAAGGTATTGGATCGTCACGTCAAGCCGAGGCACTTGACGTTGTTCAAATTGGTGCTATGTCGGATCAAATAGGTAAACTTACAGCGGCACTAGCAGAGTCAGAGCGGAGAGGAGTAGCTGAACAAGAAAACATGAATGACACTGTTCAGCAAATCAAAGAACAAGTGATGAACCTCGCTCGTCGACCTAACACTTCAGCTCCCGATGACACCGACGACGAGAGTGATGAGGATGATTATGTAGATCTCACTTCCTAGTTTAGATCTCTAGACATTTGTGAACTTTTTTAAACGAATTTTGAAAGATTTTATAATTCTTTAATTTATGATTTAGATACTTTTGAATGTTATTTTAAGTTTTGTTTATATTGTTTATAATTGTGTGTTTGATTGGGTGAAATAGTGTAGAATTGAATTGAATTGCATTTGCATGTGGCCAGCAGAAACTGGGAGTTTTTGCTGCAAAAAATAATGCACAAAAAGCGACGGACTGCGTGGTTTTGTCCGTCGCTTTTCTGGATTTTATTTTTTAAAAATCCCAGAAAAGCGACGGACTGCGTCGTTCGGTCCGTCGCTTTTTTTGAATTTTAAAAAAATAAAATTTCTAGAAAAGCGACGGACTGCGTCGCATTTTAGAAATAAAATAAAAAAATTAAAATTAAAAAAAAGAGACGGAGTCCGTCGCTTTTATGAAAAAAAAAATTAAAAAGAGACGCAGTCCGTCGCTTTTTGAAAAGCGTCGAGTTAAAAAGCGACGGAAGTGACTGCGTCGCTTTTCCGTCGATTTTGACCCGAAAAGCGATGCAGTCCGACGGTTTTTGCCGTCTTGTTTTAATAATTTTTTAGTAGTGCCTTCATTTCCCATTAATTCTTACTATATACCCAACAATCCCCCACATGAGTAGGAAATAGTTATAACGTAAAGGAATGCATGAACAAGTGTCTACTTTACAAGCAAGAATCAATTGCATCTAGATAAGTAGGTTTTCCGTTAAATTTTCCATAGTGAATATATGTCGGATATACTCGATCAATCGGTAGATATGATATCTTTGAACTGACCATACGTCACACAATCAATACTTTACCATTTATGGCTCTTACGATTGTGTTCATTTCAGCCATGAACACCTCCTGGTTTCATTAGTGTATAGAGAATATAATTTTTGCAATAATTCTCTTTGAAATGGCTTACACTTCACACTCACATAGGTGAATTCTAACCGTGTCATCGTGTAAATACATTATTTAGTCAAATCTGCCAAACTTAGTAAATCATTAAAAACTTTAAGCTTTATTAACTCGCTAACAAACCTTAATGTTTTAACCTTGTTCCTAAACATTGTCTTCATCATGAGAATAGATTGAGTTTATTGACAATGCCGAACCATCAGTCAGAACTTTATTTTCTCCTTGAACCTAGCTCTTGGGATCTCTAGTCTGCTAGATAGAGTTACTGCCATGATGACTTGTCCTAAGCCGTAAACTCATTCCCTTAGATGATCTTTCAACTCCTCTCTCACTAGGCCTTTTGTTAGTGAATCTGATACATTATCTCTTGATTTTACATAGTCAATTGTTATAATTTCACTAGAGAATAATTGTCTTATAGTATTATGTCTTTGTCGTATATGGTGAGATTTTCATTATACATGACACTCTCTGCTCTACCTATTGTTGCGTGACAATGTATGCCTATAGGTCCCACATGTATGGGCCAGAACTCTAAGAGATTTTTTAGTCATTCAGCTTCTTCACCGATCTTATCTAAGGCAATAAATTCAAATCTCATTGTAGAGTGAGTGATACATATCTGTTTAGATGATTTCCAAGAGACTGCTCCTCCACCAAGTATAAACACATACCCACTTGTGGATTTTACTTCATTTGACTCGGTGATACATTTTGCATCACTATATTCTTCAATTGTTATGCCGTAGTTTTTACTATCTTTAGAAAAAATCACTTTTGAAATGTTCTAAGTATAAAACAATTTGAGAAATATACTTAGAAAAGAGTCGCCACTTAATTTTTAAAGAAATTAAGAAAACTAATAATTTAAAAAGACTCTAACAGAATAAGTTTTTAAAAATCTATAGAAAATGGGTAAGAGGTTCTCATTTACACTTCAAGACGGTTTTTAAAGCATTTGAAGTGTCCGGTGACACGCGGTTATCCTACGACTTGGTCAGAATATATTTTGACTATTTTTTAGAAAAATGATTATAAAAATAATTTATAATATTAACTTGAAAAATAGTTAAACAAAGAATAATTTTTTATTTTTAAGAAAAGAGGATCTTAATTGAAACATTTGAATTAACGACAAGTGATTAGAATTTTAACAGAAACTAGATTAATTAAATTTATATGAATCATTTTTAAAAATTATAATTTCAACCAATTAGGTCAATTAAAACATGAAAACTATTTAAAATTAATTGAAGAATAAATAAAAAGTTTTGACTAAATATATTCAATAAAAGTATAAGAGTTGATAAAAGGAAATTTTTTATTAAAATAGACTAACATAAAGAATATAGGTCATCTTTTTGGGAAACTTGATTAAATTAATCTAAATCAACTAAAGGGTTTGTTAATACGATAAACAAATAAATCAAGAAGTAAAGAAATAAATAATTCAAACTTGGGCCCTTGCCCAAATTTAGATCTATTGGGCTTTGGCCCACACCTGTCCTAAACTAACAAAAGAAGTACAAAATGGATGGGCTTTGGCCCATTTAATGGAAAATTTTCAAAACGTCAATATTTTGACATTTAATAAGATTCTTTAGCCATACTTTTAATATTTATTTAAAATGTCAATATTTTAGTTTGTTATGTATCTGATTTATGTATTTTCTTATTTGTTTGATATGCAAGAATACAACTATTTAATAACAGAAAGGAGAAAATCAGGGAGTTAATATTTTTTTAAAAAAGGAACATATAACTTAAAATTCTCATCAGTTACAATTTTAAAGAAATCAACTTTCTTTTTTATTATGTTTTCATCGTAATTATATACCAATAATTTTTACATTTTATGTGCTGACTTTACCATTCAAATTAAAATTGGTATTTTACTTTCATAGTGAAAACTACAAATTGTATCCCAGTGATCAAAATTGTATTACAAGATTGCCAAATATATTTTTCTTTTATTTATATTACAAAAACATTACTGATTGTATCCCAATATAATCTAATCATTACATATGAATATGATTTATGAAAGGATACAAGATTCTGTAAAAAAAATAGCACACATAGTGGAAATAATACAATCTGTTGAGAAAGGATACAATATTCGATAAAAAAATATAAATTGACTATGAAAGAAATAGGGATACAAGATTCTGGAAAAAAAAATAACATACATAGTGGAAATAATACAATCTATTGAGGAAGAATACAATATTCTTAAAAAAAAATACAAATTGGCTGTGAAAAAATAGAATACATCTATGGTTAAGAAATATAAATCAATTTGACCTACCTATTTGAATGACTACAAACTAAAGAAGAAATACAATGTTCTTAATAAAAATACAAATGTTGAGTAAAAGAAAAACAATTGATAAACAAAAATTAATATAAATACAATCCTGGTATGAATATAAGTCAACTTTCTTCTCTCCCTATGTCTTTCTTCTTCTTCTTCTTCTTCGTCTTCTTCTTCTGCTATGTTCCTCCTTTTTCTGATTTTTTTCATCAAAACCAAATCCAAATTCGTATTCACTTATGCATATATTAGTAACCTTATAAGTAAAATTTGAAATTATTAATTATGAATGTATAAAAAAATCAAACAATATATGATGTATGAGTGTTAATGTAGTTTATTACAATCTATTAAATCTCAACTATGAAAACAAAATCACAAAAAAAATCAAACAATAGAGTTTAAAAAATGAAAAATCCGAAATACATAGAAGAGGGAAATCTCATAAACTACTTGTTGAATATGAAAACCTCACAAAAGATCAAACAATATTGTTTAAATACGGAAAATCTGAAATACAAAATACTTTGTAATTATGAAAAAAAAATCACAAGAAATCTTACAAAATAATTGTTGACTTCGAATTTACCTTTATCAATGGTTGAAAAATCTTTTGAATTAATTGTGAGATTTCTTGAACAAAGTGTAGGAAATTGGAAGAGTTGATTTTCTTGAAAAGGAAAAGAGATAACAATGGTGAAAAAGGAAAGAGGGAGAAAAGAGCAAATTGGGGTAAAACCTAGAAAGTGGGGTAAGTGGGTAATGAGGGTATTTTATTTTATATTTTTTACGGATGATGGAGTAAAATAAGGGTCTAATTTGAGCCTGATTTGAGAAATAAAAGGAAAAGAAATATTAGGATACAGTTTATTTTCTAAAATATTGACATTTTTAATTATTATTTTAAAGTGTAGATGTTTTTAATAATTATATTAGGGATTGTGACTAGTTTGCTAATTTTCCCTTAATTTAAATCTGCTGATGGACATGTTTTGCTGCTGCATTTGGGCTTTTGGCCCGCCTTCCTTATGTATATCAGCTGTATCACACTGTATACTTCTGTATATCCACACCAAAACCTGTCAATCTAATGTATACAACATATATACAGCCTGCTTTTAGGTCCATTCTCAACCTGTATTTCAACACTTTGACTTGTATATCAGTGTATACTACTGTATATCAGTATATGCTACCTTTTTTTTAATGTATACAGCATGTATCTGCTCGATTTCCTACATTTCTTGCTTCCAAGACCTATATAACAGCCTCCAAATATGTATATTGGCTTCCATTCCGCTTCAATTGACCAAAGAATCGATTCGAGGGGAGAGTTTAGGACCCCCCCCCCCCCCCCCATGGCCCCTTGTCATGCAAATAAGGAGATTTCGAGTCCAAAAGACTCTCGTGGTGTTTTACGACAAAGAAAAGAAATGAATACAAATTAGTATATGATAAGAAAACATTTGGCAATTAATAAGGCATCCATGTAGTATTGATACATTGAATTATAAGTGTATTAAAATGTGTGATAAGTGTATTATCCATCAATAAAACTTGTATTATATGTGAATAATAAATTGTTCTTTGTAATATGTATTAAAATTGTATTATAAATGTATTAAAAGAGATCATGTGAAAAAAAAATGATATTGCTATAAATGATAAATATTTTCTTAATATAGTATATTTATGTAAGTTTCCCAAAAATAAATGGGCTGAAGGGAGGGTGAATTGGGTCGGTGGGGTATTGTATTGAAGAGGCCCAAAAACTTGGTTTTGCAAAGGGTTGAATGTGAAGTAAGGAAGGGCTAGATTTGCAATTAAGGATTTGGCCAATGAATTTCAATTATAGCCAACTGGGATTAAAAATAACCAAATTGAGATAATTATTCGAATTTGGTCGCATCTTAACAAGACGAATTTAGATAAGATTAAATAGTGAGCTTCTTAATTTTAACGAAATAAAACAATTAATCTAAATATAAACTAATTAATTCAAAAATATAAGCCAACTTAAACAAAACTAATTTAATAAGATATTTAATTAAAAATAAAATCTTTTGAGATAATTTTCGAATATTCGTAAAATGTACTAATTATATACATAGTTATATGAAATATATTTATTATTTAAAAATTATAAAGATCGACTAAGATTACTTAAAATAACTTTGAAAATTATTTGAATTTTTTATAAAATTAAATATTTCAAATCGTTGAAACTAAAGAAGCTTAAACCCAAAAGAATAAGAAGAAAAAAGAATTCACTACTACTCCCTCCGTCCCATTTTATGTGGAACCATTTCCTTTTTGATCAGTCCCAAAAAGAATGTCACATTTTCTTATATGGTAAGTATTTAAAGGTACAATTCTTCTTTTACCTTGTTGGTCCCACTTAATCTTAAAGATAATACTCCAATACATTTATAAGGAGAGAGAAAAGTGAGTCTACTTTTTAATATGATTATTTTTTTAAGGGGCAATTTGGTAAGCATTTCAAAGTCTTCATTTATTTATTAAACTCCGTGCCCGATCAAATGTTGCCACATAAAACGGGACGAAGGAAGTAATAAATTACTATTTTCCCGCTGAAAATTTTCATTGAAAAAGGTTCATGACTATTCCATAGTTTGATTGAATCGATGAGCAAAGAAAAAAATAGTAATGATTTCGGACGAAAAAACAAGGAATTTTTCACTATTTCATTGAGAAACTGTTTTCCACACTACATTTTTTTAGTGAGTTGGATCGGTTGAAAATGAATGAAAAAAATCATATTCTATAGCACAACTTTCTCCTGATTCGCGGCGAAAAAAACCTTTATTTCTAACCATGATGGATTCTCAAAGAAAAATAAGCAATAAAAAATGAACTTTAAAAAATGGATTAATTACTCAGGTGAATAAAAATTAAGGACAATGAACTTGTGCTTAGAAAAACCATCAGTGAGGTTAGACTGGTCCAAAGTCAACACATGCTCTTCCTATCATTAGTCTACTCAACTTTGTCATCTCAAAGTGATATATATGAGGGTTATAAAAGTAGCTCGTATATATCCTTATCGTTATAAATGTGACTCATATATAACCTTTTTTATCTAACTATTGAAAAAATTATTTTAATTTTAAATAAATTTTATGTAGGAATATATATGATCCTTCTAGCCAAGTTTAGAGATATATTTGACCATTTGCACATGTAAATTATTTTTTGACTTCTTTAATTATCATCATTTGAGTTAATTCTTATCTCATTTTTTTTTTTTAGTTTTTACTCTTGTTTCATTGTTTTCCATCATTCTTTAATGTAAAAATATGAGAAATAAAAAGAAAAAATGTGAATGAAACATGAGGAAAAAAAATTCAAAACTATATTTTTTGCGACTATATTGTAATTTAATTTTTGTAAATTTTTTTAAAAATTAGGGCTCCTATTTAATTAATGAAATATAAGGTACATTTGAAAAAACATGTGAATTTTGTCTTGAATTTTTAAAGTAACACTTATTTTGGATTTTTTTTTTTTTTTACTAAGATGACACTTATTTTGAAACGAGAATATAAGATGAGGCGAGTGCTTACTGAAACATGTATCGCTATTTTGGGCTATGATTATATTGTGCTTGTAACTTTTTCAATTTGAACATGAGATTGTTGAGCTTTAAAGGCATGAACCAATCTTGTTTTTACATAAATTGAGCTCATAGAATATAAATTATAGAGACATAGCAAGGCTACTTTACTTGTAATGTGTTAAGAGACCTATACTATCAAGAGTCAAGGCGGTTTTGAACTTCGTATTCAGTAGAAAATTACATCACTTATATATAATTAAATTAGTTTTTACGTATATATTGAACTCCTTTAACCTCTTCATATGCTTACTTTTTATATTTCAAATCATCCTAATGAAAATTCTAAATCCATCACCGTCATTGACTAAAGGTTATTGTTATTTTTTGGTCTAGTGGATGAACATATTAGGGCCTAGTCCACATATTCTAACAACTCAAACTCTTCATAGAAGTCCCTAAATTATCATGAACTTAATTGTGCCATTTGACCTCATTTTATGACTTCTCATCCAACATTTAAAAGGTATGAAACTCGCAAAATAATGATAGTTTACGGAGATTTTAACTTATTCACCCTTGTACTATGCTATGGAACAAAGGTATGTTACAGCCAAAACCCATTAGACAAACGTTGCAACTTGTCATCAAAGAAACTGTAAACTTAGAAGAAGCATTCTGGGACAAGAAGATAACTAGAACTGCTGATAGTAAACTTGGAGAACTTCTCAATAGATAATAACTCATAATCCAGCTACATTCGATACACAAAATGGATACATACAACCGTTTTATTGGCGCTGAAAAGCTCCAAAAACTACAAGGGAAGCATAGGAAGCGAAGCGTGCATTGGGAGAGCAGCAGTCGGGAAGGAAGGTCGGGTGGAAGGTTGAATCCACCAGAACACAACGCTTCCAACAAAACTTGAATCCACCAGTACACAATGTTTCCTAGAGTCCTGAACAAGAGAAGATCAATCTATATTACAAATACTGTAGCACAAAGAACAAAAGAAAAATCATACTAAAAATTCGTAGACGGAGAGTTTGCAAGCTTATGGGCGTGTTGCTCTTCAAATTTCTTTGTGGTGGTTGGGGGTAGAGTGAAGGTGGACGGACAAATGTGGTGTCCTTCAAACAACAATGAAAAGACTTAGAGAGATTTGTTAAGTTGTGACACCACCAATGGAAAACATTGGTCATTTTAAAACATACTTATTTTCTGCCAAATCAAAGTATTTCTCCCACTTTCTTCAACATTTTCCCTCTTTCGGGATTCCTTCCCTTCCTTAGTTCCCAAGGATGGACGAGATTGTACTCAACATGCAGGACACTAATTCTGTTGACTATCATATCAATAATGGCAGATATCATAATTGATGCTTTAAGGAAGAGAATCAAACCTCTAAAGTTCATCCTTTGCTGAATCGACTTTGGCAGAGTCTGACTGAGCAGACTTGTCACGATTCTTCTCGATAAACTCGATGATAGCCTCTTTTGTTCTCTCACCATCGTACTGTGACAAGTTACCAGAGGCGGATCTGAAGTACATGGTAGGGAATCCCTGAACGTCAAAGTCACCTTTCGGGAGATCATTTGCAGTTGCGTCCTGTAAATGAGGAAGCAGGTGAGAGGAAATGACCAATGACGAACATAACAAATACATGTCGTGTGCATTACAGGTAGGTAACCAACTGCTAATGCATCCATCTCTTATAGCTATCAACACACGTGTTTAAGCCATACAAACCTTCTTTTTTGATACACTTCACAGACGTATTCTACTAAAAAGTCGGTAAACAATATCTCTCTTCTCTGCGTATCATTTTTTGAACAACGAAATCCGTAACATGAAAGATCAAATGTCCATCCATTCTTTCTGATTTTTATGCTAAAAATCGATTCTAATTCTATACATTCTTTCTGATTATTATGCCGTTACTTAATGTAACAAAGGATGAAGTAGATACAAGCATCAAATATCCTTGTTTAGTTTATGAAAAAGTTCTTACCAGTTTTGCAATGAGAACATCAGGATCGCTTTCAAATGATACAGCCACTTCATCCAAAATTGGAGCCAGACTCTTGCAGTGGCCACACCAAGGTGCATAGAACTCTAACAGCACTGAGCAATCAAAAGAAAAATAATTTAGGAGAGCACAATTTTTGTTATAGTCAAACCCACGGGCAATAAGCTGATGACTGCTCCCTCTTTCTCCTACTACATATAATTTTTACCCTAAGTTATCAGTTAATTTACGACACATCCAACTCTTCATCACAACCTTACACACTAGTAAACAAATGCAAGTAAACACCGAAGAGGCAGCACGAAATGGTGCAACAAACATCGAATAAAGATTTACATTGACAGACACACACCGTTTTTTCCCGAGTTGTAAACCATATCCTGGAGGGTATCCCTAACAACCACCTTAACAGGTTCATCATTGACTTCAGGGATGGGCTGTGACTTTACATGTGGCTTCAGTTTTCCATCCTGTAACAATGTGGAAAATAAGAGGAAAAAGTTAGTACGCCTTTCCTTCAGTGTAGAATATTGTTCACAATTAACAACACTTTAATTCCAAAATATATCCAAGAAAAAGAAGAGGATGCATCACTTTGTAATCCTTCAAATAAGCAGCAATGGCATCAGGTTCCACATGGTCCTTGACATACTTCTGTTCCTCAGTGTCCATTATGATGATCACAGGTGCCTGTTCTGGCTTCAGTCCAAAGTACTGCAATTCCAAATAAAACGAATGTTCAACATGCCTTTTTATGTGATCATGGATAAAATGAAAACTAATCAGATAGTTAAAAATTCTAACCAACCTCAAAAGCACCTTGACCAGCCTCAACATCACCCAAGAGAAAGCTCACCCCATTCCCTTTGTAAAGCACAGCAACATCGTTGTACTTGGACTTAAAAGCATCAAAATCAGAGCTAAAGTTCACAAATAGCAATGCCTGTAGATTTGCAAATGTCAAAAAAACAAATCAATACCTTAAACTTTGAAGTTAATTGTCAAATATTAGTAAATGAAAACAAAATAATACAGTTACCAAATTGTAACTGTAAAATTCATGAGAAAATCCTAGAATTGCTTGACGTTGAAATATAAGGTCCAATAGAAGCATTACAGCTCGCAAATCAAGTACCTTGGCGTTGGTGCCTTCGAAGAACTTGTTAACATAAGGATGGTTGTTTGGGTCATTGTCAAAAATAGTAACAATAGGAATACTAGATTCTGAAATGAACTTCTCCATTGCATCGACTTGAAAGTCCTGCAAGTATATAATCATACGGCCAATTAAAAGATAATATAGGACAAGAGTTGAGCCTCATAACCATAATGCAATAAGTATCACAGACAAAATTATACACAGAAAACTGTAATACCTCGAAATCAACAAAGAGTTCATCAAATGGCTTTAGAAGACGAAGAGTGGGTTTATTGACTGGCCCACCCCGAGGGAGGTGTTTAGCATCAACAGTGTGAGCAAAATCGACCTCACCACGCAGTTTTTCAGCTAGTGTTAAATAGTTCTCAAATTTCTCTCCGGAGGGGTCTGGAAATATACCAACCTAAAGAAACATGAATAGATTTTAGACAGCAAGAAGCTATGGCATGCCTGAGAATAAATTTCCATAATGATGAGGAAACAAACAAAAGTATCACCACTTACAACAAAGATACTTTTCTCATCGATAAGGTTTGTGGCATCCTCCTTCGACTTGATTTCAGCAGATGCAGGACCCACTTGCTTCTTCAAATAGGATACAATACCAGCTGCTTCACGAGGACCGTTATATTCTTGAACTTTCTTTCCTCCATCCCGCAAGATCTTAATAGTTGGGAAACCCTGGATCTCGTACTGTTTTGAAAGTTCTCTATTGGCTTCATCACTTGCATCATACTTAGCTAGAACAATTGGAGGGTCATGACTACTCAGCTCTGAGGCAGCTTTTTCATACTGAAAGAAACATAATTTACCAAAAATCAGTTGCATAGGTTGAAAATGCCAAGAAAAACATAAATGACGGAGAAAAATGATCTTCCTTCCTTTATTAAGCACTTCATAGAAGAAAGTAGTACCTCAGGAGCAAGATTCTTACAGTGTCCACACCTGTAATTGCAAGTATATCTCTATCAGTTACTCAAAAAGTCAAAGTTTTACATGTCAAAGAATAACTAAATAAGCATTTCGACAACAATGTATAACTATGGGAATTGATACCATAGAAAAGATTGAAACTAATGCAAGCCTGTGAATACAACCATCTCAAGCATGTCATCAACATAGACTCACTATCTCTTTCATGGGTTCATGTCTACTATTTATTGCAATTTTAGTGAATTTTTTCATATAAATTTATGCTCCGAGTCGAAACTTTTAGGTTCAGATGAACCTGGTACCATTACATTGGATCCACCACTAGACATAACAAGACTATTTGGCATAAAGAATCACTTAATAACACAGATCGGAGCCTCTTGACAAAAATACAAAAACAGATTTTACATTCCAATTGACCAGACTGTCACAGAAATGAAAAAAAACATTAACAAGCAGCAAATCAAATAAAAAGAATTTTCTATAGGAAAACCTTATAGCCTGTAACTCATCAAGTAAGTCCAGATTCTAGAACCAAGAAAAAGCAGCAAACATGAATTAAAAGAACAAGCTTTTTACATAAAAGCCTTAAAACCTCAATCAGTCCACAAATCCAAATACATCCATCAACAATAGGATCTTTGAAAAACCCCTTTCAGACAAATTCAAGTCAATGTGTAAATCAAATATTACAGCAAATCAAAAAAAAAAAAAAAAGAGAACCAAGCTTTATAAAAAAAAAAAAAGGTTAAACCCAAAGAAAACACCCAATCATGAAATCTCTCAACTACTCAAAAGATTCAGAAAACAAAAAAAATCAGAAACAAAACCCCTTTACAGAACAAAACCTCAAACCCCCCAAAAGAAAAAGAACCAGTCATTGATTATCTTCTGCACATTTCTAAAACCAGATAAACCAGCAAAAAGATAAAACTTCAAAAAAAAAAAAAAAAAGGAACAGCAAAGTAGAGCAAAAGGGGTCCTTGATAAACCCTTCAAGACAAATTAACATCAAGAACTGATCTTGATGCATTCCTCACACAGCTTGTGAAAACCAAAAAATTACAGCAACATTCACTAAAATAACAAAATAACAGATCAAAAACAAAACCCCTTTCATCCAATCATTCATTACATTTTGCACGTACAGATTCAAGAACCAAGAATAAAAACAACAAAAAAATGAACTTTCTTCAAGAAAATAAAAAAAAAACAGCAGATTACTTACCAAGGTGCATAGAATTCAAGAACAATGAAGTTGTGCTTAGCAACAGTCTCAGTGAGGTTAGTATGGTCCAAAGTCAACACATATTCCTTCTCCTCAGCAAAAACACCACAAACTGCAAGAACAACAAGAGCTGAAACAATTACCAAAATGCCACTCTTTGCCATATTTGTCTGAACACAAAATGTTTTTATTCATTCCTCCAATATTTTTTTATATACATATAAAGAAAAAGTTTAGAGTGCCATGTCATCATGTAAATATTACGTGTAAAGTGGGGATTGGTTATAAATATGTGTCAATACGTGTAGGAGTTTGAAAAATATTTGAGGAAATTTATTTCTTTATGTTTTTTGCCTTAAAATCACATTTTTAAAGTATAGATACATTTTGGTACTAATTTTAAGAGAAAATTATAAAATCAATACTTATGTTAGAGGATAGATTTAAAATATTCCCCCAAGTATGTATTGAATAGTTTTGGTCCCTTAATTTGTCAGAAGTTAGTATTTATAGTCTAAGAGAAAATATTTATGGAATTCTATCCATTAAAAATTAGTGACAACTAAATTTGAAGGTAATTTTTTTTTTTTTTTGTAATTTTATGATTTTTTTTTTATTTATTTCTAATACGTCTTTTTGAGGTATTATTTTTGTTATATTTTATATTTTTTCTATCTCAATTTATGGAGAATATTTTTATAATTAGAAAGAATTTAACTTTAAAATATTATTTCTACATTAATGAAATAGTCATAGTTACACTGATGGTAAAGAAAGGTTTCGAACCACAGATTTAAAAAGTTTTTATTTTTTAATAAATATTTGTGCTAATCTAATGGTATCACATAGGCTTGTCCATAGAGTCAAGCCAACTCGAAAATCGGCTCGGCTCAGTCAAAGTGCAAGCAAGTTAAGTCGGCTCGATTTAGCACTATTGGCTCGTTTTGTTGTTTAGAACTTGTTTGACATTGCTGTAAAAAAAAGTGCTCTTTTGTAAAAGCATTTTTTAAAAATTATCTTTTTAGAAAAGTGTTTTTCAAAAAAAATAATAATTTGTGTTTGGCAAATTCATTTCAAAATTACTTTAAGATAATTTTATAGAGAGAAACTATTTTAAACATCTAATACATAAACTTTAATTACATTTTTAATTTAATTATTTAAAATGTACATATTCAAATTTTCAGTCAATATTGTACATAGATAAATATTGTTGGAAAATATTGAAAAGAAGAATCTTTTTGTTATTTGTTACCTATTTTTTTGGATTCAATCTTAGCTATTATCATTCTTTTTGTTATAGTTCTCTGAAGCATTATAAAAATAAAATTAAAATAAAAGAATACGTAAATTAAGAAAAGAAAATTTTGTTATTTGTTACTTTTTGGGGAGGGCCTAAATTTTTAATTGTTATTTTTTCTCTCTTTTAATCCTACAAAAATGTCATTGTTACTTTAATTTCTAATTTTGTAAAATAATACATAAAGTAATATATACAATATATCATATAAATAATGATATAAAACATAAATTAAAAAAATTATTATATAAAAATAAAAAAAAATCTCGAATGAATATCGACCAAACTTATGAGATATATTAATTATTAATTAATTAATAAGGAATATATTGATAAATATGTATATATGTAAGGGATATTTTAGTCTTAAATTTTTCTATTTCTGCTTCTGCTATTTTTGAAAGGCCGAAAATTTTAATTTCTTCTCAACAGTAGAAAAACTGTTTCTGCTTCCATTTAAAAGTAGTTTTAAGAATTTGTCAAACACTAAATTTCTCAAAATAAGTATTTTTTTTCTCAAAAAAAACACTTCTGGCCTCCCAACAGCATTACTGCTAAAAAATGCTTATTTTTAAACATGTTTTTTGTAAAATAGCTTTTTAAAAAATTGTTTTACAAAAAGCAATTTGTGTTTGACAAATTCATTTGAAAAGTGCTTATTATAAGCAATTTGTGTTTGGCTAGTTTTTTTTTTTTTTAAAATAAAAGGGCTTTTGAGAGTCAAATTACGAAAAATGGCAAGTATCAATGTGCTTTTAATATTAAGATTATTTTATAAAACTAAACTATTTTAAAAATCTAATACAAAAAACTTTAATTACATTTTTAATTTAATTATATTTTTAATTTAATTAATTAAAATATACATATTCAAATTTCAATCAATATTAAACATAGATAAATATTGTTGAAAAATATTGAAATTAAAATAAAATTATACATAAATACTCTAAGTTTTAAATAAATTCAAATTAAAATAAAATTATACATAAATTAAGAAAATAAAAATTTGTTATTAGTTACTTTTTTGAGAGGGTCTAAATCTTTAATTTTAACTTTTTCTCATTTTTTAATCCTGTAAAAACGTTGTTGTTATTTTTATTTCTAATTCTGTAAAATAATACGTAAAATAATATATACAATATAAAATATAAATAATGATAATATAAAAACATAAATAAATAAACTTATTATATAAAAGATTAAAAATAAAGTTTCTGAATAAAAATTAACCGAACTTATGAGATATGTTAATTAATTAATAAGCGGTAATATGTATATATGTAAGGGACATTTTAGTCGTAAAAAATAATTTTCTGCTTTTGCTATTTTTAAAAATTAGAAATTGTTAGTTTCTCCTCAATAACAGAAAAATTGTTTCTGCTTCCATTTAAAAATAATTTTTAAAAATTTGCCGAATACTTAATTTTTCAAAAAAGTGTTTTTTCTCAAAAAAAGATACACTTCTGGCCTACCAATTACAATGTCAAACAATCTCTTAATATATTTATGGGTGTTATGAAATGTAATTAATATTTAAGGTTTTAATATTCAAACTAAATAAAATGACCTGAAAGTTCTATTATATGTTTAATATCAAATTAACGTCATTAAAATTAAGTAAAACGTAGGGGTGTACATGATCGGGTTGGTTTGGGTTTTTTAAATATCAAACCAAATTATTTGTGTCAAATTTATAAATTTATAAACCAAACCAAACTAATAAAATTCGGGTTTTTCAACCTTGAATTTTTTCGAGTTGGTTCGGATTTTATAAATACCAAACCAAACTATTTGTGTCTAATTTTTAAATTTTCAAATCAAAATCAAACTAATAAACCTCATATTTTATCGTATTTTTGGATTTTTCCAATAAAGTATTCATACAAACATATAATTAACTTGTGCTCCAATCATTTCTTTATTCCAACTAAAATGCAACTATCTATGGTGTTTCTTAAGAAAATAACACAAAATATGAGATGAGTGATGACACTTAAATATTCAATAAAAAATAATAATGAAATCGGATAAATAAATATTGCAAATTGATAAGTCATAGCGAAAATGATCATAATTTAAAAATACTAAATCATGCAAAAATAAGTCTAATAAATATTATTAATTACATGATTAAACATTAAAGAAAAACTAAAATTAAGTTATGTATTTTAAATGTCTAAACCAATGTAAAACTGAAGAACAAATATTCAACATTATTTTCATTCTTAGTGTTGAATTAATTTATTTTGTTATCACTAGTACTGATTTGATTTTGAATTGAACTTTATTATAGTGACTAATATCTATGGACTATAACCTTTATTACACTATTTAAAATTCTAAGTCTCACAAAACTTTAAAAAATATATTAAAAGATAAAAATTATGAAACGTGTAAGTACTTTTTAGAAATTACATCAAAGTAAATACTTTTATGGACAAATAAATTTTAAAAATTATATATATAATGTTTGATTGGTTTGATCTCGAGTTGACTTTTTTTAGTTAAAACCAAACCAAGCCAAGTATAGCGGGTTTCTTTTTTTTCAATACCAAATCAAGTCAAACCAAACCATTAGTCGAATTTTCTTCGATTTGATTTAATTTGCGGCTTGGTTCGATTTTATAAACACCTAGTTAAATGTAATGACCAATTTAAACTAGTAAGGTATATATATACTTTTTTGAAATCAACTTATCAGAAATTTAATTTTTTAATGTCATATAGCACTACATCGAATCAATATTAAAGAGTCAGCTCGATTCTTTACTGTAGAAAGCTTGGTTGAGCTCATATCTTGCTCGGCTCAACACTCAGGCATAGTGTCACATAAATTAGGACGGAGGGAGTATTTCTTTTATATCTAATACAACTTTTGTGTTTTATATTTTAAATTTTATAAAAAGTAAGTATCAACACTACTAAAAAACTGCTAAAAAACACGACGGAAGTAAAAGCGACGCCATTAGTCACACTGTCCGTCGCTTTTTAATTAAAATATTTTTTTAATTTTATTTTTTAAAAGCGACGAACGGCATTGCTTAGTCCGTCGCTTTTTTTCGCGGATTTTTGCGCCAAATATATATATATATATATATATATATATATATATATATATAATGAATAATTAATTATTTTATATAGATAGCAACGCAGTCCGTTGCTTTTTATTAAAAATAATTATTTATTAATTTAAAACAAGTCACGCCTTCCGTCGCTTTTTATTAATTTTAATTGTTTAATTATTTTTAAATTAGCGACTGACAACATCTTTATGTCCGTCGCTTCTTGGTCAAATATTTTTAAAAAGCGACGGACAATGTCTCTTTGTCAGTCGCTTTTTGGCCAAAATGTTGGTCAAACTTTTTTAAAAAAAAGCGATGGACATAGAGACCCTGTCCGTCGCTTTGACAAATATTTTGATTTAATTTTATTTAAATCGTCTTCCTGAGGACGGTTTTATGTAAAATAAAAAACAAAAAAAATTATAGTACCGACTTCCGGATGTCGGTAAAATTAAATAGTATGTAATAAATTAATATTTTCAATTAACTTTAAATAAATCGTCCTCCGAATGACGGTTTTATACAAGTTAATAAATAATTTAATATAAAATACCGACTTCCCGATATCAATATTATTTAGTTAACATGATTGCTTTTTTTATTTATCTTAAAATTTAATGTGATACCGACCTCATGAGGTCGGTATTTTTTATTAAATCTAATTACTTTTAATAAAAGTGACATCCAGAGGTCGGTTTGTTTAAAATATTCCTATTAATCATAATTTTGCTATTGTGCATACTACTAAAATTTCATTTACACCTACAATTAATTGTTCAAAAAGTGTAACAATATTGTATACTTTTATAAATAAAAAGTTAGAATTCGTGGAATAAATAAAAAAATATCTATAATCCATATTTAGAGTATGAAACTACGTTGATATGAATTAGGAGAAAATTATACTTATATGTCTAGAGTAATGTACAAATTCTATCAATCCATCGTCTAATCATGAACTTAATATCTCATGTCATGATGTAGAGATGAAGAACTAACATATAATCCATTCGAGTATGAAATGCGAGATAATATTATTATATACGTTCGATCTTGAATGGATGTCAAGTGTAGTGATCACCTCCTAATTATGATGACATGTAAAGGATACTTCATCGGAATATGAAATACGTTGATTAATTATATACTCCTCGAATAGTTTAACAAATCAATTCTTATATACTAGTGGTTCAGATATGAAATACATTATCAATTAGAGAAATACCTATGATCAATTCAAGGAGATTTATATATTAAATTTGATATTGATAAATTTTTGTTGATCAATAAAATTAAATTTATATATATATATATATATATATATATATATATAAAATTTTAATTTATTAAAATTAACTTGATCGATAAATTAAATTTATTAAATAAAACTTCTGTTGATGTGTAGTTAAATTATATATATATATATATATATGTGTGTGTGTGTGTGTGTGTGTGTGTGTTTTACTCTTATTTTGGGAACTTGAAATGTTGTGATAATTGCTAGCGTGCTTAGCATAAATTGTATTGTAATTTAAGGGTTTGTATGAGGGGTATTTACGTAATAGTCTAATTAGAATTTTGTATACTTTTAAAAGGAGGTGAAGGATATATATATAAGGGTATATGTATGCATTTTGGGCAGCACACAACACTATTTGGGTAGCCTTGAGGGACAACTGTGCATTGGGATAAATATCACGTTTGAGCCTATATTTTGACATCTCCTCTAGAGAATTTCGGTTCCTTCAAAGTCTAAGCACCTTAGAACCTTAGTTAAACATTTGTTCATCAGTATCACAAGAGAAAAGCTTGGTTCGTTTGGCTGGAATTCAAGACACACACAGCTCTTTGGTAAGTAGTCGAAATCTATTTTGTAGCTGAGTAGTGTGTATTACTTTTAGAATTCTCGTTCTCTAGAACTCATTTTTTGGTGAATAAATATGATTTGGAAATCTAATTCATATATCTACAACTCTTATGTTTAGGTAAAACTCTAATTTAGCTGTTATAGATTCAAAATATGGGACGCAACATAGGACAAGTTTTGTCCAGATTTCGGGTTTGGAAATCTTGTATGGACCATTGTTAGTTTTTTGAATATATCTTTTTATACAAAATATATTTTGCGGTTATTCTTGTTTGTTTGCAACCTTAAGAGATGTACCTACATCTTTCATGAAGTTTATAAAGTCTACTTTTGCCGTTTTCATTTTCAAATCTAAGTTGCAACATGAGGTACTAGGCTGGCCAGAATCACTGTTTTGGGAGCAGAGTCGTTTCTGTATGGGATAAACTTACTTGTGATGATAATTCCGTTTTACTTTGATATTATTGAGATACTAAGAATTAAAGAAGCTATTTAATTGTATTTTTTTTAAGGTTGTATACACTCGTGAACAAGTTGAGGACCTTGATACATTGATTGGTCTACAATTTGAACTTGCGAAGTTGTGTGGACTGTTTCTACAACAAAGTATTGAGGTTTGTGTATAAACTTGTACTTGCACTCTTTTAACTGTTGGTATGTCTGAAAGTTGATCTTGGTACCTTAGTTACCTCTTGTCACTTTGCATTGTCGTGTTGGTATGACGCTTGTGTAACTCGTCCACTTGTACGGATTGTTTGATCACTTGGCACTCTTGTTGGGACCTTGTCCTTCTTGTGGATGTGACTTTGTCACCATTGACATGCCTCTTGATTAGAATCATTTGCCATCTTGAATCTGATTTTGCAGTCCGTCTTAAGAATGAAAGTTGTCCATTTTAAGTACGAACTAAAAAGCCATTTTTAATATGGTTCTTGGTTCTTTTGATTATTGGGCTTTGACCCTTTTCGATACAGGGTGTCGGCCCTTCTTGATACTTGTTTGTGCTTGGTGTGACGACATGATGTATATATTGGGCGAGTCTTGTTATTGAATCTCTTGGAAAATGGTGCCTTGAACATTCTTGACATTTGGATCTTTAAATATCAAACTTGATACTTTTTATATATTATTACTTGATGTATTTATTATGTTTCAATTGCGCTGCTCAGGACTTGAGAAAGATAGCTTGGTAAATTTAGAGGGCGCCGAACCTATAGATTTTACACTACTAAGCTATATGATTAGCGATACTTGTTTCTATCGTAGAGAATGATCGAGAGGAGGCGCGAAGCTGACCATTGAAGATGAAAATTTTGAGAGCCTTAAGGAAGATCACATTTGCATATAGACATTTATATTTTGTATAAACTTTGGGACTTATACATGATCTATGTGTTGTATAATTGCATGAAACTTTGAGGGCTAATCGGATCAGGTCACCATGATTTGTAATATAAGTATGGCTACATGTTTTGTTCATTTGGGGTGTGTAAGCCCAAGTCTTGCAATATATTAATTTTACTGCTTGTTTTTAAATGGTTGTATGAAGCATGAACCACTTGATTGGGTACTCGAAAGTTGATAATATTGATTTTATATCATTTTACTAGCGTGAGGACAATATATGCGTAAAAATCTCGTAAGTTATTGGCTTATGTTATTTCGAAAGGGTCGTTACATGTTGGGTATTTTCCTTGCACCTACAAAAGATAAGAACACGTCTTTACTTCATAATCAAATTCTTTACCATATCACTCCTTGTGAGATCGACCCCACTCATCGTTGGGTTTGTACTTGTTAGCGACAGCCTACACTTTGAATCGGAAGAAGTGTAGTTAAGCGTTATCAATGGGTTCTTCCACATCTTCTTGTCCATCTTTTCGAACACAGACACTCCAGACTTTTAGTTTTATGTTTTAGTTTTGGAGTTGCATCCTCAATCTTGACTATTTAGAATTTTGGTATGATGACTTTCAGTTTCTAGGGGTTTTATTTCCACACAAATTGTTTGACTACGATTGAGTTTATGGGACCTAATTCGTTAGTTGGTTTTAAGTTGTTTTCTTAATAATTATTTCATGAATTGGTTTAAATATTGGTGTATTTGGTTGGTTTAGGTTCGTTCTCCTGCCAAGTGGTTTAGTGTGGGTACCTCTCATGACGGTTTGGTTCATATCATTTATAGTACCGAATCAGTGATCCATGAGAATGAGTATGAATGTATGATCATAAGATAAAGTTAATTTTGAATGCAACAAGTGTATACGATAATGTCCTTCTCAACATAAAATATAGGATACAAGCCTTATCAATTGATGACTTTGCCCTTAAACTCATGTTTGTAGGCCACATTTCCTCATACGACTTAACCACAAGCATAAAGAATTGTCACTATTGTACTCTACCAATGCAGACGGAACCTTGCCAAAGTGAAAGACCTTAAGAATTATAAAATACTATTATAGGGTCGTCTCGACCAAATATTGATCATGAAAAGCTTGAATTCCAACCAAAGGTCTAAGATGCCTCAAAAGAAACTCATCGTGGTAGTCAACTTAGGACGATATGAGTCTAAGAATCAAAGAGTTAAATATTACTCCATACGGTTGGAAAACATCATGCCAGTGACAAAGAAGGATGTATGAATTATCGGTACCTCAACAAAGCAAGTCCAGAGGATGATTTTTCTTTCCAAACAGTCATATATTCATTGATAATTATACAAAGAATGAGTTGCAGTCGTTTGACAATTGCTTTCACCAAATTATGATGAGTGAAGATAATGTAGAAAAGACTACATTTATCACTCCATAAGAGTGTATTGCTGTAGAGTAATGTCATTTGGTCTCAAAAATGTCAGCGCAACCTATATGAGGCTTGTTTTTATGATATGATTCATAAGGAAACTGAAGTGTGCATGGATGATGTCGTTACTACTTGAGCAAGAAGATTACATTGTATGAAGAAAGATACACTTTGTTGATATGAACATGTTGCACTCTGACTTGGATCACACAAAAGTAGAGGAACTACATATCTGCATACAACATAAACTTGGTCGCGAGAATTTCTTAACCTAGTTTGTTGTTTTGGAATTTCATAATCAATCTTAACAAATAATGTAACTAATATCAACAGTGATCTGATGAGAGAAACTTGTTAAAGGTTTAAGATTTCTCATTGAAATGCCACAGATGAATGAAGCAGTTAAGACCATAAACAAGAACGTTATGGTGATATGTCATCCTTAGTCACAGGGTAGAAGTTTTGTGGTCATTTATGCGCTAAAGTATACAAGTTTGTTATATCTCAAAAGTACTTTAGAATCCTGGTACAATTGAATATGCAAGTGATACCAACTTGTATCCATTTCATAGCATATATATACATGTCCATAAATACTATACAGATACATCTGTATATCTGTGTTTTATACTCTTTTTATATTAATATGTATCTATTTCTTAGCATACATGTATAAATTTTACTAGTTAAAGTAATTTTAGGGTAAGTCGCATTCTTATTTAGTTGGCGATTTCCAATTATCACTTGTGCATAGAAGAAGATCAAGAAGATTGTATCAAGTAACATGTATTTTTCCAGTGAGATTGTTCTGAGAAGTGTCAAATCTTAAAATAGAAGCAGGACCTGAAATCATATAGTAGGAAACATTTCAGTGAATACGATTTCCAAAGGTAGAGAGATTGTTTCCAGACGATCCTCAGCTCCCTCTTAGCTGTTTCAGTGAATGCTAATTCAGCTCAGATAAAAAAAAAATGACTCTTCACATTCATGAACAAACAAGAAATCAACTATATTGGCTTTTTGAGACTAAATCAACTACATTGACTTGGCAAGCTTAAAAGTCTGTCTTTCAGAATGTTACCTCATCCAATACTTGTAATTTTACACAAGTCAAAGATTATGGCAACCTACTGATACTTTGTCTCATAATCAGAAAGATTACATTGTATACACAGTTTCACCTTCTCCCACAACATTAGACATGGATTACTTCTTTGTAAGCTGCAGTAAAGATGTATATTACAATATTAAGGTATTGATTCTTGTGTAATTACTAAGAATAATTGGCACACGTACAAGTGATGTAGAAGAAAATACCAACCGACACCACTCAGGTCACAAGCCTATTTTTCATTTCACCTCTAGAACCAATAAACTCTTGGCTAGATCTTTTGTGTACGCCTTCTCTTCGAGTTACCAATCTGTGATTGTGGTATATAACAATGGTGTTTGTAGGAGTTAAGTAGCTGTCAATTACCTTACTAACACATGCAAAATCACGCTGTCTGGATGCCAGCAAGTGATGCCCATCTGGTTCAGGAATATAGCTTTGTTTTCCTTGAGAGCACAGATGAAGGAGTGGAAGTCCTTACTCAAAATTCAATTTTTTTACTGTTGACTGTGTTAAGCTTGCACTTTCTGTCATCCAGAGCCTGCTTGCAGTGGAAGTAAAGATCCTTGTTTGCCCTTTATAAAAATATTAAGTTCCGCTGGTGCAACAACCATGCTCAACCATTCTTGTAGTTGTTCACCTTCTACTTTCTCATTCTCTGAGAGGAAGAAATATCAATCCATAAAAAAGTACCAAACATAATACTCCAGTTTCATTTTATATGTCGGTCTGAGCATATAGTATAAGAAAGAAAGGAAGCTCTTTATTACATATCAAAAGTACCATAAAAACTTGTGGTCTAAAACATGTCATTTTTGTAGCGACAAGAGCATCTACATTTGACAGTACAATAGGAAGTATAGAATTATAGAGTTCCCAAATATAAAGGGTGCCATACTTTTAACACACACTAAAAAGAAACAGTGTCATAAAATGGAATAGAAAGAGTATCCACCTTCCACAAAGAAAAAAGTAAAGAGATTGAAAGGAAAAGACACATCACATATCATAAAGAGATCTTTGTTATTTATTAACATATTAAAATAAAATGAGATTCTTTTATTTATCTTTAATGCAAAATCATTGCCTTGTGAAGTTAATCAAAAGAAAGCAATACTAAAGAATACCGAAAACTTGATTTGTAAAGTGACATTGAATATATTACCTTCCAATTGAGCTCCCAACCCTTCAAGAACCTTGGGATTAGCACGTACAACACAGAGTGCAATATCAAGTGCAGACTGCAGTAAAGCCTTGACCTCTCTTTGAACAAGATCAACAAGATGCCCCTGTGGAATAATTTTACTTTCAGTTCTGCTAAGGATGTGGTATTCGTAAGTTAGAAACATAAGTTGGGATCAAATATTAGAGCAGAAAAAAGCAGAGAATTCAGAAAACAACTAAGGGGCAAAAGCGGAAAGACCTGATCCCTTCCCCAGGACATGGATCCACCATCATCCATCCCACCTCCAGAAAGTGTTGCCACTGAGATAGGGCCAATGGTCTGACTAAGACCATATTCAGCCACTGCCTTGTAGGCCATGTCTGTAGCTCTGCGTATATCATCAAAAGCACCAGTAGATACACGTCCAGAGTACAATACTTCTTCCGCAGCACGTCCACCAAGAAGAGTGACCAACCTTCCACGCAATTCATCAACAAAGAGCAGATATCTGTCCTCACTGGTTGGAGGAATATAAGTAAATCCTAAAGCCCCTCCAGATCTTGGCAATATGCTCAGCTTCTGGTTAACGAAAAAAGAAAACTGTTATAGATACCATAACTGCACTAATCCCAATTATGTACAAGAAAAGCAACAATCACAGTTTGAGAAGAGCACAGTTGAGAAGCAGCACAGTTCTGATTTTAGTAAAACATTTTAAGCATCATACACCAATATAGCAATGGCTGACCTCACTTGCAAACTTTCACATGAAAAGGAACAAGCATATTGAGAGAACTTGCAGGAAGACCACTTGCTGAACCATGTTGGTATGGTTCATTTGAAACAGATAGTTTGGGGTACGTAAAAAATGAACTAACTGGTGCCGTCAAAATTAAGAAAGTATTAGATCCAAACACAGGTATTTTTCCCTTTTGGACATTTTTATCAATCAACTAGACACCAATAAGCCACTGCTTCTCCATTTTCTATATTTTATTTTATTCTGCTCTAATAACAGTAATACTAGTCGAGAAGGATAGGTCACAGCGATGACTGCATTGATCAATGATCCAAATTTTTTAAAGCTCCATAATCCATCACCCCAAGAACAAGCTGTGAACCCCCAATTTAAACACTATTAGAGGTCCCATGCCAAATGCAGGGGAATGGTCTTGTTGCTGCATTATGTCCCTGGAAAAGGTTAAAACCAGTCTTTTCAAGACTTGCAGACATGCTTGATTTTCCTGTTCTGAAAAATGTCAAACTTCAGAAATTCTATTTCTAGAGTTATTCTATTAAAATGTTTTTTCTTTTCTTTTTAGATCAGCCTCTTTTGTCAGATGTTATCCAGTGGAACACAAAAACAAATAACACGAGCTTGCAGTAAACCAGGAAGAACAAGAATTTCTCAGAGCAAGTAATAATAATGATCACCTCAACCCGTGGCTGCCCAGAAAGAAGATTTGCAACAGCAGTCCCAACTACCGCGTGCCCTGCTTCATGCCTTGCAACTACACCCTTCTCACTTCCCTGCAGTTTGGCAGTCTTCTTCTCAATGCCCTGAAACATCGAAGATGAAGCTTGTAAACCTAAATGGCAATGGTGATCAAGAAGAGAAACTAAAAGAAACAAATCAACTAATGTAGCAGCAAGGTCAAGAACAAGAAATATTTTTTTATTCACTCATTTGAACCCAAAGACCAGCACTACTAGATTAAGCATGGGGGATGCAAACTATAACTTGTCCGCCATCTAGCATTTTTTATTTTTTTTTAAAATTAGACCTTCAACATTGTTAGATCTAGTGGACAATGCTTCTTAAAAGGGTCTTGGAGGGCAGCCACTATCCCCCTTTCTCTTCAATCTTTTGCCAATTGTATTATACACAATCCATAGACATATATTGAGCAACATGTTATTTTACTCGGACAAAACGCCGCTCTGTATTTAAGTTGCCCTTGAAATTACACCCTGGTCCGTAGCTAAAAGATGGATCAAATGAAGTCTGACTCCACCAGTTCTACCATCGACTCTAATGTTAGGAATTCTTCAATCTTGAACATGTTTCTCATAATCTCATTGCTTATAAAATTCTGAGTATTTAGAACCATCAAGGTTCAAAGCATTGGCATGTACATATTTGAAGTTTAAGGATCGATAATATACTCCACTTCTCTAAAGCTCTTGAAATCCAAGCTTATTAAATTATCATACAATGGAGCCCAAAAATAGAAAATCTAGTGGGACGCTTGTTCAAGGGAGAACATCTAATATGGATTGTCTTTCATGAAAAGCTTCTTATGTATGCCCACTTTGTTCTAATTGAACTAACCATTGTGGATCTAACACACGATTATGGAGAAAGAGTTACATATAATGCAAAAAAGAGTAATGGTGCATGATGTTGCTCAGCCATAAGCATACTTATGAGAGGTAAAGAGTGATACCGCAATTGAACGCTCAACAGCTTGAATGAAATCAACTCTTTCAACTACAACTTTACTCAGCCTTCCTGCCAACAAAGCAGCTTCATTCACCAGATTTGCAAGATCTGCCCTATACCATCCTCAAATGAATAATCAGTCAGCCATGGAAACATCACATATAAAATTTAAAGCTTATGAAAATCAGAGAAGAAGGTTTACCCCGTAAAACCAGTAGTCATAGAAGCGATGTTACCAAGATCAACATCTTGTGCCAAGGGAAGTTCTTTCTTGGAGACATGTACCTTTAAGATAGCTTCCCTTCCAGACCTATCAGGAGCTTCCACCTAGAAACAGGAACTTACATCACCATTTCCATTCTATAGGAGTTGTCTGTATGCTGAGGTCATGACTCATGACCATGTTCTAAAACATGGACAAAAGCTTTTAAGCAAAATGAAAATTTTATTCCCATAGAAGAAAGATACAAACCATCACTACACGGTCAAATCTCCCAGGTCGGCGAAGAGCAGGGTCTAAGACATCAGAGCGATTCGTTGCTCCAAGAACAATTACAGCAGAATTACTGTCAAATCCATCCATCTCCTGCAGATTATTGTAAGTTATTAATTTCTTATGAAAAAACTGAAGTGATGCAGCAGCACAAAACCAGTACATCTTACAGTGAGTAGTTGGTTCAATGTCTGCTCTCTTTCATCATTGCTTACAATGCGGAATTTTCCATCACGGCTTTTTGCAACAGCATCTATCTGCACATCCAGAAAATGATCGACTTTTTTTATTAGAATATTTTGAGTATGTAGAGGAAGAAGAGGAGGAGGAAACCACAGGTGACCTCATCGATAAAAATTATTGAAGGTGCCTCCTTCTTCGCCCGTGCAAACAGGTCACGGACACGTGATGCTCCCATTCCAACATACAATTCTACAAACTCGCTTGCAGAACAACTGATAAAAGGAACCTCAGCTTCCCCAGCAACAGCCTTTGCTAGAAGGGTCTTTCCTGTCCCGGGGAGACCTACCTGTAACAATTAAAGCTATTTTTATAATCTTTACATTGAAAAGCACAAAGCATATAACTAATCAAATGGTGTCCCCAAGTAGAATGGTCTGCCAGTCAATAGTCACATAACAAAATTAGCAGGAAATAATGATGTGATTTGACTATAGAGGCATCACAAAGTGATATGAAGGGATAAGAGAGAGAATCCCTTCAGGAACAGGAGAAAACCAAGAACAAAAAATCAGAAGTTTTCAATGAGTTACTATTTGACCCGTCCAATTATTGTACAGTATTCTCGAAGTTTTTCACTTTGATAACCACCTAGCAGTCACATTACTATGTCAAATTTGAAACTCACCAGTAGAACACCACGAGGAGGACGTGCACCAAGCCGTACATACTTATCTGGATTTCTAAGAAATTCCTGAGGAAAATAGCAATTAAAAAACACCACAACAGTGAATTATTAACTATTCAATTGTTTATGGTATCAAAATGCAGCACTTATAGCAGAAATGCTGTTAAGAAAAGTTCATCAATGAAAATGAAAAATACCACAATTTCTTCTAGCTCCTCCTTAGCCTCGTCAACACCTGCAACATCAGCAAATGTGATAGTTTCCCCTAGTTCAGACACTTTTGTGCCACCTGAACCCCCTGACTTGCGATTTCTGAGCTGACCAGCTGTGCTCTGTTATTAAGCAGCCACAATAAAGTTGGTGACATATTCAGAAATATCATGGACATACAATAATCACACACATATACTGAATCATAATTGTATGTACCTGAGAAAAATTCACTGGGAAGCGATGAAGAAGCCCCGCTAGTACAGCAATATAAAATAATGCTATCTACAAAATAATGTAAAATAGCACTTCAAGTTTTTTATTCAAACATTTGAAGAAAAAGATAAGGATAGGGAAACAATAATGAAATCTTTAGCTTTCACCATAGAATAGATGAATAACATGAATGGGGCACTAGAAAGAAATGTCAAGTTGCATTAGCCAAAAATTCATATGAACCAAAATAACAAGAATATTATCGAAAAGCATGCAATCACTGCAACAGACCCGCGTTCATGCAATCAACTGCACTTGATCAAGAAAAAAAACATGAAAATTGATCTCTCACACTCCAGAATGGCATGTCAAAGGGCTTGTCTGACAGAAAAGGGTGAAAAAGAGTAGTATTCGCACTTAGAGCAGGAAGTTTATTCGATAAGAGTGACAAGTAGAACTTCCTATAGCAAATTAAGAGAATAGGCTAGCTTGGGATCAACAGAAAATCTAGTCATCTTTGTAACATTTTACGAAACACAAGACATCTTAAGCTAAGAAAGCAACTTGGAGAGGAACTTATGACTGAACTCAACTCTGAAATATTTTCGTTTGATGTTGTTGTTTGTTCCATGGGTTTGTTGTTGTGGTTGTTGTTGTTGTTTTCTCCCTTAAAATACTTTAACAACAATAAGAAGTAGGGCTCAATCACAACCAATTGGGGGCATCTACATGAATCATCAATATACATGCTGCTCCACTTTAGACCCATATCATTAACAATACTCAATAATTTGGAGTTCTCTTAAACTAGAGGTCCTCTACATTTTCAACTGACATACAAATCTCTTAACAGAATAAAGATTCCTAGCATAATACTGAACCTGATGTAAGTGCATCAATATAACTGAGCCTTAGTAGGTTTTTAAAAACAACCGTGTTACATGCGATTTGATGTTTGTCTCACCCTTTCTGGAAATTTCAAAAATAATTTGTTTCACACCAACAAACTAATGCATTTGGAGACCTTTGTAAAACATGACCAAGTCATCTCAAAAACATTTTCTCATTTTATGCTCTTGTGTATTATCTTTGCATGATATAAGATGTGATCATTTCCTATTTTATCTAATTTTTATGATCACAATTCACACATCTATCTTAACAGTCTCATTTCTATGACACTCATCTTGTTGATAATTTTTATGCTTAGAAGAAAATTTTCACTCCTAGTCTTGCGACTATTATATAAAACTTGCCATTCACTTTGGTAGGTATCCCTCCTATTGTATGACACTCTTTCCATACTCCTCCATTTCAACCATTCTATTTTAACTGTGTTATATCATATCATTGCCCTAAAATATTGAGCCTAAATATTTGAATTATCTGAATTAAGAACCACAATCATGCCTGCTCTCACCTCAACTCCGGTCTTTTAATGCTAGCACTTACAGTGCGTTGTTCTATTATTAATTCTATTTATCCTACAGCCCATCCTCTTTAGAATGCTTCTTTATTTTCAAACTTTTAGTTCACTCCCTTGCCAGTTTCATTAATTTACACAATATTGTCTTCGGATAGTATAAACAAGTGTGCTACTGGTAATCTTATCCATAACTAGTCAGTTATCGTTCGAGACAAATCCATGGTTGTAACACACGATATATTAGAGCATCATTCTCATGCTTGTGAGAGCTCCTTCATACATATCCTCTCAAAACACAGCTATGCTTTCTTCCACCATAAAGAAAGATGCGAAGAAAAAAAAAGATCAACCATACGATTACATTCTAAGTCCTTATTTATATCTTCTTTGTCAGCAAATGAATGCATTCTGAATACGCAGCATTGAATTTGAACTCCAATGTAAGATGGAAACGTAACTTGTAATATTATGTTAATAATAAAGACAACATCTGAAAAAAGTAAAGAGGTTTATAACTTGTAAAATATGATTACATTCTAAATCCTTATTTATAATCTCCACATAAAATTCAACACTATTACTACAATGTTCGATTTCATTTACTCTTTCTACATAAAACTTAGCATTGTTCAAAACGATGTTTGGCTCCAATTATCTTTTCCACTTAACTAATACCCGCATAAGTTATGCAGGGATATACGATTACATTCCAAATCCTCATTTATAACTTGTAACTTGTAAAATACGATTACATTCTAAAACCTCATTTATAATCTCCACATAAAATTCAACACTATTACTACAATGTTCGATTTCATTTACTCTTTCCACATAAAACTTAGCATTGCTCTACACAATGTTTGGCTCCAATTTTCTTTCCTGCTAAACTAATACCAGCATAAGTTGTGCAAGGATATGTGTATTATTTTATGGGGGATAGAATGTGGAATAAGAACGTGAGGATTAGTAATACATGTATTAAAACCACTAAATGACAAAAATAACCATTCATTATAGTAACCAATATTTAATTTTGTCTAAACAAATAAAAATATATTTTGAAATATACACTGTATAATAAATTTTAATACAACAAAATACTAATTCAATAGTAAATAATCCACTTATTACTAAATCTGGCACTATTAAATCCTTACAACTAATCCTTGCATAATTTGCTTCTAACCAAACAACCGCTACATGTCATGTGCTGAGAAAAGAGAGTAACTACATGACATAAGAAGAAAGACAACATTTTCCTTCCAACAAAAGGAAGAACAACTATATAATTAAGTCGGTCTAGTTATAATTTCTCCATTTGTGGGAACTCGAGATGTACAATATCAAAAGCAGTGAAGTTACAATTAAGAGCATTTATAAAAAGTTAAAGAACGAACTAAGACATTTGAACAATAGTTCTTGACGAAGCATCAGATATCTAATTACCAGTCAATTTTCAAGCTAACTGAATATGTATCTACTGGTAGTTACTGCTCTTGTGCGGAGCCGGTATTACAGCCTCTTTAGGAAGACTAAAAACATTTCCAGATACAGATATAGTAAGTGAACGTGCATCGGTGTAGATATAGGACATAACATTGCATAACAACAATATACACTTGAAAAGTAGTTCATCAAAACCTTACCAAAGCAGAGTTCATGAATCCACCAGACCGTTTATCAGGAGAACCAAACTCAACGTCATTCTCAAGCATTTTCTCATAAGGGGTCTTTATATCACTCGGCCTCGTGGTAGTATACACAATTTTCTTTGTAGGAGTTACACTCCTTAGCAATGCCTCAGAATCCTGCAACTTACTATTTTCATTTCCATTCACATTCACAACCTCATTCTCTATAACACTACTACTCACTTCACTCTTCAATTTGAACATTATATGTACACCATCAACCTCAACTTTCTGCACCTGATTACTATTTATCTTACTCAAAAACTCACTATATGGAACACTTACAAACATTGTCGGAGCTCTAGGATCCGACCCGGGTAATGGTAAACCGGGTCGTAGTAATCTCATAACAAACATCACAATCCCCAATTGCAATAACAAAACCCCAATTTCTTGAGCTTGAACTATCGGTTCCCACCTCAATTTCCTCCCCTTCGACCACCACCAATTATCTTTCCCTTGCTTCTCCCTTCTTGACGAACCCGAATTAGGGACCCGAGGACCCGGTTCTGAACTCGGAGATTTCTTGCTATCTGTACCTGAAGATTCAGATTTTTCCGTTGAATCCGAATCTTGTTCACAGGACCCATTAGCCTGAACACTAATTTCACGTGGGGTTAACTTTTTCTTTGAATTCTTTTTCCCCAAAAAATCAAACCCAGAAAGGGATTTTGGAAATATAGCATTTGAACGAAAAGCGGTCTTCTGGGAGATCAAAGAAATGGGTTTTTCGTGTAAAAAACCATAGCGATTGCAGAAGAAAGTATGTCTATAAAAATACTTTGGATTATACTGAAAATTTAAAGAAATTTGTACATGAATAAAAGGACGAAGATGGTGTTCGATTATTGCCATTTCAGAGAAAAATTTATGGAGGAAATGAAGAAAAAAATTGAACTGAGAATTACAGATTGTGAGTGATTTTATTACCGGCGAGAGGTCGAAGAAGAAAGGATAACCGTTGGATTCGCCAGGTGCGGTTGTTTTTGACCGTTTGATTACCTCTGTCTGTTTTTTCGTGCTATCCAATTTTTTGTTTGAGATTGTCAAGCCAGACAAGTTTATTTTGTGAGATTATCCAGTTGCCCTATCGTGCCCGATTTAAATTTAATCAAAATTTTAATGTAAATTTCGAACATTAGATGAGAAATTGAAAAAAAAATTATTTTATAAGATTATTTCTAATTATTTATTTTAAAAAATAATTTCAAATTAATGTAATGAATTATAATTTTACGTGCAAATTAAGTAGTTGTCATATGCTTTCAAACAAAATCATATTTAAAACACATAATCTAGTCAATTTTGAGATAAAATTAAAATAAAAGTATTGAAAACACTTCTAAATTTAATGAGATTATTAAAATAATTATTTTACTTAAACTTAAATGCATCATCAATCTAGCAACATGAGTCAAATACACACTCATAAATTCTTGTCGAATTTAGGATTGAATTCAACACTTTTCTCAACTTTTTATTAAGTTTATCATACTCCTACAATAATTTGAGACCACTTATTATGTCTCGTGGCAGATCAGAAATGTATTTAAGTTTAATTAGTTAATTAGATAATGATTTTTAAGGTTGTCAATAGTTTGAGAACAATACTAATAATTTACCTCAAATTCAAAAAGTATTTTTAGTATTTCTCTCTATAATTAATAATAATTCAGATAAAAAATGCAAGCATATGATTCATGGTATATTATTCCACTTTGCTCTTAGCTAATCAAAATCATGGATGTAATGCATCATTTTTGGGCTCCATTATATGGTAATAGTCCTCTTTGGATTGGTTCGAAACGTCATTCATCTTAGCATTTTTAAGTATATATGGTCAAGCATTATAATAATAATTATTTTTTGTCTTTTAAAGTTCCCATTATTTTAATGTGAGTTATGTTAACTACACACGTGTTGATATATTCATAGAAAAATATTTTGAACTTATCCTAAATTATATTTCTTTCATTCAAATTATTTATCTATATATAGTAGAATCTTTTTTCACAAGAGCTTTTAAATTGCTTAGGAAAGAACAAATAAGAGAATGTGTTACATTCATATGTTGAAGTTTGGCAGTTTACAATGGTTTAAAAGTATGTGTTTCTCAATATTTTTCTTGTCCAAACCAAAACCACAAATACTATTCAATTTAATTATATTAAACTTTGTCACTTTGCATGGATTTTATATTTTTTTATATGTATATTGGAAAAAAAGCCTAGCAACTTCATCCTAGATATTTTTCAACAACTACCTATTTTTTCTTATGTTTGAAAAAGGTGTTCCAAATTCAGTGTTTAACCTACTTTTAGAGGCGAAAGTAATTTGAGTTTGTGAGTTTTGAATAACCCGTCTTTTTGACTTAAAGATTTTTCTAATCTATTGAAAATAATTTTAAAATATTCTTCTTTCATCTTTTAGTCTATTTAATAGTGTATTTTAAAGGTATATAAGTGTCCATGTGGACATGATAAATATTGCACTATTATAAATAGTAACATGTCCACGTGGACACTTATATATCTTTAAATTATACTATTAAAAAGTGTGGGGGGGTAATAGGTCCTGTCCAAAGTTTGATATTGTTACAATAATTTTGATCAAAGTTCGAATATATTTCAAACATTTTTTCCTTGAATTTATTGGATTCTTAATTAATTATTATATGCTTTAATAAGTACTAGATTTTTAAACACATACAGAATTTTGAACCAAAATTGTTGAATTCTACTGAATGCACTGGTGAACTTAAAACATTGTCCCCGCCTACTTTTCACTTCTTTTCTTTATATTCGTGTTATGATCCTATTTGTAAGGTATGGCACATGAGTCTTACGTCGGTTTAATGGAAAATTAATATGGGACTTATATATAGTCATGGAATCTTCCACATCAATTAATAACTAACTTTTGGGGTGTGGTCCTCCTAGATTGTATAGTGTTTTTAGAGCCACCTACCACCATTTATGTAGGTTGTGCCTTGAATGATGACATCAATATTTCAGTGTTGATCTAGGGCTAGATATGGTCTAAGGCACAACCATCGAGGACAATGACCAACGTGGTAGTATGTAGTATGAGACTTGAGTCTGACCCTCATCGACTTAATAAGAAACAAATATAAGACTTGTATAACTTTAGACTCTCCCATCTTGATCTTCGTATGATATGTCCGTTCAAAAGAGATTTGACCTTGTTAACTTGGGACTGACATATTACATTGATGGAGGAAGAAAAGAAGGAATGTACTTCGATTCTTTTTTTCTAAATGACATAGTGATGACTCATATCATTAATCTCAATTTATTTGAGATTAAAATGTAATTTTCTAATTTATTTTATTTTGAATTTGTTACATATACTTTCAAATGTATTTTTTTACTGAACATGCAAAAAAAATAAGTATGAAACTACTTGAGTTCCACATTAATATTGCAATCTGTTGATATGAGGTTTATATAACATTGGGCTTTCTCACCTTAATAGCTTGTTTTTGGATGTGGTTTTTTTTTGAGTTGTGTCAATGGTCAGAGATAGGGGTGGCAAAATCAAGTCCAACTCGCCCAACTCGACCCAACACATTTAGGCTAGGTTGGTTATTGACTCGTTCATTTGTTAGCTCAATCCATTTCAATACAATTCATTAAAAATTGGGTTGATATGTGCCCAAATTGATTTTTGAGAAATCTTGTCAAAGTATTATAAAAAACTTTTTTTTTTTTGATTTTATATGTTATATATAGTTATAATAAAGAAAAAATAATTTTATTAGGTACTAAAAGCATATAAAATAACAAATAAAGCTATTAAAACTTGGTAAAAATTGGACGGGTTGGGTTATGACCTGTTACTAACCCATTTTGATCCAAACAAATTTGGATTGAGTTGGGTCTTGATCCGTTTATTGTCTTGACCCATTTTGATCAGACCAAATTTAACCCAACCTGCTCAATTGTCACCCCTAGTCAGAGACACTCACCACTCCTTGTGCCCATTGTGCCTATCGCGCCATGGATGGATGATGCCAATATTGCAATGTTCTCCTGAGCTAGTAATGTCTAGCCCATAGCTAACCGCGTATGCCTATGCACTTGACTAAAAAGTGGATACCTTGGAAAGAGCTACCTACTTATGGTAGAGTTAAAGCTAACATGTATGGAGCGATTGACAATAATAAACGTGGAGCATGGTAATTTATTATGGTTATTACAAGATATAGAATTTGGTTTTCATATTGGTATTACAACATGCCAATATAGGATTTATATAGTCTTGGACTTTCACAACCCTTATTGGTACTCCTCATAATTAGTCACAAAAGAAAAGAATAATAGGTGCATAGACACTATGCATATGTTAGATTTAAAATCCTAATCTCTAGTTATCACTAAAAATAAGGAGCAAGGATGGTGGAGAATTTATAAAATAAGAGGATATCACTAACCAAACAAGCACAAAAAATGAACAAAATTCCTCAATCCCACTTTTCTTTTGTTAAAAAAAGACATAATTTTTCATCATCATGTCCAATTTTCTTCAGAGTTTCTTGTCATCCTTTATCCTTCAAAAGAATATTTCTTTATCAAACTAAATAAGATGAGAGTCTCTTTATTTTTTATATATTTGCTTAGCTAATTGAAAATTTTTAGAAAAAAGTTTCCTAATGATACAACATTTGAGAAAGAAATGGCTATTGAGTCAAGCAATATTAGTAGTTTAATATGGACAAATGTTAAATATTCTATAGAATTTTCTTCCACTTTTACCAAAAAACATCCTTTTGTTTCATTCACCTTGTTATTCTTCATATTGTTTTATGCTCTTTCACCATCAAACACATGGTTTTTCATATATTCCTTACCCCTTTTGTTCTTTTTCACTATTCTTCTTATACTATTTTTTAGCATTCCAAGTTTCAAACACTTCGAAAGAGATGTTGATCATTCGAAACTTTCTAAGAATATAAACAGTCATCATGATGAAGATGTCATTGAAAATAAACGAAAGGCTTTTCTTCGAGCTAGATCTGTTAGACGAAGAAAATCCAAGAAATGTATAGGAACTGGTGCTGAGGAATTTATACAAGGTGGAACGTTTCGAATACCTTTTAGAGATGATCACGATCAAGATGATTTTGTTGATAAAGGCGCGTTGATTGAAGAAAAACTGAAAGATATACGAGAGGTGGAAGTGCATTCGATAAGTCATGATCGTGATGAATGCTCTTCTAGCTCAAGTATTTTCAAGAATTCAAGGCCTGTTGAGTATTCAGGCAGTTCTTATGAAGGAAGTGGAAAATGTTTTAAATCATTTAGTTGTATGTATGAGAGAAAAAGAGAATGTTTTGGTGAAACAGAATATGATGGGGCAAGAAATAAGGGTGTGCAATGGAAAGATGATGATCAAAAGAATCTCATGGATCTTGGACTTTCTGAGATTGAAAGGACTAGAAGATTGGAAAGTTTAATGGCACGAAGACGAGCACGAAAGATGTTGAGCCTACAGGTTAGAAGATCATTGATGAATATAGGCTGCAAAGAAACATTTCCTCCAATATCTTCAATTTTAATTCCAAAACATAAAGAATCAACTAATCAATTTTCAACTACCCCGGGTTCAGCCCCTTCGATTATGGGACCAAATCGGAATCCTTTTGACCTTCCATATGATCAACATGAAGAAAAGCCTAATGTAAGAGGTGGAAGTTTTATGCAAGAGTTCATGTTAGCTCAGGAACAGAAGGAGTTGATGTCATCCAGGCATGGAAGCTTCTGTATGGGGACTGCATGTCCAGGGGATTTGAATCTTGATCAGCACGAAAGGACTCAACGTTCTGATCTTCCGTCCAGGCAATGGTTTCCAGAGATATCTGAAAGTTCCAAATCAAGACATCCGTTAGGTAAAATGACGCGTCTATTCTTTTCCAGCTGAATACCTAGATATCCCCTTAAACTTGACATGTTTTATAAGTTAAACACCTAAGGCTGACATGACAAATATAACTAGTGCTGTCTGTCAACCTATCACGACCATCCGCCTTTATCTCAGGCTTGAGACCAAGAATGTTTCCGAGCTCATTCAGGGTGACCTTTGTCCTTCAATACTTCCTTTAAATGAAACTCAGAGAATGTGATTTGATTGCAGGTAAGGAAGATAATGATAGAGTTGTTGAAGAAGTACCATCTCAAGCATCCGAACCGGAGATGAACGTGGTCTATAAAGGAGATCATGGTAGGGAAGTCCAGGATGAAAAAGACAGTAGTGAAGTACAGATAAAGTCAGTACTAGTGGAAGATATTAGCAATAGGGTAAGTTCATCATCTTCATCGGAAGATGATGAACCATTCCATAAGATAGACAACGATGCAATCTTGAAGTCTATTGCTTCTCCTGCTCTAAGGAACTTATCAGGTGATCCATCACCTTCTGTTTTATCCTTGTTGGAGAACACAATAGAGGACGAACGTTTATACTATCCTAATCGTCCTATGCATCACACTCCCCGCCAGTCTATTGCTTCCGACATGCAAGTGGAGGTTTCTGAAGTCGGTTCACCTCCATTGATAGACGATGGGAGCTCATCCGTGGGTGATGAGATTTCTATAGATGGGGAGATAGAAAAAGCTATAACGTCTAGCAGTGAAGACATGCTGATGTCTTCATCTCACCTAGCTAGAGTAGATGAAAATGAATCAAATTCCAGAGAAGTACGCGAGGTCACTGAACAAGATATAGTAGAATTTGGATTTTCGAGGTTCCATATGTCTGAGAATAATGTGCAACAAAATATTCCATCAGAACGAACAATTGAACCGTATTCCACTGGTTCAAGCTCATTTCCACCTCCAAGGACAGACAGGAATCAAGCTAGCAGTAGTTATCAACAGCGTAGGCCGGAAGGACTTTCTGTAGTTGGTGAAAGATTTCAAGATTCATTACTACAACCAGAATTTCCAGCACAACAACTCCCTTTCGCATCAACGTCACTAGTATCACCGACATCTGTTCTACAACCAAATTGCTTAATTGAACATGGATCCTCTTCGAGTATTGATCAGCTACAAAATGATAGGTCAGTGAACATATCCAGTGAGAGATCAGATTCAATTGCTTCACAGGAATCAGATATTAGTTTAAGCAACTTAACATTACAAGTTTCTGAATTACCTTCAGAAACAGAAAATTCAATTTCAGCCAAAGAGAACGATGTCGCTGCACTCATTCTAGACAGTGGTAGCGAACAGCATAGTGAAACTGTGGCATTTTCAACTATTGGACAAGGACATCACTCATTTGAAGCCTCTTCTAGTACATCATCGTCTAAGTCTGTTTCGCAACCAGCATTTTCCATTGATCAAGGATCTAGTTCAAATTTGGAGGCTCAACAAGTAGACACGCGCAAACTAAAAAATAAGCTGCCAGATGAAGTAACTGCTGAAAGTTGTGATCCAACCACTACTCGGAGCTCAACACTTACGTTAAGAAATCCGACAGTGCAAAGTTCAGTACCACATCCGGAGACACAGAAGTCTGCAGAAAATTCAAAGTCTCTTCCTAGAAATGACATTGAGGAAACACTTCGCGATAATGGTGGTAAACAGCCTATTGAAGAAGTTTTTTCTACAATTAGCCAGAGTTTTGATGATTCACAAGCATCATCATCATCATTATCACCACATGATTTGGTGGTTGAACAAGTTTCGACTGCCTCTACTTCATCCCCCTCTCCCAACACTATGATTCAACCAAAGTTCTCAGCAAGTGATGGCTCCTCAACTTCTGAAGAACAGAAAAGAATTCAGGTTTGGTGAAATAATGAATTTGACAATGATTAGATTATGCAAGTTAAACGAGTTGATTTCTCTGATGGTTACTCAACTAATAGTTATTATCTTAGAAAGTCACCTTTCTTCAACAAAAAGAAAGCGACTTTATGAGATAATAACTACTAGTTGAGAGACCATCTGAGAAATCAACTCCAAGTTAAATTAATTGATAGAAGTTGAAATCCAGCATGCAAACAGTACTCTTTGTCAAAGTTTAGTTGTGTATCGACTTGTTAAAGGCAGAAAAGATGTATTATCATGTATAGTTAGTACTTTGTATGGACCGGATAAAAATAATTAACGTGTATCAAAAGTTGTTATAAAATTATAATGTCAGTATAGCAGTGTCTTTTGGCAGACAGGAAAATGTAATTGCACCTGCATTTTCAATTTCTGCATAACAAACCTAATAGAAACATTTTCTTTCCAGTTTCTCACTTACAGAATGTTTGAAATTTAAAGTATTGTTTGTTTTTTTAATGTAACTTAGGATCCGATACCTGGAATTTCATCGGAGAGATCTGTCAATCAAGACTCAATCAGCTTACAATCTATAATCCGAGAAGTCCCTACAGCCTCGAGTTGTTCATCATCACCAAAGTCCGTACTCAAACCAAAGTCCTCTACAGGTCAAGGCCCTCTGTTGAACTTTGACAGGGAGGAACAAAGAGGTGAAAGTCCAAGTCCAAGAATGTCTAGAACTTTGTTGGTTGAGTCTGCATCAGACCAACTTCATCATGCAGAGGCTAAAACAGTACGTTTATATAGTTAACTACATGTAACTGTCCATAGTAAGTTGAACTAGTTATCTGAAAAATAAGGCAGACAACCTGCTACAACGAGTTAAACAGCACAGAGTGTAAATTTACACTGTGAGTATATATAAGTTAATTCTTTCGTATCAATACCAAGCCTAGCTGGATTGTTTTATTCACTCTAAAAGATAACATAATCTGGAACCTACAATCTAGACTGGATCAAATGATTCCTTCACTTAAGTTATAGATATTGACAGTATGCTAGGATTATTTTTGTTAGTATGATAAACCAAACCACCCCTTAGAGAAGTGGTTCTCCTATTTTTGCATTATCAGTACATAAAACTTACCCTCTCTTTGCAATAGCATAAATAGATGGTCTTTTCTTGGTACATTCATTCTATCGTATTTTGTACTTGTGAAAATAATGTAAATACGGAGTCACATAGGTTCAAGGGTGGTTAGTTGAACATCCTTTGCCAGAAAAGTATATATAGTAAACTATACGTGTATATAGCTGAAACATATTTTCTATACATGTAATATATGTTGAATCTAGAACATCCTTAACGAAATTTTTACTTTGTCGTTGATTGCAACGTTGAGCAGAAACCATCCAATGATGAAGAGAAGTCTCATGAAGAAGCCACTAACCACAATGATGCCAAGAAGGAGGACTTACCCAAAATGAGCCTAAAAGAAGTCTCTGTAGAATCACCAAACAAGACCACTATGGTGTCTTCCAACAACACCAACAAACAAGAAAAGTCAAGTGATGTTACAAATTTTGCTTCCACTTCAACTAACAAGAATGAAATTTTAGTCACTCCTATTTGTGCAAGTGAACAAACTTCAGAAAAGGGTAATTCTGCATCATCAAGGGAAGCACATACTGACAAAACAAATAGTAAAGAAAAGGCTAAAGACTAAGGAGGGATAGTTAAAAATCCTGTTTTTTTCCCCTTGATAAAATGAACATGTACTTGTTTTGTATATTGGTCAGACTCGTCAAAAATGTCGACAGATACTCTAGGAGAGTTCGAACAACATAGTTTGTTTCTTCTTTTCCCATGAGACTCCTTGATTATGTAACTCAAATTTTTAATTTGTAAGATACTTGGTGTATAGGAGCTTTATGAAGTTTGATGCATACACATAGGAGAGTCAAGAGGAAATTTATTGTTGTATAGTATTTTAGGATGTAATTTATAGAGAATGACATTGAAAACATGCTTGTAGCAGGTAAACTGCACTCATTTTTATGTTACTAATTTCACTTTTTTATGAAAATTTATATGCAGATGTGACCTAATAGTGTTGAAAAAAATTATTAGACATACATGTGTGGGCGATTCGCAGAAAAAAACTATTTTCACCTCCCCTTGTGCATTTGTGCGGAGCGGACATATTAAAATTTAATGAAATATATTTAGAGTAGGTACGACTTACAATTATTTTAAAGGGAAAAATGACAAATATACTTTCGAACTATCGTAAATGGTATGCAAATACCTTTCATCATATTTTTGGGACATTGATGCTCTTGGCTTCCAAAAACTAGAGCATATATACCCTTTATATACTCTTTATACTGACGGACGTACATATGTCATAATCTTATCCATCGATCCGACATTTATTAAATATCGAATCGATAGATAAGATTGCGCCACGTGTCTCTGTTTAGTCTTCCGTTAGAGTGAAGGGAGTTTTTGGACGGTAAGGGCACCAATGTCTCAAAAGTATGACGGAGGATATCTGCATACTATTTACGATAGTTCGAAAGTATATTTGTCCTTTTTCCCTATTTTAAATTGTATTTATATAATTAGTCATACCTTGTAATTTTTTCAATTTAGTATTACTATTAGAAATAGCTTATTGTATCATACTTGTGATATGAAAATATAAACTTATGTCCAAAGACAATTGTTTGTTTTGATATTTTTTTTACCATTTATTTACCTTTTCTTATAAGGGATTATACATAAACACCCCCTTTAACTTAATTTGAGCTGACATTTATGTCTTCTAACTTTGGATCAAGTAGACACTTGGACTTGTATAAAATTGAACATATAAACACATGTGTCTTACATGATAATCCAAAATTGATCATGACGGAAGTCACCTACTCCCTCCGTCCTAAATTAGTTGATCACTTTTTGTTTTGCACGCCCTCCGTCCTATATTAGTTGATCACTTTTTGTTTTGCACGGTGCTTAAAAAAATCATAAATAAGAAGATAATTTACTAATCCACCCCTAAAAAAACCTTTTTGAAATTTTACAAACAAATGTGAACACTTTAAAAAGTAATTAACTACAAGGTTAATATAGGAAAAAAAAATTAATGCTTTCTTGATTTAGTAAAGTGAATAACTAATATGAGACAACTATTTTTAATATAAGGGAAAAATGATAAATTTACTCCCGAACTATCGTAAATAGTATACAGATGTCATCCGTCATATGTTTGGGACATTGGTGCTCCTGCCATCACTCTAACAGAAAACTAAATAGGGACACGTGACACAATTTTATACGTCAATCCGATATTTAATAAATGTCGGATCGATGGACAAGATTATGACACGTGTATGTTAGTTAATATAAACGGTATATATGCTCTAGTTTTTTAACGACAGAGACATCAATGTCCCAAAAGTATGACGGAGGATATTTACATATCATTTACGATAGTTCGGAGATATGTTTGTCCTTTGTCCCTTAATATAATGATTGGACAAAATTTTCTCAGACACGTGTACAGATTCTTTCTTTGTAATTTTGTCTTTTAGATAATATAATGATCAATTAATACGGAAATACTGGACAAAATTTTCTCGGACACGTGTACAGATTCTTTCTTTGTAATTTTGTCTTCTTCCTAAAAGACAAATGTTTGTATTTCTGAGCACTTTTCACTTCAATTTGGAGACGCTCTACCTTTCTTTCTTTCTTCATCTTCTAAGTTTAACTTCCATTATCACCATTTTCTTCATTTCTCAATAATCCCACTTTTAAGTTCTTTCCCAATTACTATTAACACAAATATTCAAGAAAAATCTCAACTTTTTGTTGAATACTTGTAAAGCAGAAATGGATTTTGTGTACAAGAACCCATCAGCTCTTATTGAGGAAAGAGTAAAAGATTTGTTATCTCGGATGACACTTGAAGAAAAAATAGGCCAAATGACTCAGATCGAACGCAGTGTTGCTACCCCCTCTGTCATTACTGACCTTTCTATAGGTATGCCTTTTTTTTCCTCATTGCCCTAAAAAATAAAAATAGAATGGCACTGATGGATTTTGAGGTGGAGTCGGGATTTAAAGCTTATGAGTTCGAGAAATTTAGTTCATTTAAGTTTATGAGTTATGTTAGTAGGTAGTTGAGAAGTGCCTTGCTTTTGAGGGTTTAGGCTTGTTGGTGTCTGACGTGGTACTAGCCGTATAAGTAGTTCTAGTTTTTGATATCTATCATCATCATTTGTTTATTGTGTTTGTGCTACTGCACTATTTTGCTCTTATATTAGTATTGGTGCACTTGAGCTGAGGGTCTTTCAGAAACAACCTCTATCTTCACGAGTTAATGATAAAGTATGCTTACACTCTACTCTCCCTAGACCCATATGAGTGGGATTTCACGAGGTATGTTGTTATTGTTAAGGTATTGAGTTCTAAATTAGTCATTTATACATATTCAACAGGCAAAAATGAAATTTGGATAAAAGCTATTGAGTTTGGCCCGAAGTGCTAAGTCCACTCCAGTTAAGGTGATAGATTAAATGAGTTGTTGGTGTAGATATAAGTGTGATATTTTGAGCCCTTTATTTAGTATTGAATGAAATCAACCTGGATAGAGAAGAATCGAGAGAAATAATGGGTTTAAGTTATATACACTGACGAGATAAAGGATTTTTACACAATCAGTGTAATTTAACTTGTTACATTGGGCTGCTTACCATTTGTCATAGGTTACCGATGAATGATTATTAAGTGGAGTTACATGCAATGACCTGATTGTGGAAATTTCTTTTTTACATGCCTGTGTGTAGAATGAGTCCTCATAAATTGATTCATTTAGACGTTACTAACTGTCTTATAAGCATTTATCTCTGTTTGCAAACTGTTTGGCAGGCTTTATTTAAGCGTTTATTGGAAACAACCTCTCTATCCTATGAGGTAGGGTAAGGTCTGAGCACACTCTACCCTCTCAGATCCCACTCGGTGGAATTACATTTGGTATATTGTTGTTGTAACTGCCTTATAAAAACTAAGGCGGTTCTAACTAGTTGGGTAAGTGTGAGATTTAGTTAACCCCTTATTTAGCATTGGAATGAAATGGACTTGAATAGAGTGGACGGGTATATAGGATTCATTTAGGTGATCCTAATTAGTTGGGTTAAGCTAGTTATCCATGTAGAGGGACAAGTGTGAGATTCAGAGAATCTTTTATTTTGAATTGAAATAAAATGAACTGAATAAAGTGGAATGCATATAAATGACTCTTTTAGGTGATACTAACTGGTTGTTATTAAACTAGCTATGTATTTAGGATAAGATTGGGACTTTGAGAACACTTATAAGACGAATTGGACCTAAATAGAGAGGAACAGGTATAAAGGATTCTATTCCCGTGCCTAAGATGTTCTGGAATTGTGACAAATTGCTTGGCAGAAATTTAGTTGAACCTTTTTCGTGGTGCAGGGAGTATACTCAGTGTTGGAGGCAGTGCACCATTTGAGGATGCCCCATCGGAAGCTTGGGCAGATATGGTTGACGGATTTCAAAAGGCTGCGCTGGAATCACGGCTTGGGATTCCGCTTCTTTATGGAGTTGACGCTATTCATGGCAATAACAATGTTTATGGTGCTACCATTTTTCCACAAAATGTGGGCCTTGGAGCCACCAGGTTGAATTAATGTCAAGCTTTGATCTTTATTACCGATTTCTTATTGATAACTGGCATTTAAGATCAAGACCTAAATTAGATAAATGTCGAGCAGAGATGCAGATTTGGTTCAGAAGATTGGGATTGTGACTGCTCTTGAAGTCAGGGCTTGTGGCATTAACTATACTTTTGCTCCCTGTGTTGCTGTAAGTTGAATGTGTTACTTGTCCCTTCATTGTGTTTGTTTTAGGTCGATTTCATGGATGAATGAAGTAAAGGAAACATGAGACATTGGACATACATACCTAGAGAAAGATGGAAAAAGGATACTCCTAAGTATCACATCAAAGTTTATAATTTGAATCATTTGAATTTTTAATTACTCCTAAGTTACAAATTGTTTGTCCGGTTTTGACTTGGAATTGAATTTAAGAAAGTTGAGAAGACTTTTGAATCTTGTGGTTTTAAGCTAAAGATATGTAGAATGTACCAAAATGCCCATTAATCTTGTGGTCTTAAACTTGCCATGCGGAAAGTGAAAATTAAAGAGTTGCCAAAAAAGAAAAGATACATTCTTTTTTAAACGGACTAAAAAGAAAAGTAGGACAAACAAATTGAAATAGAGGGAGTAGTATGTTGCTGACTGAGACAAGAAAAAGATTATTTTTCATTTTTCTTTTTGGGAATTCTTGGTTAAGATTGTTATGTTCCCTCGTAACTGCTATCCCTCTAGTAGTAGTACTTGTTTTTTTTTTTTGTTTGAGAAGGTAAGCAGCTTGTATATTGATAAAGAGAAACTACGTAGTACCAAGCTGGCGCTAAGAAATATCTCTCTAGTTATCTCTTTGTAACTCTATTGTCTTGAGGCATGGGGACTTCTTCATTTAAATAATGTGAAACAGGTATGTAGAGATCCCAGGTGGGGAAGATGCTATGAAAGTTATGGTGAAGACACCGAACTTATTAAGAAGATGACCTCAATTGTCACAGGCTTGCAAGGGAAACCACCTCCTGGATACCCCCAAAACTATCCTATTCTATCTGGAAGGTAGTAGAAGTTGCCATAATACAAATTCCAAAATTCTGTACGCTTCTCTGAATATGAAATGTATTTCTCTTGTATTTTACAATCTATACTCTTAAGTCTTATGTGCATTCAAATGCTATTCCACATATTGCAATTTTCAGCAGAAAAGAAAAATCATTTGGGATGGAAAAGTAGAAGCATAGCTAGAGTTGAAAATAAAAAAAATCAATGTTGAAAAGCGTGTCTTAGCTATTACTACCTTTTTGTTGATCATTCGTCAGATATTTCTATAGCTTTCTACTTTTGTATTATTTGTTCTCCTAATGGCAAGGATCTCTTTGGACTGATTGATGAATTTTACCCCAGAGACAAGGTTGTTGCATGTGCAAAGCACTTTGTTGGAGATGGGGGTACTGACCGAGGTATAAATGAGGGAAATACCATATCATCGTATGATGATCTAGAGAGAATACATATTGCCCCTTATATTGACTGTATTTCTCAGGGAGTTTGCACAGTAATGGCATCCTATTCTAAATGGAATGGAAGCCACCTGCATTCTAGCCACTTTCTTCTTACTGAAGTTTTGAAAGGGAAGCTCGGATTTAAGGTAAGGATTGCCTGTTCTCTTAATGCTCTATGGTTCATTTGGAGTCCAAAATGACCATTAGTTCAAAATAAAAATCCTCTAGATTGTCAGATGCTTTTCTCATTTCCTACCATGCTTAGTCGGGGAAGTGATTGAACATATTGCGGTTCCAAAAAGCTGAGTTTCAGGGCCCATTTCTACTCGGTATTGTTCTTTAAAAACAATGTAGAAAACTAATCAAATTTTGGTTTGAAGCCCAAACATGTTTTGGACTTCGTATTCAGCAAACACAAAAGATTCTCTTAGCAAAGAGCTGGAAAAGTTCATGTGGCTTGGAGTTGGTTCTACCTAGTTAAAACTTCACCAAGCCGAAAGTGTAAAACCTTGTTTCAATGTTTTTGCTTCAACTTATGAAGGAGTAGGTAAGGGGATGAGAGTGGTAAGTACTCCTTCATCGTTAACCAAGATGTCTCGGGTTCGAGTCCCCTTGGGTACGGAGTCGCCTTTGTTAGGGAGCGCTGTACCCCAATGTGGGACTTTCCGGCGAGAATCTGAATTTAGTCGGGCTCCAATGTGGGTACCGGACACTGGGTGGGAAACCAAAAAAAGAAAAGAAAGGGTAAGGTAAGGGGATGAGAGAAACGATGTCTCTCTTTAATTTGAATCTGGTTGCATGGAATTTGGTTATTGGTCATTTATATTTTTCCTCGATTTGAATGAAATGCTATGCACTAATGTTCTATTTGTTTGTCAAGTTGTTAGAATATGATTGGCTTAAAGATCACATACACTGCAAGAATCTGAATGCTAACTCTTGTAGGGCTTTGTTATTACTGATTCCGAAGGACTTGACCGATTTTTCCATCCTCATGGATCTAACTATGACCAAAGTATTTTGGCAGCAATCAATGCAGGGATTGACATGGTACATAAAACCATGTTTTAAGAGTTGTTTTGTCTTTGAATGAGCTATTTCTGTTCTTACTGTCTGTTAAATTTTTTGCAGGTGATGGTTCCTTTTCGGTATCAATTATTTCTCGATCATTTGAAATATCTTGTGGAATCTGGGGAGATTCCAATGACCAGAATTGATGATGCTGTTGAAAGGATCCTGAGAGTTAAGTTTGTTTCCGGAGCTTTTGAGAACCCTTTGAGTGATAGGTCATTGTTGGATACGGTTGGTTGTACTGTAAGTCCATCTTGTCCTTTATTTTGATAGATAGTGTCAAACTTTTTGTCTTGGATTTTGGCATTATATAAGACCTTCAAAAGTTTTATTTGTTTGACCTACTATCTGAGCTATTCTGCTTTTTATCTCGACATCAAAGTGAACATCTTCTTTGCATCTATGTTGCACGGACTTTTCAAAATGATTGCCGCACCACTGTTGACGTGACATTGGTGTGGGTGTGGGTGTGGGATCCACACGGGATTTGATCAACTCATCTTGGATGCCTTGACTACATCTATGACCGAGAAGGATAGATGGATTGGCTATTTCGTGAGATTTCTTATGATTAAAACATTAAGTGTTTATAAAGAATTAAATTTTATTAGCTTTAATTCAATACCTTTAATTAATCGAAATATAAAAATATACATTTATTGGCCATATCCCATTTCCCATATCCGCTCTCGGATTCATACCCCCAATCCTAAAAGTTCTGTGACGAAGAGTCCGACCTCTAGATGCGCACCCGTACTGGGCACCCACACCCAAGTCTGAGCAACATAGCTTTGCACTGCCCTTACAAAAGTTAAATTATGTGAGCTGGCAAACTGTTTTTCCTGCTTTTACAACGTATATACTGCTTATTCTGTTTGTTTGGTAAAATTATACATTTTAAAGAATGTAGAAGAGAGAACGTTTCATAGCAGTGTTAACCATTCTGATAATTGTTTCAGCAACATCGTGAATTAGCACGCGAAGCAGTTCGCAAATCACTGGTTCTTCTAAAGAATGGGAAGGATGTAACAAAACCATTTCTTCCGCTAGATAGGAAGGCAAAGAGAATTCTTGTAGCAGGAAAACATGCTGATGACCTTGGATTTCAATGCGGAGGGTGGACTAAAACATGGGAAGGAATGGGCGGAAGAATCACGATTGGTAAGTAATGCTTCCTCTGCTCTAGTTTATATGACAGACTTTCATATTTACTACATTAAAAAAACAATACCACCTTTCTATATTGTGAAAACTCTTCAACTTTTAAGTTCCCCATTTTACTCTTAGTGACATACTCCTATAGATGTAAAAATATTTGACATGTTTTAGTTCACGAGTTTTATGGGTACTTTTGGTATGCGTAGAAAGTCTTTTGTTTTTCTTAAACTTTGTGCCCAGCCAAGCACCACCATATTAAATAAAACGGAGAGAGTAATGGAAAGATGGCATCAGTCACTTACTTCCTGGGATATTTAGTAGACTTTCATACAACCCGAGCATTCTAGTTTAGAGTAGCATCTTTCTTTCCTTCTTTCTTACATGGTTTCAAAATTTACCACAAGCTAAGGTTAGGAACAATATCTCAAGAGTTTCGCTTCCATTTCTTGTGGGTGATTTGTAAAACCCTGTATGTTTGATTGTTTTCTCGCAAGAAATCTTAAGCTATAATGTCATAAAATGCCTGATATCGCCAGCTGATAGCATAATTTTGTATGACATATAGATATATGTAAACTAGTGAGTACTCTTGTTGGCCTTGTGCAAAGATCTTGATGTACTAGGAACCTCAATAGACCCAATGTATTCCGGTCCTTCTGCGGACCATGCTCAAAACAGAAGCTTAGTGCACTTGGCTGCCCTTAGGAACCTCAATAAAGACGAGGATTGGGATTAGACGTGCGTTGGGTCCTTTTGATAATGATGTCAGTTTTCTCAACAAGCCGATGATAATATAATGCATGCATGTCTTACTGAAATCCTCCGGTAAGATAATTTAGAAGGCTTAGCCCATCCCTGAACTATAGTTTACCACTATTAATCATGGATCCTTTACTACTTAAAACGATAATTTGTTGTAGGTACAACTATTCTGGAAGCTATTAAAGATGCTGTTGGAGGGGAAACAGAAGTGGTATATGAGGAAAATCCGTCATCAGACACCTTTGTGAGTCAAGACTTCTCTTATTCCATTGTAGTTGTTGGTGAACCTCCCTATTGTGAAAGCGGTGGAGACAGCCAAGACCTCAGAATTCCTCTTGGCGGAGAAGAACTAATAAGCTTGGTTGCAGACAGAGTTCCAACATTGGTGATATTGATCTCCGGAAGGCCTTTATATATAGAGCCTTCGATTCTGGAGAAAATGGACGCCTTTGTTGCTGCTTGGTTACCGGGCACTGAAGGAACTGGTATCACTGATGTCATTTTCGGAGATTTTGAATTCCATGGGAGGCTCCCTATGACATGGTTTAAAAGTGTAGATCAATTACCCCTGCATCAAGAACAGAACTCCTATGAACCTCTCTTTCCATTCGGCTACGGCTTAACTAGTAAAAACAAGGTGCTCTAGACGAGATGTGTCGAAGAGAGGTTTAGTGAAATAGACATGTCTATAAAGATGTGGACTATCAGAAGGACTCTATGAAGCTTCATTGTTCCCGGGGATTGGCTTTATGCAATCTCGTGTACTTGTACCATTTGGTCTCTGGCATATGATGTTACATTAAGTCCAAATAATTATTATGTACTATTATTATCATATGTTAACCTAATTATGCGCTGTCTTTTAACAAAAATGATAATGGGAACTTAACACAAACTGGTAGAATTAACTAAGAATTAACAAAAATGAAAATGGGAACTTAACACAATCGATATGATGTATCTTCCAATAAAATTTGTTTGATCGTAATCAATTTCACAAAGCATTATTAACCACAATACCTCGAAAAGAAGAAAAAAAAAAAATCAAAATCATACATCTATTAGAGAAGTTGAACAACGAAAAAGGTGTAATGGTTTCATTTAATAACAATATGAAATACACAACTTATTTTACCATATTCTCTAAAATTTTTAATCATTTGAAAAAATTACAAAAATCTTTATTCTCCCCTATTCTCGGAAAAATCACACTACGCAATATATCAGTCGGATACATCACTTTAGCAATGTATCAGGACGTTGAATGATGTATCTGAAACGACACGTAATGTATCAAAACGTTTTGGGATGTATCCGGATTCCACCAAATTTAAGAAATTTTTGTAATTTAAAAAAGAATAGAAATAAGATTAATTAACTCTTAACGCTATGAAATTTGTGTAAATTCCCAAAAAATATTTAGTTTTGCTTTGGGCTCCATATATTATGGACTGATACATGGCGTTAAACATGTATAATGACAAAATTAAAAGATAAAGTAGATTATAATAAATATTTGTATTGATTGAATAATTTTTAAAAATACATATATATAATTTCGAGTTAATTTAATTAATTTTATCATATCAAATCAATTATGGTTGCGTTCTCTCAATACCAGATCACTAGTTAGATTGTTTTTTTTTTTTTTTTTTTTTTGATTTGTTTGGTGCGTTATTAAATTAAAATTAAGAATTAAAGTTAGGCAGAACAATTCTAATTGAGATATGTGTAAACTTAAACCATAAACTCTTCTTTATTTGAATAAAATATATATATATATATATATATATATATATATATATATAGTATGTAGACTACCAAAAAGTAGTGATGAGAATATAAAACTTGAACTTAGTAGAACTCAGTTGTGGCCTCAAATCTTTCTTTTCTGGTATCAGTTCCACTTTCTTGTTGGGTTTTAATGTTATTTGTTTGATTGTTTATCTCTTCTCTTGTATCTATCAATTTCTCCCAGTTCTTCTCAATTGTTTTGCCTATTGTAGTAGACATTCTTGCTTTTGGATATATCAAACTAGCTCGAACAACTCTGAATATAAAAAATAACAAAGTTATGAAAAACCAAATCAAAACGTTGTTTATAGTAAAAGTAGTGTCTTCTTTACTATGTTAAAATAAAAGAAAAAACATGTAAAATTGATTTAGTAGCCATGAAATTACATTGATAATGAAGTTTGACTCAAGTTTATTACATGTATAATAACACTTCATATTGCTTATATAGATATTAATAGCTTAATATTTTATCTCTATTTTACTCGTGCAAATTAATGATGTAAATATTACTAAAAAATACCATATTTTGAGGAAAAAATACCAAATAAAATAAAATTAAAAAAACCAACGAAAAAAATGAGAGAATTAACTTCAATAATAGAGTGGACAAAGAAAAGGAAAATTTTTCGTAAAAAACAGTGAAATAAGTTTGAGACTAAGAAAAAAAAGGTGCCATATTAGTTATTACTACTATTTCTTATTTCATGACAATTTTTCCTTTTAATTTTCTTCCAATTAAATTTTCCTAAATTACATTTCCTAGCATGCTGCTTTTGAATTGTACGTATATATTTTCCAAGTCTATATTATGGTAATTTTCATTTTAAAGAATATTTTTAATTATTGATGCAATTAAAAGTTTAAAACAGAAGGGAAATAAAAGGAATAAATTGAATGAGTGAGACAGCTATATAAACAATAGAGAATATGCAACAAAGTAATTAAGTGTCATCTTCCACAAAGTTAATTAACGTAAGTACTTGTGTTATTTGTTTTCTTAAGAACATATTAATAATGTTGATCTTCTTTGTTCTTTATCTAATTAATTTCTTGTTACGTTATATAAAGAAGTTTTTCTAGTATATACATGGACAAAATCAATATATTTTGGCTTAGTTGTGTAGTATAGAAATTGTTAAAGTATTTTGGTTTAGATTTTAATTGTTTTATTTAATTATGTTAATATTGCAGTATTGGTTGCAATTTGACATATATATCAAAAGCAAGAATGTCCTCATCAAGAAACAATAACGAGAAGTTGAAGTTGAAGGATAAGTTGGATGAGGTAAGGGAACAGATACAAGAACGAACGAACTACATTAAGCAACTTGACCAGATACAAGAAAATCATGGATATGATTCAAGGAGAGACAGATTTGATGCCTCAAATCAAATCAATGGATTGAAGGATAAAGAAACCAAACTCAAAGACAAATCGATAAAAAAGGGTTTTAGTTACTACAATTTTTTAGACCCGAAGTAATAGATGTAGGGATTTAGGACCTCAAATTTTATATTCTAGTCACTAGCTAGTTTTTTCTTTTTTTTTTTTTTTTTCCTTTCTAGTTATTAAAATAAAGGCAGATGTTCTTTATTATAATTTTGGAGATCTCATTGATTTAGAATATAATAATATGCAAGTTATTTACACACATATTCCAAGTAGTAGCATTTTATTTTTGTCAAAGCCTATATCGAATGTATGCAATCGTGAAGCAGTTATTTTTTTTTTCTTTTTTAAAACAATAAATGATTCATTGCGATAGGTTGAAAATGCTCTTACCTTTATACGTGAAACATAGTTATATATGAAAAATCACTAATATTTTAGTAAACAAAGATTACTAAAATTGTAATTATAAAGGTGCAATGAATTTATCAATCAGAAATAATGTGTAAAGAATCTATTAACAACAGGAAAATAAGTAATTAATGAGCGGGGGTGGGCGGGTTGAAATTAGTTTTTTTATAAATTAATGTGGGGCGGATTGCGGGTATATGCGATTTTATGTTGTTCAAACTTAATTTTAACTTTTACATGTTATAAGATTAATTGAGCATTATTTATATTAAGATAAATCAATCCCAATGACAAGTAGTTCAGTCACACATAATAAGTACAACAATTACAATTCACAAGTAAGTCACGCATAAGCATCAAGTGTATCAAGTCACAATGATCATCACTAATCGGAACCATTTTTCATCGGCTTTTAACACTCGTTGGTTAAGACCTCGACACAACAACATTCGCCGTCAATGCCCTCGACATAATATCACTTGCCGGCAAAGAGCTCGGCATAATAGCACTTGCCGGCAAAGACCTCCGCATAATAACACTCACCGGCAAATACCTCGGAATAATAACATTCGCCGGTAAAGACCTCGTCATAATAACACTTGGCGGCAAAGACCTCGGCATCATAATCATCACATGTATCATCACGGTGTTCAACGATCAAAGCACACACACAATATCACACCGCATAGAAGAGACAACAATTTGCACAATTCAAGTCTACATTCATGCTTTAAAGCATTTCATCAATCAATCAATAAGAGTTACATTATGACAATATATTCACATCATCATGTTCAACACATAGCCTTTTTCATTTCAATCGCTTTTTATTCATTTAGATATAGCAAGTTGACAATTTAAATATTTCACTTCATTTCCATTGCTCCCAACACACAATAATCAACAAAGGAAGTATACAAATTCAAATTAGAATGCAAGGTTTAAGAAGCCACTTACCTTAAATCAATCAACAATCACTCCAATAGTTGAGTATTCCCCTTTTGAACCACTTCCGAAGCCACACATTGTATAGATAAGCAAGTATTCACAATCACCTTCCGGAAACAACAACACCCACAACAATTTCCTTGAAATGTGGGTCAATCAACACAAATCCAGTTCCGAAAATAAGGTTTGAATCCCGAAAAACAATGTTTGAAAACATTACTAAAGGCTATAGGAATTCATTAGGGAAAATCATTTCGAAAATGAGCTTGAAAATTAGTTCATAACTCCTTTTTTTTTCTTTAAAACTCAAGTTCATGAAGAACTCCCGATTTATCAACCCAAAATCTTGATTTAAACTCATAAATTCAGTAATAATGGGTAATCGACGATTTAGACTTAAGAAATGTCACCCAACAATTTTATCTTTAAAAACCCAGTTTAAATCGCTTTTATCGAGCTCTCAAAGCTCTAAAAAGTCAAATGGAGAAGAAACCCCAAAATTGAATTTAAACACTGTCAATGGGCCCTCCGAGAATGTGAAACCATGTTTGTGAACGTGAATTTTTGATGTCTGGACCTCCACGAACGTGGTAGGTCTCCTGCAAACATGGAGGTCAAAACTTTGCCTCCGAGAACTCGGAAGGTCTCCCGCAAACATGGAGGTCAACATATTTGCCTCCCGAGAACGTGGGGTTCTCACCCCCTCCTCTCTACGAACGCGGAGGGTTGCACTCGAACATAGGAATACCAACCAACTCAAAATCAAGATTTTTTCAGAACTCCGTAAACACAAATCCCATATGCAAATCAATTATACTCGACGTTTCGGACTCAATAGAAATGTCAAAACACGAATTTGAGGTCTCCTTTACTCAACATCGAAAATAACTCAACACCTAAAAAGGCTAAAACAAACTCAGGACCTCTCAAAAATCAACCAAGACTCACCTAGGCCTAAAATCATCTCCAAATTCAGTGAAACTCTCGAAATTCCAATTCGAGCATCCAAACCCCGAATGTTGACCAAAGTCAACCCAAATGTTTAAAATTCCACAATTTCACAACTTTAGGACCACAAATCCTCAAAAAGACCCAAAAACTAAAATCGACAACTCTCATGGATCATATTTCACATTTTGGTACCGATGGAATCTACAGAGTCTCATTCCGACACTTGAAATTCCAAAGACACCACAGATCACTTTCTTAACAACTTAGCCTTTCAAACTCAAAACTTTTCAAAAAATTCAACTTTTAACTCAAAGTTCAAAACCAACTTCTCAAACTCAATCAATAATGACTCGGGGCTGACATCAGAATGGGAGAAATGGTAATTTCCAAGGAAAAAACAAAAAATGATCGACTGGTCATTACATTCTCTGTGGTGGCTGATCGTGTCTAGCTTTGGAAATCTTTTCGAAGTGGTGGTGAGATCCTGTTCCCGGATCACCATTAGTTCCATCCTTTATTTTTAGTTTTTGTTTATTTTTGGAGACTTGTGATCTGTTGTATACTCTAAATTTGTATTGGATGCTTTTTATACTTATGCTACCAGGTTTTGAGATATTCTTTGTGCTGGAAATCTTATGAAAAATACCTTATCCACGAACACTTGTACCGAATTCACCAAAGTTTGTACTTCACCAATAACTCTAATAGGAAATTCTCATAGCTTGGGGCGTGTCAAAAGACACTGTTCGTAAGGATATTTCACCCGGTATAGGTGTATCCCCAGAATTCAACAAGCTCTTCTAGTATAAAACTAGGAGCCAGAAACTAACAAAAATTTAAAGAACGAAACCCAGCACACCAATAGAATATAAGAGGAAAGATTTACTCTCAAAATGTATATTGTTCATACCACCTTGTGATAGAGGAAGACCACATTTATATGTCAATTCCACAAGGCCTCCGACGGCCAAATGAGTATTTGGCTAATGATTAATGGGAGAGTTAATTAGGATAATGAAATGGTATGATATAGTTGGCAATTTGAGAATGGAAACAACTAATTTATTGCAATGAGACCATGTCAAAATCATTGAATGGTAAGATAATTCTCTCAAATACTTATGGTAGAAATATGTTCAATAACATACTCATTAATAAGGAATGAAGTAATAAACCTTAGACAATAATATAAACAAGTATACTAGAATCATTTTTCCAACACTTTGTTGTGCTTTTCTATCTTTTGTGGCCTCACTTTCCTCGGGAGTCTCGTATGTGTGTGTTTCAACTTACACACCATTTTGGGAGTTATCGGGGTGTGTGTCATCATAACCTCGACTTTTGGATAGTGACATGAGTGGTGCAGGGTAAAAATTTCACGGATTAATAAGTTAAACCCGCCTCAACCCACCCCATTGCCATCCCTAATTTCACCCGAAAAGAGTTGAAACTTTTGAATTACAAAGTTGTGGAATTTGAGATTACAAAATTTGAATAGAATGCTTGTGAATAAATAAAATTCAGATGCCCAAAATCAATAAGCAGTGGCAGAGCTATAACTAATCAAGGGTGGTCAGCTAAACACCCTTCGCCAAAAATTGTACGGTACATATAGGTCAAATTCTAAGTATAAACGATATATATTTAAAGTTGAACACCCTTGACATAAGCTTTTCCTCTGGTGCAATGTTTAAGGATGTTCATTTCAACCTTATAATTCCAGGTTTGAACCTTGTTGACTGCACTACACTTTTTGTTTTATTTTGAGAGCAGTCACAACATTACACTTGTATACACATCACTATTCTTGCATCAAACAAATAAATTTATTAATTTTAATTTAGTTGAAGTTTTTAAATGTTTCTCAAGTTTCTCAAATCTTATTATTATAATGAAAAATAATATATTTAGTTTATATGCTTTATATAGATACCAATACCTTAGTATTTCTTTAATTTTTTTCTCCCTAATTTACTCATGCAAATTAATATAAATGTTACTAAAAATAAAAATTACCATATTTTGAGAGAAAAATGTCAAATAAAAGAAGACAACCTTATAAAACACCGAAAAAATTACTTTCAACAAAAGAATGCACAAAAATATTCTTTTAAAATTATTGAAATATGTTTGAGGCGAGGGATATAAATGCCATATTACTGCTATTTTCTTATTTGAAGGCAATTTTTCTTTTTAATTTTCTTCTAATTTAATTTTCTTATATTATATTTCCTAGCATGCTGCTTTTGAATTTTACGCATATATTTTTCTAGTCTATAATATGGTAATTTTCATTTTAAAGAATATTTTTAATTATTGATGCAATTAAAAGTTTAAAACAGAAGGGAAATAAAAGGAATAAATTGAATGAGTGAGACAGCTATATAAACAATAGAGAATATGCAACAAAGTAATTAAGTGTCATCTTCCACAAAGTTAATTAACGTAAGTACTTGTGTTATTTGTTTTCTTAAGAACATATTAATAACGTTGATCTTCTTTGTTCTTTATCTAATTAATTTCTTGTTACGTTATATAAAGAAGTTTTTCTAGTATATACATGGACAAAATAAATATATTTTGGCTTAGTTGTGTAGTATAGAAATTGTTAAAGTATTTTGGTTTAGATTTTAATTGTTTTATTTAATTATGTTAATATTGCAGTATTGGTTGCAATTTGACATATTGCAGTTAAACCCGCCTCAACCCACCCCATTGCCATCCCTAATTTCACCCGAAAAGAGTTGAAACTTTTGAATTACAAAGTTGTGGAATTTGAGATTACAAAATTTGAATAGAATGCTTGTGAATAAATAAAATTCAGATGCCCAAAATCAATAAGCAGTGGCAGAGCTATAACTAATCAAGGGTGGTCAGCTAAACACCCTTCGCCAAAAATTGTACGGTACATATAGGTCAAATTCTAAGTATAAACGATATATATTTAAAGTTGAACACCCTTGACATAAGCTTTTCCTCTGGTGCAATGTTTAAGGATGTTCATTTCAACCTTATAATTCCAGGTTTGAACCTTGTTGACTGCACTACACTTTTTGTTTTATTTTGAGAGCAGTCACAACATTACACTTGTATACACATCACTATTCTTGCATCAAACAAATAAATTTATTAATTTTAATTTAGTTGAAGTTTTTAAATGTTTCTCAAGTTTCTCAAATCTTATTATTATAATGAAAAATAATATATTTAGTTTATATGCTTTATATAGATACCAATACCTTAGTATTTCTTTAATTTTTTTCTCCCTAATTTACTCATGCAAATTAATACAAATGTTACTAAAAATAAAAATTACCATATTTTGAGAGAAAAATGTCAAATAAAAGAAGACAACCTTATAAAACACCGAAAAAATTACTTTCAACAAAAGAATGCACAAAAATATTCTTTTAAAATTATTGAAATATGTTTGAGGCGAGGGATATAAATGCCATATTACTGCTATTTTCTTATTTGAAGGCAATTTTTCTTTTTAATTTTCTTCTAATTTAATTTTCTTATATTATATTTCCTAGCATGCTGCTTTTGAATTTTACGCATATATTTTTCTAGTCTATAATATGGTAATTTTCATTTTAAAGAATATTTTTAATTATTGATGCAATTAAAAGTTTAAAACAGAAGGGAAATAAAAGGAATAAATTGAATGAGTGAGACAGCTATATAAACAATAGAGAATATGCAACAAAGTAATTAAGTGTCATCTTCCACAAAGTTAATTAACGTAAGTACTTGTGTTATTTGTTTTCTTAAGAACATATTAATAACGTTGATCTTCTTTGTTCTTTATCTAATTAATTTCTTGTTACGTTATATAAAGAAGTTTTTCTAGTATATACATGGACAAAATCAATATATTTTGGCTTAGTTGTGTAGTATAGAAATTGTTAAAGTATTTTGGTTTAGATTTTAATTGTTTTATTTAATTATGTTAATATTGCAGTATTGGTTGCAATTTGACATATATATCAAAAGCAAGAATGTCCTCATCAAGAAACAATAACGAGAAGTTGAAGTTGAAGGATAAGTTGGATGAGGTAAGGGAACAGATACAAGAACGAACGAACTACATTAAGCAACTTGACCAGATACAAGAAAATCATGGATATGATTCAAGGAGAGACAGATTTGATGCCTCAAATCAAATCAATGGATTGAAGGATAAAGAAACCAAACTCGAAGACAAATCGATAAAAAAGGGTTTTAGTTACTACAATTTTTTAGACCCGAAGTAATAGATGTAGGGATTTAGGACCTCAAATTTTATATTCTAGTCACTAGCTAGTTTTTTCTTTTTTTTTTTTTTTTTCCTTTCTAGTTATTAAAATAAAGGCAGATGTTCTTTATTATAATTTTGGAGATCTCATTGATTTAGAATATAATAATATGCAAGTTATTTACACACATATTCCAAGTAGTAGCATTTTATTTTTGTCAAAGCCTATATCGCATGTATGCAATCGTGTAGCAGTTATTTTTTTTTTTCTTTTTTAAAACAATAAATGATTCATTGCGATAGGTTGAAAATGCTCTTACCTTTATACGTGAAACATAGTTATATATGAAAAATCACTAATATTTTAGTAAACAAAGATTACTAAAATTGTAATTATAAAGGTGCAATGAATTTATCAATCAGAAATAATGTGTAAAGAATCTATTAACAACAGGAAAATAAGTAATTAATGAGCGGGGGTGGGCGGGTTGAAATTAGTTTTTTTATAAATTAATGTGGGGCGGATTGCGGGTATATGTGATTTTATGTTGTTCAAACTTAATTTTAACTTTTACATGTTATAAGATTAATTGAGCATTATTTATATTAAGATAAATCAATCCCAATGACAAGTAGTTCAGTCACACATAATAAGTACAACAATTACAATTCACAAGTAAGTCACGCATAAGCATCAAGTGTATCAAGTCACAATGATCATCACTAATCGGAACCATTTTTCATCGGCTTTTAACACTCGTTGGTAAAGACCTCGACACAACAACATTCGCCGCCAAAGCCCTTGACATAATATCACGTGCCGGCAAAGATCTCGGCATAATAGCACTTGCCAGCAAAGACCTCCGCATAATAACACTCACCGGCAAATACCTCGGAATAATAACACTCACCGGTAAAGACCTCGTCATAATAACACTTGGCGGCAAAGACCTCGGCATCATAATCATCACATGTATCATCACGGTGTTCAACGATCAAAGCACACAAACAATATCACACTGCATAGAATAGACAACAATTTGCACAATTCAAGTCTACATTCATGCTTTAAAGCATTTCATCAATCAATCAATAAGAGTTACATTAAGACAATATATTCACATCATCATGTTCAACACATAGCCTTTTTCATTTCAATCGCTTTTTATTCATTTAGATATAGCAAGTTGACAATTTACATATGTCACTTCATTCCCATTGCTCCCAACACACAATAATCAACAAAGGATGTATACAAATTCAAATTAGAATGCAAGGTTTAAGAAGCCACTTGCCTTAAATCAATCAACAATCACTCCAATAGTCGAGTATTCCCCTTTTGAACCACTTCCGAAGCCACACATTGTATAGATAAGCAAGTATTCACAATCACCTTCCGGAAACAACAACACCCACAACAATTTCCTTGAAATGTGGGTTAATCAACACAAATCCAGTTCCGAAAATAAGGTTTGAATCCCGAAAAACAATGTTTGAAAACATTACTAAAGGCAATAGGAACTCATTTGGGAAAATCATTTTGAAAATGAGATTGAAAATCAGTTCATAACTCCTCTTTTTCTTTAAAACTCAAGTTCATGAAGAACTCCCGATTTATCAACCCAAAATCTTGATTTAAACTCATAAATTCAGTAATAATGGGTAATCGAAGATTTAGAATTAATAAATGTCACCCAACAATTTTATCTTGAAAAACCCAGTCGAAATCGCTTTTATTGAGTTCTCAAAGCTCTAAAAAGTCAAATGGAGAAGAAACCCCAAAATTGAATTTAAACACTGTCAATGAGTCCTTCGAGAATGTGAACCCATGTTTGTGAACGTGAATTTTTGATGTCTGGACCTCCACGAACGTGGCAGGTCTCCTGCAATCATTGAGGTCAAAACTTTGCCTCCGCGAACTCGAAAGGTCTCCCGCAAACATGGAGGTCAACATATTTGCCTCCCGAGAACGTGGGGTTCTCACCCCCTCCTCTCTACGAACGCGGAGGGTTGCACTCGAACATAGGAATACCAACCAACTCAAAGTCATCTAAAGGACCCTCAAGCTTCGTTCAGAACTCCGTAAACACAAATCCCATATGCAAATCAATTATACTTGATATTTCGGACTCAATAGAACCGTCAAAACACGAATTTGTGGTCTACTTTACCCAACATCCGAGAAAACCAAAAGAAAATAACTCAACACCTAAAAAGGCTAAAACAAACTCAGGACCTCTCAAAAATCAACCAAGACTCACCTAGGCCTAAAATCATCTCCAAATTCAACGAAACTCTCGAAATTCCAATTCGAGCATCCAAACTCCGAATGTTGACCAAAGTCAACCCAAATGTTTAAAATTCCACAATTTCACAACTTAGGACCACAAATCCTCAAAAAGACCCAAAAACTGAAATCGACAACTCTCGTTGGTCATATTTCACATTTTGGTACCGATGGAATCTACAGAGTCTCATTCAGACACTTGAAATTTCAAAGACACCACAGATTACTTTCTTAACAACTTAGCCTTTCAAACTCAAAACTTTTCAAAAAATTCAACTTTTAACTCAAAGTTCAAAACCAACTTCTCCAACTCAATCAATAATGACTCGGGGCTGACATCAGAATGGGAAAAATGGTAATTTCAAAGGAAAAAACAAAAAAATGATTGACTGGTCATTACATTCTCTGCGGTGGCTGATCGTGTTTAGCTTTTGAAATCTTTTCGAAGTGGTGGTGAGATCCTGTTCCCGGATCACCATTAGTTCCATCCTTTATTTTTAGTTTTTGTTTATTTTTGGAGACTTGTGATCTGTTGTATACTCTAAATTTGTATTGGATGCTTTTTATACTTATGCTACCAGGTTTTGAGATATTCTTTGTGTTGGAAATCTTATGAAAAATACCTTCTCCATGAACACTTGTACCGAATTCACCAAAGTTTGTACTTCACCAATAACTCTAATAGGAAATTCTCATAGCTTGAGGTGTGTCGAAAGACACTGTCCGTAAGAATATTTCACCCGGCATGGGTGTATCCCAGGATTCAACAAACTCTTCTAGTATAAAACTAGGAGCCATAAACTAACAAAGATTTAAAGAACAAAATTGAGCACACCAATAGAATATAAGAGGAAAGATTTACTATCAAAATGTATATTGTTCCTACCACCTTGTGATAGAGGCAGACCACGTTTATATGTCAATTCCACAAGGCCTCCAACGGCCAGATGAGTATTTGGCTAATGATTAATGGGAGAATTAATTAGGATAATAAAATGGTATGATATAGTTGGCAATTTGAGAATGGTGACAACTAATTTATTGCAATGAGACCATGTCAAAATCATTGAATGGTAAGATAATTCTCTCAAATACTTATGGTAGAAATATATTAAATAACATACTCATTAATAAGGAATGAAGGAATAAACCTTAGACAATAATATAAACAAGTCTTTTTGAGATACTAGAATCATTTTTACAACAATCCCCTACATATCTCAAGGAATAAAATGAAACCAGAAGTTTTGTTGGATTTTCACTTATGAGTCTAATGCATCAAATTTGGTGCCCATAGACTATGAACCTGACCTAGATAGAACAAGATTAAACTTTCAGAACAATTGGTAAAGTTCAGAACTTCTATGAATCAATAATTCGTTTGTAAGTCCATTGTCTTATTCTATCGCATTATATTCGCACAATCTTTGTCGTTATCGCGGTTTTGAGCCAAGAGGCCATGCGTGTGTCCTGATATGCATGAGGGCTCCAGAAATCTGTCACAATTTCATAGAAATGGCACCACTTTACACTCATATATGTCCAATCATCAAGTGTATTCTGCAGAGCAATACACCACCTTTCTTGTGTTTTGTTTTAAGACATTTTGGCTTTGCTGAATCTTGGATTGATCTCATCTATAGGTACATTTCAAACAATTGGTATACTATGCTTGTAAATGGGAGTAGACATGGTTTCTTTAATTCAGGAAGAGGTTTCAGATAGGGAGACCCCCTCTCACCTGGTCTATTTATTCTTTCGGCAGAGCTTCTCTCTAAATTATTAAATGCCCCTCATAGAAACCCTACTTTTAGTTGCTTTTCTATGCACATTCCAGGTTCCCAAATTAACCATCTTTCTTTTGCAGATGATTCAACTATTTTTAGCAGTGGAAAGAAGGCTTCACTACAAATCATTCTCAAAACTTTGGACATCTATGAAAGAACGTCGGGTCAACTCATTAACAAAAGCAAGTGTTCTTTCACTATGGCTACTAATACACCCTTAAGTACCATAGAAAGGGTGGGAAGAATCTTGCATATGATATATGAACAATTTCTGATTAAGTACTTGGGATGCTCAATTTTCACAGGAAGGAAGACATTTGAAATCTTCCCAAACATGGTCAGCAAAGTCATCAACAAAATAAAGGGTTGGCATCTTAAATTTCTTTCATCGGGAGGAAGAGCAACCCTTATTAGATATGTTTTTCTTGCTTTGTATGTTCACACTCTTGCAGTTGTCCACCCCCGAAGGGTATTATTGATTTGATTGTAACTTATTTAACCAGATTCTTTTGGTCTGGAAATGAGGAGGGTGGTAAATATTATTGGATCTCTTGGGATAACTTAAGTTGCCCTTACAGAGAAGGTGGTTCTAATTTCAGGAAACTAGAGGATACCTACAAAGCTTTCACTGTTAATCAATGGTGGAAGTTCAGAACTTCTAATTCCCTTTGGGTCAATTTTCTCAAAGCAAAATACTGTACAAACAATCACCCTACCACCATTCAATGGAAACTCGGTCAATCCCACAGTTGGAAAGCCATGCTAAAAATTAGAAGTGAGGTCGATAACAAGATATGGTGGAGTATAAGAGAAGGAAATGATTACTTTTGGTTCGACAATTGGACCAAGCAAGGGCCACTATGGAGCCTCATGGAAGATGTCATAGTGGATCAACATATCTCCATCAGAGAAGTTTATCGTCAAAGCCAATGGGAATGGAATGTTTTGCATCCATACCCCAGTGAGCAGATCAAAGATCTCAGGAAGTGCTCTATTTCTCTCAATAACAATACAAAAGACATTCCTTATTGGACTGAAACAGAGTCGGGGGACCTTTTCTATCTCCTCTGCCTGGAACTTACTCAGGCAAAAATGGTTGTTTGCACCTATTGACTCCAAGTTGTGGCAAAAAGATGTTCCTTACAAGATGTCTTGTGTGGCATGAAGAACAATCCACTGCAGGATGCCTACTGATGACAAAGTGGCAAAAAAATTTAAAATTAAATTTGTCTCTAAATGTTATTGTTGTAGGGGTGTCAAAAATGAACCCAAACATAGGTAACCCGTCCAGAATTTTAAAGGTTGGGCTCAAGATAATTTGATTTGGGTTCAATCTCAATCCATTTTTAGAGAATCCTCAATTGAGCTCAATTCAATCTCCAATTTCAACCCGTTTTAAAACAATATACTAAGATATGTTGTTATATTAAAGGTATGAATTATTATCTATTTAACATCTTTTAGGATCTATCTATCCATTTATTATTTTTTTTAAAAAAAACCTTGAGAGAAAATTCGAATTGTGATTATAAAACTTAAATATCACTATGTTAAAATTATTGAGATTAATTGGGTTAAATTGAGAGGGTCAAGACCCAACTCGTTTTTTAGTCCATTTGAACCCAACTCATTTGAGCCTAAAGCAAACTTGGGTGGGTCAAGACCCAATCCGATTTCTATCTCAATCCATTTTAATATTTCTAATTTCAACATAACCCGCCCATTTGACACCATTATATTGTTGTATTGGTGCAGGTATGAAAGCAGGGATGGAGACCGCTGAACATCTCTTCTGCTCAGGCCATTTTGCACTGTTACTAGAGAGTTCTTTTTTAGGAAGGATGGGTATATGTACGAGGAGTACCAGCCTTCGGGATTTAATTCAAAGATGCTGGAATTGTACTGCCAAAAATCCTGTTGCTGCCTATGGTGTAAAAATTCTCCCTCCTATTTTAATGTGGGAACTATGGAGATCAAGGTGTAACTCGAGATGTGAGAAAGAAAAGCCCTCTCATTAGATCTACGTCCCTCATATCTTTCAACACATGCCAATTGTCGAAGAAAACTCGAACATACCTGAGAATTGGGAGAATATATTGAAGCTCATGGAACTTAGTATAGTTGATACTAGCTCTGTCCCTGTCAGGTGGTTGAAACCCCCGCTCTTATTTGTGAAAACGAACTCTAATGGTTCATGTGTTGGAAATTCTACAGGAGGTGGTGGAATAGTGAGAGATTCCATGTGGCTGATAAATTGCCTTCAATGAGCCATTTTGTTGAGGAAGTTAAAGTATTTACTCAGCCTAGCACTATTCCTAGGATGATTAGAGGCCTACTGAACAGTGGCGAATTTACATTCTAATTTTGGGTCACCCGAACCCGTAGTCATCCGACTAAACTCGATATATTACTTCTCTAATTATTAAAGAATATATTAAATTAAAAGTTGTTGAACCCGTTCTCAAGATGGCTTATCTTTAAAGCAATGGTGCACCCGTTTTCTTGAAATCCTGGATTCGCCTCTGCTACTGAACGTTGAAAAATGGCAATTTCCCTCCTTGAGAGTCAAACAAAGAAAACCGAGTATGATTTCCTTTGAGCCACCTTGAGGTGCTTCTATGTGTTTGGCATTGTTTGTGCCTCCTTTTGTGCACGTATATTATGCAAATCTCATTAGGAAGGCACGGTCAAGTCCTCCTTCCTCTTTTGTAATCCACATTAATGGAAATGACAAGGCATCTGTTTAAATTTAAAAAAGCATAAAACTCATGTAATTAATATTCACAAACGTATAAACAAAATAATTCACTAATGTTAGGCAATATTACTAAAATATTATATAGAAAATTTTCACATGAACCATGTGATAACAGTAAAATTTAAAATAATAACTTAAACAATTTATTTTTAGTCTAGAAAAACATGAATAAACTTAGTAGCATCCATGTGGACAATATGAGCAAAAACTTATCAATTTCAGTATCTATGTAAACCTATTTTAATGATATAATAAAAATTAAGCACAAATAAACTATGGCTATAACATTCTTTTCCCAATAACACATCACTTTATTTAACCTTATCCAACTCAAAAAAGTTTCAACTTTTGCTCATAATTCCTCCAGAATCAAATTGCTACAAATATTAAAATCATATGCCACCTCAAATAATGCCAATATATAGATGTGAATATTTAAGAAGAATTTTTCATTCTAAGAACTTCAAGTAGTTCTAGAATCACCAACATATATAATGTTTTCCTTCTTCTCCAATTTGGGTGTAGAACACAATAATTTTAATTCACACAAATGTATTAGACTATGTTAGAGTCTAACACCCAAACTTTCACATATTAGCGACAAGATTTACTTGAGAAATGACCACAATAATTTATATCATCCATTTGATCAAATTTACATTTACTTAGCGGGATTATTATTCTCCAAACATCTTTTCATTGAGGGACATGATAATATAATTTACCACATACGAATTCATTAAAATTGTAAAGAAGCGTCGTACGTACCTTATTAATGTGAATACAAAGATTCAATTGGCCTTCTATTTGTTTTATGAATGGAAATCCGATGTCTCTTCATTAGTAGAAAAGACCCAAGAACTAGAATAACTTTACCACCTCTTCCGAGAAAGGGATTTCCCATGATACTCATAAATGAACGTGAGCAATGAAAATTTTAAATGTATCAGATAGTTTTATCAAAATTTTGTAATTGATTTTCTGTAAAATAAAAGTCAAATATCCTTAAGATTGTTGGAAATCTTACGGAAAATATCTTCTCCACGAACACTTGTATCAACTTCAACAAAGCTTGTACTTCACCAATAACTCTCATAGGAAATTCGCATAGCTTGAGGCATGTCGAAAGACACTGCCCTTAAGGATATTTCACCCGGTATACGTGTATCCCCCAGAATTCAACAAGCTCTTCTAGTATAAAACTAGGAGCCAGAAACTAACAAATATTTAAAGAACAAAACCCAGCACACCAATAGAATATAGGAGGAAAAATTTACTCTCAAAATGTATATTGTTCCTACCACCTTGTGATAGAGGAAGCCCACGTTTATATGTAAATTCCACAAGGCCTCCAACGGTCAGATGAGTATTTGGCTAATAATTAATGGGAGAATTAATTAGGATAATGAAAGGGTCATGATATAGTTGGCAATTTGAGAATGGTAACAGCTAATTTATTGCAATGAGACCAAGTCAAAACCATTGAATGGTAAGATAATTCTCTCAAATACTCAAGGTAGAAATATGTTAAATAACATACTCATTAATAAGGAATGAAGGAACAAACCTTAGATAATAATATAAACAAGTATACTAGAATCATTTTTCTAACACTTTGTTGTGCTTTTCTATAGTTTGTGGCCTCACTTCCCTTCGGGAGTCTCGTGTGTGTGTTTCAACTTACACACCATTTTGGGAATTACCGGGGTGTGTGTCATCATAACCTCGACTTTTGAATCGTGACATGAGCGGTGCAGGTTAAAAATTTCACGGATTAAGCTCAACCTGCCCCAACCCACCCCATTGTCATCCCTAGTTTCACTAGAAAAAAGTTGGAACTTTTGAATTACAAAGATGTGGAATTTGAGATTACAAAATTTGAATAGAATGTTAGTGAATGAATAAAATTCAGATGCCCAACAACAAGAAGCAGTGACAGAGCTATTACTAAAAAACATGAAATATCTTGTTATTTGTGGTGCCTACTTTTAAATTACACCACAGACAAGATGAATTGTGATTGAAGTTTTCTGTTTTCTAGTTTTTTTTTTCTTTTAAAAAATAATAAAATACATACACAAGATTGAGTTCGAATTTTAAGAATAGAAAAATTCCTAATACGAAATGAATTTTCTCTTAAATGAATCTTATGTGACACAAATATAGAAAGTAAAAATTAAAAAATAATAAGTTTTAAAATTTATTAATGAAAAATTGCCACAATTCAAACATGAGATACTCCTATTTTTTAAATAAAGAAATCAAAAGACATTGTATTTAATTAATTAAAAATTAAAGTGTATTAATTAGTTACATATATTAAGACATCGAAAATCACTTTCTTAACAACTTCGCCTTTCAAACTCAAACCTCACAAAAAATTTCAACTTTTAAGTCAAAGTTCAAAACCAACTTCTCAAATTCAATCAAAAATTATTCAAGACCAACAACGGGAGGGGAAAAATAGTAATTTCCTTGGAAAAACAAAAAATGACCGACCGCTTCATTACATTTTCTGCAGTGGATGATCGTCCTTTGGAAATCTTTTCGAAGTGCTGGTGAGATCCTGTTCCTATATCACCATTAGTTCCATCCTTTATTTTTAGTCTTTGTTTATTTTTGGAGACTTGTGATGTGTTGTATACTCTAAAGTTGTGTTAGATGCTTTTTATACTTATGTTACCAGGTTTTGGGATATTCTTTGTTGTGCTTTTCTATCGTTTGTGGCCTAACTTCCCTTCAGGAGTCTCGTATGTATGCTAGTTTTAGCTTACACACCATTTTGGGAGTTATCGAGGTGTGTGTCATCATAACATCGACTTTTGGGGTCGTGACAAGAGTTGTGGGGATTAAGCTCAACCTGTCCCATTGCCATCCATAGTTTCACCAGAAAAAAGTTGGAACTTTTGAATTACAAAACTATGGAATTTGAGATTACAAATTTGAATAGAGTGCTAGTGAATGAATAAAATTCAGATGCCCAACAACAAGAAGCAGGGGCAGAGCGACAACTATCCAAGGGTGGTCAACTGAATATCCTTCGCCAAAAAATTGTAAGGTATATATAGGTCAAATTCTGGGTATAAACGATATATATTTAATGTCGAACACCTTTGACATAAGCTTTTCCTTTGGTGCAATGGCTAAGGATGTTCATTTCAACCTTACAATTTCAGGTTTGAACCTTGTTGACCGCACTACATTTTTTGTTTTATTTTGAGAGCAGTCACAACATTACACTTGTATACACACCATTACTCTTGCATCAAACAAATATATTTATTAATTTTAATTTAATTGAAATTCTTGAATGTTTCTCAAGTTTCTTAAATCATATTATTATAATGAAAAAATAACATATTTAGTGGCGCGTATGAACTTAGGTTGAAGATGGAGTCAGACTCAGTTCATTACCTGTATAATAACATTTTATATTGTTTATATAGATACCAATGACTTCGTTTTTCTTTATTTTTTTTTTCTCTATTTTACTCATGCAAATTAATATAATTGTTACGAAAAATAAAAATTACCATATTTTGAGAGAAAAATATCAAATAAAAGAAAACTACCTTAAAAAACACTGAAAAATGTATCTCCAATAATAGAATGCACAAAAAAATTCTTTTAAAAACATTGAAATATGTTTGAGACGAGGGAAATAAGTGCCATATTACTACTATTTTCTTATTTGAAGGCAATTTTTCCTTTTAATTTTCCTCCAATTAATATTTCCTTAAGTATATTTCCTAGCATGCTGCTTTTGAATTGTACGTATATATTTTTCTAGTCTATAATATGGTAATTTTCATTTTAAAGAATATTTTTAATTATTGATGCAATTAAAAGTTTAAACCAGAAGGGGAAAAAAGGAAAAAATTGAAGGAGTGAGACATCTATATAAACAATAGTGAATATGCAACAAAGTAATTAAGTGTCATCTTCCACAAAGTTAATTAACGTAAGTACTTTGTGTTATTTGTTTTTCTTAAGAACATATTAATATATAATGTTGATCTTCTTTGTTCTTTATCTAATTAATTTCTTGTTACGTTATATAAAGAAGTTTTTATAGTATTTACATGGACAAAATCAATATATTTTTGCTTAGTTGTGTAGTATAGAAATTGTTAAAGTATTTTGGTTTAGATTTTAATTGATTTATTTAATTATGTTAATATTGCAGTATTGGTTGCAGTTTGACATATATATCAAAAGCAAGAATGTCTTCATCAAGAAACAATAACGAGAAGTTGAAGTTGAAGGATAAGTTGGATGAGGTAAGAGAACAGATACAAGAACGAACAAACTACATTAAGCAACTTGACCAGGTACAAGAAAATCATGGATATGATTCGAGGAGAGATAGATTTGATGCCTCAAACCAAATCAATGGATTGAAGGATAAAGAGGCCAAACTCGAAGACAAATCGATAAAAAAGGGTTTTAGTTACTACAATTTTTTAGACCCGAAGTAATAGATTGAGGGATTTAGGACCTCAAATTTTATATTCTAGTCACTAGCTAGTTGTTGTTTTTTTTTTTCCTTTCTAGATATTAAAATAAAATAAAGGAAGATGTTCTTTATTATAATTTTGGTGATCTCATTGATTAAGAATATAATAATATGCAAATTATTTAGACAAATATTTCAAGGAGTAGCATTTATTGTTTGTCAAAGCCTATCGCACGTATGCAATCGTGTAGCAGTTATATTTTTCTCTTTTTCGAAACATAAAATCATTCATTGCGGTAGGTTGAAAATAGTCTTACCTCTATACACGAAACATAGTTACACAGGAAAAATCACTAATATTTTAGTAAACAAAGATTACTAAAATTGTAATTATAAAGGTGCAATGAATTTACCAATCAGAAATAATAAGAATCTATTAATAACAGGAAAATAAGTAATTAATGAGCCTAAGTTTTGGCGTGGTTGGTTGGCCGGCTGGCTAGCTGGCAGTTTCAGGATGGCAATGGCGCGGGGCGGAGGTTGGGCAGGGTGGGTTTAAGGTTGTGCGGGGTGGGCGGGTAGAAATTAGTTTTTTTATAAATTAATGTGGAGCGGGTTGCGTGTATAGGTAATTTTTGTGGGTTCAAACTTAACATTAACCTTTTACATGTTATAAGATTGATAAAACATTATTTATTAAGATAAATCAATCTCAATGACAAGCAGTTCATTCACACATAATAAGTACATCAATAATTCACAAATAAGTCACGCATAAGCATTAAGTGTATCAAGTCAGAATGATCATCACTAGTCGGAACTATTTCCCATCGGCTTTTAACATTCGCCGGTAAAGACCTCAACACAACAACATTCACCGCCAAAGCTCTTGGCATAATATCACTTGCCGGCAAATATCTTGGCATAATAGCACTTTATGGCAAAGACCTCGGCATAATAACACTCACCGGCAAAGACCTCGGCATCATAATCATCATGGTGTTCAACGATCAATGCACACAAACCATATCACACCACATAGAAGAGACAACAATTTGCACAATTCAAGTCTACATTCATGCTTTCAAGCGTTTCATCAATCAGTCAATAAGAGTTACAGTTAGACAATATATTCACATCATCATGTTCAACACATAGCCCTTTTCATTTCAACCGCTTTTTATTCATTTAGATATAGCAAGTGGGCAATTTAAATATTTCACTTCATTCTCATTGTTCCCAACATACAATAACCAACAAAGGAAGTACACAAATTCAAACTAGAATACAAGGTTTAGGAAGCCACTTACCTTAAATCAATCAACAATCACTCCAATAGTAGAGTCTTCCCCTTTCGAACCATTTCCGAAGCCACACATTGTATAGATAAGCAAGTATTCAAAATCACCTTCCGAAAACAACTACACCCACAACAATTCCCTTGAAAGGTGGATTAATCAACACAAACCTTGTTCCGAAAAATAAGGTTTGAATCCGGAAAAACAATACTTGAAAACATTACTAAAGGCTATAGGAATTCATTAGGGAAAATCATTTAAAAAATGATCTTGAAAATCAATTCATAACTCTTCATGAAGAACTCCCAATTTATCAACCCAAAATCTTGATTTAAACCCATAAATTCAATAATAATGGGTAATCGAAGATTTATAGTTAAGAAATGTTACCCAACAATTTTATCTTGAATGCCAGTTGAAATAGCTTCTATTGAGTTCTCAAAGCTCTAAAAATGAAAATGGAAGAAACCCTAAAATTGGGTTGAAACACTGCAGGGGGTCCTCCGCGAATGCGAACCTCCATTTGTGAACGTGGATTTTTGATGTCTAGACGTCCGCGAACGTGGCAGATCTCTTGCAAACATGGAGGTCAACACTTTGCCTCCGCGAACACGGAAGGTCTCCCGCAAACATGGAGGTCAACATATTGACCTCCCGCGAACGTGGAGTTCTCACCCCTTCCTCTTTGCGAACGCGGAGGGTTGCACTCGAACTCAGGAATACCAACCAACTCAAAATCATTGAAAGGACCCTCATGATTCGTTCAGAACTCCGTAAACACAAATCCCATATGCAAATCAATTATACTCGACTTTTCAGACTCAATAGAACTGTCAAAACACGAATCCAAGGTCTCCTTGACCCAAGATCCGTAAAAACCAAAAGAAAATAACTCAACACCTAAAAAGGCTAAAACAAACTCGGGACTTCTCAAAAATCAACCAAGACTCACCTAGGCCTAAAATCATCTCCAAATTCAACGAAACTCTCGAAATTCCAATTCGAGCATCCAAACCCCGAATGTTGACCAAAGTCAACCCAAATATTTAAAATTCCACAATTTCACAACTTAGGACCACAAATCCTCAAAAATATCCAAAAACTAAAATTGACAACTCTTGCGGATCATGTTTCACTTTTCGGTACAGATGGAATCAATAGAGTCTCATTCCGACACTTGAAACTCCGAAGACACCGAAAATCATTTTCTTAACAACTTAACCTTTCAAACTCAAAACATACCAAAAAAATCAACGTTTAACTCAAAGCTCAAAACTAACTTCTCAAACTCAAACAATAATGACTTGGGGATGACATTAGAATGGGCAAAATAGTAATTTCAATGGAAAGAAAAATGATCGACTGGTCATTACATTCTCCGCGGTGGCTGATCGTGTCTAGCTTTGGAAATCTTTTCGAAGTGGTGGTGAGATCCTGTTCCTGGATCACCATTAGTTCCATCCTTTATTTTTAGTCTTTGTTTATTTTTGGAGACTTGTGATCTGTTGTATACTCTAAATTTGTAGATGCTTTTTATACTTATGCTACCAGGTTTTGAGATATTCTTTGTGTTGGAAATCTTATAGAAAAAACCTTCTCCACGAACACTTCTACCGAATTCACCAAAGTTTGTATTCCACCAATAACTCTCATAGGAAATTCTCATAGCTTGAGGCGTGTCGAAAGACACTGTTCGTAAGGATATTTCACCCGGTATGGGTGTATCCCTAGGATTCAACAAGCTCTTCTAATATAAAACTAGGAGCCAGAAACTAACAAAGATTTAAAGAACAAAACCGAGCACACCAATAGAATATAAGAGGAAAGATTTACTCTCAAAATGTATATTGTTCCTACCACCTTGTGATAGAGGAAGACCACATTTATATGTCAATTCCACAAGGCCTCCAACGGTCAAATGAGTATTTGGCTAATGATTAATGGGAGAATTAATTACGATAATGAAATGGAATGATATAGTTGGCAATTTGAGAATGGTGACAACTAATTTATTGCAATGAGATCATGTCAAAATCATTGAATGGTAAGATAATTCTCTCAAATACTTATGGTAGAAATATGTTGAATAACATACTCATTAATAAGGATGAAGGAATAAACCTTAGACAATAATACAAACAAGTATACTAGAATCATTTTGCCAACACCTTGTTGTGCTTTTCTATCGTTTGTGGCCTCACTTCCCTCGGGAGTCTCGTATGTGTGTGTTTCAACTTACACACCATTTTGGGAGTTATCGGGGTGTGTGTCATCATAACCTCGACTTTTGGATAGTGACATGAGTGGTGCAGTTTAAAAATCTCACAGATTCATAAGTTCAACCCGCCCCAACCCACCCCATTGCCATCCCTAATTTCACCCGAAAAAAGTTGGAACTTTTGAATTACAAATTTGTGGAATTTGAGATTACAAAATTTGAATAGAATGCTTGTGAATAAATAAAATTCAGATGCCCAAAATCAAGAAGCAGTGACAGAGCTATAACTAATCAAGGGTGGTCAGTTGAACACCCTTCGCCTAAAATTGTATGGTATATATAGGTCAAATTCTAAGTATAAACGATATATATTTAAAGTTGAACACCCTTGACATAAGCTTTTCCTCTGGTGCAATGTTTAAGGATGTTCATTTCAACCTTACAAATCAGGTTTGAACCTTGTGGACTGTACTACATTTTTTGTTTTATTTTGAGAGCAGTCACAACATTACACTTGTATACACATCATTATTCTTGCATCAAACAAATACATTTATTAATTTTAATTTAGTTGAAATTTTTAAATGTTTCTCAAGCTTGTTAAATCTTATTATTATAATGAAAAATAATATATTTAGTTTATATGCTTTATATAGATACCAATGCCTTAGTATTTCTTTAATTTTTTTCTCTCTAATTTACTCATGCAAATTAATATAAATGTTACTAAAAATAAAAATTACCATATTTTGAGAGAAAAATGTCAAATAAAAGAAATCAACCTTATAAAACACCGAAAAAATTACCTTCAATAAAAGAATGCACAAAAATATTCTTTTAAAATTATTGAAATATGTTTGAGACGAGGGAGATAAATGCCATATTACTGCTATTTTCTTATTTGAAGGCAATTTTTCTTTTTAATTTTCTTCTAATTTAATTTTCTTAAATTATATTTCCTAGCATGCTGCTTTTGAATTTTACGTATATATTTTTCTAGTCTATAATATGGTAATTTTCATTTTAAAGAATATTTTTTATTATTGATGCAATTAAAAGTTTAAAACAGAAGGGAAAAAAAGGAAAAAATTGAATGAGTGAGACAGCTATATAAACAATAGAGAATATGCAACAAAGTAATTAAGTGTCATCTTCCACAAAGTTAATTAACGTAAGTACTTTGTGTTATTTGTTTTCTTAAGAACATAGTAATAATGTTGATCTTCTTTGTTCTTTATCTAATTAATATCTTGTTCCGTTATATAAAGAAGTTTTTATAGTATATACATGGACAAAATCAATATATTTTGGCTTAGTTGTGTAGTATAGAAATTGTTAAAGTATTTTGGTTTAGATTTTAATTGATTTATTTAATTATGTTAATATTGCAGTATTGGTTGCAGTTTGACATATATATCAAAAGCAAGAATGTCTTCATCAAGAAACAATAACGAGAAGTTGAAGTTGAAGGATAAGTTGGATGAGGTAAGAGAGCAGATACAAGAACGAACAAACTACATTAAGCAACTTGACCAGGTACAAGAAAATCATGGATATGATTCGAGGAGAGATAGATTTGATGCCTCAAACCAAATCAATGGATTGAAGGATAAAGAGGCCAAACTCGAAGACAAATCGATAAAAAAGGGTTTTAGTTACTTCAACTTTTTAGACCCGAAGTAATAGATGTTGGGATTTAGGACCTCAAATTTCATATTCTAGTCACTAGCTAGTAGTTGTTTTTTCCTTTCTAGATATTAAAATAAAGGAAGATGTTCTTTATTATAATTTTGGTGATCTCATTGATTTAGAATATAATAATATGCAAATTATTTAGACTAATATTCCAAGTAGTAGCATTTTATTTTTGTCGAAGTCTATCGCATGTATGCAATCGTAGCAGTTATTTTTTTTTCATCATTCATTGTGATAGGTTGAAAATAATCTCACCTTTATACATGAAACATAGTTATATATGAAAAATAACTAATATTTTAGTAAACAAATATTACTAAAATCGTAATTAAGGTGCAATGAATTTACCAATCAGAAATAATGAGTAAAGAACCTATTAGCAATAGGAAAATAAGTAATTAATGAGCCTAAGTTTTGGCCTTGTTGGTTGGCCGGCTGGCAGTTTCAGGATGACAATGGTGCGGGGCGGAGGCTGGGCAGAGTGAGTTTAAGGTAGTGCGGGGTGGGCGGGTTGAAATTAGTTCTTTTATAAAATTAATGTGGGGCGGATTGTGGGTATATGTGATTTTATACGGGTTCAAACTTAATTTTAACTTTTTACATGTTATAAGAGTGATAGAGCATTATTATATTAAGATAAATCAATCTCAATGACAAGTAGTTAAGTCACACATAATAAGTACATCAATTACAATTCACAAGTAAGTCGCAATGATCATCACTAATCGGAACCATTTTCCATTGGCTTTTAACACTCGCCGGTAAAGACCTCGGCACAACAACATTCGCCGCCAAAGACCTCAGAATAATATCACTAGCCGGCAAAGATCTAGACATAATAGCACTTGTCAACAAACACTACTAAAAAACTGCTAAAAAGCGACGGACAGAAAAGCGATGGACGGCGTCGCTCCATAAAGTGACGTCATTTGCCACACTGTCTGTCGCTTTTTAATAAAAATAATTATTTTTAAAATTATTTTACAAAAAGCGACGGACAACATCTCTTAGTCTGTCGCTTTTTTCCACGGATTTTTGCGCCAAATATATATAAAATTAATAATTATTTATTTAATATAAATATAGACGTTGTCCATCGCTTTTAATTAAAAATAATTATATAAAAATTTGACAATAGTGACGCCATCCGTCGCTTTTGAATTTTTTTTATTTTACTAATTATTTTTTTATGAAAGCGACGGACAACACTTTATGTCCGTCGCTTCCTGGTCAAATATTTTAAATAAGCGACAGATAGCGTCTCTATGTCTGTCGCTTTTTGGTCAAATTGTTTGGTCAACTATTAATGAAAAGCGACGGACTTAAAGATGTTGTCCGTCGCTTTTCATTAAATATCTCCTACATACAGACACGATTTTCCCCCATTTCTCATTTCTCAAATCCTATCCTCTCCTTCTCTCCACTCAGCCGTCGATCCGCCCGTGAGGAGCTGCAGCCGTCGTTTGTCCGTCAGGAGCTGCCGCCACCGTCCGTCCGTCAGGAGCTGCTGCTGCCACCTCCTTCCCCTCTCTCTTTATTCTCTCCTTCTCCTTTAAGGTTAGGGTTTTATTTATTATAAAAAAAAAATTCAATTATTTTTGATTTATTTGATTTTGTTATTTATTTAATTGTAATTAGCTTATTGATTTTGTATTTATTGATTGTTAATTTGAATTAGGGATTATGTGATTGTTAGTTTGTGTTTCTTGATTGTGAATTGAAAATTTTAATGTTAGGGTTAGTTTGAATTAGGGCATCTTAGGATTTTTTTGAATTTCGGTATTTCTTGATTTTGGGATTGTAAGATTAGTTTGATTTTGGGATTGTAAGATCAGTTTGAATTAGGGTATTTAAGGTGTTTGAATTTGGGTATTATTTGAGTTAGTTTGATTTTCAGATTTTAGGACTAACTAGAGTTTGAATTATTATTGAGATTTTAGGACTAATAGTTTGAATTTGGGATTAGGAATAGCTAGCTAGTTTGAATATAGGATTTTAGCACAAGTTAAATTTTGGGATTTTAGGACTAGTTTGAAATTGTGATTTTAAGACTAGTATGAATTATTATTGAGATTTTAGGACTTCTAATAGTTTGAATTTGGGATTTTAGCACTAGTTTGATTTTTGAATTCTAGGAGTACTTTCAATTTATGATTTTAAGACTAGTTTGAATTTGGAATTTAGGACTAATAGTTTGAATTATATATGGTATTTTAGGACTAATTAATAGTTTGAATTTGGGATACTAGCTAGCTAGTTTGAATTTGGAATTTTAGGGATTTGAATTACAACTTAATTAGAACTTATAATTAATCATACCTTGACGATAAATTGAACTTAATTAGGAATATAAACTTGAAATGTTGTTGACATTAATTTATTAGAAATTAATTTTTATTCTTATTAGAACTTGGATTTTATTTGAATTTAATTAGAATTTTGTAGTACTTGAAAATCTTATTTACCTTAATTAATTTGAACTTAATATAAATTAATTAGAACTATATTAAACTTAATTAATTTATTATAGCTTGAAAACTTAATTAGGAATTAATATAAACTTAATTTTGATCAACTAATTAACTAGAACTTGAACTTAATTTGAAATTAATTAATTAGTATTGGTTAATTAATTAAGCTTTAACCTTGTAGATCTTGAACTAATTGAACTTAATTAGACCAAACAAAGCATATTTTGAAGTTGAACTTAAACTTGAACTTGAAATTAGAACTTGAACTTAGAATTTGAACTTGAACTTAGAATTTGAACTTGAACTTAGAACTTGAACTTGAAATTAGAACTTGAACTTGAAATTAGAACTTGAACTTGAACTTAGAACATGAACTTTGAATTTGAAGTTGAACTTAGACTTGAACTTGAAATTAGAACTTGAACTTGGAACTAATTAGCTTGAATATATAACTAATTAAGTTTAAAAATTAGATATGAACTTGAATTGAAAACTTGAACTTATTAAAACTTATATATATATATAACTAATATTCTTGGATTTAAAGTTTATGTTTAACTAATTTTAGAACTTTTCGTGCTAGGCAATTGAGGAAGCTCAACATCTAAAAAAGTTGATACAAGACTATATTGCATCTTTCATCAAAGTAGGAGATAAGGTTGGTGCTTCTAAATTTCTAAAGTTCAAGTACAATTGTTTTCAATAATGTGTTTGTGTCCATCTAGTATTGATACTTAGCTTTAATTTTGTGATAATTTTTTTGTGTCCATCGAGTGTTTGTTAAGCATAAGTACCAATACTAGTTGATCCTATTGATGACAAAATTAATTTTCTTGCAAGATTGATTTGTGTCCATCTAGTGTTGAGATTAAGCTTTAATTTAGAAAAAATGTGGTTGTTAAGTATAAGTGCCAACACTAGTTGATCCTATTGATGACAAAATTGATTTTCTTGCAAGATCGATTCGCGCCCATCTAGTGTTGACACTTAGCTTTAATTTTAGAAATAATATATTTCTTAAGCATAGTACCAACACTAGTTGATCCTATTGATGACAAAATTGATTTTCTTGCAAAATCGATTTGTGTCAATCCAGTGTTGACACTTAGCTTTAAATTTAGAAACAATATATTTGTTAAGCATAGTACCAACACTAGTTGATCCTATTGATGACAAAATTGATTTTTTTGCAAGATCGATTTGTGTCCATCTAGTGTTGACACTTAGCTTTAAAAAGTTGTTAAGTTGTTTAAATAAGTTAAATTAAATAATGTGGTTTTGTTGATGGATTTAGTCATTGGAATTAAGTCAAAACTAAACTAGTTCAAGTTAAAAAGTTGTTAAGTTGCTTAAATAAGTTAAAATAAATAATGTGGTTTAGTTGTTGTATTAAGTCAAAACTAAACTAGTTAATGTTGTTAAGTTGTTTAAATAAGTTAAAATAAATAATGTGGTTTAGTTGGTAGATTTAGTTGTTGTATTAAGTAACTAAACTAGTTAATGTTGTTAAGTTGTTTAAATAAGTTAACATATATAATGTGGTTTTGTTGATGGATTTAGTTGTTGGAATTAAGTCAAAACTAAACTAGTTCAAGTTAAAAAGTTGTTAAGTTGTTTAAATAAGTTAAAATAAATAATGTGGTTTAGTTGGTGGATTTAGTTGTTGTATTAACTCAAAACTAAACTAGTTAATGTTGTTAAGTTGTTTAAATAAGTTAGCATAAATAATGTGGTTTTGTTGATGAATTAGTTGTTGGAATTAAGTCAAAACTAAACTAGTTCATGTTAAAAACTTGTTAAATTATTTAAATAAGTTAAAATAAATAATGTGGTTTAGTTGGTGGATTCAGTTGTTGTATTAAGTCAAAACTAAATTAGTTAATGTTGTTAAGTTGTTTAAATAAGTTAACATAAATAATGTGGTTTTGTTGATGGATTTAGTTGTTGGAATTAAGTCAAAACTAACCTAGTTCATGTTAAAAAGTTGTTAAGTTGTTTAAATAAGTTAAAATAAATAATGTGGTTTAGTTGGTGGATTTAGTTGTTGTATTAAGTCAAAACTGAACTAGTTAATGTTGTTTAAATAAGTTAACATAAATAATGTGGTTTTGTTGATGGATTTAGTTGTTGGAATTAAGTCAAAACTAAACTAGTTCAAGTTAAAAAGTTGTTAAGTTGTTTAAATAAGTTAAAATAAATAATGTGGTTAAGTCAATAATAAACTATTTTAGGACTACTACTAGTAAAATTATTATTAAATTTTATTTATAATATAATTGAATATCTATATTTTTGTAGATGGATCATCATTTGTGGATGTATAATATGCATTATGAAACTGGTGCTGGTTTGAAACCTGAGTTTATTGACGGTGTTAGAAATTTTATTGAACATACAATGACACTTAACATTTTCAAGAATAGTGAATTGGTTAGGTGTCCTTGTAGTGCATATAAGTGTTTAAAAATTTTTAAACCAGATAGAGTTATGGTTCATTTGTACCGTACAATAGATTTAAGCCTAGATATTTTGTATGGATTGATCATGGAGAAAGTGATGGATTGGATGGTATGTTTTATAATTTGATGCCTGTGGATGTATGTAATATGGTTGCACCACATGGCCAAATTAGGGTTGAACATGATAGGGTTCATGAAATGATCAATGATGCTTTCAGGGTTCAAGGTGGGATGGAACCGGAACAATATTTTGATGAAGCTCCTAATGAAGAAGTAAGATGCTTTTATGATCAATTAGAAGAGTCTAGTCATCCACTATGTAAAGGGAGTCTGCATTCTGCCTTATGAGTTGCGGTTAAATTAATGAATATTAAATCAGATTGGAATGTTCTCAATGCTACTATGGACTCAATGGTTGATCTTTTGGGTGAACTAGTTAATCCAGAGTTTAACATAACAAAGAACTTCTATCAGGCAAAGCGTTTGGTGTCCAAGTTAGGATTGACGTATGATAGAATTCTTTGTTGTGTTAATGGTTACATGTTGTTTTACAAGACTGATAATGAATTAGAAAAATGTAAGTTTTATGGACATGCTCGTTATAAGAGGACTCCAGCTGGAAAGATGGTCCCAGTTCAGGCGATGCATTATCTACCTCTTATTCCTAGGTTAAAGAGGCTGTATGCATCGATGAGGTCTGCCCCACATATGAGGTGGCATCGTGAATATAGAAGGTCGCCGGGTGTCTTGTCTCATCCATCTGATGGTGAAGCATGAAAGCATTTTGATAATGTATATCTTGATTTTGCTAGTGAACCAGGAAATATTAGATTGGGGTTGTGTTCAGATGGCTTCACACCATTCTCTAATAATGCTTCGCCTTATTCATCCTGGCCGGTATTTCTTACTCCGTATAATCTTTCTCCTGAAATGTGCAAGACCAGTCCCTACATCTTTCTAAGTTGTGTTATTCCAGGTCCCCGTAATCCAAAAAGTTTGATTGATGTCTATTTACTACCATTGATAGATGAGCTAAAACAATTGTAGTTTGAAGGCGTGTTGACTTATGATATATCAACTAAGCAAAATTTCGTTATGCGTGCTTCTTTAATGTGGACTATTAATGATTTTCCTGCATATGGGATGTTGTCTGGTTGGATGACAGCTGGAAAGCTAGCATATCCGTATTGCATGGAAAATAGTAAGGCATTCACTTTAAAGCATGGCAGAAAAAATATATGGTTTGATTGTCATCGCCAGTTCTTGCCAATGGACCATGAGTTTAGAAAGATGAAAAATGTATTTAGGAAAAATAAGGTTGAAAGTGACCCCCCACCTCCATTACTCACAGGGCATCAAATTTGGGAGAGAGTTTCTCAATTACCTAAAGTTACCGAAGCTTCACCTTCTAGACTTCCTGGATATGGTGTTGAACATAATTAGACCAAACAAAGCATATTTTGGGAGTAGCCGTATTGGAAGGACAATTTGCTACGACATAATCTAGATGTGATGCACATTGAAAAAAATTACTTTGACAATTTGTTTAACACAATGATGGATGTTAAGGGTAAGACAAAAGAAAATCCAAAAGCTAGAATGGACATAAAGGAATATTGTAGGAGAAAAGAGTTATGGCTGCAGGAATTATAGAATGGTAAAATAGTTAAGCCAAAAGCCAACTTTTCATTCACATTAGATGATAAACGTGAAATTATTAAGTGGGTTAAAAATTTGAGGATGCCGGAGGGCTATGCTTCGAATTTAGGAAAGCGGGCATATATGAATGAAGGAAAATTGATAGGTATGAAAAGTCATAATTGTCATGTGTTCATGAAAACTTTAATTCCTATCGTTTTTAGCCATCTACCTGAAAGAATATGGAAACCAATCACAAAAATAAGTCTTTTTTTTTTAAAGATTTGTGTTCTAGAAAGTTGTTGGAGAGTAGTTTAGACAGGATGGAGGAAAATATTCTTGTTACTACTACTAAGTTGGAGAAGATATTTCCATGTGGTTTCTTTGATTTAATGGGGCATCTTCCAATTCACCTTGTACAAGAGGCCCGCCTCGAAGATTCGGTTCAAACAAGATGGATGTATCCATTTGAGAGGTATCCATTTGAAATGTTCACTAAGTTATATATATTCGCCAAGTCTCTTATATATTAACATATATATACATATATACATGCAGAAAAATTGGTAGTTCAAAGCAAACAATTAAGCAAAGGGGAAGGATCGAAGGATCATTTGTTCAAGGTCATATTGGGAGAAAAACTGGTGATTTTTATTCTTATTACTTTGGTCATGATGTGTCATGTAGGAGAAACAGGCCCAATTGCAATGATGAAGGCGATATTGATCCTTGATTTCCACCGATATCAATTTTTAATGAAAATGGTCGGGGATCTACAAAGCATGGAAAGCGAGGCATCACTGATATGGAAATGCAATCAGCTATGACACATATTTTGCTTAATTGTCCAGAGATTCAATCATATGTCAAGTAAGTGTTAAAAATATGTTATTAAATTACATACTAAAAAGTGATTATTAACTAACGAAATATTTGAATGTGAAATGATCAGCTTGTTCATAAACACATGGGATAATAAAGCCATCTATACAGAATTTTCCAAATGGCTGAGGAACTATGTAAGTGTGCAATCACTAAGTATTTAATAATATATTCATGTTATACTAAATTATATTACTTGAAATAACAATCACGTAGGTTTACGATGAATACTCAAGTGTCCAACATTTGTAATTAGTGAAAGAAGTAGCACTTGGACCTGAATCTCAAGTACTGACAATGAATAAGTATTGTGTCAATGATTTTAAGTTTCAAACTAAAGAAGTTTCTAGGAACAAGAAAACAAATAATAGCGGTGTCTACATACAAGGTGATGTTGATGATTCTAGTCAAACTATTGAATATTATGGTGTCATTCAAGAGATTATTGAAGTGAGGTATTTAGGTTGGCCTAAGATGAAGATTGTATTGTTTCAGTTTGAGTAGTTTGACCCATCACATAGAGGCACAAAGGTGGACCATCAACATAATATAATTGAAGTTAAGCACACCAGAAAATACAGAAGTTATGCTTTTAGCAATCTCCCACAGGTATATCTCCTTAGTTATCTGCCATGAGGCTTGGAGATTCTAGTAGCGAGCAGTCAGATGTTATGGCCAGTACGCCTCTATTGACTCAGCGTTTTATGCATCCTACTGTATCACCCTCGTCTACAACTACACCTAGTGCTACACCACATGATACGATGTCTGCTCTAGCTCCTAGCCAGAAGGACAGACTTGATAGAGTCATGATTGAGCCGAATGGATCATCGTAGGTTTGTTTTGTTATCTACTTGTTAGTTTATTTTGTTTATTTCTTATACTTTAATATATTATTCATGAACTAACATATTTATTATGTGTTTTGCAGGTGGCATCCTGCAAAGAATGCTGCTCGGGCTTTAAAAGACTGTGTTAGAAGACTCTATACACAGACTTATCACTCTTGGAGCGAAATTCCAAACAGTATACTCCAAGCGATGTTTAATAACATTAAGGTATATATTTTTTAGTTAAATTTAATATACTTTACTTTTTTTTACCATCGATCTAATTAACGTTATTCAATTTTTTTCAGACTATGTGTACTTAGGAGTCGAGGTACAATTTGGTCATTTGGACCACATTTGAGAGAAATGCATCTGCCAGACTGTCTAGCTGGCTAAAGAAAGTTCGGGATAGCGGTGAATGTCCCGATTGGATGTTGTCTTATGTTTTTGATAAATTGGGTCAGTATTGGAACACAGACTAGTTTAAGGCAATATCAGATCAATCCAAAAAGGCTAGAGACAACCTTAAAGGTGGCTCGTTGCACACTGGAGGTGCAAAGACAGTTGGAGTTTGCACGAGAGATGGTAAGTTCTTACTCAAACTTTTAAATAAATAATTAGTTGATTCATATATATCGTTATAAATTTTAATTTTTTATTTATAGGAAAAAGAATTGGGACTCACTCCCATTGAACCAGAGGATTTCAAGAAGACTCATGACATGAAGAAAGAAAATGAGTCGGATCCGAATGTGTGGGTGGAGGAAAGGGCCGAACAGACTTTTGTAAGGTATTTAGTATGAATAATATATATTAATAGTGAATATATTTATGATATGTATATATATTGATGTCAATTTTTATATTTAATATGCAGAATGACTTTCATTAGTACATCGCTGAGAATCTAGATAATTCGGTTCAATTGACACATGAACTGTCCACCCAAATTTGAAAGAAAAAGTGGTAGGGGGGGACACACAAGGGTAGATGTTATGGCCTAGGCTCTCGAAACGATGTTAGACGACTCCAGTTAGGCTTATAAGGTATTGTATTATCACGTCAAGCCGAGGCACTTGACGGTGTTCAAATTACTGTTATGTCGGATCAAATAGCTAAGCTTACAGCGGCACTAGCAGAGTCGGAGTGGAGAAGGGTAGCTGAACAAGAAATCATGAGTGAGACCATTCAGCAAATCGAAGAACAAGTGATGAACCTCGCTCGTCGACCTACTACTTCGGCTTCCGATGACACCGACGACGAGAGTAATGAGAATGATTATTTAGATCTCACTCCCTAGTTTAGATTTCTGGACATGCATTTATGAACTTTTTGAAACAAACTTTGAAAGACTTTATAATTCTTTAATTTATGATTTGGATACTTTTAAATGTTATTTTATGTTTTGTTTAAATTGTTTATAATTGTGTGTGTTTGATTGAGCTGAATAGTGTAGAATTGAATTGAATTATATTTGCAGGTGGGCAGCAGAAACTACCAGCTATTGTTGTCAAAAATATTGCAGAAAAAACAACGGACAACGTGGTTTAGTCCGTCACTTTTCTGGGTTTTAATTGTTTGAAAAACCCAGAAAAGCGACGGACAATGTGCTTTTGTCCGTCACTTTTCTAGGATTTTCAAAAATAAAATTTCCAGAAAAGCAACGGATTGCGTCACTTTTTAGAAATTTTAAAAAAATGAAAATTCAAATATAGCGATAGAGTCCATTGTTTTTGTTTAAAAAAATTCAAAAAAAAATGTCAATAAGCGATGCAGTCCGTTGCTTTTTGAAAAGTGTCGGGCAAAAAAGCGACGGAAGTGACTATGTCGCTTTTCTGTCGATTTTGACCAAAAAAGCGACGAGTCCGTCGCTTTTGGCCGTCGTTTTTTGTCAATTTTTTAGTAGTGAAAAACCTCAGCATAATAACACTCACCAACAAAGACCTCGGCATAATAACACTTGCCGACAAAGACCTCGGCATCATAATCATCACATGTCTCATCACATGTTCAACGATCAAAGCACACAAACAATACCACACCATATTAGGAAAAATCATTTCGAAAATAAGCTTGAAAATCAGTTCATAACTCCTTTTTTTCTTTAAAACTCAAGTTCATGAAGAACTCCCCATTTATCAACCCAAAATCTTGATTTAAACTCATAGATTCAATAATAATGGATAATCGAAGATTTAGAGTTAACAAATGTTACCCAACAATTTTATCTTGAAAAACCTAGTTGAAATCGCTTCTATCGATTTCTCAAAGATCTAAAAATGTAAATGGAGAAGAAACCCCAAAGATGGGTTTAAACACTGGGAGTCCTCCGCGAACGCGAACCCCTATTTGTGAACGTGGATTTTGATGTTTGGACCTCCATAAATGTGGCAGGTCTCCTGCAAACATGGAGGTCAACACTTTGCCTCCGTAACGCGAAAGGTCTCCCGCAAACATGGAGGTCAACACATTGACCTCGCGCGAACGTGGGGTTCTCATCCCCTCCTCTCTGCAAATGCGGAGGGTTACACTCAAACATAGAAAAACAATCAAAATCATCAAAAAGACCCTCAAGATTCATTCAGAACTCCGTAAACACAAACCCCATATGCAAAACAATTATACTCGACGTTTCAGACTCAATAGAACCATCAAAACACAAATTCGAGGTCTCCTTGACCCGAGATCCATGAAACCAAAGAAAATAACCCAATGCCTAAAAAGGCTTAAACAAACTCGGGATCTCTCAAAAATCAACCAAGACTCACCTAGGCCTAAAATCATCTCCAAATTCAACGAAACTCTCAGGATTCCAATTCGAGCATCCAAACCCCGAATGTTGACCAAAGTCAACCCAAATGTTTAAAACTCCACAATTTCACAACTTAGGACCACAAATCCTCAAAAAGACCCAATAATTGAAATCGACAACTCTCGCGGATCATATTTCACATTTCGATATCGATGGAATCGACAGAGTCTCATTTCGACATTTGAAACTTCAAAGACATCGAAAATCACTCTTTTAACAACTTAGCCTTTCAAACTCAAAACTTACCAAAAAATTCAATTTTTAACTCAAAGTTCAAAACCAACTTCTCAAACTCAATCAATAATGACTCTAGCCTGACATCAGAATGGTCAAAATAGTAATTTCCATGGAAAAAATAAAAAATGATCGACTGGTAATTACATTCTCCGCGCTGGCTGATCGTGTCTAGCTTTGTTAATATTTTCGGAGTGATGGTGAGATCCTGTTCCCCGATCACCATTCATTCCATCCTTTGTTTTCAGTCTTTGTTATTTTGGAGACTTGTGATCTGTTGTATACTCTAAATTTGTATTAGATGTTTTTTATACTTATGCTATTAGGTTTTGAGATATTCTTTGTTGTGCTTTTCTATTGTTTGTGGTCTAACTTCCCTTTAGGAGTCTCGTATGTGTGTGAGAATCAACTTACACACCATTTTGGGCGTTACCGGGGTGTGTGTCATCATAACCTCGACTTTTGGATTGTAACATAAACGGTCCAGGTTAAAAATTTCATGGGTTAATCTCAACCCACCCCATAGTCATCCCTAGTTTCACCAGAAAAAAATTTGGAACCTTTGAATTACAAAGTTGTGGAATTTGAGATTACAAAATTTGAATAGAATGCTAATGAATGAAAAATTCAGATGCCTAACAACAAGAAGCAGTGGCAGAGCTATATCTATCCAAGGGTGGTCAGCTGAACACCCTTCTCCAAAAATTGTACGGTATATATAAGTCAAATTCTAAGTATGAACGATATATATTTAAAGTTGAACACCCTTTGTTATACCCTATTTAACTCGAGGTCAAACGGTGTACAACATATTGGTGAATCTTAATGCTAAAGTTAAAGGTGAATTAGGACACCTAATTTGCTAAAGCTATGTTAAATAAACTATATATTAAAGTCTACTTAAACTCATGCGATTCTAGGTAAGGGTTCTAATTTATCTTAAAGGAAAGGGGTAAGGCATCTTTTAAAATCTGTTAAAAACAGTTAACCGGCCAAACTTAGATTAATTAATTTTAAAAGAAAATGAATACTAAAAGCATCAGTAAAGTCAAATAAGTAAGTTGGAAAACATTTCAACATTTGAAAATTCTTTTGTATTTATATTAAAATGATGGAGATTTAAGAAAGGATAATTTGTCTAAACCAATTTATTGTTGATCCGTAATCTATGACTAAGGATGTAGTAGGAAATACTTTTATTCATGAATTCATACGATCTTTCCTTTTTGACAGATTTTTGGAAAAATATAATCACAACAAATCGTTTTTTTTTCTTTTAAAAAAGGGTCACTGCCAAGTTGGATAAAATTAATAAAAAAAAAACTAGTGGGTTTAAAATGGTGTAAGAGAAATGTTTTAAAAAAAAAAAAAAAGAACTAACGGAACTCCTTAAACAAAAGTAACAACTAAATCATTAAAAAAAAATAAGTAAGCTAACCACACCCCCAAAAGCACAGCAAAGCAAACAAAGTGCAAAAGATATAGCAAGACGCAAGTTCACAAAGATAGTACTTCTTAAAGACTTGAATAAAAACTTATGCAATACATTTTCCAGATTAGTGCCATATATATAAACTTAAAAGGGAACAAACATATATATCTATAAGTACAAATATACTAACAGAGAAAGAACATAGGCCACCAGAGGCTATTAACAGAAAAAAAAATGACAAAGAAGTAGCTCAAAATCAAGTTCATATATAGCAATATAAAAAAAAGTTACAGGCAGTGATCAAGATATATCAAAAGCAAGAATGTCTTCCTCAAGAAACAATAACGAGAAGTTGAAGTTGAAGAATAAGTTGGATGAGGTAAGAGAACAGATACAAGAACGAACAAACTATATTAAGCAACTTGACCAGGTACAAGAAAACCATGAATATGATTCGAGGAGAGATAGATTTGATGCCTCGAACCAAATCAATGGATTGAAGGATAAAGAGACCAAACTTGAAGACGAATCGATAAAAAGGGTTTTAGTTACTACAATTTTTTAAACCAGAAGTAATAGATGTCGGGATTTAGGACCTCAAATTTTATATTCTAGTCAATAGCTAATTGCGTTTTTTTTCCTTTCTAGATATTAAAATAAAGGCAGATGTTCTTTATTATAATTTTGGAGATCTCATTGATTAAGAATATAATAATATGCAAATTATTTAGACAAATATTCCAAGTAGTAGCATTTTATTTTTTTCAAAGCCTTTCGCATGTACTTTTATTTTTTATTTTTTTAAAGTAAATTTACCATTAGACAGTTTCTAGCTGTCTTTTATTAAACATAAAAATATCAATAGGGGCAAGTACAAGCAAGGGGGCTAGGCCTTACCTTACTAATCCTAATGAACTACTTAACTTCTGTTATCTAACAAGCATGAAGAAAATAAAAGCTAGAGAGAATTAAATATTTTCTGATCATCACAGAGTTTGTAATACACTCCATGATGATATTACAAATGAGGATGTTAAATAATGTAAGAATATGTCAATCAAGAAGAAAGTTGAGTTATCAACCTCAAACTTTCTATTACAAAAGCATGAATTAAAAAAAAATTGATTGTCCATCAAAAGTAACTTGAAGTATTTTTCTCTTGTCTTCTTCTTTAAACCTATCCAACAACACTTGATAATTCATACCTTCTTTATGAATTTATTGGATCTAGTTGAACCTATTGATACTGTCAAATGGTTTTTCTTTGCCTGTCGCATCGATAGGTACCTTAGAACAAACTCCTCAGACATTTTACAGTCCCAACTATATTGCCTTCCATGTGTCTTCTTTTTGCTTTTGTTGCTTCCACTTCTTTGTTGCCTAGGTTATAAATCCCCTTCCCTAGCCACTCTATCAAAGCATATGTACAACATATTGTCTTCCTCATTTTCATCAAGAGAATCCTCACCCAATTCAATTGTATTTGACACTAAGGTCCTTGACTCATTCTTCTTTGCTAGCACACATTTAGGCACAAATACGGGAGCTTTTGGACTTAATTTGCTATTCAAAGAAGGTGGTGAGACCTGTTTTTCTTGGATCAAATCGTTGTCATTCTCTATTAACCTTACTTGCTTTCCAGTAGTCTTCAATAAAGCATCAAAGTTATTCGAACATAATAGGTCTCTTGAGGCATTACTAATATCTTGCCTCTTCTCACTGTTATGAAAATTTCTAGTCGGACCCTTTTCGCTACATGGAGAATTATTTTGACTGGTCGAGGAAAGGATCCGACTATTAGTTGATTTTTTGTGTCCAATGAGTGTCCAATTTTTAGTTGGATTCTCGTTTTCAACTTGCAAAGCATGCTACCCAGAATTCAGTATCTTCAACATAAGATGTATCCATTAGTTTTTGTCATGAATCCATTAATTTTTTCCTTGAACCAACTCGTGGTGCATCAACCCCAACTCTTGATGTTCCCCCTGCGCTTTTAGTTGCATTAGACATCAAATTCTGCCCAACTTCTATTGATTGCACCTCATTAGTAGCAACTTGTTGATTATTGCAATCACCTTTGTTTTTGGTAGTTGTTTGAATACCAATATTACTTGTATCAACACCTATTGAGTCTGCACGATTTTGATCAGAAGTGGCAGCAACCATTTGTCAATCTAAAAAAATAGCTTTACTTTGATCGACATCTACCATCTTTCTTTTTTCATTTAGTATTTCTCTCGCATCGCCTTGATACTTTTCACTATCGGTAGTACCTTTTAAAGCAACTTCAATGGTATCATCAATTTGTTTGTCATTTTGATTTCTTTTCGAGATCAAACGACAACTATCTTCATCATGACCTTCGTGCTTACAATAATTGCAATACAAAGGTAGATTATCATATACAATCTCCTAAAAACCTCAATCAACTTACCAGATTTTTCATCCACAAACTGCAACCTTATACGATTTAAAAGCTTTTCTATTAGATTAAATATAACCTTAACCCTAGCCATGCTAGGTCTTGACTTGATTTGAGTAGTTTTATCTATAGCTATTGGTTTTCCAACTGTTGATGTTATGGATAGCAGAGACTTCTTTGCAAACAATTTCGAATATAAGTTCGGTAAAGAAATCCAAACCACAACTAATGCATTTCCTCCGTAAGGTTATATCCAATGGACTATGAAAAAGCCCTACATTGATGCTCCTTTCCATTGTAGAGAAAATAATTAACTGAGCGAGATAAAGATAGTACATAATCTTTATATTGATCAAACCTTAACAAAATTTATCTTAGAGCAAGTAAGTCAATTAAACAATTGCCCTTGATACCAAGATGTTTCGATAAAATTGACCTTAATACCTTTAAATCTGGTGCACCATGGGATAATTTAAACATCACTGCTTGATGTAATCCATCTTCGATCATAAAATCTTGCCTTTCCTCCATTGAAAGTGTGATGGTAGGTTCTCCATGAATTATTTCGATTGATTTTCTGATTGTTTTTGAGTTATTTAGGACAAATTGTTTAGGATTTATAGTATTGGAATTGAAAAGGGTAGCGTATGTGATGGTTTGGGGTGGTGGGCGGGTTGGACAGCCTCGAGAGAAGGCCGTACAGTGGTTGTAGCATCCATGATAGCTGCACAACTACTGTTTACGTAGGAGCCACCAGAGAAAACCCTAGGTCGGCTAAAAGTATTGTTGTAGTATTCGCCTATCGCATGTATGCAATCGTGTAACAATTATTTTTTTTTCTTTTTCAAAACATAAAATCTTTCATTGCGATAAGTTGAAAATAATCTTACATGTATACATGAAACATAGTTATATATGAAAAATCACTAATATTTTAGTAAACAAAGATTACTAAAATCGTAATTATAAAGGTGCAATGAATTTACCAATCAGAAATAATGAGTAAAGAATCTATTAACAATAGGAAAATAAGCAATTAATGAGCCTAAGTTTTGGCATGGTTGGTTGGCCGGCTGTGCAGCTAGTAGTTTCAAGATGATAATTGTGCAGGGCGGAGGCTGGGCAGGGTGGTTTAAGGTTGTGCAGAGTGGGCAGGTTGAAATGAGTTTTTCAAAAACTAATATGGGTCTGGTTGTGGGTATATGTGATTTTATATAGGTTTAAACTTAATTTCAACTTTTTCATGTTATAAGAGTGATAGAGCATTATTCATTAAGATAAATCAATCTCAATGACACGTAGTTCAATCACACATAATAAGTACATCAATTACAATTCATCAGTATGTCACGCAAAAGCATCAAGTGTATCAAGTCACAATGATTTTCACTAGTCAGAACCATTTCTTATCGGTTTTTAACACTCGCCGGCAAAGACCTTGGCATAACAACACTCATCGGCAAAGACCTCGGCATAATAACACTCGCCGGCAAAGACCTTAGCATCATAATCATCACATGTCTCATCACAATGTTCTATGATCAAAGCACACAAGTAATATCACACCACATAAAAGAGACAATAATTTGCATAATTCAAGTCTACATTCATGCTTTCAAGCATTTTATCAATCAATCAATAAGGGCAACATTAAGGTAATTCCCATCATCAAGTTCAACACACAACCCTTTTTATTCATTTAGATATAGAAAGTGGAAAATTTTAACCCTTCACCTCATTCCCATCACTCCCAACACACAATCACCAAAGGAAACATATGAATTCAAATTAGAATGCATGGTTTAGGAAGCCACTTGCCTTAAATCAATCAACAATCATTCCAATAGTTGAGTCTTCCCCTTCCAAACCTCTTTCGAAGCCACACAATTTAAAAATAAGCAAGTATTCAGAATCACCTTCCGAAAACATCAACACCTACAACAATTCCCTTGAAAGGTGGGTTAGTCAACACAAACTCAATTCTAAAGTAAGGTTTGAATCCAGAAAGAAAATACTTGGAAACATTAGTCAAGGCTATACAAACTCATTATGAAAAATCATTTCGAAGATGAGCTTGAAAATCAGTTCATAACTTCCTTTTTTTCTTTGAAACTCAAGTTCATGAAGAACTCCCCATTTATCAATTGAAATCTTGATTTAAACTCATAAATTCGATAATAATAATAATGGGTAATCGAATATTTAGAGTTAAGAAATGTTATCCTACAATTTTATCTTGAAAGCCCATTTGAAATCGTCTTTACCGAGTTCTTAAAGCTCCAAAAATGAAAATGGGGAAGAAACCCCAAAATTGGATTTAAACACAGCCAAGGGTCCTTCGAGAATGTGGATTTTTAATGTCTAGACATCCACAAACGTGACAAGTCTCTTGCGAACACGGATGTCAATGTTGAAGGAAACCTAAAGTCTGATTGAACATGTCAAAGGAACAGGTCTATCAAAGTAGGCTGACGAGTTAGAATTAGAGTTATACTAGGACTCGACTACTAAATCCTAAATTATGTACAACTAAGCTGCTGGATCGTATAGGAGGTTAAAGTCGACTAGGATATCATGTATACAATATATTTGTGTTGTAGTAGAATTTCTATTATAGGTAGAATATGACTCTTCTTCTATATAAGGAGCTTGGAACTCAACATTATTTTTTTTCAATACAATCATTGATTTCTCCATACTTACATGAGATTTCTACATGGTATCAGAGCAATAAAGCTTTTCCACTTTTTAACATATTAAATCAAAACCAAAACAACCACAATATCGAACCGCAATGGCCCCTTCTACCAACACTCTTTTGACCTCTTCACTTCATCATCTTATTTTGTCCTATTTCATTAAACTTAAGACAATGAACTATTTTATATGGAGGACACAAATGTCTATTGATTCAAGTGATGAGATTAACCTACTTTATCACAGAACCACCTAAAGGTACATATTCCACTGAACAAACTACTGAGAAAGTTGTAGCAGGCGAGAAGGGTGCAGAAGACAACAACATTGTTTATGACGGGAAGGAGAAGGATGTGTTGCTAAGGAGTTGGATCTCAGGCACCTTGACAAAAGAAAACATGTACTTGATCGTAGAGTGCTCAACTTCCAAGGAGATATGGGAATGCTTCAAGCAACAAAAGATAAGGAGTTCTAGCTCAAATAACAACTAAAAAGTGTGAATCTAGGAACCAAAAAAATTGACAAATATAATAAGGAATTCAAAGGCATATGTGATGGTCTTGCAGCCATTCACAAGCCTGTAGATGAAGATATCAAAGTGATTAATTTTTCTAGAGGACTAAGTCTTAAGTACAAGACCTTCAGGACTGTCATGCTAGGTAAGGCACTATATCATATTCTTAATCAATTTGTTAATGCTCTCATAGGTTTTAATATAAGGGAGGTTGAAGATGAAGTGCCCCAAGAAAATCATAACATGGCATTCTCTGCTCAAAGGGGCAGGGGAAGAGGAAACTACTCTCAAAGAAGAGGAAACAATAACTTCAATTCTAGAGAAAGAGGATTCAAGCCTGTTGGACAAGAAACAGGTTCTTATAACAGCAGAAACGGACCAGGTTCTCAAAACAGTCCTTCAAGTGGAAGCTATGAGAGGAACAATGCTGATGCGTGTCAAATTTATGGTAGGAATAACCATACTACTCTTTAAGTGTTTTTACAGGTAGGATTACACTTACCAAGCCACAGATGAGCTACCACAAACATTGGCTGCTACTAATCTACAAAACACTATTGATGAGACCTTGTATGTGGACTCAGGAGCAAGTAGCCATAGGACACATAACTCAGGTATCCTAACGATCTTAAACACTATAATGGACCAAATAAAATCATTATTGGGAATGGATCAAAGTTAGATATAACACATGTTGGGAACATATCCGTATTAGGTCTAAAGTCAAAAGAAGTTCTTGTAGTTCCTAAGATTAATAAAAATTTACTCTAAGTTAGTAAGTTTGCAAAGGATAATTGTTGCACTCTTGAATTTGATGAAACTAACTTTGTTGTAAAGGACAAGATGACAAGGACACTACTGGCCAAAGGATCTAAAAGGATTGGACTCTATGCTTTGGAAGATAAAAATCTCTATGCTTTCACTGTTGCACACGATTGGAACACGTCAGACAACTTGTGGCATACTAGATTAGGACATCCTAGTTTGAAGTCTTTAAAAGTTTTGAGTAGTAATAGTTGCATAAATATTAATAGTTGGAATAAAATGCCTATTGTTTGTTCTAGTTGTCAGATGAGAAAGAGTTGTAAACTTACATTTGGTTTGAGAAATAAAATTGAGAAAAAACATTTATTGAAAATCCATTGTGACTTATGGGGACCTGCTCCTGTCGACTCTTCCCCACATATGAAATATTATGTAGTTTTTGTTGATGATCATGCAAGATATACATGGATTTATCCACTGAAAAAGAAATCTGAATTCTTTGAGGTCTTTCTAAAATTCCAGAAAATGGTGGAAAAACTATTTTCTAAAAAGATTAAGATCTTTTAGTGTGATGGAGGTGGTGAGTTTATCCAAACATACTTCATCAAGCATTTGGAAGATTGTGGCATTGTGAGACATATTTTATGTCCTAACACATCTGAACAAAATGGAGTTGCAAAGATGTAACTACTTGAAAAATGATATGATGAACTAGAGCCTTGATGTTTGGGTTACTGTGACCTTAGGGTGATGTTTATGTTGTTTTAGAACCTAAATGGAGCTAGGTAGAAGCCTATGGTGCAAGCAAGGGCCTAGGCTAGCAAGTTAGGGTGAAAGAAGCCTTGTCATTGGAAGGACTGTTTGGCGATGGGGCTGCTAGATCAGGTTGGTGAGTCGCCTTTATGCCCTTATGGTAGCTTAGTGGACTGCCCATTTGGCCTAGCTACTGGACCAAAAGGCGAGCTAAAGGGGAGCTCGCCAAGCTGGTTGGCGTGTCGCCTTTCTCCCCCTCCATCGCCCAATGACTAGCCTTTGAGTGAACCCACTATAACAAAGGGCGAGCCAAGGGTGCACTTGGCGAGTCGCCAATTGCACTTGGCGGTCCCAAGTGTCCAAAGGGCGAGCTCAGACAGGCAAGGGCTGAAATTTTAAGTTAAGACTTTGGGGGTCCTTAGATCATTTCCAAAATTGACCCTACACTATTCCATTCTTTTCCTAGCAACTATATAACATTTTTGAGACCTAAATTCCTTTCATTTAAGTCATTCCAAATAGAATCAATAGAAAGTCTTCCTCTCTCAATAGTTCTCTCTCTAGCTTAAGGAAGAAGAAGAAGAGGTGAAAGCTAGGGTTTGGTGATTTCAAGGTGGTTCTTACTCAAATTTCTTGGAGAATCTTAGTAAAGGTACGGTGATCTTGATCCTTGTCTAATTTTCCATTCAATGAGCCAAATCCAAAGTGATTTCAAAGTATGAAAAGTCTAGGGTTTTACTCAATCTTATGAGTTCTTTTACCGAACGATTTCAAATGGTTTCTAATTGCATATATTGATTGTGTCGATGTTTAATTAATGATTTACGATGAAAATACTCCATGAACCAATGATTTTCCTTCAACTCCTAAAATGTACTTTTATGAAGTGGGTTTTGATGATTATGAAGGTTTATGAATGAAACTTATCTAAAATGCTTTGGGATATTGACTTGCACCATTATGTATGTTTTGGTTATATTAAATTGAAGGTTTGTTGATGACTTGTGAGCATGGCCTTGAAAGGGCAAGTTAGGGTTATATTACTTGTAAAATAGAATTGTGATTGAATTGTTGATCCACTTGAGAGGTGGAGGTGTTTACTTATTATGCATATTGTGATTATGGCCTTGAAGGAATATTGTGAGTAATTGAAGTATGTTCAAAGTGTTGTATATATATAAATGTGATGTGAAGCATGTGTGTGATCTAAACGCATGAAAGATGGTCATGTTTAGAAGCTACTTATGTTAGGATTGAATGTTATCCCTCTATTAACACTTGTGAATGATGGTGATTATATGAAAGGCTATTCTCACATACACACACATGAACGAACGAACGAATGAGTTTAATGAAAATGTTATGAATGTGGAGTCTATTGAAAGGCTATTTCTTAATTGTACTCTAATGAATGAAAAGACTTGTTGTGAAAAGACATTCTCAAAATAAGGGGATTCATAGGTGAAAAGCTATTATCATCTTTGAATCTATGAGCTTTTCAATGAATGAATGAATGTTGGGTTCGGGATGGATGCTCATCTAAGTTGAGGCGGGGTATCTAGTAGCAATCCCTTATCCCATAACAAACTAATATAAAGAATGTAATGTACTCCGTGGGGAATAATGCCGAGCACCGAGTGGATATGGATTGGGATGGGTTTTTATCTAATTTGAGGCAGCGCACCAAGTAGCAATCTCTTGAACTATGTGCCCACATAAGTCTAGCTAGTGGATCCACATAAGGCTAAACAAACGATGGTCTTACCTTAGGCAAGTAGGAATCCCTTTATCCGGTGAGGGTGACACCGGGATTCCATGTCAAGCTCACATGGTCTATGTCAGTTAAGGCTTACCCCCACAATAATGTTAATGAACTATGGTTTCTTAAGGATGTACTACTTAGTGTGAGTGGTGGAATGGGACACCATCTATGCATTGCACAAGTAGGCATTTGAGAGAGGTCATAGTGTGTTCCTTATAATGTTAGTAAATGAATGGGCTCTTGTAATGAAGCTAATGAAGAATGTCAACCTCTTATATGCTTTGATGTAGATGATGCATGTTATACTTGGATTGTATTATGAGTTACTTCCTTGTTTTGACTATTGTAAATGAATGTACCTTGTCTATGGTGACTTCAAAGGAGTACTTAGTGTAAGTAGTAGTATGGGATACTACTTGCACGTTGCACAAATACGACTTAGAGTTGTTTTAGATGTTGGTCTTAATGCGATAATGTGATGTTTATGGTTCTTATGTGCTTTATTGTGAAAAGGTGTAGAAGACAAATGGTAAGTTCACTTTTGCTGATCTTAATGTGGCACCTTGGTGTGGATGGTGGTATGGGACGCTATCCATACATTGCACAAGGTGTAGCATGAAGGTTACTTAAGGTGGAGGCTAAAGGTAAAGGTAAAGGTAAAGGTATATATGTATATATGATATTGTTCAAATGTGAAAATGTGACTTGTATGTTGGTTGTGGCTTATATTATACCTCTTATATCATTATTCATGAAGTTTTATCAAAATGGCATACCAACACGACTTTCCAAAAAAAATTTCTTTTAAGCATGTTTTTGCATGGTCATTATGCTTAGTACATTTTTGTGTGCTAACCCATATTCTCATTATTTTACTACAAGTGTAGGTTGCAGTAATTGAGTATCTCTCTAGTTGGAGGTTGGAGTAGACTTCTTCTAAGACATCTTTTGGTATGTCCTCATAGATCGAGGACAAGGACTTTTAATGTTTCTAGTTCCTTTATGTTTTAAGACTATTGTTAAGACTTCGTTTGTAAAAGGGTCGTGACCCTATCTTGTTAAGTTTTGTCTTAAGATGGCATGTGAGACTTTAGTATTCGGCTGCTTTATAAATGAATTTTTTATTGTTGGTTTTATTAAGAAAAGTTTTAATTCGGCACTGTTTTTATTACCTAAGAGATGAATGAATGCTATGAGGCTTATATAAGACCCCTTCGGGGTCGAGTACACCGTGTCGCATTTGGGGCCTATACTCGGGTCGTGACAAGAGAGAAAACATAAACATATTGTGGAAACTGACTTAACTTTAATACTTCATGCTAACCTACCTTTGTTTCTATGGGATGAGGCTTTCCTCACTGCAGTATTTTTCATCAATAGACTGCCTTCCTCATTCTTAAAGATGGTCACTCCATTTGTTAAGTTGTATGGAGAACAACCTGATAACAACAACCTAAAAGTGTTTGCGGGTAGATGTTTTCCATATATCAAGGGTAGCAACAAGTTCAATCCAAAGACTTACCTTTGTGTGTTCATAGGGTATAGTAGCTTACACAAAGGATATAAATGATATCATCCACAAGAAGGGTTTACATATCTAGACATGTTGTGTTCTATGAAAACACATTATGTCTCCAAACCTATCTCAGACTAATATTGATGTCTCACCTCACCTTGCTACCTTTGTTGAATCTTTCTTTAAACTGTAGGCACATGATAATTCTGATTCAGGAAAAGTACAATGTAACATCCCGCAAATTGAAATAACTAGGAAGAAGCTAATAATTGGAAATAATCATTTTTGGAAAGAATGAAAATTTGAAAATTTTGTTAAGTTAGAATAAGTTGAGTTTTAGCCAACTTCAAACGGCTATAACTTCTAGCTCAAGATGATTTAGGTGTACTTCCAGAGATGGTAGGAAACCTCTTGGAATGATCTTTCCAACAACGCTGAGTTTGCGTGAATCCAAGTTTGTATGAGTGAGTTATCCCTTTTCAAAGTTGGGTTGTTAGAATTAGGAAAGTCTAATCCAAATTTTTAAAGGGTAGTTTGATCTTTTTCTTGCCCAATTATGTTATTTCATTTTTGGTAATTAAGTTATGATCTAATCAGAATTAAATCAGTTTACGCTTTTACCAAAATACGCTAAGGCTTGGAGAAGAAGATAAAAGAGAAGAAAGGAGAAGAACATTCATGATTCATCGATTTCGTTAAGGATAGCTTGTGGATTTCATTGGGGGTGATACCTAAAAGGTATGTGAGATCACATAGCATTGGGTTAGTCCACCCACAAGCTAATCATGATTTATTTCAGCTAATTTAAGTTCTTGAAAGCTTAGAAATTGAGTTCTTGATAGGTTTGTTGAAGTTTTATTAAATTCTTGATTCGTTGAAATCATTAAGGAGTTGTTTGATCCGAATCCATGATTTTTGGTTTAATTTTAAGAAGTTTGATGTACTTTGAACATATAATCGATTATAAATGTTTGGGGAAAGAACCCATGGAGTCTAGAGGATTTAGAGCTAGAAAACAAAGAAGAAATTTCTTCGGTCGAAATTTGGCAGTGCCTCCGCATCGCAGCGCTAGTCCCCAGTTTTGGGAAAAGTCATTTCGCATCATGGATGTCATGACCCTAGAGCACCCCCTCGTCGTAAAATGGCATACTCGACCCCGAAGGGGTCTTATACATGCCTCATAGCTCATTCATTGCATAAGATACTTGAAAATAGAGAGGAATTAAAAACTTTCCTTTACAATCGAAGACATTTTACTAACAATCAAATTGAAGACTTTCTAGACTTTGTACACTATGTCTCAAACCATCTAATACTTTGAATAAAACATTGGGACTTAGCCCATATAAAAGCTTTAACATAAACTATAAGACATAAAAGGAAAATAATGGATTTTGTCCTCGAAACTATGAGGACTCACCAAGTCTTCATCTTCAAACACCTTGGAAACCTATCCTTCAAGTATAGAACACCAACATCTCCAAAGCCTACACTTTGGAAAAAAGGGGAAAAAATGGGGTTAGCACATTAGATATACTAAGTATGATGATCATGCAAAATCATGCTTAAAAAGGGACATTTGATTGAAAGCCATGCTTTTATGCCATTTTTGTAAAACTTCATGAACATTGATAAAAGAGGCATAATATAAGTCACAACCAACATACAAAGTCACATAATTCACATTTAGTCAAAATCACATATATAACCCTTTACCTTCACCTCAAGTAACCCTCCAGCTATACCTTGTGCAATGTATGGATAGCGTCCCATACCACCACCCACACTAAGGTACCACCTTAAGGTCACCAAAAGTGAACTTACCATTCATCCTTCTCACCTTTACACAATAGAGCATATAAGACACATAAACATTACATAAATCACATCATCACATTAACACCATCATCTAAGATGACTCTAAATCATACTTGTGTAATGTACAAGTAGCATCACATATTGCTACTCATACTAAGTACTCTTTTGAAGTCACCATAGACAAGGCACATTCATATACAATAGACATGATAAGGAAGTAACTCATAATACAATCCAAGTATAGCATGCATCGTTACTTTTAAGCATATAAGAGCCAACATTCTTCATTAGGACACATTCATGCATTGAGAGGACTTTCATTCATTAGACATTAGATCAACATTCTCCTTAACTTCTTCCTAGGAGGACATTCAAAAAATAGTCATTAAGACTTAGAGAACTCACTATGACCCTCTTAAAGCCTACTCATGCAATGTATGGATAGCATCCCATACTACTACCCACACTTTGTAGAACTCCTCAATAAACCATAAAGCACATCTCACATAATGGGAATAGGCATTAACCGACATAGACCATGCAAGCTAGACTTGGGATCCAGTGTCATAAATCCTACACCGTGGAAGGTGTTCTACTTGTCAAGGGTAGAACTAAAACACATCATATATTGGCACATAGTTTATAGGATATCCAAAGATGTTCATTGGACTCTAGCCTCTTCATTGGGAAGAGCCACCATCTTAATCATATCCACTCGGTGCTTAGCCTTAGTTCACATAGAGTAGTTTCATTCACATTAGTGTACTAGAGAGGGCCTCCAACATTAGGCTTACCGACCCTAAGTACTTTTACCAAGAAGGGCCACCACCAATAGGTCTATCATTCAAGGTACATTAAGGATAGCTCATTGATCTTCCTAGAGAGAGCCACCACCATTAGGTCTACCGTCTCTATGTTCATCATTTCACACAAGAAAGAGGCGACCACCATTAGGTCTACCGCTTCAAGGTTTCACATTCACATAGGGTTCTAGACTCACTATGAAGGGCCACCAACTTTAGGTCTACCGATTCAAGTCATAGCTTAAACTACCTCATTAGTCATTTATATAAAGGCTACCAACATTAGGTCTACCAATTAAGGCATTCATTCATTCATTTATGAAGAGGCTACCAACACTAGGTCTACCAATTCAAGACATTAAGACATCAAGTCAAGATATATTCATTACTCAAGATAAGGATGCCTAAGCCTACCAAGTCAAGAGATCACATTCAATCATAACTTTCATTTATCAAGAAAAAGGCATCTAAGTCTACCAACATTCTACTATCAACATTCATAAGTGTTTAGTGAGAATACACTTTCAATCACAACACATTCACATTCCATATAAGATCAACATTCTACCATTGAAACCACAAGTATAACCTTCACATCACAAACATATACACAACATCATGATAATACTTCAATTCCTCATATAATTCTTTCAAGGTCATGATCACAATGTACACATAACTAACTACCTCCGCCTTTCAAGTGGATAAACAATTAAGAATAATTTTACTTTACATGAGAATTAGGTCACAACATACCCTTTCCAAAGCCATGATTCACAATTCCTCAATCCTCCAATAATTCACCATAGATAGGCATAGATGGCAATAGATTTCAATAATATAATTCAATCTAAGCATAATTCCATCAACATTCATTCATAATCATAAAACCCACTTCATAAGCCAAATTTAGGAATTTAGAGAAATCATGGGTTCATAGAGTTTTTCATCTTAAAACATCAATTAAACATCAATTTAATCATACTTTTATCATTTGAAATTGTTTGATGCAAGAACCCATGAGCTTGAGCGAAATCTAGGTTTTTGGTGAAACTTGAAAACCTTGAAAACATTTTTGAAATTGTCTCTAGGGTGAAAGATAACCCTAGATAAAGCATCACCATACCTTTACTACGATTCCCCAAGAAATTTGATGAAAAAATTCCTTGGAATCACCAAATCCTAGCTTCAATGGCTCCCTTCTTCTTATTCTTCTTCTTCTTCTTCTCTAATGGAGGAATTCTAGTGAGAGAAATATTTGAGAGGAGGTGGGTCTCTTTTTGATTCAATTTGGAGTGACTTAAATGAAAGGATTTAGGTCTAAAAAGGGTCTTATACTTGCTAGGAAAGGATTATAACAATAAGCACTTAACTTTGGAAAAGGACTAAGGACCCACTAAGTTTAAACTTAAAAGTTTGCACCAAACTCGTCTAAGCTCGCCCTATGCACCCTTTGGCTCGCCAAGGGCACTAGGCGACTCACCTAATGGCCCTTGGCTCGCCCATTTTTCCAGCTTGACAGTGCTTCACTATTTCGAGCATAACTTTTTATTTCGAGGTCGAAATTAGGCAAAATTGGTGGCGTTGGAAAGAGGACTCAAAGACCTTGAAAGTTCCAAATTAAAATTTCACCGCCTTCATGACTTAGCTCGACCATTTTCCCCTCTTGGCTCTCCAAGGGCACTAGGAGACTCGCCAAGTGTACCCTTGGCTCGCCAAATTTTCTAGTGAGCTCCCAAATTAGGCAGTCCACTAGGCGATCAAGAGGGGTCAATGGGCAGCACGCTATGCTGGTTAGCGAGTTTGGACTTAGCTCGCCCTTTGGTCCAGCATCTTGGCCAAATGGGGAAGCCACTAGGCGATCACAAGGGAACAAAGGTGACTCACCCAACCCTTTGGGATATCAAACAGCCCTTCCAGGAACAAGGCTTCCTTCACCCTATCTTGCTAGTCTAGGCCCCTTGCTTGCACCCTTGACTTCTACCTTGCTCCATCTAGGTTCTAAAACAACATAGGAAACAACCTAAAGTCACACTAACCCAAACGTTAAGGCTCTATTTCAACCTATCATTTTTTGAGTCGTTACAGTGGAGCGGTCATGGACCGTTCTGGCTCAAAAGTTATTTTTGAAACAAAATTTAAATGCTTCTCTGTGTTGCGGACACACCCTCAAACAGTGAAATTTTGATATGTTCTCATGTTTAGCTATCTAAAATCATTCCTAATATCATGAGATATTTCCTATCACTAATCACAATCCTTGAATCTATAATTCAATTCAAGGAAAGTTAAGAGTCAAGTTAGAAGTTAAGAAGCAAGTCCAGAGAAGTTATTTAAAGTTTTCAAAAGTCTTTCACAAACGTTTTAACTTTGTTTTAAGACTTAAGTTTTAAGTTAAGCAAAGAGTAAAGATTTGAAGTTCATTTCTTCAAAGAAGTATATGGGGTCTATGTATTCCCAAAGAGTTTAAAATGTTTTCACATTTAAGAAAGAAAGGGAACATCGATTCCAAAAGAGCTTTTAAGCTAAGTTTTTGAGTAATTATCTCAAATCAAAGAAAGAAGTTTGTTTTAAAAACATATGAGCTAAGTATATTTTGGGAGTAGTATTGAGCACCGATATGGGGATGCGAGTTCATATTAACTCAAGTCTCCATAAACCATGTAGCCATCATAGGTAGTAAAGGATTATACTTCTTAGATGTCTCTTTAAGATACTTTTAGCATAAGCTAGTGGATCCACTAACGGCAAATTATTGGACAGTTCTGGCAGCGTGGGCAAGACCTTGTATCACCACTTAGGCTTATAGTGGTGGTTGTCGATTAGAGAATCTCCCACAGAAACTATATTACTTTATTATATGAGTAAAGTTGAGTTTGTTATTGCATTTTCTTTAACGAACTAAGTTGTTTTCTACTATTTTACAAGCTTTCTATATATTGTATATGTTTATTGCTTTATATTGAGTTAAGTTATTCAGGAGTTGAGTAAAGCCAAGGTAAGTGTTCCTTTCATATTCTTTCAAGCTTAGCTTGTGTTTAGCATTCCAACTCGCATACTCGTACATTCAATGTACTGATGCCAATTGGCCTGCATCTTATTATGATACAGACGCAGGTAACCAGGATCAGCATCCAGTGCCTCGTTGATCCAGTTTGAGCACTCAGAGTCTTGTGGTGAGCCTCTTTGCTTTCAAAGGATCCCTTTTTATTGCTTTCAGTTTTACTGTTAGTTCATTAAGATGTCATAGGCCTGTCCCAACATCCATCTCAGTTGTTTAGAGGCTTGATAGACAGACAGTCAGTTAGTTAAATACATTTGTCACCACTTTATTATAGGCTTATGTTTTTGAGATTTGAGGTTGCCATTTTGGCTAAGTTTGAATGTTTACTTAAAGACATTCTAGGTTATTTCATAAAATCCTTTTTAGACTATTTCTTGTGTTTAAGTCTTCCGTTGAGTAAGTAAGTCAGGCTAAGGGTTCACTTGGGGCGAGCAATGGTTCTCGAGTGCCAGCGATGTCTGCGGTGTAGGCTCAAAGCGTGACAAACTTGGTATCAGACACAGAGTTTAAGAGTCCTAGGGAGTCTATGAAGACTTTTCTGTAGAGTCCTAGTTAACGGTGTGAAGCGCACCACATCTATAATTAGGAGGCTGCAACACTTAAAAAAATTTCTCACTTCTTTCACACTCATTTTTTGCGTTAGAGTTTAATCTCTAAAAAGTTTTCTTTTAATCCGTGCTTGCTCGTGTTTTCACATAATCATGCCTCTACGAAGAGTTTTCATAGGTCGTCCTGCTAGGAGGAATATTGAGGAGAAGGAGTTACCAAATGCACCTGAAGTGCAACCCCAAGGGAAAGTTACCTATGGTGAGTTCAAAGAATCCATCAAACGTTAAGTCAAGTAATGACTAACTAGGTTGGACAACAAAGAGGAGCTCGACAAGAAAAGGCTGACATTTTAAGGATTCGTGAATTCTTGAGGATGAATCCTCAAAGTTTCATTGGTTCAAGCTCTTTTGAGGATCCGGAGAACTTTGTTGATGAACTGAAAAAGGTGTTAATGTGATGTATGTTGCTGATACTGAAAGAGTTGAGATAGTTGCATATCAACTGAAGAATGTTGCGAGGACTTGGCTTGATCAGTGGAAAGGGGGTAGAGCTGAGAATGCACCACCTGCGAGTTGGGCCTGTTTTAAAGAGGCTTTCTTAGGGTGTTTCTTTCCCCGAGAACTGAAAGAGGCTAAGGTATGCGAATTTCTTACTCTTAAGCAGGATTCCTTAAGAGTTCATAAGTATGGGTTGAAGTTCACCTAATTATCTGTTATGCTCCGGAGATGGTTGTGAATATGAGAAGTAGAATAAGCTTGTTTGTTGCTGGGTTATCCCATCTATCAAGCAAAGAGGGCAGGCAGCTATGTTAATTAGGGACATGGACATATCAAGGTTGATGGTCTATGTCTAGCAAGTTGAAAAGGAGAAGTTATGGGAAAGAGAGGAATTCAAAAACAAAAAGGCTAAGACAGGGAATGAGTCTGGGCAGCAAAAAGGTAATGTGAATCGTTCGTCCTTTTAGCAGAAGCAAAAGGGACCTACTTCATCATTTGATAGCGCACTTGCACCCAGAAACAAAGGCGAGTATAATGGCCAAAATTCGCAAAACTTCAGAGCTAGACTTTCACAGTCTCAAGGTAGTGTAGCACAAGGAGGCAACTGGGCTCATGCATGTGCTAGGTATGGTAAAACCCACCCAGGTAAGAGTCGTGATGGCCAGACAGGTTGTTTCAAGTGTGGACAAAAGGGTCACTTCATAAAAGAGTGCCCAAAGAATAGGCAAGGTAGTGGAAATCAGGGCAATAGGGCCCAATCTTCATCAGTTGCTCCACCAGAAATGGCTGGACCTAGAGGAGCTACTTCCTGTTCCGGCGGAGGAGCAAACCGCCTTTATGCGATCACTAATCGCCAAGAGCAAGAGAACTCACCAGATGTTGTCACTGGTATGATCCAGTCTTTGACTTTACTGTTTATGCTTTGCTAAACCCAGGAGCGAGTTTATCTTTTGTAAATCCATATGTTGCTATGAATTTTGATATTATTCCTGAGCAACTTAGTGAATCATTCAGTATTTCTACACCTGTTGGTGAGTCTATTCTAGCAGAGAAATCCTATTATGATTGTCCCATTTTCGTCAATCACAAGAGTACCATGGCTGATTTAATTAAGTTAGACATGGTAGATTTTGATTCATTCTTGGTATGGACTGGCTTCATGCCTGTTATGCCTCAGTTGATTGTAGAACTCGAGTTGTCAAGTTTTAGTTTCCAAATGAGCCAGTCTTAGAGTGGAAAAGTAGTTCAGCATTGCCTAAAGGTCATTTCATTTCGTACCTTAAGGCGAGAAAGTTTCTAAGGGTTGTATCTATCACTTAGTCCGAGTTAATGACTCTAGTGTTGAGATACCTCCCATTCAGTCAGTTCCTATAGTAAAAGAGTTTCCAGAAGTCTTTTCGGATGATCTTCTTGGAGTCCCTCCTAAGAGAGAGATAGACTTCAGTATGGACCTTCTTTCAGATACTCGTCCTATATCTATTCCGCCATATAGAATGGCACTAGCAGAGTTTAAAAAGCTTAAAGATCAGTTGAAATATCTTTTAGAGAAAGGTTTCATTCAACCAAGTGTCTTACCTTAAGGTGCACCAGTCTTATTTGTGAGAAAGAAAGATGGTTCCCTTAGGATATGTATAAATTACCGCCAGTTGAACAAGGTTACCATCAAGAATAAGTATCCTCTTTCGAGAATTGATAATCTTTTCAATCAGCTTCAGGGTGCTTCTTATTTTTCTAAAATAGACCTCAGATCTGGCTACCATCAGTTGAAAGTAAGGGAATGTGATATTGCAAAGACAACATTCAGAACTCGTTATGGTCATTATGAGTTTCTGGTCATATCGTTCAATTTAACTAATACACCAGCAGCGTTCATGGACCTTATGAATAGAGTCTTCAAACCTTATTTAGATATGTTTGTTATCGTCTTCATTGTTGACATACTAATCTATTCAAGGAATGAAGAAGATCATACTAGCCATCTCAGAATAGTTCTTCAGACTTTGAAAGATAAGGAGTTGTATGCTAGGTTCGCGAAATGTGAATTTTGGCTTAAGTCTGTGGCATTCTTGGGCCACATAGTTTCCGGTGATGGAATTAGAGTTGATACTCAGAAATAGAGGCAGAGTTTGCCTAGACCCACATCTTCAACTGATATTAGGAGTTTTTGGGTTTGGCTGGATACTATAGAAGGTTCGTAGAAGGGTTCTCGTCTATTTTGTCCCCTTTGACCAAGTGACTCAGAAGACAGTGAAGTTTTAATGGTCTGAATTAGAGACAAGTAATTAGAATATTAACAAAACTAGATTAATTAGACTTCATGTAATTCATTTGAGATAATAAGTTAAACCAACTTAATAAATTAAACATGAAAATCAATTTTAATTAATTAGCTAACCCTTTTTGCAAAGATGACCAAGTGGGTATACATATACATATATACATATATACATATATACATATATATACATATATATATGTGTATATATATATATACATAAATATACATATATATATGTGTATATATATATATATATATATATATATATATATATATATATATATATATATATATATATATATATATATATATATATATATATATATATATATATATATATATATATATATATATATATATATATATATTAATTGAAAGAGTTTAGACTAACATTTTTAAAAGTTTATTTGAGAAACATAATTTAACTTAAAAAGAACAATTAAAATAAACCACACAAAGGAAATAGCTCGTCTTGTAGGGGATTTAATTAAGTTAATTAATAATCATAAAATTAGAGTTAAATAACAAATGATGAATAAAGACAAGTAATAAATAAAGAGAGGGAGAGAAGTGTTTGGGCCTTTTGGCAAATTTGGGCCAAATCAGCCCCCTTTCCTTTGTTGAACCTATTGTATACACTAAGCGTATATTATCGTATACAGGTCGTCTCTTGGTCCTTTTAATGTATATTGAACCGTATACCAAATGTAGGCAACCCATTTCACCCCCTGCAACCTGCATTTCAATTTTTGGCCTTGTATTTGTATTTCTTGGCTGTACACCAGCGTATACAGTGTGTATATCACTGTATATCAGCTGCGTTTTAGTTGGTTTTCGACTTTCCAAAGCATAGAGATTAATCTCCAATATTATTTTACCGCTTTCAACCTATACACCATATTTGCTGACCCGATTGACTCAATATAGAGGGTTTGAGCCTTTATGGCTCCCTCTCGAAATGCGGGGGAAGAAAAATAGGAGTTCACGGGGAACTCGGATAGATTTCCATGCAACGACAAAGGAATAGAGATTAGTATATTAAAAGAAAGAAGAGAAAGGAGCTGCAACATTTTTACGCAACAAACAATGTCAAAATGATGACTTAACCGGCATCAAATAAAAATAAGATAAGGAGGCATTGCCATGACATATTGGGAAGCAAATACGGGACAAATAAATTTTATCATAAATTAAAAAAAAAAGAAAATTTCCAGCACAAAAGAAAGTAGGCACCATACAAGTATATCATATATACTAACTAAGGGTAATATCATAAGATTATCCTAAGCATGACAAATATCCCCTTTCTTTTTCTTGGCCACAATCCGTGTTCGATTGACACTATTAGTGTTAAAAGAGGGAAGAGCTAATCATTTGTTTACAAGCACGATCAACTAAACGGACTAACATGGTGAAGATAACGACCCTCAAATAAAAATGAGACCATTGATTCACTTCTTCCTGAACAAAATGAACAGACCCACTTCATAAAAAAAAAGGACTTACTACTTCAAAGAAATCTAAACAACTAGATGCTGCGATATTTTAGCTCCCACATACTTTCCCAACTCACTATCAATTTAGAAAATAAAAACTAGCACACACATAGAACACAGACATGAACATATTTTGGTAAGAAAATAGTAAACAGAGTAGAGTCGTCGAAATTTTCGACACACAGATACCAAAATGACAACATTTGGATGACAAAACAGGTTACACTAACTGTCTGAACATTCCGCCACTTAAAGGCTCACAATGAACAATCCAAGCAGAATAGAATAACAAAGTGCTATTCCAAGAACGAAAACAAACCACGTCGGAGTTAAGAAAATAAATCCATAGCATTTCGACCTATTGCACATATCACCTCATCGTTCTTCGATTTAAATAAGCGACAGAAAGGTGGATGAGTAGAAAGGAACGAACTTCTTTTGGAGCAGCGAACAGAGACTGTGGGCAGAGACGATAAGCTTCCACCACAAACTTTGAGAGCTCCGACGAGCAGCAAGAATGTCTCGGAAAAAAGAGATCAGCGCCGGAATACACCCTATAATACTTGATTTCTTAAGACTGTATTTGCTTAGAAAAAAAAACTAGGTATGTTTTACTTTTTCTTGACTCAAAATTTCCTAACCAAAAAAAAATCTCCAATCCCCCCTTTACAATGAATAAGAGTAAAATATATATAGGAGAGTGCTAGGGTTCCAAATCTTTTTGGGAGGGAAAAGGGATGAAATCGGATTCAAGGCCCATTTCAAAATCAAAAATCTTTCACCCTTTCGGAGAGACATCTTTTTCTAAGAAATTCGCCCCATTCCGAAAGAGGAAAGGGGGGGTAGACGCTTGGGATCGATTCATCCGTCCTTGGGAGCGACGTGTCTCGATCTCACGCTACAAGAACGGAAACGCGTGTTGCTCTCGCTGCTGTGACAGAGAAGAACGTTGGAGAAGCAAATAAAAAAAAATTGCAGAATGCTGCCTGTTGTGTTGACGCCGTGTATCTGCCACTGCTTTCCGTCTATTGGCATTGACGTTGTTGGTTGTTGTAGTTCGAATATTCCGTGTTGATTCTTTTGGAATCGCCTCTTATTGTGAGGACGCCGTGTACTGTTGTTTCTCTGTCGGTCTATGTGAGCGTTTGGAACTGTTGTCGCTTTGGGAAATGGTTGTTGGCGTGTTGGACTGCTGTGCACAGCTCCTGTACGCTGGAAAATTTTCTTATGAGGGAAAAGAGAAGTGGGACGGGTTTGAAGGGAAAAGGGATGGGTTGGGTCGGTGTATGCTGTTGGAAATTGTTGCATTGAGGGGAATAAAGGGGGATGGGTCTGGTAAAGGAGTGGAAAAGAATTGGGAAAAAAAAGGTGGGCTGGAAATTTATAAGTAAGGTCCAAATTTGGTCTCAAAGGATTGAAATTGGGATTATAGAAGTGAAGTGCATTAAGAATATTATGTAAAGAATTTGGCTAAAATTTAAATGAGGTGAATTAATATAATCAACTAACGAACTTCCTAATTTCAATGAAATAAAATAATAAATTTAACTAGGCTAAATTATTCAAAACTAAACTAGTTTAATAAAATATCTAAGTAAGAAATAAAATCTTTTGAGATGATTTTCAAATATCCATAATATATACTAATTATACACATAATTATGTAAAACATGAATATTATCTAAAAATTATAAAAAGTGACGAAACTATTTAAAATAACTAGCACACTATATTATATATTTTTTTTTGAAATTTTATAAAACTAATATTTTGAATCGTTTGAAATTGAAGAAGCTCGAAAGGATTAATTTATATTGTGGAGGTCCAAAATTGGGTGTCAACAGACCCACATCTTCAACTGATATTACGAGTTTTTGGGTTTGGCTGGATACTATAGAAGGTTCGTAGAAGGGTTCTCGTCTATTTTGTCCCCTTTGACCAAGTGACTCAGAAGACAGTGAAGTTTTAATGGTCTGAATCCTGTTAGAAAAGCTTTCAGGAATTGGAAAAAGGTTGACTATTACCCCATTATTGACCATACCAGAAGGTACAAGGCTTTGTGGTACATTGTGATACATTTAGAGTTTGTTTGGGTTGTGTACTAATGCAGAATGGCAACGTTATAGCTTATGCCTCTAGACAATTGAAAGTTTATGAGAAGAATTACCCAACCCATGACTTAGAGTTAGCTGCTATAGTGTTTGCTTTGAAAATATGGCGTCATTACTATGGTGTTCATGTTGATGTATTTGCTAATCACAAGAATCATCAATATGTGTTCACTCAGAAAGAGTTTAATCTCAAACAGAGAAGGTGGTTAGAATTACTCAAGGATTACAACATGAGTATTATTTACCGCTCAAGTAAGGCTAATGTTGTTGTTGATGCCTTAAGCAAGTTATCTATGGGTAGTACCACTCATGTTGAGGAAGAAAAGAGAGAGTTAGCAAAATATGTGCATAGATTTGCACGCCTGTGAGTCAGACTTATGGATTCCATAGAAGGAGGAGTAGTGGTGATAAATAGGGCTGAATCATCATTAGTGTCAGAAGTAAAAGGAAAGCAAGACCAAGACCTTATTTTGCTTGAATTAAAGGCAAATGTTCATAAGTAAAAAGTATTAGCTTTTGAACAAGGGGGAGATGGCGTACTGAGATATCAAGGTAGATTGTTTGTACCAATGGTGGATAGACTCCAAAAGAGGATCATGGAGGAGGCTCTTAACTCCATATATTCCATTTATCCGGGTTCCACAAAGATGTATCCTGATTTGAAAGAGGTGTATTAGTGGAATACTATGAACAAGGGCATTGCAGAATTTATTGCTAAGTGCCCAAATTACCAACAAGTTAAAGTAGAGCACCAAAGGCCCGGTGGTTTGGCTCAAAATATAGAACTTCTAGAATAGAAGTAGGAGATGATTAATATGGACTTCATCATAGGTTTACCAAGGTCTCGCAGGCAGCATGATTCTATTTAGGTGATTGTTGATAAAATGACAAAATCAGCCTATTTTTTATCGGTAAAGACTACTCATTCGACAGAAAATTATGTTAAGTTGTATCTTCAAGAGGTGGTAAGAATTCATGGGGTTTCGGTCTTCATTATTTCAGACAAAGGTGCTCAATTTACTACATAGTTTTTGAAGTCATTCCAGAAAGGTTTGGGTTCAAAGGTGAACCTGAGTACTATTTTTCATCCTCAGAAGAATGGTCAAGCAGAGCGCACTATTCAGACCTTAGAGGATATGTTGAGGGCCTGTGTGATTGATTTCAAAGGTAATTGAGATGATCACCTACCACTTATTGAATTTGCATACAATAATAGTTACCACTCTAGCATCCAGATAGCCCCATATAAAGCTCTTTATGGGAGAAGATGCAAATCTCCTGTTGGATGATTTGAAGTTGGTGAAGCAGGGTTGATAGGACCAAATTTAGTTCATCAAGCTATGGAGAAGGTGAAAGTGATTCAAGAGAGGTTGAAAATGGCACAGAGTCATCAGAAATCCTACACTGATGTTAGGAGAAGGGAGTTAGAGTTTGAAGTAGCTGATTGGGTGTATCTAAAAGTCTCACCCATGAAGGGTGCTATGAGGTTTGGTCAGAAGTGGAAACTTAGTCCCCGTTATATTGGACCTTATCGAATATCCAAGAGGATTGGCAATGTAGCCTATGAGTTGGAGCTACCACAAGAGTTAGCCGCGGTTCATCCGTATTTCACATCTCCATGTTGAAGAAGTACATGGGCGATCCTTCATTGATCATACCAACTGAAAATATTGGGATCAAGGATAGCTTATCTTATGAGGAGATTCCTGTTCAAATTATAGATCACCAAGTTCGCAAGTTGAGAACAAAAAAGGTAACATCAGTCAAAGTCCTTTGAAGGAATTGATTTGTTGAGGAATCTACTTGGGAAGCTGAAGAGGACATGAATTAGAGATATCCACATCTCTTTGAGTTCGGAGAAAATGCAGACCAAGGTACTAATTCTTTTCTTAGTACTCTTTAAATTATGAGTGAGCATGTTGTTTTTTTGATTTTGTTGTTGGATGTTTGAAATAGATGTTACACTCATATCTTAGTAAGAGTAATCTCATTCGAGGACGAATGCTCCCAAGGGGGAGATATTGTAACATTCCACAAATTGAAATAACTAGGAAGAAGCCAATAATTGGAAATAGTCATTTTTTGAAAGAATGAAAATCTGAAAATTTTGTTAAGTTAGAATAAGTTGAGTTTTGGTCAACTTCAAACGGTCATAACTTCTAGCTCAAAATGATTTAGGTGTACTTCCAGATATGGTAGGAAATCTCTTGGAATGATCTTTCCAACACTGCTGAGTTTGCGTGATTCCAAGTTCGTTTGAGTGAGTTATGCCCTTTGGAAGTTGGGTTGTTGGAATTACGAAAGTCCAATCCAAATTTTTAAAGGGTAGTTTGGTCTTTTCCTTGCCCAATTATATTATTTCATTTTTGGTAATTAAGTTAGGGTCTAATCAAAATTAGATTAGTTTACGCTTTTACCAAAATACACTAGGGCTTGGAGAAGAGGAGAAAAGAGGAGAAAGGAGAATAACGTTCAAGATTTGTCGATTTCATCAAGGATAGCTTGTGGATTTCGTCGGGGGTGATCCCTAAATGGTTTGTGAGATCACAAAGCATTGCGTTAGTTCACCCACATGCCAATCATGATTTATTTCAGCGAATTTAAGTTCTTGAAAGCTTAGAAATTGAGTTCTTGATGGGTGTTGAAGTTCTATTAAATTCTTGATTCATTGAAATCATTGAGGAGTTGTTTGATCCAAATACGTGATTTTTGGATTGATTTTGAGTAGAATCTGATGTACTTTGAACATATAACCGATTCTAAGTGTTTGGGGAAAGAACCCATGGAGTCAAGAGGATTTAGAGCTGGAAAACGAAGAAGAAATTTCGTCGGTCAAAATTTGGCAGTGCCTCCGCATCACAGAGTTAGTCCCCAGTTTTGGGAAAAGTCGTTTCGCATCGTGGAGCGGTCATGGAGCTTTCTTCCTTAAAAGTAATTTTCGAAACAAAATTTTAATTCTTCTCCGCGTCGCGGACCCATCCTCAAACAGTGAAATTTTGATATTTTCTTATGTTTAGCTATCTAAAATCATTCTTAAACATCATGAGATCTTTCCTATCACTAATCACAATCCTTGAATCTATAATTCAATTCAAGGAAAGTTAAGAGTCAAGTTAGAAGTTAAGAAGCAAGTCCAGAGAAGTTATTTAAAGTTTTCAAAAGTCTTTCACAAACGTTTTAACTTTGTTTTAAGACTTAAGTATTAAGTTAAGCAAAGAGTAAAGATTTGAAGTTCATTTCTTCAAAGAAGTATATGGGGACTATGTATTCCCAAAGAGTTTAAAATGTTTTCATATTTGAGCAAGAAAAGGAACATCGATTCCAAGAGAGCTTTTAAGCTAAGTTTTTGAGTAATTATCTCAAATCAAATAAAGAAGTTTGTTTTAAAAACATATGAGCTAAGTATATTTTGGGAGTAGTATTGAGCACCGATATGGGGATGCGAGTTCATATTAACTCAAGTCTCCATAAACCATGTAACTATCATGGGTAGTAAAGGATCATACTTCTTAGATGACTCTTTAAGATACCTTTAGCATAAGCTAGTGGATCCACTAAGTTAAGCATTCTATATGAAGGCAAATTATAGGACAGTTCTGGAAGCGTGGGCAAGACCTTGTATCACCACTTAGGCTTATAGTAGTGGTTGTCAATTAGAGAATCTCCCACAAAAACTATATTACTTTATTATATGAGTAAAGTTGAGTTTGTTATTACATTTTCTTTAACGAACTAAGTTGTTTTCCACTGTTTTACAAGCTTTCTATATATTGCATATGTTTATTGTATTATATTGAGTCAAGTTATTCAGTAGTTGAGTAAAGTTAAGTGTTCCTTTCATATTCTTTCAAGCTTAACTTGTGTTTAGCATTCTAACTCGCATATTCGTACATTCAATGTACTGATGCCAGTTGTCCTGCATCTTATTATGATACAAACACAGGTAACCAGGATCAGCATCTAGTGCCTCGTTGATCCAATTTGACCACTCAGAGTCTTATGGTGAGCCTCTTTGCTTTCGGAGGATCCCTCTTTATTGCTTTCAGTTTTACTATTAGTTCATTAGGAAGTCGTAGGCCTGTCCCAACATCCATCTCAGTTGTTTAGAGGCTTGATAGACAGATAGTCAGTTAGTTAAATTCATTTGTCACTACTTTATTATTGGCTTATGTTTTTTAGACTTGAGGTTGCCATTTTGGCTAAGTTTGAATGTTTACTTAAAGACATTTTAAGTTATTTTATAAGTTCCTTTTTAGACTACTTCTTGTGTTAAAGTCTTCCGCTGAGTAAGTAAGCCTGGCCAAGGGTTCACTTGGGGCCAGTAATAGTTTTTGAGTGTCAGCCACGTCCGGGGTGTAGGCTCGAGGTGTGACATACAGGCTGCTAGTCCACACGTTAATGGTGATTATGCTGCTACAACTGATATACTCTTTGATAAAGAGAGTACTATTGACCTTTGAGGCGCAGGATCAGATGTTGAGGAACTGGTTAAAAGTGATGATCTCTACAGTAATATTGAAACTCCGGCTAGAGATTTTAGATCTGCTAGTGACAGTGAGGAACAGGTTGCACTTACAGGTCTAGTCAATAAGCATCATCAAACAACTATTTTAGTTGATGTACTAGTTGACCATCAATTTGATAATGCTACACTCCAGTCAACTACTTTGGTTGATGTACCAATTAAGGTACTTCTTGCATGCACCACAGGGACATCATATGATCACCAGGCACAAGGCAAAAGAACACCACTTATCACTTGTTGCCTGCATCAGCACAGAAATTTTAAGAGAACCAAGCATACTAAGGAAGCACTAAGGTCACCTCATTGGCTTGCAGCAATGCAGGAAGAAATTGATGTGTTACATACTAACAAGACATAGATTTTGGTGCCCAAATCCCCTAGTATAAACTTGGTTAGCTCCAAATGGGTGTTCAAGACAAAATTGAAAGCTGATAGAATAGTAGATAGGTACAAGGCCAGACTTAAGGCCAGGGGATTCTTGCAGCTTGAAGGGATAGATTTTGAAGAAACATTTAATCTTGTGGTTAAAGCCATGACTATTAGGGTGGTTCTATCCATTGTTGTCAATTCAAAGTGGGAAATTAGACAACTAGATGTCAAAAATGCCTTTTCTCCATGGCTTCTTACAAGAGGAGGTGTACATGAGTCAATCCCTTGGTTTTATTGATCCTTAGTATCCCCAGCATGTGTGTCTACTTAAAAATGCATTGTATGGTCTTAAACAAGCACTAAGGGCCTGATTTTATAGGTTCAACATGCATTTTTTACACCTTGGTTACATTTGTGGTAAGGCTGACCCCTCCTTATTTACTTTGCAAACTCACAAAGGAAAAATATTTCTCTTGTTATATGTGGATGATATTATTGTCACAGGAAGTAATCCATCACATGTCTCAGAGTTGGTTTTACAACTTCGAAAGGAGTTTGCTATGAAAGATCTTGGCCTTTTACACTTCTTTCTAGGAATTGAGGTGAAGTATTTCGAAGGAGGAATTCACTAAAGTCAAAGTAAGTAAGATGCTAAGCTGCTGGCCTAGACAAAGATGACTTTGCCAAAGGCCGTAGCCACTCTTTTGGCTTAAAAGCATGGTTTGCATAAAGCTATGGGAAGTTTTGTCGATGCCTCCTTGTACAGAATGATAATAGGAAGCCTTCAATATTTGACCCTCACAAGACCTGATATCACCCATGCTGTGAATTTAGCAAGCCAGTTTATGCAAAGCCCAAATGTTAAACGTCTTCAAGGTGGGTAGGATTCTTAGTACATCAAAGGTACTCTACACTTTGGACTTAGAATTATTTCACAAGCACCATGTAGGTTGTATGGATACTCAGATGTTGATTGGGAATGTTGTACCACCACTAAGAGATCAACTACAGGCTATAGCATCTACCTAGGTGCAAATTGTATTTCTTGGACCCCCAAGAAATAGTCCACAGTAGCCTGATCGAGTGCTGAAGCTGAGTATAGATCACTAGCCTTCACTGCCGCAGAGATGACTTGGATCATGTATTCACTTTATGACCTTGGAGTGTTTCTTTGATTTGTTCCTACGTTGTATTATGATAACATGAGTTCCTTGTACATGAAGGTTAATCCAGTTATGCATGGTAGAACCAACCATGTTGAAATGGACTATCATTTTGTTCATGAGGAAGTGGCTAGAGGACAACTTCTTACTCAGTTTGTGAAGTCTAAGGATCAGCTAGTTGATATATACATACCAAAGCCTTAATGAAGCAGGGTTTTTTTAGGTTTCGTAGCAACCTAGGAGTTACAATTCCTCTACTCATTAGCTTGAGAGGAAGTGTTGAAGGAAGCCTGAAGACAAATGGAATATGTCGAAGGAACAAAACCATCGAAGCAGGCTGACGAGTTAGAATTAGAGTCATACTAGGACTCAACTACTAAATCCTAAATTATGTACGACTAAGCTATTGGATCGTGTAGGAGGTTAAAGTCGACTAAGACATCATGTATATAATATATTTGTGTTGTAGTAGGATTCCTAGTACAGCTAGAATAGGACTCTTCTCCTATATATGGAGCTTGTATCTCAACATTATTTTTTATCAATATAATCCTTGATTTCTCCATACTTACGTGAGATTTCTACAGTCAACACTTTGACCTTTCGTGAATGTGGGGTTCTCATCCCTTCCCTCTGAGAACGCAGAGTGTTGCACCAAAACACATAAAAACCAACCAACTCAAAATCATCAAAAGGAACCTCGGGATTCATTCGTAACTTCTTAAACACAAACTCCATATGTAAATCAATTATACTCGACATTCCGGACTCAATATATTGTCAAAATACGAATCCTAGGTCTCCTTGACCCAACATCCGTGAAAATCACAAGAAACTAACTCAACACCTAAAAAGACTAAAACAAACTCGAGACCTCACAAAAATCAACCAAGACCTAAAATCATCCCCTGAATCAAACGAAACTCTCAAAATTCCAATTCGAGCATTTGAACCCTAAATGTTGACCAAAGTCAATCCAAAGGCCAAAAATTCCACAATTTCACAACTTAGGACCTCAAATCCTCAAAAAGACTCATAAACTGAAACAGAAAACTCTCACGAATCATATTTCACATTTCGGGACAAATGGAATTGACAGAGCCTCATTCCAACACTTGAAACTCTTAAAGACACCGAAAATCACTTTCTTAAAAACTTAGCCTTTCAAACTCAAACCTTACCTAAAATTTCAACTTTTAACTCAAAGTTCAAAACCAACTTCTCAAATGCAATCAAAAATTATTCGAGACCAACAATGGGAGGGACAAAATAGATTCCATGGAAAACCAAAAAATGACCGACCGCTTCATCACATTTTTTGCGGTGTCTAGCTTTGGAAATCTTTTCGAAGTGGTAGTGAGATCATGTTCCCATATCACCATTAGTTTCATCCTTTATTTTCAGTCTTTGTTTATTTTTTGAGACTTGTGATGAGCTGTATACTCTAAAGTTGTGTTAGATGTTTTTTATACTTATGTTACCAGGTTTTGAGATATTCTTTGTTGTGTTTTTTTTATCGTTTGTGGCCTAACTTCCCTTCGGGAGTCTCGTATGTATGCTAGTTTTAGCTTACACACCATTTTGGGAGTTATCGAGGTGTGTGTCATTATTACCTCAACTTTTGGGCTGTGACAACAGCGGTGCAAGTTAAGAATTTCATGGGTTAAGCTCAACCCGCCCCATTGCCATCCATAGTTTCACTAGAAAAAAGTTGGAACTTTTTAATTACAAAACTATGGAATTTGATATTACAAAATTTGAATAGAGTGCTAGTGAATGACTACAATTCAGATGCCCAACAACAAGAAGCAGGGGCAGAGCTACAAATATAGGTATATATTTGATAATGCCAAAAAATTGTATGGTATATATAGGTCAAATTCTGGGTATAAGCGATATGTATTTGATGTTGAACACCTTGACATAAACTTTTCCTTTGGTGCAATGGCTAAGGATGTTCATTCAACCTTACAATTCCAGGTTTGAACCTTGTTGACTGCACTACATTTTTTTGTTTTATTTTGAGAGCAGTCACAACCAGGGGCGGATCTATAGGTACCCGTGGGAGTGCCACGACACCTATTGATCTCGGAAAAAACTTTATATATATATATATATATATAAGAAAATTAATATATATTTTCTTTGCCACCCACTAAACAATATGGTGAACAGTTCAATTGGCAACGCAAGCAATTTGCCACACAGGCAGCGCGTGTTCGAACCTCATTGGCAGCATTATTTTTGGAAGCTTTTTCTTTTCTTTTTTTCTTTTCTTTTTTGTAATTTTATTAATGTGTGAAGGTATTTTTTTCTTTCCATTCATTCTTATTTATTTACTAGTATTCTTTATTAATTCAAATTGACTCCTATTCACCATAATTAATTCTTAAGTTCTTTTACTTTCTCTTTCACTAATTATTAATCTCTTGATATGCGCGTCGCGAGCTTATTCTTTATCAATTAATGAGAACTGAATTATGAAAGTGACATATATATTATTAAGAATATATTTAAATAGTAGTGTTAAAAAAATATAAGTTTTAAAAATAATGAATATTATTATTAGAGTTCTTTTAATTTGGAGGTTCTTTCGATCTTCACCAACGTTATTGCTAAGTAAGATGACTAGATTGAAACTAAAATTTATATTCTCTTTGTTATATATTTGCAACAACACATAAAGTCAATGAAATATGAATATATTAAGTTAACACTATTAGATAGTTTATACAAACTGAAATTTTAGTGTGAAAAATTTCTTTTTTTAATTTCCCTCAAAGTTTCAACAAATAAGGCCACTAATTCCTAAAAAGAAACAAAAATTGAATTGTTTAGTTAGCTCTAATCTCATAATATCTAAAAGAAAACATTACTAACATGGATGTTTGATCTATTTGCTATAAAAAAAAAAAAAACTTGATTATAACCCAATATTAAAGAACCGACCCGCTTATCTTACTTGAACAATGTGACACCCACGACCTCCAAATCCTAAATCCGCCTTTGGTCACAACATTACACTTGTATACACATCATTATTCTTACATCAAACAAATACATTTATTAATTTTAATTTAGTTGAAATTTTTAAATGTTTCTCAAGTTTCTTAAATCTTATTATTATAATGAAAAAAATAACATATTTAGTTGTTTATATAGATACCAATACCTTAGTTTTTCTTTAAGTTTTTTCTCCCTAATTTACTCATGCAAATTAATATAAATGTTGCTAAAACTAAAAATTACCATATTTTGAGAGAAAAATGCCAAATAAAAGAAAACAGCCTTAAAAAACACCGAAAAAATTACCTTCAATAAAAAGAATGCACAAAAATATTCTTTTAAAAACATTGAAATATGTTTGAGACGAGGGAAATAAATGCCATATTACTACTATTTTCTTATTTGAAGGCAATTTTCCTTTTAATTTTCTTCCTATTAAATTTTCTTAAATTATATTTCCTAGCATGATGCTTTTGTGTACGTTTATATTTTTCTAGTCTATAATATGGTAATTTTCATTTTAAATAATATTTTTAATATTGATGCAATTAAAACAGAAGGAAAAAAAAAGGAAAAAATTGAAGGAGTGACATCTATATAAACAATAGAGAATATGCAAGAAATTAAGTGCCATCTTTCACAAAGTTAAAGTAAGTTCCTTCACTTTGTGTGATTTGTTTTTCTTAAGAACATATTAATAACGTTGGTCTTCTTTGTTCTTTATTTAACTTCTTGTTATATAAAGAAGTTTATAGTATTTTCATGGACAAAATAAATATATTTTGGCTTAGTTGTGTAGTATAGAAATTTTTAAAGTATTTTGGTTTAGGTGATTTATTTAATTATGTTAATATTGCAGTATTGGTTGCCGTTTGACATATATATCAAAAGCAAGAATGTCTTCATCAAGAAACAATAACGAGAAGTTGAAGTTGAAGGATAAGTTGGATGAGGTAAGAGAACAGATACAAGAACGAACAAACTACATTAAGCAGCTTGACCAGGTACAAGAAAACCATGGATATGATTCGAGGAGAGATAGATTTGATGCCTCAAACCAAATCAATGGATTGAAGGATAAAGAGACCAAACTCGAAGACAAATCGATAAAAAAGGGTTTTAGTTACTACAATTTTTTAGACCCGAAGTAATAGATGTTGGGATTTAGGACCTCAAATTTTATATTCTAGTCATTAGCTAGTTATTTTTTTTCTCCTTTCTAGATATTAAAATAAAGGCAGGTGTTCTTTATTAAAATTTTGGAGATCTCATTAATAATACGCAAATTATTTAGACAAATATTCCAAGTAGGCTAGAAGAGATCATATTTTATTCTTGCATATTGGTGAAGTTGGATGTCACATTTATCTAAGTTTAAACCATCAGTTTCATAATACGAAACAAACAAAAAGTATACAAAATAAAAGAATCCATAGATAATAATATGAATCTACACAAACGATATTTAAATAAGCGATACATAAATCACATTCTACAAATGCATTTATTCGTCAATGTGCTTGAAATTGCTACTTCCAAAATTTTCATGTTGGTTGTTCATGTAGTCTATAGATTATGACGTAGTGATTATGACGAAATATATTTGAGTTTGATAGTACGAGAATAACCTATTAATTAATGTAAATTATCTATATATTTTGATCCAAACAAATTTTGGACAAGTTATTGATTGAGAGAAGTCATTTTAATAAAAAAGACAGGGGAGATCTATTAACAAAAATATTCATATAGTTTAGCTCATCTACTATTTATTTTTCGTGTGTTTGAGATATGAAGAATTTGATCACAGGAAAGATGAAAAAAATAAAGACTCCATATTTCTTCAAAATTTGAATTCAATCCACATCCCTTTCTGACTAACTCAATATATACAATATAATACTTTCTCATATTTTTCTTACACTCTTTCTCATATCTCTTGTTCTTTACTACACAAAGAAAGATCACTATTTATAGGTGATGAACTCTTGCTCTTTTGCAATTTTCGCTTTTGATAACACTGATGAATGGTGTAGTTTTTGAAGAGTTCAACAGAGGAAGAAGATCATTTATTAGAAGAGAAAAGATCTTAAAAGCAGTCTTATTCAAGATGAGTTACAAGAGGAAAGATCTATGGTATTTATAGAATAGATGCACTAACCTCTTTCTAACTAACTCAACTACTTAACTACTTAATTGTTAAGATATATTTAACACTTTATAACTAACATTACTTGTAGTTGTATCTATCTGTTATCCTCAACACTCCTCCTCAAACTTGGTGTTCTGAAGATGTTGAAAACACCATGTTTGGAAATGAGATACTCATGTTGCACTCATTTTAGGTTCTTGGTTAGTGCATCGACAGGTTGCTCAGAAGTTGGAATGTACATTGTCTTCATTAGGCCTTGTTGGATTTTATCCCTTACAAAATAACAGTCTATTTCGATATGTTTTGTACGTTCATGATATACAGGATTGACATCTATTTGTAAAGTTGCTTTGCTATCACTGTATATATTGACAGGTAGATGAAGTTGTATATCAATATCCTTAATTAATTCAATAAGCCATGTAAGCTCTGCAACTGTAGATGTTAGGCTCCTATATTCAGCTTCTGCTGAGCTCCTGGATACTGTGGGCTGTTTGTTTGATTTCCATAATATCAAAGACTCCCCTAGTTTTATCATGAAATCTGTAACTGATTTTTTTGATACACAACATGATGCCCAGTCTGCATCACAATAGGCTGTAAGTGTATCACCTTGTTGCTGGATAACAATAATCCTTGTCCTGAATTATTTTTTATATACGTGATAATTCTTAAGGCAACATTCATATGAGATCTTTTTGGTGCTTGCATGAATTGACTCAGGGTCTGTATGTTGTAGGATATGTCAGGCCTAGTTATTGTAAGGTACAACAATTTTTCTATGATTCTCTGATATGTACCTTGATCAGTCAATAAATCATCATCATCTTTTGCTCCTCCTTCTGTGTGTTGATCATACTCTTGAGTTGTCAGCTTAGTGATTATGTCCATAAGAGTATTTGTTGGTTTGGCTGCACTCCAGCTTCAAATATGAGTTCAAGTGCATACTTCCTTTGGTGCATAACAGTGCCTAGGAAGTACTTGAGTTCGCCTAGATCTTTCATCTTAAATGCCTTGTGTAGACTAGTCTTGGTTTCTATGATCTGTTGTAGATTATCACCTGTAATAAGAATATCATCTACATAAATCAATACTATAATCATACCAGCTTCTGTTTTCCTTGTGAATAATGAGTGAACATACTGACTTTGTTGAAACTGACATGTAATCAGAGCCTCAGACAATTTAGCATTCCATTGTCTTGGTGCTTGTTTAAGTCCATACAAGGATTTAGAGAGCCTGCATACTTGTTTACACCCACCTGGCTCTTGAATCCTTGTGGAAGATCCATGTAGGTCTTCTTGTAGGAATGCATTATATACATCTATTTGATGGATATGCTACTGTTTGGCTGCTGCTATTGCAAGCACTATTCTAAGTGTTACCATCTTCACTACATGAATGAAGAGTCGTTTCTTGGTAATCAATACCCTCTGTCTGATTATACCCTTTGGCAACTAGTTTTGCCTTGAATCTCTCTACGTCTCCTGTAGCTTTGTATTTGATTTTGTAAATCTATTTGCAACCTATAGGTTTCTTCCCTTCAGTGGTGCAATTGTCCATGTATGATTATTTTCCAATGCTTCTATCTCAGTTTGCATTGCTTCAACCCACCTTGGATCCTTCACTGCTTCTTGCATAGGTTGTAGGCTCTACATCATTAGAAAATGTAGACAGATAAGCTTGATATTTAGGAGATATGAAATCATAGGAGATGTATTTAGGCATAAGGCACATTAGTATGAACATTCAGAGACACAAAATTCTTCATCCATCCTGGTGGATGTGTTCCTCTAGTGGATTTTCTAAGTAGTATTGTAGATTGAACTGGCTCCACAACACTTGTTGTTAGTTTCACCACCTGTAGAATCATGTACATTGCCTTCAGTGTTAATAAGTTCACTTGAAACTTGTACTTTTGATGCTTCAGAATCCTCCAGTAATTGGTTGGTTGGTGCAGGAAACAATTGTGAAAATTGATCACTTGGTGACTCAAATGGAAATATGTTTTCTCTGAATGTAACATCCCTATTAACAAAAAACACTTTATTAGTTGGATCATATAGCACATAACCCTTTTGTGTTTCATAATAGCCCTTATGTATGGCATGTTTAGTCCTAGGCATACGCTTATCAGTTTCATGAACTATTTTAGCATAGCATAGACATCCTAGAACTCTCAGATGTATTAATGATGGCTTTCTTTTATATAGATTTTCATATGGTGAGATACCATTAAGAATAGAAAATGGAATCTATTAATCAAGTAAACTGCAGCTTTCAAACAATATCCCCAAAATCTAAGAGGCATTTTTTCCTAAAATCTTATGGCTCTAGTAATCTCTAGGATATGCGTATGTTTCCTCTATACAGTCCCATTTTGTTGAGGTATAGGAGCATGATTTTTGATGAACAATACCTAGACTGTTAAACAAATCACCACAGAGAGAATTAACAAACTCAGTTCCATATTCTGTTCTAATAGTATTTACTGACCTATTAAACTGAGTTTGTACATATTTCAGGAACTGCTTGATAACAATAGCTACATCAGATTTAAGTTTTAGTAATAATATCCAGGTTAGTTTGGAAAAATCATCAACAACAATTAAGAAAAATTTGTATCCATCACAAGTAGCAACATTATAGGGACCCCACAAATTCATATGAATCAAATCAAATTCATTTGAATTAATAGAAGTACTAAAAGGAAAAGGTATTCTAGTCTGCCTAGCACAAGGCCATACTGTACACTTGTCTACTACTTCAGTTACATGTTGTCTCTGACTAGGAAATAGTTTCAGTAGAGTCTTAGAGGTAACATGACCAAGCCTTAGATGTCATAGATGAACACTACTTTTATCCTGAGCAATGGAATTTCTTTAAAACTATCATTCAGATAAGTCACTTTCGACTTTCTTCACTCCATGCAACCTTTGATTGACTAAGAAGTATAATGCTTGTTTCTCTCTACCAATCTCCTTCACCTTTTCATTGTAAAGATCTTGAAAAACACAGAAGTCAGGAAAGAAAGTAGTTGAACATTGTAACTGCTTAGTTTCCTTTGAGACGGATAACAAGTTATATTTAAATTGAGGTGCATGATCAACATTTTGTAAAGTGCTTCTATTTGATATATTACTTGTACCAGTGCGAGTAACTAGTGAAGTGTCACCATTAGGTACGTATACTGGCTTAGGAATAGTATTATTTACTATAGACTCCTTATTTAGCAATTCAATCATAGAAGCCGTATGATTGGAAGCCCGTGTGTCAATGATCCAGTATTGTGGACCATTAGACACCATCAAGGCCCTGTTGTTACCTTGCATATTTACAACATTGACTGAGCATAGATTGTTTTGATTCTGATCCAGCATCCTGCAGATTAGATCATATTGTTCATTAGTGAATCTTGGAGGTTTAGCATAGCTTTCTGTTGTGTTCATATCCGGAGCATTATGAGCTTTCTCATACACCATTTGAGAAGGTTGAGCATCCCCTTCTTCTTGCTACTACATCATGAGACCTAGAACCTGTCCTCCTTTGTTTATTCTTGTGATCAACATTCTTTCTATAGTCATAACTTTTATTTTTCAAAGCTCCTCTTTGTTCATTATGCTTAGGATGACTAGGTGGATATCCCACTAATCTGTAGCAATCCCTCTTATAATTCCCTTTCAGCTTACAGTGGTCACATACCACATTTGGATTATAGTTTGGATTGTAGTTTCCTCTTCCTTTCTGATTTCCAACTCTTGTATACATAGCCATCACATCAGATACACCAGGAGCCATTCCCAATAACCCTACACTGCTTATACTTTGAGCAATTAACCTTTGATTCTCATCACTCACAACCATGACATAAGCCTGATTCACCATAGGCAGAGGATTCATGAGCAGTAGTTGACTTCTTGTTTGCGCATAGGAATCATTAAGTCCCATCAAGAACTGATATAACTTAAGTCTTTGAAGATATACTAAGAAATATTTTGACTTTTCACATTCACAAGCTGGAGAGGGTACCACAGATTCAAACTCATCCCATAGAGCTTTTAACCTTGAATAATGCACAGAGACTAGACTCCTTGAGTCAGAAAAGCTATTTCTTGATGAAGGTTAAACGTTCTTGATCCATCAATCTTGTGAAACCTTTCTTTTAAATCTTCCCATACATCACTAGCATTAGATACATATACTACTCCCCCAATCAAATTACTAGCAGCATCATTCATTAGCCAAGATAATACTATGTCATTAACCCTTTCCCATTTATTCCTCAACTCAATAAGAAATGATTCTTTTTTCCAAGTACCATCCACAAATCTAAACTTATTTCGACCTAGTAGAGCTATTCTCATAGCTTTATTCCACACAACATAATTTTCACTCCCAGTTAATTGAAAAGATATGATTGTAACACCACTTACATCAGACGCAGCAAGATAGACAGGATGGTTGTGATCTATTGGCGTTTGAATGGACAATATACTTTGAGAAATAACTGGAGTTGCAGCTGGATTGACAAACATTGATCCAAGTTCATTCCGACTTTCCATTTTCAGTGATTGATCATAGCTGATTCAATTCTTAAATCAATTTGAGAAAACTGCTTAGGATGCAAAAGAAACAGATGAAATTTGTGCTTCGAATGAAGATGTGAAACTGCTTTGAATGCAGATGAGAAAGATAAGATATGCAGGATTGTTTCCTGTTCTGCTACCATGAAGAGTTTAACAGAGGAAGAAGATCATTTATTAGAAGAGAAAAGATCTTAAAAGCAGTCTTATTCAAGATGCACTAAAACTCTTTCTAACTAACTTAATTACTTAACTGTTAAATATAACTAAAACTACTTGTAGATGTATCTATTTGTTATCCTCAACAGTTTTCAAAACACAAAGCATCCGATTCACTTCAACTTGAAATATTCTTACCTTTACATGAAGCATAGTAATATGTGAAAAATCACTAATATTAATAAATAAAAATCATTAAGAAACTATAATTACAAAAGTGTAATGAATTCATTGGCTAGAACATATGAGTGTTTACCTTAAATCAATAATATTGAATTTGTGTATACACGACCAGGGGCGGATTCATGTGGGTTCACCCAAACCCTCTCGGCAAAAAATTGCACTGTATATATAAGGTAAATTTTTTGTATTTATGGGATATATATATTTGGAACCCCCTTAAAGACAAAGAGAAATTGATAGCCCAGCAGTAGGTCCCCTTGAAATTAAGCTTCACGTTGGGGGTTTGAATCCTTGTGTTAGCATTTTATTTTTTTCTTTCTTAGTTTCAGTTCTTTATTATTTTTTTTTAGGTTCCATTTTTCACGTTTTTTTTTAATTTTATAAAACATGCTAAAAGTGTGGTTTTAAACTCAAATAAATTCAGGGGTCCGCCACTAAAACTATATACTGCTATTTCCTTGAAATTTTGTTTTGTTGGCTTATTTACACGTTTATATTTTTATTTTTTGAACCCCTAAACAAAAATCATGGATCCGCCATTGTACATGACTCAAGAACATGCAGATTGAGATGACCAAAGCAAGAAGATTGCACACTACAAAACATAAAAGATTTTTCCACAATTATTTAACAACAATAATTTAATTATAGGTATATTATATTTAACAACAATAATTAAATATGAGCAGTTACAACCAACATTCTATTTAAATATCGCTAAATTATATAGCGATTTTGGATGCAATAACATTAACTCAATTGCTACTAAATGTTCTTGAAGCAAGGTGTCCTATGTGATAATATAAAAAAATAACAAGTAAAGTGTCATGACCAAAATAGGGTTATGAGGGGAACCCATACTTGACCTTCTAGATGGGTGAACCAACAAATGCAAACCTCAACTTATATTAGTTATTCAACTTATGAATAACTATTGATTAGTTCAAATTTAACTATACATTTTAATCCGTGAAAATTTTGTATAATAAGTTATTATTCTATCTCCTTTTAATTTGTTTTAACTCGCACAAATTTAACCAAATTTGTCCATGAGTATTGTTTGTTTTAAAATAAATTAGACTCTTTTTGGTCTAAGAGAGACAAGAGTGTTATATCATTCTTTCAAGAACTTAAAATTTCTTCAATCTGAAATAAAAAGTTAGGCAGATCAGTTCTCAATCAATATGTGTGCTAGGGTAAACTAAATTCACTTTTACTTGAATAGCTAGAAGAAAAAAATAGAGTAAAGAACAACAAAACGAAAGGTAGTGATGGAAATATTAACTTCAACTCCTAGTAATAAATCTGTAAAAATCCTAAATCTAAACATTTTAGTAAACAATAGCAAGAAATAAATATATAGACTATATCATCCTTTTAGGAACCCCAGATTTCTCTAATTTGTCTTTGAGCTAATCCTCTTTGTCTTCAACTTCCAAAGATCAATTGTAGCCTCTAATCTTTTGTATCAGTTCCACTTTCTTGTTGGTTTTTAATGTCATTTGTTCGGCTGTTTATCTTTTGTCTCATATCTGCCAACTTCTCCCAATTCATCTCAATTGTTTATTTTTTGAGGTAGACATTTTTGTGTTTGATGTACTATATATCAAACTAACTCGAACAACTGTGAATGCAAAAATAACAAAGTTAATGATAAACCAATTAAAAATATGTAATTTTAAAAATAGCTTCTTTCATATATATTGACTTAAAAGAAAAACGTATGGTATTAATTTTGTGGCCATGAACTTACGTAGATGATGAAGCCTAACCCAGCTTATTACATGCATAATAACTCTTCATATTGTTTATATAGACACCAATATCTTATTTTTTTTCCCTTAATTTTTACTCTATTTTACTCGTGCAAATTAATGTAAATATTACTAAAAATAAAAATTACCTTATTTTGATGGAGAAATACCAAATAAAAACACAGGAAAAATATAGAAAAACTTATAACTCCAATAAAAGAGTAGACAAAGAAAAAGAAAACTTGATAACTCCTACAAACCTTTTTTAAACCTTTTTTTCAAAGGTCTTTTAAAACATCGAAAAAAGTTTGAAACCAATAATAAAAGGTGTTATATTACCACTATTTTCTTATTTCATGGCAATCTTTTTTTTTTTTCTTCCAATTCCAATGTATATATTTTTCTAGTCGACCATATGGTGATTTTCATTTTTAGTAATATTTTCAATTAACACACTAAAATAGGAAAAAAAAAAAGTAAGGAAAATTGAAGAAGTGACATCTATATAAACAATAGAGAATATGCAATTAATAATATTGCTCGTATTTCATAAAGTTAAAGTCCGTATTACGTTATTTTGCTTTTCTTAAAAACATAACAATTGATAATATTGCTCTTCTTTGTCTTTATTTAATTTTTTGTTTCTTATGAAGAAGTTTATATAGTACATTCACGCATGAACAAAATCAATATATTATGACATAAGAAAAGTAAAAAAATTGTAAATGTGTTTTGATTAGTTTTGTATTAATCTATATAATTAAGTTACGTATTGTAGCGATTTGAGTTTGATATATAAGCTACGCAAAGATGTCTTTGTCAGGAAAATTATTTGTCAAATTCCCAAAGAAGCATTAGAAAATTATTTGTCAAATTCTATGGCATATATGAAGAAAAAAAATGTTCGTTGATAAATAGAGCAGACTAGAATCTATCTATATTTAGATTTGATTAATGAGTTGATATCATTGCATATATTATTGTTATAGATTACTTTTAGTGGCAATTGTAAACACTTCTAACGGCTAATGTCGACGCATTCAGAATCGTCAAAAAACTTTAACAGCATTTATATAGAGTGTTGTTTAAATATACTTATATTAAATAGTGTTGTGAGATTACAAGGTGGAGAATTTGAACCCTCAACTAACTGAACTACTAAGATGCTCCGAATTCATTCTCATTTCATTTGGCAAGTTAGCTTCTTTTTTTCATGTACTCTGGGCCTTGAAGATACATTTGGCACAGAACCATTTATCTTAAGTACTGATGATCTTCCCTTAACAAAAGTTGATTCAGCCAAGTCAATTGCGCTGCATAGACAAGCTACTTTATTTTCACATTCTTTCTGTTTCTCATCAGGATCACTATCAGCGACAATTCGAGCCTCAGATTGGAGATGTGCAACCCATTCCTGACGTTTGCTGGCATCCGTGTATGAATACATTGTGTCATAACGAGGTCCGTTCATGAATACCATCGTCCTTAGAGCTAATCCTATGTCCATGTCACCTGAAAATGAAATGCCTCCAAACCCACCACTGTAAGGCCCTCTCCGACCTACTTCTAGTTGATCGATCAACTCCATCGCCTTAACCTGGACAAAGAACAGGACTATAAATAATTCCATAGTGTACAAATTTATAGCAACATGTTAAATCTAGAAATGAATGAAACTTCGACTTTGGTCCTTACAGTATTAAGACAAATAGATAAGCTTGTTTGGTTGGGGAACAAGTTTTCCTGGGATTTGTAACATTTCCATCAACAATGAATGACCAACGAATCTAAAGTCTAGAGTGTAACCTTTGGTGCTCCACAGATGGTGCCAACAGGCAATGCAGCCCGCAGTGCATCCCAACAGGTTAAATGATCAACCTTTGGTGTCGTCCCTTTTCTGCTTGTCCCAGCTAATGGTCGATTACCAATTCTTCTCTGTCAATGGAACAAATGAACATAACAAACTCTCAAAAACTAATTAAATGTGCGAAACAGAGAAAAAGGGAGAAGAACAAGATCATCCCTCTTACTTTCTTCACACGCATCAAAGTTTCTGGACTCGATGCAACTAAAGTACAGCCTCTGGCCTGATATAGAAACGATAACATAGTTACTTCACTGAAGCACAGGTAACTAGGAATATCAGATATTTACTCACACTGAAAACGCAAAAAACAAACGACTTACTTGTATGTAAGTCATGTATGGGCTTGGATTCACAATTCTTAATGCTCTATAGACTTCAAATGGATCAGCAAATGTTCTTCTCTGGAAACGTTGACTTAAAACAATTTGATGTATGTCTCCTGAAGCAATGTGTTCCTTTGCCTGTAAGATGGCATTCTTGTACTCCTCACGAGTCATGTTTTCCGTGGTTAATGAAGTCCCAAATTCATCAATACAGAAATCCACAGAACCGGGAGATAACCTTGGACTAAAAATTAAAAATTCAGTATGTAAACAATGTTTCTCAATTGCTTGTTTTTATGCAAAAAGGAAAACGAAAAAGGACTTACGACTCGATTCCTTGTACTCTAGACATTAATATTTCCCAGTGTTTCTTCCCATCAAGATATGCCTCAGGAAGAGAGGAATATTGATCCAACCGCACCCAGTGAATCACATGCACTTTCTGCAGGAACAAGAAGTATTTATCCTGTTCTCATATATATGCACCAAGTGTAAATCAAGAACAAACAACGATAACAGCTTGACTTTGAAAAGGCCGGACATATAAGAAGTAATGGATAGAGAGACTACTCATAAGTGCAAAATTCGACAAACATACCTTCTCTACATGATCAAATACAATGACATCCTCATAAAGTCCTAACTGAATATCTGCAAGGTTCCGGTCATCCTCTGGAGCCCTTAGGAATGGTAACTTCTTGTTCTCCACATACCGAACTGTGTCATATGAGAAGTAACCAAACCATCCACCTATTTGAGGTGATATTAATAACAATAAACTTGTGATTTAATTAAGAAAATGCAGAGTGAAGTGATCATGCCAGCAAATCATGTGCATAGAGCTCAAGCTGTAGTAGCCTTCCCAAACACAACAACAACATACCCTATTCTAGTACTATTGTTGCTGAAGCATGCTAAACTTCCGAATTCTGATGCAAAACTACATCTATGACTAGACTGTACGTAATGAGATGGAGCCGATCAGATTGACTAAATAATATGGAAGCTCCCAACAGAAAATGCAGTTCATTTAAAAAATTTATTGGAGTTGGTTGAGAATTGGGGAGTTGATTTATAACGGCTACTACTAGATAACATACCATAAGTGCAACTTTTTTTTATTCATACATATTACTTTATTCCTCAACTACTTCAACACATGTGGAATTATTTATGACTCTCATGACACTTATGTATTCAGATGAACAACCTCGCGGGGCCTTAGATCCTCCCCTGAATATATAATTAAGTGTATGTTTTCCCGTGAAATCTAGTTGTTAATCGAGAGCGGAGCCCTATATTTATTCCTTGTAGCAAGCTATAGTGGGAAGCTAATTAAATAAGTTACTCATACCACAATTAGTGAAAACAGAATCCTCACCACAAAAAGTGTCAGGTAGTTCATCATCAATAAGTCCGGGCTTCCATCCGTTGGAAATACTTGCTGGAATTGTCATCGGATCTTCGACCATCTTCTGAGTCAATTTTCCAGCATGGTGGTCCAATATAGTCACATTGTGTTCCTTAACTACAATTTCCATGGATGGTTGAGCTCCCACCACGCTGTATCGACCCTGAGAGAAACAACCACACATAACCAGTGGAATTTGGGAAGGATAGAGTGTACCCAGATCTTATAACTACTTCATGGAGGTAGAGAAGTTGTTTCCGATAAATATGTATATATATCAAATCAATCAAAAAGCTAAAAACTTACAACACTAGAACCTTCAACTGACTCATATAGAAAACTTGGAGCTTCACGATCCTCTTCTTTCACCAAGCATCGGTACGCCAACACCGGAGTCAGATGATCAGAAAAAATGGTTTTGTGCAGCGGAATCAAGTTTCCGCTTTTAGAAACTTCAATGAACCTCTTCTCATCCATAACTGAACAAAAGGAAAACAATTTATTTATTTATTTATTTTACTCTCACACACACATATATCGTACATATCAAAATAGCAACAGTAGAAAATTCAGAAAATTTGATAAAACTCAACTTGAAATAGTAACAGTCAGAAAATTTGATAAACATAGCAAAATAGCAACAGTAGAAAATTCAGAAAATTTATTTATTTATTTTTTTTAACGAAAGAATCCAAACAATCAAATTATATCACGTAAATTGAGACTAACTGAGTAGTAAGGTACGACAAGACATATATACCATGACGAAGAGATGAAGAGCTGAGAGAGCAGCAATGGAGACGAGCATAAGTTGAACTCCGGCTAGAAATGAGGGAGACGGGCAGAACATTCAGATGAGAGATAGGTAACAACTGCATTTTATGAAAGATTTTGTGATGGTGACTTTGAAAATGGATCACTTATTTATACTCTATATATAAAAAAAACATTTATAGTAAAATGTCACTAAATTAATGGTGAACCATAAAATATTATAATTTTGAGATTCAAGGAATGAATGTTAGCTTCGACTACATTAGTATCATTAATATAACTTATTAATTTATTTTCTATATATGTCCACTTTTTAATGAAAGTCAATTTGACTAATTTTCAAAGGTAAATTAGATTATATTAATTTAATATTTTAAATAAAAATATTTTATTAGATATTCAAAAACTATACGAAAAGTACTATAAATTTCAATTTTTTACATATCAATATGATGAAAAAATACGTCGTAAAATGTTAGTCAAAGTTATTATTCTTTGACTTCAAAAAAAGAAAATTATGACAATAAAAAGTGAACGTTGATGGTATCATATTTATTGAATTCAAATAAAAATAAAATTATTTATTATATATAAAGTTCAATGAATACATCAAAATAATTTTATCTTACTAACTATATTTATTGAATTCATATAAAAATATATTCATTATACATAAATTACAATGAATCAATTACAATGTATGTGTATGATTCATTGTAATATATATATTTTTGTTAAATGATTCATTGTAAAATAAATTCAAGAATTCAATAATTCATTATAAAATTAAATTCATTATACAAAATGTTCATTGTTTCATAGAGCCTGTTTGGATTGACTTAAAAAGTAATTTTTAAGTCAAAAATAAAAAGTCAAACTTAAATGACTTTTAAGTAATAAAATAAAAAGTAGGGGAGACCTACTTTTGGTTTTTGACTTATTTTAAGTCATTTTAAACTTGTTTTAAGTTATTTTTAACCTTGTCAAACACTTCCTAACTTATGTTAAGTCATTTTTGACTTATTTTAAGATATTTTTATATTTGTCAAAAACTTCTAGAAGTAAAAAAATGACTTAAAAGTAGGTTTGACCAATTTTTAAGCCAATCCAAACACCCTCTTAATAATCAAATATTATTCATTGTATTTTTACTAAAAACATTCAATATATGATTGTGAGATAATAAACTATATAAGCAACATAAAATATATCTTCAAACCAAATCCAAAAATGGTTTTCATTTAAAAGGTGTCACAAAATCAGCAATGGCAAATCAAATACGTAAAGTATTATGTGAGTACAAAAGAGATCATTAATCCACGTGCACTTCAAAAGACTTGTAGTTGTGGCAACATCGAAACTTTTGGATGCAATAATAAAAGTTAGAGATGAGCTTCAACAAAGATTTGAATTTCAACCAAAAAAAAAACACAATAGAATCGTATTTCACTAAATTGTCTTAGATATATTTGTACTTTTAAAGACTTATAAATTTATAATATTAATGAGTCCATATATTTATATAGGGGTCTTCTGAAAATATATTATCTTATCGAAATGCGTGATATTTTTCATTGACCCAAGTGAGAATCGGAGAAAAATATTGTCTTAGAAAGATTATTAATTTATCGAATATTAATTTAATGAGGTTTTACTAAACTTCTACTTTCTATCTGTTTAGCCATACATAATGATCCATGTGTCTCAATTTATGCGATAACTTTGGGTTTTTGTAATTTGTTTTTTATTCTTAGTGTTAATTACTTATTTTCTAAATAATATTTTAAGATTTATTAAAAATCAATTAATAGGGATAACATAGTAAAAGGCAAAGACTCAAATACATGGAGCTTTGAAAAACGTTTTATCTATGTCATCCGTTAAAAGTTTGGTTCATCTATATCATTTCCATTTGAGAAAAGGCTCATTCATGCCATTATTTGTTAAGTGAAAAAAGTTTCAGTTTTGCAAAATCATTTTTTACCTATGGTCAACTATGATTTGGCGACGTCATTAATTATAAAAGAAAAATGTTCTAATATCCAATCGAACTTTGAGAAAAAACTCATTTATATCATCCGTTTAAAGTTTGGCTCATTTATATCATTTCAATTAACAAATAATGGTGTGGATGAGCCTTTACTCAAACAGAAATGACCTAAATGATTCAAACTTTTAAAGGATGATATAAATAAGTCGTTTCTTAAAGTTGAATAACATATTTAAGCATTTTTTCTATAGTTAAATAATATACCAATTATTAATTTCTTGATGAATACACCGAATTTAAATATGACAAGTACAAATAAACTAGAAAGTAGTAAATTTAACTGCAACCTACTCCCAAATAATTGTGACAACTGGTCTATTTTGCAGAAAGGACTATTTTGCAGAAAGGATAATTTATTTAAATTTCTTAACCTACTGGAATACTACTATTAATTCAAAATTGCTATTTGCACCATTGCCATAAATGAGGAATTTATGACGTGCACAGAACCGCTATGATCACAATTGTGTGTACTAAAATATGACAATAAATATAATTCGATCCTTTTTTTCTCCCAAATAAAGCTAAGACTTTAATATTTCCTAAATTCTAAAAGTCCAAATTACTTTTATTCAAGGGAAAAAGGGTAAATATGTCTTTTAATTTTGAGATTTAGAGTGAATATATCCCTCACTAAAAGAATGATGCATATATATATTTATAGTTCAACATACGGTGCATATTTATATCTCAGCCAATTAAAATAGAAGTTTTGAATCTTTTTTCCAAAAAATATTAATCGCTTGAAATAACAAATTGAATTAAGAAATACCTACTCAATTAACACCTAAAATAAAACCTACTCAACATATTTTCTATATTCTAGATCGTTAAGGTTGCCTAGTTTTTTTTTTTTTTTTTTTTTTTCTTTGTACAATAATAATAATAATAATAATAATAATAATAATAATAATAATAATAATAATTAAAAAAAAAGAAAGGAAAAGTGGAGAACCTTCAAGTACCTTTGATGTTCCTAACTAACATTCATTTATTTAAATTTTAAAAATTTGTCCATTCCCCATGTATTGAGAAATAACTAAATAAATAAATTGATGAGAAAATTTTAAATTTGAGAGGAAGAGCAAAAAAGCAAAAAACTAATCTAGCATAATTAAAGTAATAAAATCTAATTAAATTAGGTATATCAATTCAAGTTGAAATAAATAGACGTCATAGATTTACTAAATGTTGAGGTGTTGTATGTTTTAATGCAATAATTGAAGCTTTTATTCCCTGATATTAATGTAATATTGTACATATATCCCCACACCAATGAGAACAATATTGTTGGTCGTCAATTTTTTAATTTGAATATATTCATGGTAAACTCCTTTTTTATTTTTATATATTAAGATTTTACATTATAATTTGAGACTACAAAGTTGCATCCATTATAGTGGTAAAATCTCATGAGCATTGTTTGCCCAAACGAATCCATAGCATGACATAATATAGTGCACACATTCATTTAGACATAAACGGAAAACATAATTTCAAGCATTTGAGGGGATATTAATTTCTTATGAAATAGATACTTTGTATTAATCATAATGTTAATTATCATACGACAATACAACAGTTATAATGGGAATATTTGTCATGACAACATATAATCGTCTACTTGTGAAACCTCTACATACTGAATATTTATTATCGAGAGAAAGCACCGATCGACATACCTTAAGTGAAATAATCTATTGTGTTGAAAGATAGGACTAAACCCTTGAAAGCAGGTGGGGTCTCACCTGAAGTAGGATATGAAAATTTTAACATGTAGGATATGAAAATTTTAACATGTAGGATATGAAAATTTTAACGTGTAGCTTAATCGTATGTCTACATATCTGAGTCTACATCATTTAAAAGATAGCCCAAAGAAAAAAAATATAAGTTGATATTGAATTGTGTTATATATAAGATGACAGAATGAAACATGAACATACCTATATAGAAATGCACATGATAGCCAGTAGAACATAGACATGTAATGGAAAGGATTAAGAAGTCAAAAGTCATTAGAATGCCATAATTTTGTTTGCACTCAACAAATTCAGATTTTAATATTCATTTGTTTCTTTTTGAAAAAAAGTAAATAAATAATCTGAATGAATCTGAGTAAATTTGAACGGAAGAGTCTTAACAACATTCAGGCTGATTTAATACGTCACAAAATAATCATGTCGTCCGCTTCTCTCTCTGCACAACTTTGCCTTGATCTCTTGTTTAAAACTTTCTTCTTCTCTTTTCTCAATCAAACACCATTTTTTCTCTTGAATTAGTAAGTTTTTGATTGACCAATACTCAACTCCATACAACATATATAGCCAGTCTAATCATCGTTTTGTAAAATTTTCCTTTAAATTTTGATGACATCTTCTAAACACACAAGACTTCATATGCGAGCCCCCATTTCATCTAACCTACACCTGTATGATGTGTGACATTATTGTCAATCTCCCTTTTCCTTGGACAATAGACCCAAATACTTGAAACTTCCTCTCTTTTAATTTAAATGACTTGTGTATCAAACCTCACTTTCACGATAGTTGCAGGCTATGCCATTGAACTTTTACTCCAAATATTATGTCTTCGTTCTACTCAACCAAAATCCTTTAAACTCCAAGGGCTACCTCCGAACTTCAGCTTATTGTTAATTCCACTTCAAATCTTATCAATCAAAATTATGTTATTCATAAATAACATACACCATAATACCTTTACTTGGATATGCCGAGTCAATTCATCTATCAACAAAATAAATAAATAAAAGGATTAAGAATTGATCCATGCTAAATCCCATCATAATAATTATATTCTAAAATTCCACATAATTATTGCTACTAAAACTAAACATTCAATCTATTAAAGTTATGGATAAACCATTTTTATAATCAAAATGTGCTTAGCAAGCATTGAACACAGTGATGAATTTGTTTATCGAAATATTTTTGTGTGAAATTTAATCTATAATCTCTTATAATTATTCACTAACACTTGTATAGATAGTATAACAAGAAATTTACATTCATGTATACTTTTAAATTTAGTCAAATTTTAATAATTTAAAATTAAACAAATAACTACTAAAAATTCAATATAGAACTCATTTTTTTCTTATAAAAATCCAAACCTTAGTATCTTCATTTACTATTGAGAAATATCATTGATAAAACAACATTTCTAAAAAAACAAAGAACAAAGAAATTGAAGAATCAAAACAAATTTTGATAAGAAAATGATAATATATGTTACAATCAAGCATTTAAAAAATAATAAAAAATAATTTATAATAATCATAATTAAATATAGTTAAACTCATAAAAACCACATATGACAAGGCCATAAAAAAATTCTATAACATTTTAAATTATCTAACAAGATATATAATTTATATATCAGTTCAATTCACTTTTTCTTATTTAATATCGAATAAAAAAAAAGCAAATATATGTCAGTATTTAAGTTGATTGATTTAATTATTTTGTTTTAGCCATTTTTTGCCTCTTAATTAGCCTTAATCTAACACTAGTTAACTTGTAGGGGTGTTTTGCAATGAATTATCATTATTAAAGCGTTATCCATAAATGAGTCTTATGACGTATTAATTGAATTAATTTGAATTTCAACGATTCATTAAAAAAAAAGTTTATTATATCTATTTAAACTTTATTGGGATTTAAAGCAAAAAAGTTTAATTTATGTAGCAAAATAAATATTGCACCCTTAAACAATTAGAGGAAAAAGTGCTAAATATTTAGGTTCTAAGAAAAAAATAAAATATAAATAAACATCCCGCCGTGACCTATCGCCGGCGAGTATCTCCGAATTCACCGCAAACGGCAGACTTCTTATCTTCTTCGACATTCTTCCGGCGGAACATCGCCGGAGATATCAGAATACTGATACACTTGTTTTGAGCCTGTAGAAGAATCAAAACTGAAAAAAGCGAAGAAAGAGCATTAACAGAGCAATGGATCGGTTAGTAGCAGCACAGGAACTATCTTTTCGAATAGGGTTTACAGGACACAGTGGTCACCTCACGATCGAGCCTCTCCCTCCTGTTGAACGCGATACTCCTCTCAATTCTATTCCTGACTTCATTTTGGTAAGCTTTTCTGTCACTCACACTCCTTATTTTTCCATTCATTAAGGGAGTCATTTGGTATGAGGGATAAGAGATAATAATCCCGCTATAAAATGCAGACTGTGTTTGCTTAGAGATAATAATTAATCACGAAATACGCCTAAGGGTGGTATTCGGGTCACCTTGCTTGCAACTGGGACTTCTCAAAACATGAAACTTTCTAGAGATGTATCTAGAATATTTAGGCATTAGGTCCTGAATTAAGGTGTAGCATTTGAATTGCTATGTAGGCATTTGCTTACCGAGTGTTCAAATCCCACTCTTTCTGCACTTTCACCTAATTCATTGATGATAATGATTGAAATGTATCAATTGGCAATGGAAATAATTATTCCAAGAGCATTTGCTTAGTCTTTTTCTAGTTTGATTGCCATGTATGGTTTGGATAAGTAAGTTAGAAAGAAGTTCTTTCTCCAGAAGGGAAGCAATAGGTGGTTGGATCTTGGGATAGGAAGGAGAGTGATTGGAATGACATTGGGTAGAAAGAGGGATTTAATGTTCTTTAAAAGACATTTCATCTATTTTGGATTCTATTATTTTTTGACAACTATCTTCAACATGTGTTTACTTGGAATGACTTTCAAGTTTCATCCGAGTCTTTGCTCTAGCATGAAAAAGTTCCTTTTTTAGTAAGGACAACTTACCATTATACATTTTGTATTATCGATCCCTACTATGGTCTTAGCACACATACACACACTCTGGCATACATGCTCACACACATTAGTTGTTCATCCATTTTAGGTTTTATTACTTCCTAACAATTATCTACAACATATGTGGACCTGGAATGACTTTCATGTTCTTGCTCCATCATGAAAGTTTCATTTCACCGTAGGTAAATGTAGCATGATAGTTTCTATTTCATCGAGCTCTATTTTGGTCTGTGATAGGAATGCATGTTAATCAATCACATGTAAATAGGGTTTGAATCAGAATTCACAGGTTTCGTGGAACCCGTACTGGATAGGACTTACTACTTGGTAACTCTGTCAACCAAGACTTAGGTATATGAGAAGAAATTACTTGCTTTTTATACATTTACACTCCCTATCTATACATTCCTGAAGATTTTACAGTTTTATGTTTTTACTTATTTTAGTTTGTTGATTGAATGCATGTTAGTTAGCCACCAATGAAAAGAGGAAAATGAATTTTAAATTAATATGACTTATTTATGACAACAACGAGAACTGCACTTAATAACAAATTGTTGGGTCAATTATATTGATACTCTTTATTCATTCTGCTATATTTGAACTGTTATATGCTCCCTACACAGGCAGTAACCCTTGGGGGTTTAAGGGGAGAGAGAATACATCATAATTTGACAAATATTTCCAACCAAGAACCACACTAGAGAGATCACCTACTCTTACATTGCCTGGTAGCATCTTTGTTATGGGGGTAGCTGATGAGATGGTTTGAGTTTGAGTGGGTAATGCCAAGAGGCGAGAACTGTGAAAGAAACAATGTTCAGTTGGGCTCGTAGAAGACACAGGGCATGTGGAGTTGCACCTTTAGCACTGATGTGGACCATATGGAGAGAGAAACAGAGTTTTTGATGGAATAGAGAAATATGTCATACACTTGAGAAATAACCTCATTTCTCTTATTTCTTTTTGGTGCACCCATGAAGTTACTTTTTGTATAGATGATTGGGTGGTTTTCATAAATATCATGTATTTTGTATGGTTTTTTTTTAACTTTTTGGTATGCTTTTTGTATTTGGGCAAGTTAATGTTCTGCTGTTAATAATATTTTAACTTCATTTTTGTCAAAAATAATGTCATAAAAATATTCTTACTTCATCTAAAAAGGTCACACCCCTTGCCGCCAACCATGCCAAGAAACAAAGCTTTCTTGGTGCTCTAGGGATCCAAATGGAATTGTAGGGGGGAAGGTACCTGCCTTTCTCACTAGCAAACTCTTACAAAAAGAACTAATAATGGATAAGTCGTCACCAGACTCCCGCCACCTCCAGTGGCAAAAGGTGGAGGATTTGTGGCTTAGGTCACAGGTTCAAGCCCCACACCATGCAAAGGAAGCCCAGTATTTAAGTGGAGAAGGGTAGAGGGGCGGGGCCATTATCCACTGACTTTAGAAGGCTGTGATTGATCCAAAGGGCGGGTCACAGGTAGATTTTTCGGTTATAAAAAAAGGACTCCCGCTGCCTCCATACATTGAAAAGTTGTTTGGTGTGTCTAGCCCATACAAAAGCTCTATCAAGTTATGAAACTCATTCATCTCCCAATCATGAATGTTCCTTCTCAAATCAAGTAGGAGTGCACATATTATATGTTCCTAACTTGCAATAGATATACTTGGATTTTGGAGCAATAGAGTGACTCTGTAAGAATATCTTTCAACTGATACCATGCTCGTATCATACTCTGATACAACCACCACCACCACCAACAACAAAAACAAGCCCAATATACCCCATAGGTGGGGTCTGGGGAGGGTAGAGTGTACGCAGACCTACTCCTACGTTTAGAAGGTAGAGAGGCTGTTTACATTAGACCCTTTGGCTAAACAAACAATAGAAAAGAGGCAGCAGTAACACGCAGAAACAACAAGAAGAAAATAAGATAAGGAGGTTTAATAATAACATGTAGTAATAGTAATCTAAAGATAGGGAAAACAAGAAGAATAATATTAATACTCTTAAGAATGGGAAAGAAATTCACCCGCCAATCTACTACCCTTCTACCTTAATCTTCGACCTTCACCCGCTCCTATCAAGGGTCATGCCCTCAGTGGCGTATCTAGGATTTTCTCTAAGGGGTCTTGTTTATAATTACGGGTTGTCTTGATTGGTTAGCAGAAACTACGCTTTCTTGATTTGGATGGATAATCAAGTCCATATAATTCAGATCAAGCCAGAACCCACCAAATTCTTGATATCTACCTAATAACAGGTGATATATTGTTTGCAGAATTCTGAGAGATCAAACTTTAGTGCTGGACCTAGTTTGATTGTCTTTTTCCCTCCAATTTGCTTTTGCAGTAATAATTAACACTGTGCAAACTTCTGGCTGTCCTTTCTGGGACTCCTTAATTGAAGCCTATGTGTTGTTTTGGCTCTATGATCTTACTCTAGCTTTTGGCCTCTGACTATTAAGTGGGAGATTTAAGGCAGCTTTAGTTTTAGAGAATCCATAACTTTTCATTAAAAGACAATTTTTTTTGCATTTAAACAGAACGTACCTGGAGTTTAATGAATGCAGAGGATTCCGATACCCAGCCAATCTAATCTGGGACAGAATGATAGTTGATTGAGTTCTCTTTGAACTGCTACCTATAAGGCCAAGGACTTTCAAATCTTTGTTTAAATTTCATATACTAGCAGCATATCCATGCTTAATATTTCCAGTTATATGAATAACTTCAGTCATTGCCTTTTATTAACCTCCCTAATAATGAGATCTGTACTTGATGTTTAACATTAAAATTATAACTTCAATACTTGCTCCATATCAGTTCTCATACACATCCCTCTTAAAAAAAGTGTAAACACTGTTTATGATCACTTTTATGTTGTTTCAGCCACCTGCATTTCCAAAGGAAACACCAGAAACAATAAAGGAATATATTAGGGAGAAGTATCTATTGCCTCAGCTGGATGCAGACGAGTTTTCTCCCGAAAAAGTCGGAAGGCAGTGGGAGTTTGATTGGTTTGAGAGAGCTAAAATCCTTCCAGATCCATCTTTGCCTCGATCTGTTGTTGTTCCTACATGGGAAGTGCCTTTTAGACGTCAGCGGGACAGATTAGAAAATGGACGATGGGAACCAAAGTCAAAGGAGGTATACAGAATTTGCATTATCATTTTATCAACTTTTTAAGTGTTCATGCTTTAACAAGTTCCTTTCATTACTGATTTTCATTTCCTTTCCATACTAAGACCACTGGAGAATTTCAGGATCTGAAATTTCCTTTTTGGTTGCTAATCCTGACATTTTTTGGCTCACTGCTGACTTTCTCAGAGAGATGTATCAGAACTTACAATTGGAGCTGATGATTCTGGGGCTCTACCGCGCATTGTTGGACCACCAAAGGATTTTGTTAGAGGAAGCATTAACAGTCGTCCGTTTCGACCTGGTGGCTTGGATGATTCCCCTTCGCTGGGCAGAGTTGTTCCTGATGGTGCTACAAACGGTGAGTGGGTAAGGGAGGTGCTAAATGGCGGTCCTGCCCAAACCGCTCCTCCAAGCTTTAAGCAAGGACCTGATCTTGGCGATCTTAAGGTAAGGTTTTTGAGTTTTTTTACCATTGAAGAGCTTTTGATTAAGTTATTATTCTGTATATAAGATGTTATGAAACATCTTATTTGTATATTTCTAAGGATACACGTTCATGCTCTTGGAATATATATGAGGATCAGAGTGCTGCCATGAACACAGTGGAGGTGAAACTGGTTAGTACCACAATAAAATCAAGTTTTCTTATATTCTTATATAAAATATAGACATCTACTTTTATATTTCCATCCTATCAAGTAAATACTGTGGTGGATTATATGCACCCTAGGTCTGCTTGCCAGATTTGCTTTGGAATGTGTCAAGTAATTTTGTTCTCATCTTCTGTTTTTTTGATAAACATCCGTGTCTGGCAATCTGCAGAGTGACTTATCCGTGCAGTTTGATGACTTGTTCAAGAAAGCTTGGCAAGAGGATGTCGAGGAGTTTGTTGGAGATGGTCTGTATCATCTTAGAGACTTCTTTTAATTGTTTTATGTTTCTTGTGTTGAAGAGTGATTTCATAGTCAACGATCTCTAGATTAGCCAAAAGCCAATTTAGCCAGGACAGAGTTAGTTTTCTTTATCCGATATACATAGCAAACATGTAATATTTTAGGATAGCATGCCTATATGTCATGCATTCCTCCTTGAAGCTCAGGTTTTCCTTTTTTTTCCACTTTTGTTGGGAAAGCAGTTTCCATAGCAGAAGAGTGATATGTTTGTTGAACACCATCATGTGCTTAGGTAGTTTTGATCACGGGTTTTAAGTGAAATGTTTTGGTCATGGATGCTGGTTTAGGTTGGATAAAGGGATTAGATAAAGCGATTTTATGTTGATGGCAATGAAGGAAATTGAGACGAGATTGCACATATGCTTTATGCTGAAGATTCCCTATTGCAATGTGAAATAGACAGGGTGCAAGCTCTATATTTGAGGGTCATTTTTTTGGTGTTCGAAGTTGTGCCAGGGCTGAAATTTAACTTATCCAAAAGTACTGTTTTCTCTGTTAATGCTGCGGATTCTATTGCTCAGTTTGCTGAGATCCTGCAATGTAAAGTAGAAGCTTTTCCCACTACACATTTGGGACTCCCGTTAGGGCTGGCAATTGGGCAGGTTGGGTCAAATTTAGACGGGTTATAATGGGTTAAGACAACAATTGGGTCAAGATCCAACCCAACCCAAATTTGCTTGGGTCAAAATGGGTTAGGTAATGGGTCAAGACCCAACCCAACCCAATTTTTACCAAGCTTAATTGTTTTATTTGTTCTTTTAAACTATTTTAGTACCTAATAAAACTATTTTTTTCTTTATTATGGCTGTATACAACATATGAAATTGGAAAAAAAGTTTTATAAAAATATTTTGACCAGATTTTTTCATGAGCCAACTTGGGTTACATATCAACCCATATTTTAATGGGTTGAGCTAATGCATGGACGGGTCAATAACCCGCTCAAACTTAAACGGTTTGGGCGGGTTGGGCTTGATTTTGCCACCCCTAGCTGCCGTGCACCAGAAAGAATGATGTGGGGTTGCAGGAAGGATAGTTCTGGTAATTAGCATCATGGTCTCTCTACTTATGTTATGTCACTTTTCCCCTCATCTCCTAAGGTGAAAAAACGATTGGATTCACTTAGAAGGAACTTCATAGGGCAAGGAAATAAAGAGAACTGAGGTTCACCTTGTGGGATGGAAATCATTGATCTCTAGTTAAAAAACTGGTGGAAATGCCGAAAGGACAAAATTTCATCTGGTTAAATGGGAGTCTGTGACTAGGAGTAAAATGGGTGAGGACTTGGAGTCAGGAACTCAAATTATATAACAGAAGTCTGGAGGTTGAATGATGGGAAGGATGCTTTGTGGAAGAGGGTCATTGTTACTAAATATGGCAAAAATAGATATTGGGATCCCAGAATAGCTGGTTCTCTCTTTGAGGTTGCAGCTCGGAAGCAGATCATGACTCAATGGGGTGATTTTGAAATAGCATTAAGTTGAAATTTGGTGATGAGAGGAAAAACTAGAATTGGACAGATTCACAGGATAATGATGAACTTCTTAAGGGTCAGTTCCCAGCACTTTTAGCTGAGTTATGGACGAGGAATGCTTAATTGCTGTCTGCTTTTCTAATTTAGGGGGGGAACCTTAGATCAAGGAGAGGACAGAAGAAACTGTGGATGTAAATACCCATCTGTATTGCATGGACAGTTTTCTCGAAAGGAGTCAGAGATGTTTTGAAGGAAGAAAGGATTTCACTTCTTATGTTAAGCCATGTATGTATTCAGAATTTAGTCTTTTGTGTTGAAAGAGAATTATGTAACTAGGATGCTAAAAACAATGGACTTGTTTGATTCTCTTATGATGTAGGAGTGGACATGTTCTTTTGCGTGTATTGAATATTAGTACCATCTTGGTACCTTTATTGATAATACTTCTTACCTTTTAGAAAGTAAGTGCTCTCTTTGACATGTTAAGCTTTTAGATGAGATGTCCACATAATTCAACTATGAGTAAGTAGTAACCATGGAAGTTAAAGGAGACGTTGAATTGTGAAGTAATATATGCATAGGTGAGACTTTTTCTAAACTTTATTTTACAAGAAGTGATGCTTTGAAGATAAATCAAGTCATATCAATCAGATAAAGTTGAAGTGTTTGGTACTTTTGTATTTTTGGTGTAAAGGAACATGTGTAGAAAGATCATGATTCAAGTTTTGATGTTTTAGACTCCTTGTAGATGATAGAGGAGCTGTAAGTTTGGTCTCTTTACAGTCCTGTAATTAGGGATGATTATACTTTCTTTGTATAGTATTACTATTTATATAAGATATGTTTACTGTTTCAACAAAGAAGTGATGCTTCTAGTAAAACATTGGAGAGACCGGAAGATTATAGCAAAGTTATCAAACAATGATATATATTTGAATCATGGGCTATTGTGAAATAATTAATTATTAGAGAGAGAATTATCTTCTCTATGTGTTCTCTAAGAAGAATACACTGAGGATGCTATCCAGTTGGTAGACTTTTTAGGATATTCGTAATTAGTTTTTTTTTTTCCATTTCATTGTTGATATCTTTTTGGAGATGGCCAGCATAACCCTTAATCCTGAGGAATACAATTACCCGTTCTCAAAAAAAATAATTATTCCTCTCATGTAGGTCATACGTCTGAATTGCAATATGAAGCGGAACAATTGCTATCTGTCAAGCCAGAGCTACTTCAGGTTGAAGCTGAAGTAAACAAGTCTGAAGTAGCTGATGAGGGTCTAGACACTGAGATATCTGTCTTGGATGAGATTTTGTCTGTTGAAGCAGAAGTATCAATATCAAGATTGGATGGGGATAAAGATGGTGCACGCCAAGAGAATGACGTAACAGACACATTTCTTGCTTAACAGAGTTCTCGATTTCCTTCATTTGATAAGTTAAAGTGGAGTTCTCCATTTTTTTGAATACTGCATCAAGTATAGTGATCTTTTTTATGCTTTTGCTCTACACATCTGATGCAGGGATGGGCTGTTACTGGTGGCAGTGAAGTAATTGTAGAACGATTTCATGATCTCATCCCTGATATGGCTCTTACTTTCCCATTTGAACTCGACCCCTTTCAAAAGGAGGTATGAATCTATGGTTTATGTTGTGTTTTTCAATGCTGATATGGAACTTGGCATATCTCTGCCTTATTTAATCTTGTGTCCCTTAAAATTGATGGGTAAATACATGCTTTCAATCTATGTTGCTTGGACTCTTCAAAAATGTCAACGGGTGTGTGTCGGATCCTCCAAAAATAGTGTATTTGTGAAAGATCCGACGTGCGGCAACATTTTTGGAGAATCCGAGCAACTTAGCTTTCAATCATGGGGCCCATGTTTTATTCAGATGATGTTTCATTGGCATGAATGGTGAAGTGTTAATTTTGAACATAATAGGTTGAGTTCTGTTTGCTTTTTTATTAACTTGAAACGATTTGTTGTGTGTCTTTTTCCTTTTCATTTCAGGCATATATATGCCTATCAAGCTGTTAAAAAAATTATGGTCCTTCTCATTGCGTTAATTGCAGGCCATCTATCATCTTGAAAAAGGGAACTCTGTCTTTGTTGCTGCTCATACATCTGCTGGGAAGACTGTTGTGGCAGAATATGCATTTGCTTTGGCAGCTAAAGTATGAATTCTCTTTATATCATGGATTTTATACTATTTGACTCTTCTTTTGGTTATAAAAATATGTATCAAGAATTTTATACTGATATCTAATGTATAATCTTCTTCTTTGCTTATAAATAAAATGTCTTCTGTTTTACATATCCTATTTATAAGTTCCTTCACAACTTTTTGGGTCTATACTGTCCAAATTTTCTTGTCTTTATTTGTCAATAGGTTTGCACCAAATTTATGTTTTTTTATTGTGTGCTGCAGCACTGTACCAGGGCTGTATATACAGCTCCAATCAAAACAATCAGCAATCAGAAATACAGGGATTTTTGTGGGAAATTTGATGTTGGCCTTCTCACAGGTGATATAAGCATAAGACCTGAGGCCTCTTGTCTTATAATGACCACTGAGATATTAAGGTCAATGCTTTATAGAGGGGCTGATATGATTCGGGATATAGAATGGGTAATTATTAAATATTTTGCTCTGCTCATTTCACTTCTACAACCTTTCCAGTACTTGAGGTAATTTGGTTGGTTACTGGTATTTTTTTGGTGCGAGTATAGGTTATATTTGATGAAGTGCATTATGTCAATGATGTTGAAAGAGGTGTTGTTTGGGAAGAAGTTATCATTATGCTCCCAAGACATATCAACTTTGTCCTCCTTTCAGCTACGGTAGGTCTTGATATTTTAGTCACTTTATTTTGTGCTTTGGGTCAGTACTCTTAATGAAGGTATGAGAGTTAAAGACACAACAAATATTGTGTGAGGATGCATGAGACAAATGTCTTACACCTGCACTTTCTTATACACACTTTTCTATGTATAACTTCACATTTGATCAACGCAGGACACTGATACGTACAGTAGTACAACTTCTAACTATTTAGCTTAGCAAATCTAACATTCTACCTGAAGTCAGTGCCCACTGGTCGAATGTCGATTCGATGATGGACATGGTAAATATGTTTGGATGAGATTATGAATCTAGTGACAATGTCTTTTGAGAGTATCTTTTCTGTGATAGCATCTTGTATGTATTCAATCCTCTCTTGAAACTCTGGACTTGATGCAATATCAGGTGCAGCTTGATCATCACACACAAGTTCCATCTGAGTGGGTTGTTTGAATTTAAATTCCTTCCATATTTGCTTGATCCGTATGTGTTCTCAAGTTGCCGTTGCGATGGTTCAAGACTTTGACACTGGATCTTGTAATCACACTTTGATCTTTGCTCTTCAGGATACTAAATTGTCTCCAATTAGAAAACAATATCCAAAAGTAAAATGTCTATTAGAAAAGAACCCTGTTCAATCAGCATCAATATATGAAAAATAAAGACATGCGGACGATTTATGGGAATGCGTGAGACCAATGCCTTATGCCTGCATCTTTTTATATGCACACTTTACAAAGTATAGTTATACATTTGATCAATGTGGGGTACTCATACGTATAGTGACAGCCCCTTTGAACCATTGATGCTTGGCCTATCTAAGAAAAGGTAGCATTTGACATTTGCTTGATCTGAGCTTAATTACTATTGTCTAAAATAGCATAATAGGGTCAACATATAGGCATATTATACTTTATGTGAATAACAATTGTAGGGTGTCATGGATTAGAGGCTTCCCTTAGTTACTATTTTGAAAAGCTTTTTTGGTCATCAAAGTCATAATCGTTATACTCCAACAGAGTTGATTAGCTATCATTTTTATGGCATGAGACATCTTTCTCATGACATGACACTCCTTAATCAGTTTTGGGTATACATTAATTGATGATAATGAGTGCTTGGTTGTTGGTCAGAAAGCGGTTGCTTGATACATTGCACTGCTGAGAGGAAACATAGGAAACCAGATTGAAACTTTTGAAAAATCTGTAACTTGGTAGTATGCTGATTTATTCTTTCACCAAATCCTGCCGATAAGAAACCTTTTGGTGCCACAAAGAAGAAAGAGAACATCTTCAAATTTGTAATTGACCATCAAATTATCTGTGGACTGTGACTTGTAAACAATGGGTATGTTGGATAAAAGTCTTAAGGTTCATCTAGTTGAGCCTTCACTCCTCTTAAAAAAGAAGCAAAACTAGAAGTAGAACTAATCAGCTAATGTCAGATGTTCTTCCAGAAACCCTTCTTTTGATGTGTCGTTGACGGTAAGATTTTTGCTGCATCCAAAGGTGTGACTTAGTGGTCAATGAAGTGGGTGGAGAACCATGAGATCTTAGGTTTAAATTTCAGTGGTGACAAAACAATCTAAGCGATTTCTTCCCATTTTCCCAAGCTTTTGTGGTCCAGTACCTATTCTGGTTGGGGTAGTAGGTACGTGGTGGAATAATCGAGGTACACACAAGCTAGCCTGGACAGCACTGTCATAATTTCTTTTTTTTTTTTTGTTGCTGTTTTTGATATGTTGAGGTGGCTTTCAATAAAACTTCCCCCCTGATCAATTTAAGCACAAAGGGGACTATGCTCTCTAGACTTAAGTGTCAAATTTTGGACCATTTCGACCATAAAGACAACTATGTTGAAGATCTCTTAATTTCTATTGGAGTGGGAACACAATCCTTCCTAAAAAAGGACTTTGGGAACCTATTGCATGATTGTAGTAGGTTGGCATTTTGCCTACTTTTGTTTATAGAAAAAGTCTTAAATTACCTCATTTTGTTGATTGTTTTACAATAGTCTAATGAAAACTAGAAAAAAAGGAAATGAGAAAGTGAACATAAGAAATCATATTAGGGCTTATGGCATACAGCTTGAAATAAATGGAAACCAGATTTCTTGGATCGGCAGACGGCAGTAGGTCCCGACTCACCATTCATTATTTACCATTGTCTGTAGAATTATCGCCGATAGATAACCAAGATGGTAAGTAAAAATGTGTGGGGACAGGGTTTCTGTAACTTGCCAGCATGCAAATTGCTGGCAGTAAAGAGATTTCTACCATTGAAAGGCCCCAACATTTTATGACATTGAGGGAATTAAAATTGGAAATATGCTAACCTACTGCAGTTTCCATGTAATAGGTTAGTAAAACCTGTCAAAAGGAGCTCTCAAGGTGAGAAGACATAATATAAGTAGGTGCTTCAGTGGGAAGAAACGTTAGCCCCACTATTGGTCTCTATCTATGAACTAGAAAAGCAAATGCTTGAGCTTGTGCTAGGAGGGAAACTAAGAGATGTTTCATTTTTTCATTGCAGGTACCCAACACAATTGAATTTGCAGACTGGATTGGTCGTACAAAACAAAAGCAAATTCGTGTTACTGGGTTAGTCGTTCTTTCTTTAAATTATAATTCAAAAAAATGAAGTTACATGACTTTGTTTCTTGAAGTTCTCTGGGACCTACTATGATTCAGGAAGCAAGATAGGAGCTTTTATCATTATAATATATCTATAGAGTGCTTGTTTGATCTGGTTTCCTTTTTCTTTTATGGCCTTTTCTATCAGGACGACCAAAAGACCTGTCCCTTTGGAACATTGTCTCTTCTATTTTGGGGAGCTTTACAAAGTGTGTGAGAATGAAGAGTTTCTGCCGCATGGATTTAAAGCAGCCAAAGATGTTCATAAGAAGAAGACCACAAGTTCTGTCTCTGGCGGCGCCAGCTTGCGTCCTGGGTCTTCAACAGCTGCTGATAAGGGTCGAGGGCAGAGGCGTGATAGCTCTTCTCAGGCAAAGCAGCACAAGGATTCTGGTCCCCAAAGATTTGGGAATTTTGGTGGTGGTTGGGGAACGCAAAGCACTGGGCCTGGACAGAATGTTATGGGGTTTAGGAGATCAGAGGCGTCTTTGTGGTTGACGCTGATTAATAAACTCTTGAAGAAATCACTGTTACCTGTATGTAAAAGGATTCTTTTTTAAAACATGCATGATTCCTTGTATATCTTCCTTCCACCGTGTGCTTACAGTGTAGTTAGCATTGCTGTTAGTACTTAATCTCTTGATAACTTGTCCGCTGTGTTTTTCTTCTCCTCTTTTAAAATTTTTAACATTACCGTTTTTCGTTTACAGGTTGATAGTAGACTTATTATGTATTAAAGCCTAATATTTATCATGAAATTGTAATTTCAGGTGGTTATATTTTGTTTTTCGAAGAATCGGTGTGACAAATCAGCTGATAACATCCCTAGTACCGATCTCACAAGTAGCTCTGAGAAAAGTGAAATTAGGATATTCTGTGATAAAGCATTTTCGCGGCTTAAGGGATCCGACAGAAACTTACCGCAGGTGTCCTACCTAATTTGCTGCATTTGTTAATCTAGCAGACCATCTGGTTCTTGGTGTCCTGCTAATTGCAGAACAGTGTCTTATTGATGGTCATCTAAACTACAGATTGTCAGAATCCAAAGCCTTCTCCACAGGGGCATTGCTGTGCATCATGCAGGGCTCCTCCCAATTGTCAAGGAAGTTGTAGAAATGCTTTTTTGTCGAGGTTTGGTTAAGGTAATATAACATGCCAGCTTTTTTAAGGGAAAGGGCACATTGTTCCACAGAAATGCCCATATCGTTAGGACATTACAACAACATCAACAACAACATACCTAGTGAAATCCCACTAAGTGGGGGTCTTGGGAGGGTAGAGTGTACGCAGACCTTACCACTACCTTGTGGAGGTAGCACATCGTTAGGATGTTACCATATTTAATTACTTACTTATTTAGTTCAGATATTATTCTGCATTAAGCATGCAAGAGACATATAATTTATTGCTAGAGCACTTGTTAGTGTACACAAAGACATGCTCATATACTTCATTAGATACTCAGACATGCAGAATAAAGTTAGAGACTCAATCAAAATTAGTGGAAGTTAATTAAAGATATTTGAAAATTACGTTACTACTTACTATTACATTGCCAAGAGTTACACGCTTGTGGTGGGAGGTCCGTAACTGGTTTTGAGTACATTGGTTATGTTGAGAACAGTAAAGGAGGCAATGTATAGCTGGCCTTCCGAAGATGGAGGAGAAGACCTAAATGTAGTTCCACTTGCAATCAAGTGGGTAATTTGGAGAAAGAGGAATATGAGGGTTGAGAACAATTTTGTACATGGGAGGAGTAACCTCTGGTCACTAGTTCTTTTTGTTTTATCCATGAGGCCCCCTGTTTGTGATTATTATTGGGTGACCTTTGTAGAGACATATTTTGGTAAATGTTTCTCCTCTTTTAGGTAAGCTACTTAAAATGCAGTGATTTCCCTTCTATAAATAAAATTATTTAACCTTAAAAAAGAAAAACTAAAACAATTAGCATTTGGTCATGTTTATATATACTAACGCTGATAGGATATCCTAGTAGGAAATTATACTTGAATAAATTCTTAAGATCTGGGAAGAGTCTACTAGCTTTGGATCCAATTAAGAAATTTTGGACCCCATGATTCTTGTCTTTGATGTATGATTCGTGATCTAATGTTATGTTCTTTTCAAGTGAAAAATTAACTAAATAAATAAAGGGAAAACAGTTGTGATGAAATGAATTATCAGTCTAAGTGGTGAAATCCTTGAACAAAGTTGAACGTTGGGATAGTCATTTTCATGTTATCTACTTTTACCACTGCTGCTGAATTTTCTTTACCTCCTTTAGCCATTTGTGACCCATTTGTTATCAAAATTCCTGTTCTTTGGTGAGTTTTACTTTTGAAGGTCTTAGATGCTCATTTAATTCTTGGTTCTTTCTTAGGTTCTGTTCTCAACAGAGACATTTGCAATGGGAGTTAATGCTCCAGCCAGGACGGTAAGTCATCATTTGTAGTGATCTTGTTACTTTGATTGCAGTTATTTTCATAGAACATACTCACTCCATCCCATTTTACGTGGCCATGTTTTATTGGGTACGGAGTTTACAAAAGAAAGGAAGACTTCTGAAACTTGTGGTCTGGAACAAATCCTGGTCTGGAACAAATCAAGGACATTTATGTGACTATAAATCATTTTATTAAGGTAAAATGGAAAGTGTAAAGTTAAACTTTTTCTAAACACAAAGATATGTTATTCTTTTAGGGATAGACTAAAAAGGTAAGTCTGCCACATAAATTGGGATATTAGGAATAAAAAGTTTACTCTTTTTATGATAAAAGAGTCTTTGTCATATGATTCATACCATGTCTCGACTCTTGAGTAACTGAGGATAGTGATCATGTTTCCATTAAATTGTTGTAGAATGGTTTTGCTATTTAGTCATTGTTTAGAGTTGAAGGCTGAGAACTTTAAGAACTAGCGCTGGATCTTTATTTGTCAGCCTCAGAACATATTTAGAAACAATGATTAATTCTGGAAATATCCTCTTTCAGGGGAAAACCTAAAGCACATACCAGAGAGAGGTTACCTGAGCTATAGTAGTATATTAGCTCTATTCAGGGTCTAGGCAGAATGCAGAAACAGTTAAGAATGAACTGGGAGTTAAAGAACTTAGAAAGTGGAGATCATGGAGGAAAGCAGAGAATGTAGAGGAAATCACATAAATTTCTGGAATGCGTTTCAATCAAGTTTGCCAGTAGCACAAAATATGCACATGTTTTAAGAAGAAAAGACCACATAGGAAATCAGATGTTATTGACAATCTTAGGGGTTACAGTCTAAGATTTGGTGGGTATTTTCAAGAATTTTTTCTGCAGAATTGACCATCCATTGGTTCCCAATGAATGACTCATCTTGAAGGGGTGAATTTCTTGAAGTTCAATTTGACAATTAATTTGAGTAATTAGCTCCAAGGTCCATTTGTTTGCAGAGGTATCAGAGAGAAAATTTATCCATATCTTGAACTATCCAATGCTGTTTCCACATTATGTTGTCCATATTCTAGATGTCCAGTCCTCGGAGTGCCGGGGGGAGGGGGCGTGGTGTTAAGTGTCCCACATTGGTGGAGGGACTGAGCTGTTGTCTCTTTATATTGAAGAAAATCATTCTTGTTGAAATTTTGAATTTTCAGTACCAATGGCAATATTTTTATATAGTTTTTGTCAGGTTTGCTTTCTGGTTCTGGTCATTGCGTATTTTCCTTGATGTTCAAACTTCCTATGCTCTCTAATTCCTTGATGACATGTGGCATATTATTGCAGAGTACCATCTTAGATTGCAGAATTTCTTATTAGTTTAATATTTGATATGTGCGCTGTTGACCTTTTGGCTAAGATCATGGGTAGTATCTATTCTTACAAGATTAATATCTAATATGTGGGCTATCAGCCCACACAATATTAATTCAATTTTTTTAAAGGGGAGCATCCATCAAGGTAGCTTGCTACCTGGGCTCTGTGTGTTGCTTAATAGGTAAACAACTTAAGTGGTGATACTCATAAGCTTAAACAACTTCAGTGGTGGAATTTGTCAAGATGACAATACTTGCCTGTAAAATATTGATTTCTCTTGTTGTACCTCCCAAACCTCTAAGATTACTATTTGTATTGAAGGAAGTATTGGTTACTTCTGACCCTATGTGCTTTCTCCCTTTGTCCAATTCAATTGTCGCATTTCCATAGGCAGTAAATGATCAGATGTAAATATTAGTTGTTAGTACAGAAAATTGACATGGTAATTGGGTCTAAAGTATAATTAACCACTTCACATTGAATTTTTTAAAGTATAATGAACCCAACTTACCTTCTATATCTTTTTACTGTAATATATTAGTTATTAGAAAATGGTAGCATGAGGAGAGAAGGTCAAGAACAGTTTGAGCTATTCACTTCTTATATGGGATCAATTGATCTCACTGAAAGAACTATTGATAAAAGGTCTCCTTAGTTCAGTATCTGATAATGTATTGATCAAATTTTGAATTTTCAGTACCAAACACGGCAATCCTTAATATAGCTTTTGGCGGGTTTGCTTTCTGTATTATGGTCATTCCTGGCTTATAATTTTTTACCTGCTTATTTTCCTTGATGTTCAAATTTCTTGTGCTCTCTAATTCCTTGACGACATATGGCATATTATTGCAGCTGCAGAGTACCATCTTATATTGCAGAATTTCTTTAGTTTCCCAGTTGATATTTGCTATTAATTATTTAAGGATCTGTAAGCAAGCATATCTCTATTCAAATATCCTATTGCTAAAAAGTTAAAACTGTATTAAATTTTGGGCAGGTTGTTTTTGATTCTTTAAGAAAGTTTGATGGCAAGGAATTTAGGCAGCTACTTCCCGGAGAGTACACTCAGATGGCTGGGCGTGCTGGAAGAAGAGGGCTTGATAAAACTGGTACAGTTGTGGTGATGTGCCGAGATGAGATCCCCTACGAAAACGATTTGAAGCATGTAATAGTTGGTACTGCAACTAGGCTTGAATCTCAGTTTCGACTGACCTACATCATGATTTTGCATCTACTTCGGGTTGAAGAACTGAAGGTACATAGTTTGGACTAACTAGGAAAGAAGAGAAAACAGCTTGATCTCAAAATAGTCCCATACACAACATCTATTTTAAAATTCAGTTTCTGACTGTTCATTTTTCCTTGCAATTTAGTTTTATATGATTTTAGAGCTAATTGGTTCTTGCTGCATCATTACCATTCTCATTTGTCTCTCCTGGAGCTAGTCTGTAGTAGCGAGTGGAAGTATTTTCAAGTCTCTTTATTCACCTGAAAACATTGTTTAAGAACGCGTTAGCAGATAATGTTCATGGTTATTGAATACATACAATAAGTCTAAAAGTTTCAAGCATCCTCAGGAAATTCAATGTTTCTTCTTCTTTTTTCTTTTATCTGTTTCCTTTAGTTTTTAATAAGCAATAAAAAAGGATCAACACAAAAGACATTAACTACTCTAAAAAGTACTGCATATACTGCTGACACAACCTTTTCTTTTTTCTTTTGCAAAATACAGCTGATTTGTTCAACAGCATTACTGAGCAACGGCGTATTGCCATTGCATCTCTAACTCATAATTTTAGAGTAATGCGCATTTTAGTAATATGATTCATGTTAATGATTGTTCCATTTCACGGATTGATGTTCATTCTCACTGCATAGTTAATTCATCCCAGCAGCTTTCTCCTGATGAAGTACAGTTTACAAATTTTGCAGGTTGAGGACATGCTGAAAAGAAGTTTTGCTGAATTTCATGCTCAGAAGAAACTACCTGAGCAACAGCAACTCTTGATGCGAAAGCTTGCTCAGCCTACAAAATCTGTTGAGTAAGAATTACTAAAACAGTTACACTATCCGAGTTTTTCTACCATAATTGTCTTTCTGGATTCATTTTTCGACATGTATTTGTCACACCTTAAAACACTTATATGTGCTTCCTTGTTTGTGTGCATGTGCTTCAGTGCTTTGATGTTGTGTAGATTTTCCCACGCTTATTCTTTTGTACTTTTTTTTTTTTGAAACTGGTAATGACTTTAAGGTTACTGCTTCACAAGGTTCCAATCATATCAACTAGTGATTCAACCTCCTCAGCATAGCTTTCTTTACACCAAAAATAAAACAAGAATATACAACTCATCTTGATTTTCTCCACAAAATTGTATTTGTCTTTAAAAGCTCTATAGTTCCTCTCCTTCCAAATGGTCCACCATATGCAAGCAGGGATAAGTCTCCACCATTTTTTCTGACTAACTGCCCATTTTTTTTCTTATTCTTTTGTACTTCCTGGTATTGTTTAACATGTCCTCTCTCTCTCACACACACACTCACACAGATGCACTCACACACACACACACACACACACACACACACACACACACACAAAAGAGAGAGAGAGAGAAGCACAGACACCAATGGTCTTGAGAATCCTGTTTTTTGGTTGTGCTTTTAATTGCTAAATTCTATAAAGCCTGTCTGGTCTATGAAATACTTGCTTCTATGATGCCTATTATAGCTTCTAAATGCCACCGTCTGTGGATGACTCTTGCATCATTTGTGATATTTATTTGCATGGTAATAAGTACAATTTGTCTGATATAGATGCATAAAGGGTGAACCAGCAATTGAGGAATACTATGACATGTATTTGGAGGCAGAAAAATATAGCCACCAAATAGCAGAAGCAGTAATGCAGTCGCCAGCTTCTCAGCAGTACCTAAGTCTTGGGAGGGCAGTGGTTGTAAAATCACAGTCAGTAAGTTCTATTACATTCTTTTCACTAATAGGCATTAGATAGTAGCCTCTTTTCATCTTCAAGGTCAAAATATTGTCAGCTATCTGGCAAACAATAATAATAATAACTATGCATCGATCCCAAAGTAGTTGCATCTGTATTTCAAAGCATTATTCTATTTGCACATGTTTCATTCTAATACTCAACAATCTTTCTTTTGAGACACAGTAGAGTTGAGCTATCTGGTATGATTTGGAAATTTACAAGGCCAAGTTCTTTAGTTCCATGATCTAGTCCTCTGCAACGGAAAGTCACATCATAATCTTCAGTATGCAGAAACATATGAACATTTTGATGATATATCATTAAATGTAACCAAATATGGTATTATTAATAAACCAGCAAAGAAACATATGGTTCAAAGTGTTTCATGCAGTAGGTCAACGTCTCTTAAGGAATTTTCAATGGTAAAAATGGCTGAAGGTTGATAATTTTGATGATTTGACTGGGCCTCCTAGCATAGAAACTTCTGCAGTTTGAGATCACTTGTTTTAGAAACTGAAAGTGTTCCAATTCCTTTTGCGGTTTGTTCTGATCACTGTTCATTTTAGAAGTATCATATTCCTGTCTACTTTTGCCCATCTCATGAGGTTACTTGGATATTGGAAGTATATGATTTTTGCCTCACAGTTCATATTTCCATTAAAGAGATTCACATGAAAAGTCCAAAACATGTGCAAATGTTTTTCTTTCCCTTTACTACTTGCAGGCTCAAGATCACTTACTAGGCGTTGTGGTGAAGACACCTTCCTCTAACAATAGACAATATATAGTTCTAGTTCTGACTCCAGAATTGCCTTCAACTCTGGAAACTTCGTCAGTTACAAGCAACAGGAAAGATCAAAAAAATTCTGAAATGCAGATATTAGTGCCTAAGTCAAGACGGGGTTATGATGATGAGTATTGTTCATCAGTCACCTCCCGGAAGGGATCTGGCGCTGTCAACATCAAATTGCCTCACCGCGGTAATGCTGCCGGCATGAATTATGAGGTTCGAGGAGTTGATAACAAGGATTTCTTGTATATATGTGTGAAAAAGATTAAGATCGACCAAGTTCGGCTTCTTGAAGATGTTAGTGCTGGGGCCTACTCTAACGCAATACAACAGCTGCTCGGTTTGAAATCTGAAGGAAATAAGTATCCTCCAGCCTTAGATCCGGTTAAAGGTATGTCAGCATTATTTATATGGTTATCTGTACCTGCCGTATATATCCCGCCTGATTCTTGGCTCCCCATCCTTAAACGTTATAGTTTATACTGCAGATCAATCCCTGTACTTTCTTTGAACCCCTAGGTTTGGTAGATATAATAGAAGAGTTACATAACTCACCCATAGTTCATCATCATCCTTCCTGGTTTCTGGTTCTTGTGGAAGCAATTCCAGTTGCATGTTATCTTGTACCCCCAAAATATCTTCCTCTGGTTCAGCAATTGTGATTGGAGTGACATAAATAATATTCTCCAGCAGTGGATAAATTATCCCTTCTTGCATTGGGTCTGAGTTTTGCCTCTGCATTCTCGTTAACATCAATTCTTGGCTGGAGCGAGACCCGTAGAGAAGGATCAGATTCTACAATGAAGGTCTTAAAAGATGGGTTGACCATCTCCATGTTTTGAAAAGGCCCAGGACCAATTTCCATTAATTCTGTCAAGTTTGGCTTGTAAAACTTGGGTCAGCCCACCTCAGATAATATAGCATCTTCCAGATTCTCCATTAATTCCTTCCCATGTGTTGAGGCATGCGCACTTGGTTTGAATTTTATAAGACCCCCACCCAATATAGGATCTTCCATATCGTCTAGCCCTAGACCCAGGCTATTACCGATGCCAGCCTTTGACCCCCCTGCGACTGTCTGTAAGTCGCCGAAGGCTGATTCTTTTCAGAATGTCTTTCCAAATCGGGATGGGATAGAAAAGATCCTCCCATTCAATGTTGATGTGACTGGGTATTCACTCCGTGTCTCCATTGACCTTCATGTGAGCATATCAGAGATGATTTTTGAGCTCAGTTTCTTCATTTTCGATTCACCCTCTGCATCTTTCTTGATTTCTTTCATCATCTCCTTCGTCCCAAGCTTTAGAGGGAGGCCCAATATTCTAATCCAAGTTCTGGCATATCAACAATTTTCCGTCACACAACCAGATGCCATAGACCACCATGACAGATGTAGTGCTTTCTTTTCCCACTCCAGTCCCCTGTTAGAGTGTGCTCCACCATGATCTTAGTCGGGAGCTCAAAGAGAAAATGATGGTCACACATTTCGAATACCCCTATGTAGCTGCCCCATTTTCTGTTAGCCCATATGCACATGACTATATGGTTTGGGATCTCCTGACCGTCGAAATGGCCCAGCAAGCATCTTCCCAGAATCTCTTTATCCCGGATTCCTCCAATCCGTTTGCTTTTATGGAGTTCCTCCATTGAGAAAGTGCCAGATCTCAATTTCCATCTGTTTTTGTTAGTATCTTCAGTATGGGAAGAGTTCAATTATTGGGGAGATGTGACTGTTGTAATCTTGTTTTTCTCTGAATAAAATTTCCAATTTTATCTGCTGGTTCGTCTCAACCAGCATTGAATGCTGATTCTGGAATAATAAAAATAATGGACCTTTTACTCCCCTGTACTGCAACAATGGAAACAAATCTGCCGAAAGCACTGAACTTCTTTGTACAGAAATAAACGGCTCGATGGTCCCTAAGCTTCCACCTCCTGACTTCATTACCTCTGACCTCAGAAGCCTTGTGCAATAAATATCAAATCCACGACACAACTTTCCATCTGATTGTCATCCTTCTAACCAAATTATCTCTAGTTTCCCTCCATTCAAACCATTTTTTCCGACGAAGTGACATTCTTTGTGATATTGGATGGACTTTAGGGGTGGCAATTTCAGCCCATATTAATGAAATGAGTCCATTTTGCCCATATTTAATGACTTGGATCACTCATGTTTTAATTGGTTAACTATGAGCTTCAATCTATTTTAAGGGTCTCTACAAATATGGTCAAAATGGGTTAAATATGGGTATCCATATTGATCCATAATAGATCACTTAGTTTTCACTTCCACTCAAAATTCTTAATTGTGCTAAAATATTAAAAAAATTAATATTGATTTTCAAACTTAATTGAAAAAATAGATTTTTTTTTGTTTTTTGGAAAACAAAAAAAAATTTAGGAGTAGGTTGGTGGAAGGGGGTAATCTTTTTTTTTTTTTTTTTTGAAAAAACAGATTTTTTTTTTTGTTTTTGGAAAACAAAAAAAATTTAGGGGTTGGTTGGTGGAAGGTTTGGGGGGGGGGGGTTCCCGGGGGAGGGGGTAAATTTATTTTTTTTGTTTTTGGAAAACAAAAAAAAAAAAATTAGGGGTAGGTTGGTGGAAGGTGGGGGGGGGGGGGGGTAAATTTTTTTTTGTTTTTGGAAAACAAAAAAAAATTAGGGGTAGGTTGGTGGAAGGTGGGGTGGGGGGTGCCCGGGGGAGGGGGTAATTTTTTTTTTGAAAAACAGATTTTTTAAATGGGTTAGAACCATTTTACCCAAACCATATTTGACCAAATCCATATTTACCCATATTCTATTTGGGTGGATTGTAATCCAAACCATTTTTGCTCAATCCATATTCAATTCATCCAAATCCGATCCAATCCAACCATTTTCCACCCCTAGATGACTTGTCTCCAGCCCTAATATTACTCTTCTTGACCATGTTTTTAGTCAATCAAGGATGCTTGAAGTAAAACACGACTACCAAGGTTTCCGGTGATCCTGGAGAAAGAACCTTTTGACTTACTAGTCCAGTGTTCACATTGTCTCTAAAGTTTTGAATTTTTTGTAGTGAATATATGGCAATGACTGTCTGTAAGATTGTCCACATTTCATTCTCTAATGAAGATTCTATGCCAGATCTGAAGTTGAAAGACATGAATCTTGTGGAAGCATACTACAAATGGAATAATCTCTTGCAGAAAATGGCACAGAATAAGTGTCATGGTTGTATTAAATTGGATGAGCATATGAAATTGGCTAAAGAATTAGAGCTGCACCGAGCGGAAGTGAATGCTTTGAGGTTTGAAATGTCAGATGAGGCACTTCAGCAGATGCCAGATTTTCAGGGTCGGGTATGGAACCACTTATCATAACAATTTGGTTTCCCTTTTCATGCCAATCAATTCTTGCAAAGGAAGGGTTCATAAACATCCCCTTTTACACTATTTGCAGATAGATGTGTTAAAAGAAATTGGCTGCATAGATGCTGACCTTGTAGTTCAAATCAAAGGCCGTGTTGCTTGCGAAATGAATTCCGGAGAGGAGTTGATATGCACAGAATGTTTATTTGAGAATCAACTAGATGACCTGGAACCAGAAGAGGCAGTGGCGATCATGTCTTCCTTTGTGTTTCAGCAGAAGGAGACTTCTGAATCTTTCCTCACGCCAAAGCTTTCTCAGGCTAAAAAGAGGTTATTTTTCTTTTCAAATATTTGGTGTGATATTCTCATGTCTACGTGTAATCATTTTTCCTGTTCATCTATGATATATATATATATATATTGAATTGTTGTTGGTAGTTTTGGATAATAGTTTTTTATTGAAGAGTTTTGATAAGATTTTGTGTTTGCAGTGTCTGAGTTATTGAGGGATCAAACCTATATATCAGCCATGTCGATTTTTTGTAATGTTTCTTTAATGGATGAGCTTAAAAGACAGTGAAGACTTCTCCTTGTTATACAATAGGTTTAATGATAGAAGTCGTCAAAATTAATTGATGAGATGATTGGAATATGATATCAGACAAGATGTACTTTCCTTTTTATCACTGCTTTGTTGGACAATTTAGGGATCTAACTTGGTTTTTATCTCTAGGATTGGAATAAAATACATCATTCTTGTTTTTTATGAGAACAAAACATATCATGTCAAATGTATTCTTATGTTTCACAGAATTGCATATGCAAGTTGTACGGGATGCTAGTTACTAACTTGGGTATATCTCTATAATTGGATTATAATATATCAAGTTAAATATGTCATATGTTTCACGGAATTGCACATCCTAAGAGGCACATCACAAGGTCATAGGTCAAAGAGCTATGACACCTTTTCTTGATATAATGAAGTGGGTGCTGTGAAAGTAGAGATAGAGTAAATGTGTGGTAAGCAATTTTTGTCGAGTGTCCCACCTTGATAGTGGAAATGGGCTGTTGTTTCTTATATGGTTTTGGGAAATCCTCATTGCATGAATTAGCTTTCGGGGTTTAGTTAGGCCAAAGGTCCATTTCCCGTCATGGTATTAAAGCCAGACCTGTTCCTGTTCTTGGTTTACTCAGCATTGGGCCCCATTGTTTGTTGTTTGCTCTCCAATTATCCAGTCCTGAGCGTGTGAGGAATGTTAAATGTTCCACATTGGTGTTGTCTCCTTGTATGGTCCTGGGCAATTCTTACCTCACGAGTACTTTTGGAGTTGATTTAGGCTCAAGGCTCAAGGCTCATTTCTTATCAAGTTGTTTCTTCTTTGTTATAGTGAATACACTTTTTAGAGGGAAAAGAATTTTCTGGCCAACTGCTAATTCTCTTATATTGTCAGTGTATGCCCTGCTTTTCCTTTATCGAAAGATTTTTTGAAAATGGGATTTGGTCAGATTTACAAATCAAGCATGTAATGGTCTAAGACCTGGTTGCTGCTTTTGGGTCTTTCTCTGAATGCACAACTGCTAGTGGAATATCTTTTGACTGCAAAATATCCAAATTTCATTCTGTCAAAAGTTACTGAACAACAGTGGATAGAGTTTTACACAGCTTCAGATCTTCCGCAGAACATTTCTGTCATTATTTGTGCCTACAAAGGCTGTTACTGTTTAAACGGTGTATGGCCACTTTGCTGTCTTTTACTTCTGAAGTCATGTCATCTCCTCCTTGCACTTTGTCAATGTTGTCTACTCGTCTTTAGTTGACTAGTGCAACTCTAGTAGTTGATTATGGTAATTTCATTCTGATAGCTTCATTTGTATTTTTTCTAATTGTTTCAAGTCATTTTGTTGTATTCTGTTAGGTATTTTCTCATTAATTACCATGAGCTGTAACTTAACCCTGTTCTCTGGGATTATAGTTTCTTTTGTTATTTACAACTCAATGACAATATCATTATCGTGGAATTTCAGATTACATGAAACTGCAATAAGACTTGGGGAGCTTCAGGCTCAGTTTAAGCTACCGATTGACCCAAAGGAGTATGCCCAAGAGAACCTTAAGTTTGGTTTGGTTGAAGTGGTATATGAATGGGCAAAGGTTCTTTCTCTCTCTCTCTCTCCCTCTCTTTCAAATCAAGGATTTGCATGTGTGGTTGCGTATGACTTAATTATCATAATATCCTACCTGTTGCTTGATTCTTCCGTTCTCCAGTGTGGGGTGTCCCTAATACTGCTTCCCTCTTGCAGGGCACCCCATTTGCTGAGATTTGTGAACTCACAGATGTCCCTGAAGGTGTAATAGTGAGGACTATTGTTAGACTAGACGAGACTTGTCGTGAATTTAGAAATGCTGCTGCTATTATGGGCAACTCTGCACTGTACAAGAAAATGGAAACTGCATCTAATGTGATCAAGCGCGATATCGTGTTTGCAGCTAGCTTGTATATTACTGGAGTTTGATTAGGTGAGGAAGCCTTGATTTCATTTGCAATTATTCTGAAGGACCTGACGATACACATGTTGTACACTAAAATATGTTCGCCGAGGTGTGGACTTTGAGCAAGGATACCCTATACTTTGGCTAATTTGTACAGAAATTCAAGTCTTTCATATGTACATGTACCAATTTACAGTAAATTACACCCTGATTATCTCAGAGAAATACATGAACTTAAAACATTCTCTTAAAATTTAGGTATGATTTTGAAGTTCTGCATCTATGTGTTTGTCTTAAAGTTGTTACACAAGACTTGGGTTCTAGTTTATCACTTGAATGTGATTGATGCTTAGCAAGCTGTTGATCTGGTCATCTTTGATTTCTCTTTGGGTGACAAAGAAGGTAACAAAGTGCTCCCTTAATGTGGGTACCGGTCTCCGGCTGGGAAACCAAAAAAATAAAAATAAAAAATTGCTCCCCAACAATTGCTTAACTTGAGAACAAATAGAGAAGATGGAAATTCAATAGCCTTTGTTTAACAATTGGAAAAAGATTACAAATTAGAAATTCAGTAGCAATAGAACAACTAAAACATGATTAAGAAGGATGTCAGATTTTACACAACAAGAAAAGGGCATCCTTTATAATGCTATTTTTGTTTTTAACTCGAGACCTCTGGTTAATGGCTTAGGTTATTCCAACCATTCCATCACACCCCCTAAGCGGATATTTGGCTAACTTACGTTCTTCGTCTTAAAACTAGAAAGTAGCAGACTGACTGCTTGCTGGAAATAAAAAGAGAAGGGAAATAGGGGAAAATAGTCTGAAATAATTCATATAGCATGTTATTCAAATACAACCAAACAAAAGAGAGACAAGTTGAAGCCAAGCTTCACAGAAATACAAAATAAGCAGATACTGCCTTTATCAAAGACTCAATTTCAGTTATCACTTCTATTTGGTTTTCCTGAGATAAAATCAACCTGATCCACCAAAAATGATAGACAGTTAGACGTTAATTTTGAGAATTACAATAACCAAAGAAATAAATTAAACATTTTCCCATCGTTCAATCATTTATTAAACCAACCCAAACTAGTCATTATTGTCTTGTGTAATATTCCACTGTTATAAAGTAATATTTCAACAATTAGAGTCATTATAGTGTACTATGTGAGTTGGTTTGCTCAGACGTATGGGGACTTGCCCTACTCTTTCTTTATCGAGTTATAAACTAGAGTGAATCCTAAATAGGTTAACAAACAGCAAACCAATCTCATTTTCTGAGTTTCATATTTAAATTATTGAGTGCTCACGGAATTATCTTGAACTTTTTTTAGAATACCCTTGGAGGAATATGACATGCTAGGTGAATATCATGCTTCAAAAGCTCCTCCAAAGAATTCCAAGTGGCAATACATGTGGAGATTAACTTGAGTGACTAGATTAACCCCCAACTCCTCCCCCAAACTATCATTGTCTTGCGAGTTTCATACTAAACTATCAGGTGTTTACATGAACTCATTGTGTCACGTGAGATCATTTCTATGACTTTTTCATCTCACACGCCTCTCAACCAGTTATCGCAAACATTTTGTCACACATACAAAAGTTTCATTTGGTCATACCTCATCAACAGCAGAAGGAATCCAATCATTAGTAGCTGGATTCCCCTTGTAAACATGGCTTGGATCAGAAGTAGAATCAGCTCCTATATTGAAAGTGTTCCCATTATTCTCCACTTTGATAAATCCTGTTCCTGTCTGTATTTTCCCATAAAAAAAAAGTTCATTAACCTTATTTTTTAAACCAAAAGCTACATTGCTCTTGGATCCAATAAAAATACGGCCACGAGCAGGTTAGATCCTCCGAAATTGCATTATTTTTAGAGAACCCGAGCAACATAGACATTAAAAGAACACAATCAAACCTCTCTGTAACATCCATCCTCAATAACAACATTTCACTATAACAACTAAGTTTTCTTCGGAACCGATTTTTCATATTAGATTATAATATGTGTTGAGTTAATGTTTAAAAGCACACCTAAAACATCTTTTTTTTCGTGAGTTTCATACTTCAACTATCTGTTCTTCTATTTACCTACCTAATCTATCACTTTCTCGCGAGTTTTATATCTCAACTATCACTACCTTTGTATTTAAACATATCTCGAGTTGGCATACACACGCCTATAGTTGATTGTGAACAAATATTTGGCCAACTCAGCATTGATGTGTGCTTTAATACCAGAGAAGTGATAATTTAGATAAAGAGAACAATGATAGTTGAGATATAAAACTCCCCGAAAAACTGTGCAAGTGTATTTTTTTTTACTATTAACTCTTATATGCTCTCTATAACAACATTCATTTTAACAGCCAAAAAATATTCAGACAAACGATGTCGTTATAGATAGGTTCGACTGTAATTGGATTTTTTTGGTAGTAAGAGTGAGAGTAGTAACCGTGTGGTGCTGCTTGTCAATGCAATTAAGATCTTTGTAATACTCTGTTTCAATAAATTCCTCTGTCACTTGGCTGTCATTGTAAACCAATTTCTGCAAAACCAAAAGATATATGAATCCGATTGACGTTAGTGTGATTTATAATCCCCGACTATGTTACTCAGACCCTCTAAAATGTTTCCGTTCCCGTGTCAGATCCTTCAAAAATACGTACATTTTGTAGGATCCGACACAAACCTTGCGATGTTTTTGAAAGAATCTGACCAAACATAGATCCCCAAATCATTTACATAATGGTTCCTGTTTACTTTCACATCATATAGTTCGGTCCCCACCCCCGTCCCCCGTTATCTTCCTTATGAGTAAACCGGAACATAGTTCATAGGTACTCTTTGATACATGGGGAAGAAAAAATTGTACATGACTCAACACTTAAAAGGGAAGTGCTATTTCTATGCCATTGTATCAACAAAAGTGTGATTTAAATGGATCAACTACACTTCAATTCCAAGCTAGTTGAGGTCAGCTATACAAAAGGTTACTCCTCGTCATGTTCACTACTAAAAGTCATTGTTCAGTGGCTACGTCCACAGATATTTTGATTAGATTGGCAAGAAAAGAAAAAATAGTAATGTTTTCGTATGAAAAAGGTATAAGGCACAAATACCCCCTAGACTATGACCAAAATCTCAAAGACACACCTTAACTAAAAGGTCCTATTACCCCTGAACTCATTTTTCTTGTAATTTTGTACACCTTTGGGCTTACGTGGCAGTCGCACACTTCGTGACTCCACGCAGTTGAGACGTGTGAAAGATATTTGGATGCCACGTAATACAAAAAGGTGTACAAAAATACAAAAAAAAAGGGTTCAGGGGTAATAGGACCTTAGTTTAGTTAAGATATGTCTCTGAGATTTCGGTCATAGTCTAGGGGATACTTGTAACTTATTCCTATGAAAAACTTAGGAAGTTTGGGTTGAGCCCTGGGGTTTGACAGTGGACTTAAAAAGCCACCTATAGATGCTTTACTCCCAATCATTCCGAATAACGCTTGCAACCTCTGTATTACCGCGGCTGCTGGCACAGAGTTAGCCGATGCTTATTCCCCAGATACCGTCATTGCTTCTTCTCCGGGAAAAGAAGTTCACGACCCACACGCCTTCAACCTCGCCCGCGTGTTAGCTTGCTTGTACTATCGCTCGCCTGCCTGACCTTTCTCACTATTTTTGTGGGAAGTTATTCTCCACTAATACATTTTCTTAGAAAAGCTAGTTCGGTGGGAAATAAGTGGTAAAATCATGTCCTATTACACAAATTTCCCATTGAATTGCGGCGAGAAAAGCCTTTATTTTCAGTAGTGGTTGCTTCATTTAACCTCATCTCGCTCCAATAGTATATTTAAAAAACTAGTTTCTGAATCACTAGAAATTCTAAATCTACATTTTCTACTGATATATAAATCACCAACAAGAAGAAACCTCAAAAGTGAAAAAATGAGGGGGAAAAAAGCTTGACATGAAAATCATCCTCAAGGCATAGTTAAGAGTTTGACAAAATTCATTAACTAAGCTCAAACATCATATTTGTATTAAAAACGCATCTAATATGTATAAATAATCTACTCAGAACCTATTAAACAAAAAGAATTATGATTCAATACTTTCGATGCGGAGTATAATTTATGCATAAAAATTCATAAAATTTGCAAATAAATAGTATCTAGGTATGAAACCATAACTTATAAATATATTAAGAGTTCAAATCTTGAATCCGCCTCTACTAAAACAAAACAGACAAATGTAAAGAAGGAGATAGACCTGAGGATCATTTTCGAGACGTTGGAATTCGACATTTTCGGGAATTGTGTCATGAGAAGAAGGATAAAGATTGATGTGATCAACATAAGTTGAAGAATAATCACTTCGTTGAGGTTTAGTGTGTCTTTTTGGTGCAATGTCATCAAAATACTCTCTTGTTGCCTCTTCTATCTTTGTGTCTTCCTCTTTTGATAAATGAACATCACTTCTATTTGGTCTAATATTTCCATTCACTTCCATTTTCTTCTTCTTGTTGTTAAAAAAAGGGGTAATATTATATTTGTTTGATGTTAGTTGAAGGGGTTCATCAATGTAATATCATGTGCTACAAATGTTATAAAGTAATTAGATATCTTTGGGGGTAGATATTTCTTCCTTAAAAGATATTTTGAAGGTTTGAAAGTTGGTGGTAGGTAGGTTGGTTTTGTGTATATATCTTCATTTTTTTTCACATAACAGATATGAATATAATAAACGAGAATCTGAAAGGATTATTTTTTTATGTTCGAATTGTAAATGGTTATACAAGAATTTTTTTTATACAAATATTGATAAGTGTTTGGTTTTGTGTATTTTTTTTAATAAGAGATTTTTATATTTATACGTAATAGATTTGAAAATAATATACATGAGTTTTGAAAAGATTATTTTGTTCTATTGTAATGGCAAGTGGCCATATAAGACCATTTCATTCGAAGGAGGTTGTCGTTATTTATGTTTTAAAAAGAACCCGATCGCGTAATGAGATTCTAGTGTCATTATGATGAGTTTTCACATATAAATTTATAGTACATGTCAAAAGTAATAAATTGAGATGAATGGCACCGAAATGGAGATCTACCATCCCTACCTTCCGTTTCAACTTATGTAACTTTAGTCAAAGTGCGAAGGTCAAATTAACAAAATTTCGGTATGAATTGAACATAAAATGTTCTACTTATTAAAAATAAAATTTAAATATTTTGACAATACATAACAAAAAGCTATAATTAGTTACAATATTAACAATTCAAAAATTAGTTACAAAGTATTTGAAATTACTGTGGGTTAAAAAGAAAATCTTTTTAACTTTCCAAATAGTAACAACGACACATAAAATGAAACAAAAAGGAGTGTAGGTTTGGGATTATATGTTAATTTCTCACTTGGTATTATTTAAATTAAATAGATATAAATACTTCATGTAAATAAATACTTATTGCACTAGATACTTTTTTTATGTTAGATAAATATCTTATGAAGCTTATCCACTCATGAAAGAAGTTGTTGAGAGGTCTCTTTCAAGGGAAACAATCAAGTGGTTGTGTGAACTCCATGTACTCTCAAAGATGGGTGGATTTCATTAAAACTTGTCATACCTTGTCTCTCTACTTTTCCTTTTTCTTTTATTTATTTCTTCAAATAATTTAAATTTGCACAGTGTATAATAATATAATCTTATATGTGAAGTCCGAAGAGGATATAGTGTACACAAATTTGACTTATATTATTCCATGTAGAGATAGATAAGTTGTTTTCAAAAGTCTTTGGACTCAAATAACGCATATCAAAGTAATTTGAAAAGAAAAATATAAAAATAAAGACAACATGATAAAATAAAGTTTAAGGATAAAAATACACACTTAAATTTTCCTAGTGTCTAGAGTTTTATATCTGAACTAGTCTTTAAGAACGTGCGTTGCATGTTTGTCCAATGTCAACATATATAATTTAAAATAATACAAATAATATTAATAAACATGTAAATAATGACTAATTAAAAATTTGAAATTAAATGACAATAATTTGTAGCTATATATAATAATTTGAATTAATTTGACTTTTTTCTTTTGTGGTTTTTATGATATATGTTTCTTTGTCTTTTGATATTTCAACAACAAATAGTTCGAATATGAACATGAGCAACATGATCAGTGAAGTTTGCAAATGCTTCAAGTCTTAAAGTTTGTATCTTGTCTTAAGAAATTGTAGCATTCTCCTTTTATAAAGTCTCATACTCTAGTATATTATTGTCAATTTCATGGCTCAACACGTGTAAAAAAAATCTTCTGATAGAGATAATTAATTAATAATTAGTGATATCAAAAAATTTAATCAATATATAAATCATAGATGTACATACATGCATCCTTTATTTAATTCAAGATCATTATATTATATATATAAATCATGGTTGTACATACTACATGCATCCTTTGTTTAATTCAAGATTATAAATTATAATACATGTGAATTTGACAAAATAAATTTTAGTAAACCTTTTAAATATAATCATACTATTTAAAATATAACAAAATCTATCACCATGGGTAAATATCCCCCAAAAAGGAAAAAAGTTCAAAAAACTAATAATCATGTATCTATCTAAAGTTTATATCTTTTATACTTTTCATAAATCTTAATCTTAGACATATGTTACATTTTTCTACTTATTCTATTTCAAAAAATTGTTAAATAATAATTGCCAGAAAATTAGTACATGATGTTGTGATTGAGAAGTGAAGAATATACAATTATAAATTTAACTCTGAACTGTAGAGAAACAAATAAGAATTAGTTAGCGAAAAAAATTCAAAAAATTGGCAAATAATAATTGTCAGAAAATGAGTACCTGATGTTGTGATTGAGAAGTGAAGAATAACAACTGCAATTTTAAATCTAAAATGTAGAGAAACAAATAAGAATTAGTTAGCCAAAAAAGGTGAAGAATATACAACTGTAAATTTAACTCTGAACTGTAGAGAAACAAATAAGAATTAGTTAGCGAAAAAAATTCAAAAAATTGGCAAATAATAATTGTCAGAAAATGAGTACCTGATGTTGTGATTGAGAAGTGAAGAATAACAACTGCAATTTTAAATCTAAAATGTAGAGAAACAAATAAGAATTAGTTAGCCAAAAAAGGTGAAGAATATACAACTGTAAATTTAACTCTGAACTGTAGAGAAACAAATAAGAATTAGTTAGCGAAAAAAATTCAAAAAATTGGCAAATAATAATTGTCAGAAAATGAGTACCTGATGTTGTGATTGAGAAGTGAAGAATAACAACTGCAATTTTAAATCTGAAATGTAGAGAAACAAATAAGAATTAGTTAGCCAAAAAAATTCAAAAAATTGGATATATATATATATATATTAAATGAGAACAAAATTCTCTCCTCCAACATTAATCCACAAAATTCATGATTTTTTCTCTCATTTCTTTCCTATCAAAATGATCTGTATATATTTGATTATATAGATGATTATGGTCTTTTTCTATTACTTTAATTCAATGTTAACTCTTCACGGTCTTTATAATTATGTTAAAATATATTTTTTTTCCATATTTGGTTTAATTTTTCCTTAGAGGAAATGTTTGGAGATCTATAAATTGAAAATTCATATTCTCATAGCATAACACAATAGTATCCACAATGTAGACATCTAGAGAGTTTTGTTTATGGGGAGATTTATTCTCTCAACAATTTATAATATTTTTCTTTTATATTAGTTTTCATATAATAATATTATATTTTTAGTATTAGTTTTTGTCATCTGATTTATCAATCATATGATATGCAATTGTAAGTTTCCACATGATGCCCTATGCACCTTCATAACCCAACAAGTGGTATCAAAACTAATGGTTCAATGACCCGGTTCATCTAGGTTGAAGACATGTTTAACGCAGTTTCAAATCAATTTGCAACTAATTTGATGATAAAGAAGATTTTTGTCCAGCTACATATGGAGAAGAGATTAAAATCATATTTTCAACATTTCTGCTGTTGCATCTTTGAAAATAAAAATAAAATATTTTAAAACCATTTTTAACCCTTTGGTGCTTTAGTGACAATTGTCTTTCCTTTGTCCCTAGATTGTGCCTCATTCAGACAATAATGCCCCAAAGTTGATTTTGCTACTTTCTTTTGAGATTCATGCCCTTTAGTTTCCTCGGGAGACTCTATAGATTTCCTTTTCAACAAACCACACCCTTTAGATGCCCTATTAGGAGGCCCATACTGCTTAATAAAATCTTTGGCCATATCGACTCAAGAGAATCATTTCCCTGTGTCTTGGTTTGCATACCACATCAAGGCTGACCCTGTAAGCGTCCTAACAAAAAGTCTCATATTAAATTCATTGTCTTGCTCTATGCTTGCTAACTGATCGAGATATGCCTTCAAGTGGTTTTGGGGATAGACCTGTCCCATCATACATTGGAATATCAACAAGATTATAAGGTGTCTCCTTCACATTTTCCATCTCAATCAAATTTATCCCAAGTTGTGCAGCAAGCTCATTTGTGAAGGAAATTTGGTTAGTCTCGATATTAAAATGTCTTCGACCATTTTCTCCACTTTAGCTAGTTTCACTCAAATTCTCAAATATCTCATTCTGTGAAAGTTAATGCATGTCTGAAAAATACTGAGTATCACAATCAAAGTTGGGATATGTAGTTGCGCGAATAGGAGAATATCCCTCTAAATCTTCATCGGAGGAGTCTTTAGAATGTTAATCCACTGAGTCTTCATTGGAGTAATTCTTAAGATCGGCTAGCATTTCCTTGATGCCATTAATTTCTTGTTCCATTTTTGCCACTTTTCCCTCAAGCTTAGCAATTTTATCCCGGTATGACTCGACTTCTTCACAGTTAAACTCATCTTCAACTAAGTCAATTACAATTCTGCCATGTCGTCCTTAAATTTGTTTATCCCCTTGATGCTCAATTTAGTAGCTCTTTTGAAGAAAAATAAAATATTTGGTAAGCCCGGAATATGTGAAATGTTACTGGGGTTTGATTGGGTGCACTGTTGGTGCGTCACCCCAGACCTCCATATACTGGGGGTCTAATTGGGTGCACTATTGGCGCGTCGCACCAGACCTCCATATACTGGAGTCTGATTGGGCACACTGCTGGCGCATGGCATCAGACCTCCATTTACTAGTGGTTTGATTGGGCGTATTGCTAGTGCGCCGCCCAACCCAATTTCAGGATGTTCCGACAAATTTTTCTTATCGATTTTTTTATCCTAATTCACCTAAAATCAATTGATTTCTTCCAAACTTCCTTATATTCGTAAACCCAACATAAGTAAACGAAAATCTACTCAAATTTCCTCAAGAAGAACCCTCAAACTCGAAACCTCACCTCAAGAACCCATTAAACTCCATTAATAAGAATGAACAACAAAACTTCAAGAAACCTCAATCAAGAACTCAATTTACGAAGTCTCATTGATAAATTCGAAATTTGAACCTCATGATTGAATAAAATAACAACAACAAACCCATAATATTTACGTAGCCCGTACCACTAGAGAAGTCAGGTTAAGGCAAAAATAGAGAAGAATAAAATACAAGTTTTACGACCTACATTCACAACAAACCCATAATGTATTTGCAATCATACAAGCTCTTCTAAACTCAATTCCTCCAACTGCAGTACAAAGAAAAATGCACTAACAATAAAATGATACTCTAAAAGTGCCAAATCACAGATCGAATAAAATACAGAAAACATGAATTTATTTTTTCAGAATTTACTTCTTCCATGTAAGTACATAACAGAATCTAAAACAGTTACAAATAAAATAGCAATAACAAAGCAGCTTTTGAACACATACAAATTAAAGAGACAGTAGACCGTTCAGTGAATTCAAACAATCACCAAATATCACAAAACACATACTACTACGTTTTGGTTTTACAAATAATGCATAAGTTATGTGCATCACCATTGCATGAGAAAATGATTTTGTAAAGTAAAAGAGAAGATACTCACAACAATATCCATGGAGAAAACACAATATGAATTTCTTAAACTTAGAAATGGAGAAACCAAACTCAATATCAAACAATATACATGGAGAAAACTACCTGCAAGTGAAGTTTGTTGAGCAAGTGACAGAGAGTGAGTAGTGTGCGGCCTTTGTATATAGGGGTAGGTTTGTATAGGGTAGGCTGTCAGATGACACTGAAATATTCCATGACAAAAATAATTAATGCAATGTTTTACAATTTATATCCACAAAAATTAAGTCTACTTTCAATTGGTATAAACAATGGAATTTTATGTAGTTTTTACATGCTTTACTCAATAAATCAATTTAAAATTCTTACATATATGGGTCGGACAGCACATTTATTTAATAAATTCGGTTAGTGTAAACTAATAGGAATTATCACATTGGTGTTGGGACCATTTGTGTGATTGTTGATAAGAGTAGTAACATCAATTTATTTGGACACCAGTTTTTAACTACACAAACATTATAAAAAAACATGAAATTAGCTAGATAATTTCCAGCCGCTAATCCATCACTAAAAACCTAGCTAACTTTTTCTTTTTGTAATCTATATTCTATAATACCAAAAATTATTTTAGCTCTCACCTACAATGTGTTGTTCTTGAAACACCAAATAATAAGTAAGTTGCAAAATATAATTATAATTAAGAATGCAAGAAAATTTATCGTTAAAAAAATCCTTGCTAAAGGACGTAAAACAGTTACGACCTACTTTCATAAGATTACCTCAAAATTATTGGAAATTTTATGAAAACACTTGATCACAAAACATTATAGGAAATTCTTCTAAAGTTTCACACGTGGCAAACACATAGTCTCAAGAATAGTTCACTGGGATAAATGTATCCCTCAAAATCTAATAAGTTTTTTTAGTAATATAAAATTATGGATACGAACCTATGGTTGAGAGTTCGAGTCCTCAAGCAAACAAAAGATATGTAGAAGTTCCTAAAAAGGAATTAATTTTTTTGTTTAAAAATCTTAAAAATAAATTAAGAACACAAAAACTAACAAAAATTCAATAAGAAGAAAGTACCGGCACAATAAAATAAAAAAGAAAACGTTATTCTGGAAATTTGAAATTAATATGAATACAACCACAATCCAACGAATATTAAGTACATATTTTCACCTTAATTTATTGGCATAATACATAAATTGGACCCTAAACTTGACTTCAAATTTTAAGTATGACCTCTAACTTTCATAGTGCACAAGTAGACACTTTAACTATCCAATTCTTAAACAAAAAAACACGCGAATCCAACAGCCAAATTGTGTGATATACAAACGCGCCTACGTGGCTTATTGAGCCACTCAGTGGCTGCCACGTAATTAAAAAAATTACACGTATTTTATAATTAAAAAAAAAATTAAAATACAAAAGGGTAGGGTCGTATTTTCTTTTCCCAATTTGCTCGATTTTGACAAAAAAAATTAGAAGCCATTACATAAAAACGACCAGAAATTGTGCACAAAAAGAGGAAAAAAGCTTGAGTACTAGAATTTGGAAGAAGAAGAAGAAAAATGGGATTTTGATTTGAAAAAAATAAAAATATATTTAAAAGGGATTCATTAAGGGTAAAATTGTCATTTCCGTTTTTTTTTTTACTGTTGTGGGCCTCAAAAAATACCCTTGACGCGCCTGAATTGCGTCTCAATCACGCGTTATGCCAGGTTGGATTCGCGTGTTTTTTTGTTTAAGAATTGGATAGTTAAAGTGTCTACTTGTGCACTATGAAAGTTAGAGGTCATATTTAAAATTTGAAGTCAAGTTTAGGGTCCAATTTATGTATTATGCCTAATTTATTATTCAACCATAGTACATGAATAGAATTCTCCATAATATTCGATCTCAAACAAGCATAACATTCATTTTTAACATAACCAAAACCGTAAAATCATTACTAATAAAAAAAAGTTGAGGCATTATATTTAAGGGCTTGATGACTTTAAAAATGAGACATCCGTCTTAGGTCCCAAATTTGAGGGGCCCATTTTTTCTTAGTAATAATAGAATTATTATTTTTTTAAATAAAAAATAAATTTATTTTGTCTTTCATTTAGTTCATTTTGAAACAGTAAAGAATGTTTTTTTCTTTTTTGTCAATTTTTAAATTTAACTTCCACATCACATGTTTAAGACCACAAGATTAAAAAATATTTCGGTATATATATATATATAGTTTAAGACCATAGAAAAAATAAAGTGTTTTCTTTAAAAAGAAGAAATAACTTTGGATTTTAAAAATAAAAACTAGGATTTTATTCCACTTTCTTCTAATTATTTTCGTCGCAAACATGTTCGTTGATATACACAAGGAAAACTAAGAGTACAACATTCACGCTAATAGGCGGCAAATAAAATGAATCACAATCAGCGTAAGAACATCAAGTAGGGGCAAAGGTGGTGGGGAGAACGTTCTCAAAATTTTAACCAGTACCAAACACATCTTAAATCAGATCTATTAAGAGCAAATAAGTAACAAATGCACATAATTAGTTAAGCTGTGAATCCTGATTCATCGGGCCAAATTGATGAAATGAAAATACTGTCATAATTACACAAGTTTTATTACAACAACACCTATAAACTCATGTATACAGAGAAACTTTAAATGAGTCTTTAGTATAGCTAAGATCCCAACTAAAATACAAAATCACTTGCGGTTTTGCAATTACAATAAAACAAATAAGCGGTCTTCAGAGACATTCTATATAGCCCGCTGACAAAACCTGTAACTTTGAACCTTGCATCATATTGCTGCTCAACAATTGGAAACACCAACATTCAAAATAATCAAGTGGCTCAATCAGAACATAAACAATGTAACCGAACGGAATAACTGACTATTTGATCAAGGTATTTGAGAATGAGAGTTGTCTAATAAAAATAAACTAAAAACTTAAAAATCAATAGGTCAGACAATCAAGTTTGAAAACTTATCAGAGAGACCGGACCATGTCATAATTTAGTTTGATTGTAAAGCTAAAACTCTCTTTGGTCTATCCCTTTTCTGAGAAACAAAAGCGAGGGTTTCTTGTTGTCTAGTAGATAAAGAGCGACCAGCTGCCAAAAAAAGGAAAAGAAAAATCATATCCAGAAGTAGTCATAAGCAAATTAAGGGATCAACCAGGCAAAGAAATGAATGCATTTTATACTATTTTAAAAGTGAAAACAGCACAAAACTCGACAAGATAAAAATTAACCACACACTTGTCCACATTGATATGCTTGACCCTGTCATACTTGTAACATTCCTCCTTCACATCATTTCTAATATCCAAGTCAAATTCTGGATATATCTGCAGCACATACTTGAAAGATCAATAATAGAGAAACCTCAGGTTAATCCTTGCTGGATCAAATGAGCTGTTACGACTACAAATTACCCCCACCACCCCAAATAAGAAAAAAGAAAAGAGCAGTCGAAAGCTGGACTAACCCTGAAGCAACACCACTGCAGTCCAAATTCAGGAAGTGTGGAAAGGTATTTCTTAATTCTTTTTTTCTTTAGTTTAGTTTTTTTTAATCATGTGTTGAAAGACTTGTATATCTTAATTTTTATGTTGAAAGATACTTTATTTATTCGAGTATCGATCAAATATTTGGTGTATTGTAGATTGATTTTTAATAAGTGTGGTGCACTTGACTGTTATTTCAATTTGGAGTTCAATGAGCTTGGAGAAATATTTACATAGAATCCAAAACAAGTTTGGCGTCTCAAAAGCAAAATCAACTATGCCCAGATGAAAATGTCGACCAAGCAGAAATGTCATCGCACTCTTCACAAGAATTTGATGTAAATGATTTAAAGCCTGATCCGGTTGAAAGAACTCCAATTTTGAATTATCATCCAAACCTTCGTGTTGAGATAAGGAGGGCATACATCATAAAAAGTCTTTGTCAACCTCGCACTCATAGTTCCCTCAAACTGATTTTTTTGGAACACCACGTCATTTTGTTTATACGTGGTTTGATGAATATCGTGATTGATTGGAATAAAGGATGCTGCTTATGATGAATGCTTTTAATGAAAATAATCAGTTGCTGCAACTTGGAAGTGAGCAGCTTACGGAAAGTGCCCTGCCCTCATGGGGGGGGGGGGGGGGGGGGGAGGAGGCGAGAGAGCTTATTTTATACTAGATTGGTGTAGTTAAGTTGTCTCTACTTCAATTTGAATGCACCTATTCATTTCTAAACGTTGTCAGGATGGATTTTTTTTTTTTTTGCTTACCGCATCTTGCGTGTAATGATGTATCCATGATGTGAGTCTTTTTTTTTGGCACAGTATCCAGTCAGAAAATTTTAGAAGTTGCATCAGTATGAAATTGACAACCTAATAACTTGTTATTTTTGCCTGCCTATGTTGTAAATTTTTCTGAATTCAATCGTGCTTTATTACAGTAGGCCGAGCTCGAGCATGGTACATTTATCTTTTATCCTTCTTCTGAGATACTCATAAGGACTCTGAGGGCGTTTGCATTTCTCAATTATCCTACTAACAGCACAACTTAGAGTATATATACCAGTTTTTGTATCACAAAGAGGTACTTTGTACTTTCCTTTTAATGACTTAGGAATTTCATCACCAATACTGTTATAGCACAAATCCAAGAATTTCAATGCCAACAGTTTGTCAAATGAATCTGGAATAGGCCCATCTACTTTATTATGTGCCAGTGAAAGATTAATCAATTTACCAGAAAAATTATTTTTTTGACAGATGAATGAGTGTTGCAGCCTTTTAAATTTCCAACTCAAGGGGTATTTTCCCACTTAATAAATTGGATGAAATATTTCAGCCGGAAAGGAATCACTAATCCAACGTTGTATGCTTAAGTCTCCAGTAAATATTTCATCACTTGGTCTTATTCGTGTGAATGTCTCCATCATCAGGATGCCAAAAAGAACATGTAATAGACTGTAAATATATTAAAGGTAAAGCTAAAATACCTATCATAAATAAAAAGATAATTAATAAAGAAAAAATGTCAATTATGTGAATAGTAAGAGTCGGTCACTGTGTAAATAGTAAAGGTCAAGTACTGTGTAAATAGTAAGAGTCAGTCACTATTCATGTTACTGTTCATGAATAGTAGCCATGTAAATTTTGTATATATATAAGAGTTAGGAGAAGGGGAGGGGCATCTTGATCCCTCAACTCCCATTTCTCCCACTTCTCTCTCAAATTCCGCAACCCCCCTATATTGATATCAGAGCTAGATAAGAAAAAATCTAAATGGAGAAATCTAACAACAACCAGGAAGCTATGAAGGAATCAACTTCAGAAAATCTACAAACAAAGGTATGTTCATATTTCAATATGAATAGCTAAACTTGCATATTCCTGATAATCTCTTGATTATTATTTGATTATTATCATGTTATAGTATTGTTATATTGAATGAATTCGAAGTATTTTGCTATGAACGAAGGTAGGCTGAGAATAGGTAAGCCCAGACTATGCCATCCTAAAACGGAAACCCAGTTAGGCAAAAGAGAAGCCGTTTGAGGGGAAGTACGTACCAGTTGAAGGCGCTGTTAGGGTAACTGATTGATGCCAAAAAGTCTTAGTAGTGACCAAAAGAATTTGTTCAGGATAACTTTAATATAATTTGGTAATTGATAATAATAAATAAAGAGGTTAGAAGGAATAAACTGTTTAGAAATCATGAAAATGATGAACACATACTTATTAGATGAAGATTATAACTATAAAATACTTATTTTATATGTCCTTAGAACACTTAATATTGACATAAAAAGAAAAATTTATGACCTTTTAATTACTGAAGAAATGGCAGAAATAAACCAAATAATGGAATTAATAACACAAAATTGGCATGAACTAACTATTCAAAGTATATATGAATTATATGATTCATATTCAGATTAATGATAAACTACGAATATTTAACATATTGGCTAAAAACTATAGAAAATTTAGATCTACTAAATAAACTGTTAATAGATAATATTATAATATACCGAAGAACCCAAGATATGGAATACTTAGAATATATTTCAGAAAATACAAAAGAAATACGAAACCTTATGATAAAGAAACGAGAATATTATGAAAAGATATTTTCATCAGAAAATTAAAATGGATGAAACCTATAGAGAACAATTATTAGAAAAAATTAATGAAATAAAACAAGAAATACAATTTAGACAAAACAGATTAGAATATAATATATGGGCAGGAGTATGCCAAAAATCTATAAAAGCACAAAGAAAAACAATATTCTTATTAGATCTACAATTACAACACTTAGAATATAAATATCAACACGATTTATAATGAATAAAGAAGAATATGCTGTAGAAGAAAAAATATATAAAAGTCAAGATGGACTAGAAATAAAAATAATACATTCAAACTTAGAAAGAAGATATAAAAAAATAGGAAACCAACTATATCTAATGCCAGATAAAGAATCAGCAAAATTAGAAGATAGTCTAACAACTATGGTACGATTAAATAAAGAAAATGAAGAAATAGATAGAAAAAAGGAAATTGAAAAAATTAGAAAACAAGCTAAAAAAGAAATTAAACAAATAGAAGAAGTAAAAGATACTAGAATTCAAGAATTACAAAAAGAATTAGAAAGACTTAAACAACTATATGAAGAAAAATTAAGAATAAAAGAAGAAAATAAGAAAAGAACTGAAGAATTAAAATTAAATCAAGAAATAGAAGAAATGAAAACAATGTTAGAAGAAACAGAAGAATTACCTGAATTAAAAATAGACGAGTTAAGGATAGATGAAATAAATGAAGAAGAAAATGATAATATTTCAGAACATAATTCTGAATCATATTTAGAAACATATACTGAACTTATAGAAAAAGATAAAAATATAGAAATAAATGTAGGAAATTTAGATGAAAAACCAAGTACTTCAAATCCTAAAACACGAATGGATACAACTCCAACATACTATACCTATGAAAGAGAAAACAGAGAAAAAGTTTTATAGGATAAAAGATTAAATAAAAATTGGACACCTAGACAAAATACAGATCAAAATAATTTCTTAGATTTAGACTGTGTAGCAGATACAAATAAAACAATTCAATTATGGATAGGCTATATATCAAAACAATTAATAGACAATAAAATATCAATAACAGATGCCCCAGGGTACATAGAAAGAACACTTATAGGAACAACAAAAATATGGTTACAAAATTTAACATCAGCAAGCTTAGCAACCCTAAGAAATAATACAAAATCTAATAATGAAGTAGCAACATCAACAATAGACATATTAAATAAATACGAAATATCAATTAGAAATAAATTTGGTAGTATGACAACAGAAATAGAAGAACAACAGAAAGATAAAATAATAAACAGAAATTTAATGAATAAATTAGCAATATGTAAAATGAGTTACATAGATGAATATACATGTGCATTTAGAGAATATTACTATAAAGGAATATATACAAATGATGAAAGTAGAGAAATAAGAAAATTATATTACACAAAATTACCAGAACCATTTAGTTCAAAAATAATAAAAGATTGGGAAGAATCTAATACAGTAGATACACTAGGAGCTAGAATAAAATTCTTACAACAATGGTTTATGAAACTATGTGAAAAACATAAAGAAGAATTAAAACTAGAAAAAATATTAGTAAAAAACCTAGCATATTGTACAAGTAAGTTAGCACCCCAATTTGGATGCAAAAATCCATATAAAAAGAAAAGGATAAAGAAGTTCAAAACAAAATATAAAAACAAAATCCCAAGAAAAAGATATTATATAAAAAATTATAAACAGAAAAGACCACACAGAGTTAAGAAAAATATAACAGAATGTAAATGCTATAATTGTGGAAAACTAGGACATTTAGCTAGAGATTGTAAAGTACCAAGAGATTTAAAGAAGAAACAAATAACAGAGATAATAATAGAAAACGATACATATAAACAGATAGATTATTTAGATTATGAATTAGAAAATGAAGATAGTATATACAAAATAACAGATATTGAATTAGAAAACGAAATAGAGTCATATTCTGATTATGACTGAAAGCGATATAAAAATAATAAGTAAAGAAGAATATCAAGATAATGAATATACAGAACAAAAAATAATATTTGACAATAATATGTTTGAACAAATAAAAGGAAATGAATTAGACTTAAGCATAGATAAGATATTAGAAGTACCAAAATTAAAAAACTTATTCAAATTACAACACGATGAATATTATGTAGTAAGCCAAAAAGAACATGTAATAGACTGTAAATATATTAAAGGTAAAACTAAAATACCTATCATAAATAAAAAGATAATTAATAAAGAAATCCAAGATATAAAATCAAAAAATTCAATAAAATATGTACATTTAGGAGCAACAGAAATATTAATAAAAGCATGTTTTAGAGAAGGAATAGATACACCTATAGAACTATATTTAGCAGATGATAGAATAATTCAACCTATAGAAAAAAATATTATAAGTGCGGTTAGAGGAAATTTAATATATCAAAAATTTAAATTTATTATAAGTGCAAATTATTCAGTAGCAATAGAAGACAAAAACATAGATAAATCACTAGTACTATACTGGAAAATGACAGGCATAGAACTAGCACCAGGAAGTAAGATATTTACAGCAAGATGTAAAAATCTATATGTCCTAACTACAAAGAATAAAATAACAGCAAGAAATAAGATTCAAAAAATCAAAATAGAAAATCCATTTGATAAACTACTCACAGTAATAGATAATAATGACTACAGTTATAAAGAACTAGATATTGAAGAAGATTTAGAGATAGTAAAAGAAAGATTAAGCACATCTACAAGATTAAGTTACGATGCACCTTCATCATCAAGAAATAGTACATCTAGAAGATTAGATTGCGACTTAATACCTAGGATATTAGAACAAAAGAAAGAAGAAATCCAACCATATCAATATTATATTACAGGAATATTAGACCAAAGAAAATATTTAATAACCATAAATACAGGACAAATAGAAAACCAAATTATAAAAGAACTAGTAAAAGAACATGAAATAATTACAGGAGAAAATATAAACACAGAATTACCTAGAGCTTTAGTAAACATAGAAGAAACTACTGAACAAGAATTAATTATTAGAGGAATACCAATAAAAATTAAATTTAAAATACATCAAGGAAATAATAATATTACTTTAGGAATAAAATGGCTAGAAACAGTGAAACCTTATAATATAGATGATAAACAACTAACGATAAATTATGAAAATAAAAAAGTAATCATTAAAAGAACAATTATATGACAAAATAACATTTTAACATCATGACAAAAATATATATTTTAGCAAAAATAATTATAGAAGGATACTATAATAGATATTACACACCTATGATAGACACAGGAGCAGAAGCAAATATGTGTAAACATAACTGTCTACCAGATAGTAAATGGAAAAAATTAAAAACACCATTAATAGTAACAGGATTTAATAACGAAGGAAGCATGATAACACATAAAGCTAAAAATATAAAAATACAAATATGAGATAAAATATTATTAATAGAAGAAATCTATAGTTATGAATTTACAAATAAAGATATATTAATAGGAATGCTTTTTTTAGAAAAACTATATCTACATACTGTAACAAAAACACATTGGTGGTTCACTACCATATGTAATCATAAGATAGGAGCAAAAAGAGTTAATAATAAAATCAGAAAAAATACACCATGGATAAAAGGAAGTGAAAAAATTACCCAAAAGTTAGAAAATATAACAACTAATGACCATAAAATAGAAATTATAATATTCACAATAGATAAAATACAAACAATAAACGATAAATTAAACTTATTATATAACGAAAACCCAATACAAGGATGGGATAAACATAAAACAAAAGTAAAAATCGAACTAGTAGATGAAAATAGTATAATAACACAGAAACCATTAAGATATAATTTTGAAGACCAATCAGAATTTAAAATGCATATAAATGAATTATTAGAAAATAAATATATACAGGAAAGCAATAGTAAACATAACAGTCCAGCATTTATAGTAAATAAACATAGTGAACAGAAAAGAGGTAAAAGCAGAATGGTTATTGATTATAGGAATCTAAACGCAAAAACTAAAACATATAATTACCCTATACCTAATAAAATATTAAAAGTAAGACAAATACAATGATATAATTACTTTAGCAAATTTAACTGTAAATCATGATTTTATCACCTAAAACTAGAAGAAGAATCTAAACATTTAACAGCATTCACTGTACCACAAGGATTTTACGAATGGAATGTTTTACCATTTGGATATAAAAATGCACCAGATAGGTATCAACATTTTATGGATACATATTTTAACCAACTAGAAAATTGTATAGTATATATAGACGACATATTATTATATTCAAGAACAAAAGAAGAACATCTAAAATTATTAGAAAAATTTATACATATCATAGAAATATCAGGAATTAGCTTATCTAAAAAGAAAGCTGAAATTATGAAAAATCAGATAGAATTCTTAGGAATACAAATAGATAAAAATGGAATAAAAATGCAAACACATATCGTACAAAAAATAGTTAATTCTGAAGAATTATTAGATACTAAGAAAAAGTTACAATCATTTTTAGGATTAGTTAATCAAGTAAGAGAATATATACCAAAATTAGCAGAAAATTTAAAACCATTACAGAAAAAATTAAAGAAAGACATAGAATATCACTTCGATGAACAAGATAAAAAAATATATCAGAAAAATAAAAATAATGTGTAAAGATTTACCAAAATTATACTTTCCAGATGAACATAAACAATTTACTTATATAGTGGAAACAGACTCAAGTGATCATAGTTACGGAGGAGTACTTAAATATAAATATATAAATGAAAAAATAGAACATCACCGTAGATATTATTCAGGATCATATACAGACCCACAAATAAAATGGGAAATAAATAGAAAGGAATTATTTGCCTTATATAAATGTTTGTTAGCTTTTGAGCCATATATTGTATATAATAAATTTATTGTTAGAACAGATAATACACAGGTAAAATGGTGGATAACCAAAAAGGTACAAGACTCAGTTACAACAAAAGAAATAAGAAGACTGGTAGTAAATATATTAAACTTTTCATTTACAATTGAAATTATAAAGACTGACAAGAATGTGATTGCAGATCACCTCTCAAGGAGAAAATACTGAAAAACCAAATACAATGAATCAAATACTCAACCTCCTAACTACACTTTGTAAGAAAGTGGATAGTATGGATGGTGAGATACAAAAGCTAAAGGAGCAAGCTAGCAGTCAGCAGCATGACGTTAAATATGCGGAGCTACGTTGATCGGAAGACGTTAAAATTCCAGAGCTAGAAGGAGACGTTGGGAAACTCCAAAAAACCCATAATGTTTGTTTAAATACAGCTGCAGGTACATCAGGAGCTACAAAGAAAGAAAAAGCTACAGAAGAAAAAAGTTATGTAAATACAAATATGAACAAGCTTTTTGATAAACCATATACAGCTCCCAAAATACAAAAATCAGTACCTACTCCACAAACTACGACATACAAAAACAGCCTAGCCCAGCAGAAAAATACATATAACCATATTGCCCGAACCTATACAGAAAATATTTATAAAGTCCAAACTTACTTAAACAAAAACCCCAGAGCCGTAAATATAAAAGAACCAAATACCGATTATATTACCCAATACCTACAAGGATACAACAAATTAATTGCCCTACCAGGTACAAATATAAATTTGGTTACAACTTGTTATAACTACGGACTACTTAGTACGGTGTACACAACTACAGGAGATGAAATATCGAAGATACCCGAATTATATAAAGCCTTCCTAACCTATAAAAGAATTACTAAAAGAACGCTATTTTTTATAAAATTCTATACAGCCACTGCAGAGATACTATATGATGAGATAAAACCGGTTATATAGGTCATAAAGATAGGTCTGACTAGAGATATGTTAATACCAGAAAAAATAGAAAAACAAGATGAGATACCAATTGTAGATATTCCTGACTTTTATGCTAACAAAAGGGTCATTGGAATAGCTACAATACTAACGGAGCTAGCAAATAATTACCTAAACAACAATACAATATGGAGTTATTATAGTCGAGATAACACTATGATATACTCTAATTGTCGAGAAACTAGAGAAGGAGATATGGAGGAAATACGACAATGGATACTAAGCCTCCTGAAACCAGAAAATATACCAACGACAAGAGCTATAAGGAAAAATTTCATTTCACCAGCACTATTGACCAGATATTGTACAACTATCAGCAGTAAATATTCAGAACATATATGTTCCAAATGTCACGGAGAAGATAACAACGTTCCAACCGTACAACTGGAATAATCTATCAAGAACAACGGATACACAACACAAGATATTCGGCAGCCTGATGAAGACAGCCGACAAAACAAAAGATAGGACAGAGACATATATGTATATTAGTCAAAAGTAGGATAGGATAAGAATCTTATCTTCCTTTTGTAAAGTTTTTTGTTTCTTTTTGTAAAGTAAAGTAGAGTCGTTTGTTTTTATTTGGAGTCAGCAGACAGGATACTATTGATGAATAGTAAAAGACAAAAAATACTATTCATAAATAGTAAAATGTCAATTATGTAAATAGTAAGAGTCAGTCACTATTCATGTTACTGTTCATGAATAGTAGCCATGTAAATTTTGTATATATATAAGAGTTAGGAGAAGGGGAGGGGCATCCTGATCCCTCAACTCCCATTTCTCCCACTTCTCTCTCAAATTCCGCAACCCCCCTATATTGAGAGAGAAGTGGGAGAAATGGGAGTTGAGGGATCAGGATGCCCCTCCCCTTCTCCTAACTCTTATATATATACAAAATTTACATGGCTACTATTCATGAACAGTAACATGAATAGTGACTGACTCTTACTATTTACATAATTGACATTTTACTATTTATGAATAGTATTTTTTGTCTTTTACTATTCATCAATAATATCCTGTCTGCTGACTCCAAATAAAAACAAACGACTCTACTTTACTTTACAAAAAGAAACAAAAAACTTTACAAAAGGAAGATAAGATTCTTATCCTATCCTACTTTTGACTAATATACATATATGTCTCTGTCCTATCTTTTGTTTTGTCGGCTGTCTTCATCAGGCTGCCGAATATCTTGTGTTGTGTATCCGTTGTTCTTGATAGATTATTCCAGTTGTACGGTTGGAACGTTGTTATCTTCTCCGTGACATTTGGAACATATATGTTCTGAATATTTACTGCTGATAGTTGTACAATATCTGGTCAATAGTGCTGGTGAAATGAAATTTTTCCTTATAGCTCTTGTCGTTGGTATATTTTCTGGTTTCAGGAGGCTTAGTATCCATTGTCGTATTTCCTCCATATCTCCTTCTCTAGTTTCTCGACAATTAGAGTATATCATAGTGTTATCTCGACTATAATAACTCCATATTGTATTGTTGTTTAGGTAATTATTTGCTAGCTCCGTTAGTATTGTAGCTATTCCAATGACCCTTTTGTTAGCATAAAAGTCAGGAATATCTACAATTGGTATCTCATCTTGTTTTTCTATTTTTTCTGGTATTAACAAATCTCTAGTCAGACCTATCTTTATGACCTATATAACCGGTTTTATCTCATCATATAGTATCTCTGCAGTGGCTGTATAGAATTTTATAAAAAATAGCGTTCCTTTAGTAATTCTTTTATAGGTTAGGAAGGCTTTATATAATTCGGGTATCTTCGATATTTCATCTCCTGTAGCTGTGTACACCGTACTAAGTAGTCCGTAGTTATAACAAGTTGTAACCAAATTTATATTTGTACCTGGTAGGGCAATTAATTTGTTGTATCCTTGTAGGTATTGGGTAATATAATCGGTATTTGGTTCTTTTATATTTACGGCTCTGGGGTTTTTGTTTAAGTAAGTTTGGACTTTATAAATATTTTCTGTATAGGTTCGGGCAATATGGTTATATGTATTTTTCTGCTGGGCTAGGCTGTTTTTGTATGTCGTAGTTTGTGGAGTAGGTACTGATTTTTGTATTTTGGGAGCTGTATATGGTTTATCAAAAAGCTTGTTCATATTTGTATTTACATAACTTTTTTCTTCTGTAGCTTTTTCTTTCTTTGTAGCTCCTGATGTACCTGCAGCTGTATTTAAACAAACATTATGGGTTTTTTGGAGTTTCCCAACGTCTCCGTCTAGCTCTGGAATTTTAACGTCTTTCGATCAACGTAGCTCCGCATATTTAACGTCATGCTGCTGACTGCTAGCTTGCTCCTTTAGCTTTTGTATCTCACCATCCATACTATCCACTTTCTTACAAAGTGTAGTTAGGAGGTTGAGTATTTGATTCATTGTATTTGGTTTTTCAGTATTTTCTCCTTGAGAGGTGATCTGCAATCACATTCTTGTCAGTTTTTATAATTTCAATTGTAAATGAAAAGTTTAATATATTTACTACCAGTCTTCTTATTTCTTTTGTTGTAACTGAGTCTTGTACCTTTTTGGTTATCCACCATTTTACCTGTGTATTATCTGTTCTAATAATAAATTTATTATATACAATATATGGCTCAAAAGCTAACAAACATTTATATAAGGCAAATAATTCCTTTCTATTTATTTCCCATTTTATTTGTGGGTCTGTATGTGATCCTGAATAATATCTACGGTGATGTTCTATTTTTTCATTTATATATTTATATTTAAGTACTCCTCCGTAACTATGATCACTTGAGTCTGTTTCCACTATATAAGTAAATTGTTTATGTTCATCTGGAAAGTATAATTTTGGTAAATCTTTACACATTATTTTTATTTTTCTGATATATTTTTTATCTTGTTCATCGAAGTGATATTCTATGTCTTTCTTTAATTTTTTCTGTAATGGTTTTAAATTTTTTGCTAATTTTGGTATATATTCTCTTACTTGATTAACTAATCCTAAAAATGATTGTAATTTTTTCTTAGTATCTAATAATTCTTCAGAATTAACTATTTTTTGTACGATATGTGTTTGCATTTTTATTCCATTTTTATCTATTTGTATTCCTAAGAATTCTATCTGATTTTTCATAATTTCAGCTTTCTTTTTAGATAAGCTAATTCCTGATATTTCTATGATATGTATAAATTTTTCTAATAATTTTAGATGTTCTTCTTTTGTTCTTGAATATAATAATATGTCGTCTATATATACTATACAATTTTCTAGTTGGTTAAAATTGTAACATCCGACAATTTGAAATAGCTATGAAGAAGCTTGAAATTGGAAGTAGCCATTTTTGGAAAAAAATACAGAATCTGGAAAATTTGGCTAAGTGTGGAAATCAGTGATTTTTGGCCAACTTTGAGCAGTCGTAACTCCTAGATCAGGATGAGTTAGGAGTAGTTCCAGTTATGGTTGCGAAGCTTGTGGAATGATCTTTCCAACGTCACTGAGATTGCTCGATTTCAAGTTTGTATGAGCGAGTTATGGCCATTGAAAGTTGGGCAGTTGGCAGGGAATCCGTTCGAAAATTTTAAGGGCATTTTGGTCTTTTCCCTAGCCATTTCTTTTGAGGTTATATGGTGTGTTAGGCTGATTCTGGATCATTTTTATCCTATTTTTAAAAGAGAAAGAGTTAGGGTTCTTGATAGTGAAGAAGAGAAGAAGAAGAGAAGAAGAGGAGAAGAAGAGGAGAAAGGAGATCAATAAGTTCCCGTCGTGGATTTTCGTCAGGGGTGATCCCTATCAAGGTATGTGAGTTCTTTGTGTGGTTTGATCCTTTCCCCCACACACCAAGCTCATTTTTTTTTTGTGATTTGAGAAAAGATTGGATTGTTGTTGAAGTTGTTAGTTGTTGGTGATGTTGTTAGTTGTGTTGTTGAAGTTATTGTTGGTTGTGGGACATGATTGGGTTATGTATTTGAGTTATAGTTTATTGTATGTTGAGAGATTGATGATCCTTAGTGTTTGGGGTTAAATCCATTGAAGTAAGGGTGGTTTAGAGTTGAAGAAAAGAGGGAGAAAAGTCGGTTTTTTTTGGGAAAAGGGCTGGTGCCTGGCAGGGTGGCCAGCAGTCCTCTTTGAAGTTGAGGGCTGGTGCTGGCAGAGTGACCAGCAGTCACGTTTGAAGTTGAGGGCTGGCGCCCCGCGCCTCTTAGAGCGCCAAGGACGCAATTCTTCCCGTTACCTTAATTCCCCATTTGTATTTTATTTTGTTCCTAGGTATTATACCTATGTTTCCTAGTTGTTTCCAACACTCCAAGATACTTCTAAAGTCAAGAATTCATCCGTAACATGTGAGCAAACACCTTGAATCTAAAATTCCAATTTAAGGAGAGTTAGTTAGAAGTCAAGTGAAGTTAGAAATTAAGAGTTAAGCTTAGAAGTTAAGCAAGTCAAGCTAGTGTAAAGTTGTTCAAGAGTCTTTATTGAACGTTTTAACTTTATTTATTTTTACTCAAGTGTCAAGTCAAGCAAAGAGCTTAGAGTTTCAAGCTAAGTAAAGAGTCTCAAGTTTCAAGTTGAGTTCATTTTCTTAAAGTTATTAGGGAACTATGTATTCCCAAAGAAGTTTTAAAGAATTGTCTTTACATTTAAACAAGGTTGGAAACTGAAATTTCCAAAGAGCCTTCGGGATAGTTTTTCTTTTTTTTTTGAGTAATTATCTCATGTCAGCAGGAAGAAATGTGTTTTAAAAACATAAGAGCCAGTACATTTTTTGGGAGTAGTATCGAGCACCGAATTGGGGGAGCGTTCAAAGAACCCACAGCCCCCATAGAACCATGTTAGCCACCATGGGTAAGAAAAGGGATCATACTCTTTAGATGAATCCTTTTCATATTAGACTAATGGATCCATTAGGCAGTTCAGGTCTTATACCTTTGGCCGGGTATAGGATGCTCTGGAAGCGTGAGGTTGATCGCTGTATCATCACTTTAGCTCTTATGTGATGGTTGTCGGTTAGAGAAACTCCCACAACAGTTATTGTATTTTATACACGGAAATTATTGTATTTTATATACATCAGTTCAATTGTATTTCTATATACATCTCAGGCTTATTGTATCCTTGTATACACACAGAGTTTATAGCATGTTTTAAACAGTCTTTCTTTATATCACACTTGTTTTAAATTGCCTTATATTGAAAGAAGTCAGTCAGGTTGAGTTGAGTTGAACAAGGTAAACTTTTCAGTTTCTTTCAAATTTCCTTCTAGCCTTTGTTGCTTAGTTTTCCAGCTCGCATACTAGTACCTTCCATGTACTGATGCCAGTTGGCCTGCATCGTCTTATGATGCAGATACAGGTACCCCGGATCAGCATCCTGCACGTCGTTGATCCAGCTGAGCACTCCAGAGTCAGTGGTGAGCCTCCTTGCATTCCGGATGACTCAATTATTTTGTGTTCTTAGTTTTTGTTTTATTAGGATGTTGCGGGGTCTGTCCCAACATCCATCTCAGTATTTAGAGGCTTCATAGACAGTCAGACAGTCAGTCAGTTAGTTTAGAGTCTCTCATGCATGTATATATTTAAATATCCTATTTTGAGACTCGAGATGCCTTGTTGGCAAATTACTTTCAGTTGAGTTGTTTTATAACCTTTCATCTCATTGAGTTATCCTGTTGAGTTAAGTTTCCGCTGAGTTAAGAAAGCCAGGCCAAGGGTTCGGTTGGGGGCCAGCGATGGTCTTCAAGTGCCGGTCACGTCTAGGGTGTAGGCTCGAGGCGTGACAAACTTGGTATCAGAGCACAGAGTTCAAGAGTCCTAGAGAGTCTATGAAGCTGTGTCTGTAGAGTCCTAGTTATCGGTGTGAAGCGCGCCATATCTATAATTGGGAGGCTGCAACATTTAGGAAGATTTCTCATTTCTTTCACACTCATTTCATGCGTTAGAGTTGACCTCTAAAAAGTTTCTTTCTAATCCGCGCTTGCGCGTGTTTTCAGATAATCATGCCTCCTCGAAGAGTTGGTAGAGGGCGTCTTCCTAGACGTTATGTTGATGAGCAAGAGTTACCTTATGCCCCGGGAGTGCAAGATCAAGGGGAAGTTTCTAATGCCGAGTTTAGAGAGGCAATTAGAATTTTGAGTCAAGCTGTGACTAATCAAATTGGTCAGCAAGGAGGAGCTCGACATGAAGGAGCTGACACTTCAAGGATTCGTGAGTTCTTGGGGATGAATCCTCCGAGTTTCATGGGTTCAAGTACTACTGAGGATCTAGAGAACTTCACTGAGGAGTTGAAGAAGATTTTTGATGTGATGCATGTAGCAGATATTGAGCGGGTTGAACTAGCTGCATATCAATTGAAAGATGTTGCTAGAACTTGGTTTGACCAGTGGAAAAGAAGTAGAGCTGAGAATGCACCACCTGCGAGTTGGGCCGGTTTTGAGGAAGCTTTCTTGGGGCATTTCTTTCCTCGAGAGTTGAGAGAGGCCAAGGTACGTGAGTTCCTCACACTTAAGCAGGATTCTTTGAATGTTCATGAGTACAGTCTGAAGTTCACACAATTATCCCGCTATGCTCCGGAGATGGTTGCGGACATGAGGAATAGAATGAGCTTGTTTGTTGCTGGGTTGTCTCGGTTGTCGAGCAAGAAAGGTAGGGCTGCAATGCTTATCGGGGACATGGACATATCAAGGTTGATGGTTTATGTGCAGCAGGTTGAGGAAGAGAAGCTGAGGGACAGAGAAGAGTTTAGAAATAAGAGAGCAAAGACCGGGAACGAGTCCGGGCAGCAGAGAGGTAATTGAAACCGTTCCTCCTTTCAGCAAAGGCAAAAGGGACCTGCTCCATCATCTGTTAGAGCACCTGCACCCAGATATAAAGGTGAATTTAATGTTCAGAATTCGAAGGACTTCAGGGCTAGACCAGCACAATCTTTGGGTAGTGTGGCGCAAGGGAGTAGTAAGCCTCTTGCCTGCGCCAAGTGTGGTAGGAACCACTCAGGTATTTGTCGAGAGGGCTCCGTTGGTTGTTTCAAGTGTGGTCAGAATGGACATTTCATGCGAGAGTGTCCAAAGAATAGGCAGGGTAATGGGGGAAATAAAGCACAGTCTTCTTCAGTTGTTCCCCCAGACAGGACGACACCTAGAGGAGCTACTTCTAGTACCAGTGGAGGAGCAAACCGCCTTTATACAATCACCAGTCGCCATGAGCAAGAGAATTCTCCAAATGTTGTCACTGGTATGATCAAAGTCTTTGCTTTTGATGTGTATGCCTTGCTAGACCCAGGAGCAAGTTTATCTTTTGTAACTCCTTATGTTGCAAATAAGTTTGAGGTTCTTCCTGAAAGTCTTTGTGAACCCTTTTGTGTTTCTACACCTGTTGGGGAATCTATTCTAGCAGAAAGAGTCTATCGTGATTGTCCTGTTTCCATCAGTCACAAGAGCACCATGGCTGATTTGGTTGAGTTAGACATGATAGATTTCGATGTCATCTTGGGTATGGATTGGCTTCATGCTTGTTATTCATCGATAGACTGTAGAACTCGAGTGGTCAAGTTTCAGTTTCCGAATTAGCCAGTCTTAGAGTGGAGTAGTAGTTCAGTAGTTCCTAAGGGTCATTTCATTTCATACCTTAAGGCGAAAAAGTTAGTTTCGAAGGGTTGTATCTATCACTTAGTTCGAGTTCATGACTCTAGTGTTGAGATACCTCATTTCCAGTTAGTTCCTATAGTAAGAGAGTTTCCAGAAGTTTTTCCTGATGATCTACCCGAAATTCCTCCTGAGAGAGAAATAGATTTCGGCATAGATCTCATTCCAGTTACTCGTCCTATCTCTATTCCGCCATATAGAATGGCACCAGCAGAGTTGAAAGAGCAGTTGAAAGATCTCCTAGATAAGGGTTTCATTCGACCAAGTGTCTCGCCTTGGGGAGCTTCGGTCTTGTTTGTGAGAAAGAAAGATAGTTCCCTTAGAATGTGTATAAACTACCGCCAGTTGAATAAGGTTACCATCAAGAACAAGTACCCTCTTCCGAGGATTGATGATCTTTTCGATCAGCTTCAGGGTGCCACTTGTTTTTGAAAGATTGACCTCTGATCAGGCTATCATCAGTTAAGGGTAAGGGAATGTGATATCCCAAAGACAGCTTTCAGAACCAGGTATGGTCATTATGAGTTTTTAGTCATGTCCTTTGGTTTGACCAATGCACCGGCAACTTTCATAGACTTGATGAATAGAGTTTTCAAACCTTATTTAGATATGTTTGTTATTGTCTTTATTGATGACATACTAATCTATTCAAGGAATGAAGAAGATCATGCTAGCCATCTCAGAATAGTTCTTCAAACTTTAAAAGATAAAGAGTTGTATGCCAAGTTCTCTAAATGTGAGTTTTGGCTTAAGTCGATGGCGTTCCTAGGCCACATTGTGTTCGGTGATGGAATTAAAGTTGATACTTGAAAAATTGAGACAGTGCAGAATTGGCCTAGACCCACATCTCCAACTGAAATTAGGAGTTTCTTGGGTTTGGCTGGCTATTATAGAAGGTTTGTTGAAGGGTTCTCGACTATTGCATCTCCTTTGACAAAGTTGACTCAGAAGACGGTGAAATTTCAATAGTCTGAAGCTTGTGAGAAAAGCTTTCAGGAATTGAAAAAGAGATTGATTACAGCTCTAGTTTTGACGCTACCAGAAGGTACTCAAGGTTTTGTGGTGTATTGTGATGCATCTAGAGTTGGTTTGGGTTGTGTCTTAATGCAGAATGGCAAAGTTATAGCTTATGCCTCCAGACAGTTGAAGGTTCATGAGAAGAACTACCCAACCCATGATTTAGAGCTAGCTGCTGTAGTATTTGCTTTGAAGATATGGCGTCATTACTTGTATGGTGTGCATGTCGACATATTCACTGATCACAAGAGCCTTCAATATGTGCTTACTCAGAGGGAGCTTAATCTCAGACAGAGGAGGTGGTTAGAGTTACTCAAGGATTATGACCTGAGTATTCTTTACCACCCAAGTAAGGCAAATGTTGTTGCTGATTCTTTGAGCAGGTTGTCTATGGGTAGCACCGCCCATATTGAAGAAGGAAGGAGAGAGTTAGCAAAAGATGTGCACAGACTGGCATGCCTGAGAGTCAGATTTATAGATTCCGCAGAAGGAGGGATAGCAGTGACGAGCAGGGCCGAGTCATCATTAATGTCAGAAGTGAAAGAGAAGCAAGATCAAGATCCCATTTTGCTTGAGTTGAAGGCAAATGTTCAAAAGCAAAGAGTATTAGCTTTTGAACAAGGGGGAGATGGTGTTTTGAGATTTCAAGGTAGATTGTGCGTACCTATGGTAGATGGACTCCAAGAGAGGATTATGGCGGAAGCTCACAGCTCCAGATATTCTATTCATCCGGGTTCTATCAACATGTATCGTGATTTGCGTGAAGTTTATTGGTGGAATGGCATGAAGAAGGGCATTGCTGAGTTTGTTGCTAAGTGTCCAAATTGCCAACAAGTGAAAGTTGAACACCAAAGGCCCGGTGGTTTGGCTCAGAGGATAGAACTTCCAGAGTGGAAGTGGGAGATGATCAATATGGATTTCATCACAGGGTTGCCAAGGTCTCGCAGACAGCATGATTCTATTTGGGTGATTGTCGACAGAATGACAAAGTCAGCTCATTTTCTACCAGTAACGACTACCCTTTCAGCAGAAGATTATGCCAAGTTGTATATTCGAGAGATAGTGAGACTTCATGGAGTCCCAATCTCCATTATTTCAGATAGAGGTGCACAGTTTACTGCACAGTTCTGGAAATCTTTTCAGAAAGGCTTGGGTTCAAATGTGAACTTAAGTACTGCCTTTCATCCTCAGACTGATGGGCAAGCAGAGCGCACTATTCAGACTTTAGAAGATATGCTGAGAGCTTGTGTGATTGATTTCAAAGGTAATTGGGATGATCACCTACCTCTCATTGAGTTTGCCTACAACAACAGTTATCACTCTAGCATCCAGATGGCCCCATATGAAGCTCTTTATGGGAGAAGATGTAGGTCTCCTATTGGATGGTTTGAAGTGGGTGAAGCACAGTTGATAGGACCAGATTTAGTTCACCAAGCTATGGAGAAGGTGAAAGTGATTCAAGAGAGGTTGAAAACGGCACAGAGTCGTCAGAAATCCTACATTGATGTTAGGAGAAGGGCGTTAGAGTTTGAAGTAGATGATTGGGTATATTTGAAGGTTTCACCCATGAAGGGGGTTATGAGGTTTGGTAAGAAAGGGAAACTTAACCCCCGATATATTGGACCTTATCGCATAGTCAAGAGAGTTGGCAATGTAGCTTATGAGTTGGAGCTACCACAGGAGCTAGCAGCGGTCCATCCGGTATTTCATATCTCCATGTTGAAGAAGTGCATAGGCGATCCTTCATTGATCCTACCGACTGAAAGTATCAAGATCAAGGATAACTTATCTTATGAGGAGATTCCTGTTCAAATTTTAGATCGGCAAGTTCGAAGGTTGAGAACAAAGGATGTAGCCTCAATCAAGGTCCTTTGGAGGAACCAATTTGTTGAGGAAGCTACTTGGGAAGCCGAAGAAGACATGAAAAAGAGATATCCATATCTCTTTGAATCCGCAGATCAAGGTATTAATTTTCTTTATAGTGCTCTTTAAATTATAGTGGGCATATTGTTGTTGTTGTTGCATAGTTGCCTGTTGGGTATTTGAGTTGTTGTTGCACCCTTAGCTTAGTAAGAATCACCTCATTCGAGGACGAATGTTCCCAAGGGGGAGATATTGTAACATCCGACAATTTGAAATAGCTATGAAGAAGCTTGAAATTGGAAGTAGCCATTTTTGGAAAAAAATACAGAATCTGGAAAATTTGGCTAAGTGTGGAAATCAGTGATTTTTGGCCAACTTTGAGCAGTCGTAACTCCTAGATCAGGATGAGTTAGGAGTAGTTCCAGTTATGGTTGCGAAGCTTGTGGAATGATCTTTCCAACGCCACTGAGATTGCTCGATTTCGAGTTTGTATGAGCGAGTTATGACCATTGAAAGTTGGGCAGTTGGCAGGAAATCCGTTCGGAAATTTTAAGGGCATTTTGGTCTTTTCCCTAGCCATTTCTTTTGAGGTTATATGGTGTGTTAGGTTGATTCTGGATCATTTTTATCTTATTTTTAAAAGAGAAAGAGTTAGGGTTCTTGAGAGTGAAGAAGAGAAGAAGAAGAGAAGAAGAGGAGAAGAAGAGGAGAAAGGAGATCAACAAGTTCCTGTCGTGGATTTTCGTCGGGGGTGATCCCTATCAAGGTATGTGAGTTCTTTGTGTGGTTTGATCCTTTCCCCCACACACCAAGCTCATTTTTTTTTTATGATTTGAGAAAAGATTGGATTGTTGTTGAAGTTGTTAGTTGTTGTTGATGTTGTTAGTTGTGTTGTTGAAGTTATTGTTGGTTGTGGGACATGATTGGGTTGTGTATTTGAGTTGTAGTTTATTGTATTTTGAGAGATTGCTGATCCTTAGTGTTTGGGGTTAAATCCATTGAAGTAAGGGTGGTTTAGAGTTGAAGAAAAGAGGGAGAAAAGTCGGTTTTTTTTTTTGGGAAAAGGGTTGGTGCCTGGCAGAGTGGCCAGCAGTCCCCTTTGAAGTTGAAGGCTGGTGCTGGCAGAGTGGCCAGCAGTCACGTTTGAAGTTGAGGGCTGGCGCCCCGCGCCTCTTAGAGCGCCAAGGACGCAATCCTTCCCGTTACCTTAATTCCCCATTTGTATTTTATTTTGTTCCTAGGTATTATACCTATGTTTCCTAGTTGTTTCCAACACTCCAAGGTACTTCTAAAGTCAAGAATTCATCCGTAACATGTGAGCAAACACCTTGAATCCAAAATTCCAATTTAAGGAGAGTTAGTTAGAAGTCAAGTGAAATTAGAAATTAAGAGTTAAGCTTAGAAGTTAAGCAAGTCAAGCTAGTTGTAAAGTTGTTCAAGAGTCTTTATTGAACGTTTTAACTTTATTTATTTTTACTCAAGTGTCAAGTCAAGCAAAGAGCTTAGAGTTTCAAGCTAAGTAAAGAGTCTCAAGTTTCAAGTTGAGTTCATTTTCTCAAAGTTATTAGGGAACTATGTATTCCCAAAGAAGTTTTAAAGAATTGTCTTTACATTTAAACAAGGTTGGAAATTGAAATTTTCAAAGAGCTTTCGGGATAGTTCTTTTTTTTTTAGTAATTATCTCATGTCAGCAGGAAAAAATGTGTTTTAAAAACATAAGAGCCAGTACATTTTTTGGGAGTAGTATCGAGCACCGAATTAGGGGAGCGTTCAAAGAACCCACAGCCCCCATAGAACCATGTTAGCCACCATGGGTAAGAAAAGGGATCATACTCTTTAGATGAATCCTTTTCATATTAGACTAGTGGATCCATTAGGCAGTTCAGGTCTTATACCTTTGGCCAGGTATAGGATGCTCTGGCAGCGTGAGGTTGATCGCTGTATCATCACTTTAGCTCTTATGTGATGGTTGTCGGTTAGAGAAACTCCCACAACAGTTATTGTATTTTATACACGGAAATTATTGTATTTTATATACATCAATTCAATTGTATTTCTATATACATCTCAGGCTTATTGTATCCTTGTATACACACAGAGTTTATAGCATGTTTTAAACAGTCTTTCTTTATATCACACTTGTTTTAAATTGCCTTATATTGAAAGAAGTCAGTCAGGTTGAGTTGAGTTGAACAAGGTAAACTTTTCAGTTTCTTTCAAATTTCCTTCTAGCCTTTGTTGCTTAGTTTTCCAGCTCGCATACTAGTACCTTCCATGTACTGATGCCAGTTGGCCTGCATCGTCTTATGATGCAGATACAGGTACCCCGGATCAGCATCCTGCACGTCGTTGATCCAGCTGAGCACTCCAGAGTCAGTGGTGAGCCTCTTTGCATTCCGGAGGACTCAATTATTTTGTGTTCTTAGTTTTTGTTTTATTAGGATGTTGCGGGGTCTGTCCCAACATCCATCTCAGTATTTAGAGGCTTCATAGACAGTCAGACAGTCAGTCAGTTAGTTTGGAGTCTCTCATGCATGTATATATTTAAATATCCTATTTTGAGACTCGAGATGCCTTGTTGGCAAATTACTTTCAGTTGAGTTGTTTTATAACCTTTCATCTCATTGAGTTATTCTGTTGAGTTAAGTTTCCGCTGAGTTAAGAAAGCCAGGCCAAGGGTTCGGTTGGGGGCCAGCGATGGTCTTCAAGTGCCGATCACGTCTAGGGTGTAGGCTCGGGGCGTGACAAAAATATGTATCCATAAAATGTTGATACCTATCTGGTGCATTTTTATATCCAAATGGTAAAACATTCCATTCGTAAAATCCTTGTGGTACAGTGAATGCTGTTAAATGTTTAGATTCTTCTTCTAGTTTTAGGTGATAAAATCCTGATTTACAGTCAAATTTGCTAAAGTAATTATATCCTTGTATTTGTCTTACTTTTAATATTTTATTAGGTATAGGGTAATTATATGTTTTAGTTTTTGCGTTTAGATTCCTATAATCAATAACCATTCTGCTTTTACCTCTTTTCTGTTCACTATGTTTATTTACTATAAATGCTGGACTGTTATGTTTACTATTGCTTTCCTGTATATATTTATTTTCTAATAATTCATTTATATGCATTTTAAATTCTGATTGGTCTTCAAAATTATATCTTAATGGTTTCTGTGTTATTATACTATTTTCATCTACTAGTTCGATTTTTACTTTTGTTTTATGTTTATCCCATCCTTGTAATGGGTTTTCGTTATATAATAAGTTTAATTTATCGTTTATTGCTTGTATTTTATCTATTGTGAATATTATAATTTCTATTTTATGGTCATTAGTTGTTATATTTTCTAACTTTTGGGTAATTTTTTCACTTCCTTTTATCCATGGTGTATTTTTTCTGATTTTATTATTAACTCTTTTTGCTCCTATCTTATGATTACATATGGTAGTGAACCACCAATGTGTTTTTGTTATAGTATGTGGATATAGTTTTTCTAAAAAAGGCATTCCTATTAATATATCTTTATTTGTAAATTCATAACTATAGATTTCTTCTATTAATAATATTTTATCCCATATTTGTATTTTTATATTTTTAGTTTTATGTGTTATCATGCTTCCTTCGTAATTAAATCCTGTTACTATTAATGGTGTTTTTAATTTTTTCCATTTACTATCTGGTAGACAGTTATGTTTACACATATTTGCTTCTGCTCCTGTGTCTATCATAGGTGTGTAATATCTATTATAGTATCCTTCTATAATTATTTTTGCTAAAATATATATTTTTGTCATGATGTTAAAATGTTATTTTGTCATATAATTGTTCTTTTAATGATTACTTTTTTATTTTCATAATTTATCGTTAGTTGTTTATCATCTATATTATAAGGTTTCACTGTTTCTAGCCATTTTATTCCTAAAGTAATATTATTATTTCCTTGATGTATTTTAAATTTAATTTTTATTGGTATTCCTCTAATAATTAATTCTTGTTCAGTAGTTTCTTCTATGTTTACTAAAGCTCTAGGTAATTCTGTGTTTATATTTTCTCCTGTAATTATTTCATGTTCTTTTACTAGTTCTCTTATAATTTGGTTTTCTATTTGTCCTGTATTTATGGTTATTAAATATTTTCTTTGGTCTAATATTCCTGTAATATAATATTGATATGGTTGGATTTCTTCTTTCTTTTGTTCTAATATCATAGGTATTAAGTCGCAATCTAATCTTCTAGATGTACTATTTCTTGATGATGAAGGTGTATCGTAACTTAATCTTTTAGATGTGCTTAATCTTTCTTTTACTATCTCTAAATCTTCTTCAATATCTAGTTCTTTATAACTGTAGTCATTATTATCTATTACTGTGAGTAGTTTATCAAATGGATTTTCTATTTTGATTTTTTGAATCTTATTTCTTGCTGTTATTTTATTCTTTGTAGTTAGGACATATAGATTTTTACATCTTGCTGTAAATATCTTACTTCCTGGTGCTAGTTCTATGCCTGTCATTTTTCAGTATAGTACTTGTGATTTATCTATGTTTTTGTCTTCTATTGCTACTGAATAATTTGCACTTATAATAAATTTAAATTTTTGATATATTAAATTTCCTCTAACCGCACTTATAATACTTTTTTCTATAGGTTGAACTATTCTATCATCTGCTAAATATAGTTCTATAGGTGTATCTATTCCTTCTCTAAAACATGTTTTTATTAATATTTCTGTTGCTCCTAAATGTACATATTTTATTGAATTTTTTGATTTTATATCTTGGATTTCTTTATTAATTATCTTTTTATTTATGATAGGTATTTTAGTTTTACCTTTAATATATTTACAATCTATTACATGTTCTTTTTGGCTTACAACATAATATTCATCGTGTTGTAATTTGAATAAGTTTTTTAATCTTGGTACTTCTAATATCTTATCTATGCTTAAGTCTAATTCATTTCCTTTTATTTGTTCAAACATATTATTGTCAAATATTATTTTTTGTTCTGTATATTCATTATCTTGATATTCTTCTTTACTTATTATTTTTATATCGCTTTCAGTCATAATCAGAATATGACTCTATTTCGTTTTCTAATTCAATATCCGTTATTTCGTATATACTATCTTCATTTTCTAATTCATAATCTAAATAATCTATCTGTTTATATGTATCGTTTTTTATTATTATCTCTGTTATTTGTTTCTTCTTTAAATCTCTTGGTACTTTACAATCTCTAGCTAAATGTCCTAGTTTTCCACAATTATAGCATTTACATTCTGTTATATTTTTCTTAACTCTGTGTGGTCTTTTCTGTTTATAATTTTTTATATAATATCTTTTTCTTGGGATTTTGTTTTTATATTTTGTTTTGAACTTCTTTATCCTTTTCTTTTTATATGGATTTTTGCATCCAAATTGGGGTGCTAACTTATTTGTACAATATGCTAGGTTTTTTACTAATATTTTTTCTAGTTTTAATTCTTCTTTATGTTTTTCACATAGTTTCATAAACCATTGTTGTAAGAATTTTATTCTAGCTCCTAGTGTATCTACTGTATTAGATTCTTCCCAATCTTTTATTATTTTTGAACTAAATGGTTCTGGTAATTTTGTGTAATATAATTTTCTTATTTCTCTACTTTCATCATTTGTATATATTCCTTTATAGTAATATTCTCTAAATGCACATGTATATTCATCTATGTAACTCATTTTACATATTGCTAATTTATTCATTAAATTTCTGTTTATTATTTTATCTTTCTGTTGTTCTTCTATTTCTGTTGTCATACTATCAAATTCATTTCTAATTGATATTTCGTATTTATTTAATATGTCTATTGCTGATGTTGCTACTTCATTATTAGATTTTGTATTATTTCTTAGGGTTGCTAAGCTTGCTGATGTTAAATTTTGTAACCATATTTTTGTTGTTCCTATAAGTGTTCTTTCTATGTACCCTGGGGCATCTGTTATTGATATTTTATTGTCTATTAATTGTTTTGATAGATAGTCTATCCATAATTGAATTATTTTATTTGTATCTGCTACACAGTCTAAATATAAGAAATTATTTTGATCTGTATTTTGTCTAGGTGTCCAATTTTTATTTAATCTTTTATCCTATAAAACTTTTTCTCTGTTTTCTCTTTCATAGGTATAGTATGTTGGAGTTGTATCCATTCGTGTTTTAGGATTTGAAGTACTCGATTTTTCATCTAAATTTCCTACATTTATTTCTATATTTTTATCTTTTTCTATAAGTTCAGTATATGTTTCTGAATATGATTCAGAATTATGTTCTGAAATATTATCATTTTCTTCTTCATTTATTTCATCTATCCTTAACTCGTCTATTTTTAATTCAGGTAATTCTTCTGTTTCTTCTAACATTGTTTTCATTTTTTCTATTTCTTGATTTAATTTTAATTCTTCAGTTCTTTTCTTATTTTCTTCTTTTATTCTTAATTTTTCTTCATATAGTTGTTTAAGTCTTTCTAATTCTTTTTGTAATTCTTGAATTCTAGTATCTTTTACTTCTTCTATTTGTTTAATTTCTTTTTTAGCTTGTTCTCTAATTTTTTCAATTTCCTTTTTTCTATCTATTTCTTCATTTTCTTTATTTAATCGTACTATAGTTGTTAGACTATCTTCTAATTTTGCTGATTCTTTATCTGGCATTAGATATAGTTGGTTTCCTATTTTTTTATATCTTCTTTCTAAGTTTGAATGTATTATTTTTATTTCTAGTCCATCTTGACTTTTATATATTTTTTCTTCTACAGCATATTCTTCTTTATTCATTATAAATCGTGTTGATATTTATATTCTAAGTGTTGTAATTGTAGATCTAATAAGAATATTGTTTTTCTTTGTGCTTTTATAGGTTTTTGGCATACTCCTGCCCATATATTATATTCTAATCTGTTTTGTCTAAATTGTATTTCTTGTTTTATTTCATTAATTTTTTCTAATAATTGTTCTCTATAGGTTTCATCCATTTTAATTTTCTGATGAAAATATCTTTTCATAATATTCTCGTTTCTTTATCATAAGGTTTCGTATTTCTTTTGTATTTTCTGAAATATATTCTAAGTATTCCATATCTTGGGTTCTTCGTATATTATAATATTATCTATTAACAGTTTATTTAGTAGATCTAAATTTTCTATAGTTTTTAGCCAATATGTTAAATATTCGTAGTTTATCATTAATCTGAATATGAATCATATAATTCATATATACTTTGAATAGTTAGTTCATGCCAATTTTGTGTTATTAATTCCATTATTTGGTTTATTTCTGCCATTTCTTCAGTAATTAAAAGGTCATAAATTTTTCTTTTTATGTCAATATTAAGTGTTCTAAGGACATATAAAATAAGTATTTTATAGTTATAATCTTCATCTAATAAGTATGTGTTCATCATTTTCATGATTTCTAAACAGTTTATTCCTTCTAACCTCTTTATTTATTATTATCAATTACCAAATTATATTAAAGTTATCCTGAACAAATTCTTTTGGTCACTACTAAGACTTTTTGGCATCAATCAGTTACCCTAACAGCGCCTTCAACTGGTACGTACTTCCCCTCAAACGGCTTCTCTTTTGCCTAACTGGGTTTCCGTTTTAGGATGGCATAGTCTGGGCTTACCTATTCTCAGCCTACCTTCGTTCATAGCAAACTACTTCGAATTCATTCAATATAACAATACTATAACATGATAATAATCAAATAATAATCAAGAGATTATCAGGAATATGCAAGTTTAGCTATTCATATTGAAATATGAACATACCTTTGTTTGTAGATTTTCTGAAGTTGATTCCTTCATAACTTCTTGGTTGTTGTTAGATTTCTCCATTTAAATTTTTTCTTATCTAGCTTTGATACCAATATAGGGGGTTGCGGAATTTGAGAGAGAAGTGGGAGAAATGGGAGTTGAGGGATCAGGATGCCCCTCCCCTTCTCCTAACTCTTATATATATACAACCACGACCGAAATCTGAAGGTAGAGTACCTGAAAGCTTGTTTACTCCAAAATCTATCAACTGCAGTGCTGATATGTTGAAAATGCTTTCAGGGACAGAACCAGTAAACTCATTCCCAGCTAATCCCAATATCTAAAGTTTCTGAAGATTACCGAGCTCCATTGGTATCTCTCCTGTCAATTTTGGGGAAATATATGAGTACAATTTTGGCGGAAAAGAGAAAAGGAAGAAAATTTTCTATTACCTTCCAAATGCAGAGCTGTAATATATAATGTTGTAAGAGCTGTTAAGTTGGCTAGCTCTCTTGGTAAAGTTCCAATAAACTCATTTTCACCCAATACCAATTTTTGAAGCTTTCTGCATTTCTCAAGGTTTTGTGGAATAACTCCATCTAGGGAGTTGCCTCTGAGGTAAAGTCCTTTCAAGTCTGGAATATGATCACATATAGTTTTTGGAAGCTTTCCAGTAAGATTGTTGCTGCTAAGAACTATCACTTGCATTGTAGTACTGTTAAAAATTGACGGTGGTATATAGCCACTAAGTTGATTATATTGCAGGTCTAGGATAGTCAAGTAACGAAGATCACCGATTTCTCGAGGGATCTCTCCTTCAAGAAAATTTCTCTCCAAGAATAACACTTCCAGATTTGTTAGATTGGAAAGGAAGGATGGAATTTTACCCGAAAATTGGTTATTTGATAGGTGCACAAAGCGTAAGTTGGGTAACAAGCTTAAAAATGATGGAATGGCTCCAGTGAAGTTATTGCTTGTGACATCAATGAATTTCAACCTCTGCAAATGAGCCAACTCTTGTGGCAAATCTCCATGAAAAGTGTTGTTACTGATGTCGAGGGAAGAAAGAAATGAGAGGTTTCCAATGTGTGGAGGAATGGTACCATGAAGTTGCATACTAGAAATGTTTAAAGCAGTGACTCGATGGTGACGGGAGCTGCAAGTGATTCCAATCCAGCTGCAAACCTGGACGGAAGGAGACCAGTTGCTTGCTAAGATATTGTTAGAATGAGAAGAAATGTGTGATTTAAGTGCAAGAAGAGCAGCTTCATCAGTACTAATATTAGCAAGTGAAGTAGTGTGATGTAGTAGAATGAAAATTACAAGAAAAAAGACTAGAGTGAAACTTCTGCCCATAATTAAGCCAAGATGGTTTCTTATTGAGCTAAAACAAGATGTATTTAATGATATCAAATTCAATTCAGTCAACATTTGGAGATGTACTATGTATGGTAGAACAATTTAGTTCTATATTGTACTGTTATTCTTTTTATAACACTAGTTCTGCACAATGTGCGTTGCACATGATTTCTAATTCCTAAAAATCAATTTAGGTACTTTGTTTTTTTCCACTTCTACGAGACCAATTTCGATAAGTAAAACTTTTTAGAGTTATAATTATTAAATCCTATGAAAATATATTAGATTTAATTTGCATATTTTAAAATTGAGAAAAATGTCTGAAATATATTTGAACTTTGACTGAAATTGCTTTAACAAATCTCAAACTTTGGGTAGGACCTATTATCTTTGCACTATTTGTGTATTTTAAAGATATGTAAGTGTTCATGCACTATGTACTGTTAATTCATTGAGGGTGAGGGCCTCTAAGTCTTCTTTTTTAATGTTCATAATTTAATTTGTTTTATTGTCTATTCGTTAATTAATTTCTGGACATTCAAGTTCAATAATAACTTACTAGCCATTAAATATAACTCAAAGTCTCATACAAAGCATATATATGTATGATATGATCTAGAAATGAAATATAAATTAGAACGAAAATAGCGAATAATAATAATAATAATAATAATAATAACAACACAAATCATCTAGTTAGATCAACTTTCAGGATTGAAAAACTTATTTTTATTTGAACAAGAAGTTAAAGGAAGAAGAAAAAAAAAAGGTGGAATAAAATAATATTTAAAGACTCAAATTGCTTTCAAGAGTCTTCCATTATAAAAAGGGAAGTGGAAAGGAAACAATAATATCCCCTTTTATGCAAAAAGCAAAGCAATCAATAAAGCAAAAAGTTTCAATTTCCAATATTTTACATTTATCTTATTGTTGAGCCTAAGACCAAAAGCACACAGTAAGGTCAAGGCAGATAATCAAAGAATGCTTTACAATATCATCTTAAAATTGTGTGGCTTTATAATGGTTTGTTGCCACTTGGCTTAACCTTTATTATTGATAATTCACTCGTCTGAATAAGACAGTTTTGTGGTGGTTATAAATACACTAGTCTCTAGGCACGTGTGTCCTGTGTTAATTAGTACAAAAAAATTAAGTGATATAGATGCTACTGAAACTTGCAAGTAATATTGAGTAACTAAATTTTGAAAGAGAAGTATAATTGTTTGTAGTTATACACAATCAATTGAATTGGTATATGTGATATTTTTCTAATATAGTTCTAATATATCTTATACTTGGTACAACCTTTCCCTTATTTTATTTTTAATATTTCAAAAACAAATAGTTTATATGTGACATAAGTAACATTGATTTTGTTTGCAAGTGTTTCACACATCTTAAAGTTTGTATCTTGTGTAAGAAACTGTAACCTCCTTTTTATAGACACATACATATCAAGAAGGTGTTGTCGAATAAAAGTCGTATTTCATGTTGTACAAACATTGATCAACATATGTTTCTTTAAGGTGGATAATGTATCATTGTCAATTTCATGGGATACACTTCAAAAATAGTGTTTATTTGTGATAGAGATAGTTAATAATTAGTGGCATTAGAAAATTTAATCGATATATAAAAATTCAATTGCTCGTACAACTTTCTTTGTTTGTTTCAAGATTATGAGTCCTTTCATATGTAAATTTGACAGGAAAATATTAATTAAATTATTTAAATATAATCATATTATAGAATATAATATAATCGATCTATACTCACGAATAAGAAACTTGATATAAATGGTTGAAATATTTAAAATATCTTATTTAAAAATATTGGGTGTAATCTTCAAAAAAGTATCCACTCAAAGAAATAATAATATTATATGAATCTAAAGTCTATATCATTTATATTACTAAAAAATGTCATACCTATCACAATTTTCCTACAGATTACATTATATTTTTGTGAAACAAACATCATACCTATTACTTACCTGATGATGTGAATGAGAAGTGAAGAATTCAAAATCGTAAAGTAAAAAACCTGAAACAAAAGAAATATAAGAATTAATAATTAGCAAAAACAAATCAAGAAAAAGATATATATTAAAGAAAAACAAATACAAAAAATACCGACAACCATATAGAGATGATAAAAAGTAAAGAAATGAACTCGGAGCCAGCGAGTAGATTTCCTCCTCCATCACATGTTGAGTTCTGAACTAACAGAATGCTCTCATGACAATCCATAAGTTTTGCTCCTTTCTCCATGCTGGTAACTTCATCAACATTTCTGATTGTAAATTTGATAGAAATGATTAATATGTCGATTCTTTAACTGTTATTTTTTCCTTTAATCTCAGCTTTATGCAGTCCTGTGAACCTCAGAAGAGAACTAGATAGAGAGGATAAAAAGTAAAGAAATGATAATAGATTACAATATATATAGATTTAATGAAGTTAGCTATTCATATTCCTAACTAAAAAGTTTTTATAAGGTTATCCTCATTAAACACAACCTCAGTTTTTGCATTCCTAACAGTGCCGGCTCTTGCCTATAAATTTTAAGGCCAATGCCTTAGGCCCCCAATTTTTGGGGGCCTCAAATTTCTACAAATAATAAATTGTTTAATTTTTTTATGAAAAAAAATTAATTATTTATAATAAAAAGTAATATATATATATATATATATATATATAAAATCTTCTTAAACCCATTAAAATAGAAGAAATCAAGAAAACATTGTTTTGAATTCTTACACTTTCTTCGCTATATATATATAGAGAGAAAATGGTCTAAAACCCCCCCAACCTATACTCGAAATTCCAACTACACACTCCAACTTCACGGGTGTCCTATTACCCCCCCTAAACTTCATATTTTCCTATTTTCTACACACTTAAACGCTGACCTGAACACAAAACCAAATAATTAGGCATGTGTGATTCCACTCGCTGAGTCCCGCCTCTTCAACTCCAATTTCTCCTTTTTTTTTTTAATTTTAAAAAGGAAGTCAAATTAAAACACTCAAAGTAATTGAAAAATCAAAACAAACAAAAGCAAACGAAAAAAAAAAAAGCAACCGAACAATTTGTAAACTAAGCTCCTTTCTTCCTTGGAGCTCCAAGCGACGGTCCGCTGCCGCTGCATTGATGCCGGAAAATCGAGGTACATAGTTGAAGCCAACCCTCAATCACACCAAACTTGAAACTCCTATGAAATTGTCAGCTATATAACTCTCATCATCATAGATCTGCCATGGAAATAACACAAAAAGCTTGGATAGATTTCATCCAAGACAACTATCTCATCTCTAATTTCGTTCCTTCTTCTTAGCAATTTAGTAGAGCATTCATGCCAGCCATCAAATTTCACCATCACGATCTAAAAATCACCACCACAAATCATATATAGAAATCTCCTTCCCACTCTCCACAATCAAAAACTATTAAGTAATTACTTTACACCCATTTTTGATGAATTTCGAGAAAATTCAAAATTCAAATTAGAGACCTAAATAAGAAATTAGAGCAGTTTTCAAACCCTAAATTCAAAATTTGAAGTAAAAATGAACATTAACAACTAAATCTTACTTAATATTGAGAGAAAATTGTGATTTTTTTATAAAAAAAACAAGGGTTAATGGTGGGGAGAAGAAATAATGGTTTATTTAAAGGTGGGGAAGATGAGGAGTAATTTTTAGTCAAATTTACCTTCCAACGCGCCTAGAGGAGGTGTTCTCACCTCCTATGACAGGTCAGCGTTTAAGTGTGTAGAAAATAGGAAAATATAAAGTTTAGGGGGGTAATAGGACACCCGTGAAGTTGGAGTATGTAGTTGGGATTTCGGGTATAGGTTGGGGGGGTTTTAGACCATTTTCTCTATATATATATAATCTTCTTAAACCCATTAAAATAGAAGAAATCAAGAAAACATTGTTTTGAATTCTTACATTTTCTTCGCTGACACTCACATTATTTATCCTTTTTAACTCCTTTTGCACTTTATTTTTTCAAATCTTTGATAGTGTTGAGCAAAGTGAATTATAAATTCTTTTTTTTTTCTTCGTAACTTTTCATATTAAAGTAGGATATATCACTTATCAACCTTTCGGATCAAATTCTATAATTCTAATTCTTATCTTTATTTAAAGTTTATCAACTTATTACTTATAAAATTATGTTATCAATTCATATAATAATTGTCTTAATAAAATAATGTTTTTCAATGAATTGATAAAATCTTGCTTAAAATTAATAATTAAAAAAAAGTATTTTATAAAACCATTTATAAAAAAAGATTTTAAGACATAATTTACATCTAAAAATTTAGAAAAAAAAATAAATACAAATAGAGTTTCTTTAAATTTTCGGCCTCTAATTAGAATTTGGCTTTAGGCCTCGAATTATGTTGAGCCGCCCCTGATTCCTAAAATACTCAAGAACTCAAGCAAAAACCACTCATTTGAGAAGTATTTTCCTCAAAAGCAACAGGGACCTAATAGAGTTGCATTTGTCTTAGTTGTCTTAGGATTTATACTTCAGTGCTTATCTTGTAAATTTATTCCTATGCTATAAAGGAATTAGATCTTTGCTCAGTTCAAACAAAAGTCTAAGTCAGTTAGGGTTAACTGGTTTAGTGGGCAGCATTGTTGCTGCTTAGTTGAAGTCTAAATCATCTAGAGTTAGGTGGTTTAGTGGGCAACATTGTTGTTGCTTAGTTGACGTCTAAGTCATCTAGAGTTAGGTGGCTTAGTGGGCAATAGAGTTGTTACTAATGAGTTAAAGTGCACCACATTCATGGCTAAGAGGTTGCAAGTATCTTTTCATACTCGACTTATTTGTCACGCCTTCAGAACCAAAGGTTATCTTGCATAATAGATTTTCTTTTCAACCGATTGAGTCAAACTAGAAGCTGCCTGATTCCCTAAGTTGAGGGATATGTAGGCGCGCTCAATGTTGAAAGCTCGGCTGTATTCCGATATGCGCTCTTAAATCCTATTCTCGAGCACTCCGGTCTCTTCATAATTTGATATCGGGAAAGCTTTTGAGTTCTTTCAGAATCGTGCGTTAAATCAAGCATATCGAACTACAATTGGCCTGAATTCTCATATAGCCTGAGATATGTAGGAAACCCATACCAAATCCCTTTTCTATGAAATTGAGATGTGATCGGTCAAAATTGGATTCGTCAATTTCATCTGCCTCAAATTTCTTTCATCAATCCAAGTCAAACGAGGGACAGTTGTTGACACCTAATTTTGGACCTCCACAATATAAAATTAATCATCGAGCTTCTTAAATTCCCAGTGATTTGAAATAATTGACTTTATAAAATTTAAATATTTTCCGAGTCATTTTAAGTAATTTCGTCATTTTTTATAATTTTTAACTAATATATATTTCATTTTATAAATATTCAAAAATCGTCTCCAAAAGATTTTAATTTTAGTAAGTATCTTATTAAATTAGTTTAGTTTAAATTATGGTTATAATTTTGAATTTAGTTTATAAGTAAGTTAATTATTTTATTTCGTTAAGATTAAAAAGCTCTCTAGTTAATTAATATTAATTTGTCTTATTTAGAGTTTAGCCGAATTTGTTAATTTAACTCAATTAGGCTATTTCTTAAACTCCAAGATCTAACCTCTTTTCTTACCTCACTTTAAACCCATTTGGAGACCAATTTTGGGCTTTTCAGTGTCATTTCTAGCAGCCCACTTCTCAATTAGTAAACCCAATACATGCAGTACCAAATTCCCAGCCCAATTCAACATTTCCCTTTTGTTTTTCAGCTTCAGCAGCCCATTCCAATACCCATCAGCAAACATTCATATAATACCTACAGCAGCAGCGTGCAATACAATACCAACCCACCCCTACGCGCCTCATTTTTTTAATTTTATTTTTTAATTTTTTCTTCCTCGTTTGAATGTACAGAGGAGACCCAGAACTCCTCCAACATCTACAACAGTCCAAACGCGCTCACTGAAGCAAACGGAAAAGCAGCGAGGAACGCGGAAAAGCAACACTGCATTTTTGTTTCTTCTCCAACGTCTCTCTCAACCAGTACTATCGCAGCAGTACGCGTTTCTCGCCCTTTCTCTTTCGGAATGGGGCGGAAACCTCAAAAAAAGGTGTTTCCCTAAAATGTTGAAAGGTTTGGGAGTTTGAATTTTGAATTGGTCCCTTGTCTTATCCGATTTTTCATTCATTTCCCCCCAAAAATCGTGCCCTAATTCCTCCTATTTAAACCCCTCTCTTCTTCTTTGCTAGAGGGGGAAGAAAGTTGGGAAAATATATAGGAAAAAGGTTGGCAAAAAATAGTCAAAAAAGAGATACATAGAGATAGGAACAGAACATAGTCCATACTCCAGTTTAATTTGAGTATAGAAAATAGGTGCGAAGGGAGTTCTTTCTCGTTCGTTGTTCGCCGGAGCTTATCGTAATTCCATCGTTGGTGGTAGCTCGTCGTCTCCAGCTCGTCGTTTCAGTATCGCCGCCTGGAAAAAGGTACTGTCTTCTTCCCTATAATGTTCTTCTCAGCCTTTTTTCCGTTCCAAAATGATATTTCTATGTTCGAAACTTTTACTCCGTGGCTGTTTGCTGTTAGTTATTATTGGGTTGTTAATGTTGAATATGATTTGTTTGTTCTTGGTGGTTTCCATGGGTTAGTCGTAATAGTGATTTAAAGTTTCGTTGTTTTACCTTTAATGCTGTTGTTCATTTCCTTCCTCGTTTGAATGCGTTCTGTTTCCCCCTTCTTCAAATCTCTTCCCTCGAATGCTGTTGGATTTGTTTATTACTATCTGTTCCTTGTTCTTGTCTTCATAAACTTTTCCTTTAGTTGTGTGTTACTCCCGACTTTGTCTCTAGGTATATAAAATTTAGGATCGACTCTCGTGGTGGCTTGCTAAATTTGCTGATCTATTAGTTTAAGTTTCTGTCTAGATTTTTCAAAGCAAATATTCCTCTCTTAATTTAATCAATTGAACGGCTGATAGTTTGGGTTATTTCTATATGAATTACTCATCATGTGAAGCTTCTCTTTGTCATTGTTTGGTCTTGGTCCTCATGTTTAAAGGTTTTATTTGCTAAGCTATAACTCAAATATAGTATAATGCTAGCCTTTGTTGATCATTGTGTTTAGCAATCTATTATTCCTCCCTTTCCACAACATGAAGTCACTTGTGTGTATATGCCTAGTTCCATCTTAGCATTAATTTTCTATACCATATTTGTCCATGTATGGATAGTGATACTGCTCCAATAGCCTACTAAATGTTGGGAAAATGTGGATATTTTGTTCACTGTGCTATTTGTATAACATGTGGACCGATTGAATCATTTATGCCTAATTGAAATTGCTCTCTTGTCTGCCCAAAATCCGCCTTTTGTTAGCTATAATTATCCAATCTGCCAATTTGTCTTCTCTGGCTTAAGGTGTTAAGTTCTAATTCTTTTTGATGTGCGCATTACTTTGTAATTAATTAATCATCATTGAGCTACAATTTGAATAGTTTGTTATTGGAGGCTAATTCTATTTCTTTTCATTGCATGTGAAATCTGTCCGAGTCTACTATGGACTCATCCTCTTCCTTTGCATTTCGAGAGGGAGCCGTAAAGGCTCAAATTCTTCCTCTATTGAATCAAACAACAGTAAAAATTAAAGAATAAGCCCACGAATTCGACGTACAGGAATTGGAGTTGATCCGGGATTATATACACCTAGTGTATACAAAAATCGAGAAATTGGGCCAAAATGCCCACATTTATTTTCAAAGTTGTATTTTGTTATTTTGAGCCTAAGTCCGTGTTATTTTATTTATTATTATCTTGTTAGAGTTTAGGACAGGTGGAAGATGGGCCCAAGACCCAAAGAAATAAATTTTAAAATTCAGTCTAGGGCAGATACAAAAGTTGGCAAGAATTGGGCCTTTGGCCTAAAACGAAAATAGGCCCAAGTACTAGCCCAGGTGGACAGACAGATCTAGACTTGGGCCCAAATCTTCTTTCCCTATGTCATTTATTTGCTATTAGGTGTTTTACATGTTTATTTAATTTTAAGGTTTTCTAATCAATTTTCCAAAAGATGGTCACTTCGGGATTATCCAAAGATTAAAAATCATGCTTATTTTTCTACTTAAATTACTTTAAAATTTTTACTTAATAATATTTTTAATATTTCTCTCTCCTCTAATAGTGATTTTAAGTCTTGATTGCTTATTCCCTCTATTTAATCAAATATGTGTGTTTTCTTAAAACTGTTTAGCCAAATAATTAATTATCGGATAACCACATGTTAGCGGACATTTCGGGTACTTTAAAACCCTTACCGAAATGCTAATATGAACCCCGAATCCTTTAGATATTTTCAAAAGATTTTTGTTTTAGTCTTTTGGGAAAAATAGTTTTCTTGATTTTACTTTAAAAATTAAGTGATGACTCTTAAAACTAGTCTAGTCTATTTTCAAATAAAACAGTACCCGGAGCTGCTTCCCATTAGAGCTATTCGAACAAAGTTCGAATTGTATTGTTTTATTATTTATTGTGTATATTGTTGACGATATGCAAATATTAGGTCGTTTCTCATATTACTTGTTTGCTTTATTACTTGTGTATATTGCATGTTTGTTATATTTGTATACTATTTTTACCTCCTCAATTTGAAAAAATGAATTCAGTCGATCCCACAATTGTGGATTTTGGAGAATGCATAACACCTCCCCTTCAAAATAACTTGAACCCCTTACCTAGAATCTTGGTTTCGCAGATCACTTAATGGTTTCCTAGTTTTTTCCTAAAATTAGGTAGCGATTCCTTTAAAATTCGTTTATTCTTAAAGTTCTTTTTAAATCAAATTAATTTATTATTTTTTGAGTTACAACGACGTTTTTCCCTATTTGAATAAAGTAGGGATGCAAACAATATATAGCTACATACATCGCTTGTTTAGAATTTATTTCCTTAATTTCTTCGCCATAAGCTATCATATCACCAGTATGAACATCTTTAATAGTTTTTTGCTTCATACTAATGACATCAACGTTTTGCCTCTCCACGTGATCGACTACATTATATTCTAAATCCTCGATCCAATCTCTTTTAAGGTTGAGAGAAACCATAGCATCTATTGCTTGAGCCTCATCCAAGAAGCACTTTCCCCAGTCTTCTTCTTTAACTTTGTTGCTCAACAATATCTTTTTATGTGTCCTATTTTACCACATCTATAGCATCAGAGAGGCTTCTTACCGTAATAGTTAGGTGACTATTCCTTTTCTCTAGGCGAGCTTGAACTACTCGAAGATCGAGAGTACAACATATCTCTTACTTTTCCTTTGAAGTTCTTCTTGTTGGCTACAAGAGCATTTCCTTCTCCATCTTTGATGAATACACCAACCAATTGAGTGGCTAGTAATTCCTGTGATGACAACAAATTTTCAAACTCCTCCAAGGATGGTTGTTGAGTCCATTCTTGAATCGACGTCACAATTGGAATATATTCAGGCTTCAAATCATGAATGTCAATTCTTTTCATTCATGCTTCAGAGATAGCCTCTTTCGGATTCAACAAAGATATCTCAGAACATAAGTTCTTAATCTTCAAAAAATACTCGGCAATAGAAAGGTTACCTTGAGTGGTGTTAGCCAATTCATTCTCCAATATCTGCAACCGAGCTTCATTCTTCTTGTTGAACAAATGATCGAGAGTCCTCTATATTTTATGAGCTGATTTACACTTTATAATATGATCAAATAAATTAGAGGAGATTGTCCTCTTCAAAATAAATTCTGCCTTTGCATTAATCTGCTTCCACTTCTTGTACACACTGCTATTTTCCGATTCGTCATCAGGAGGACTTGTGTTATTCCTGTCAACAACATTTCACAAATCCTCTCCACAAGATATGATTCCATACATGTCTTTCATACCTTGTAATTAGATTGATTCAACAACTCCATCCCCAGTCCATTAACACAACCGCTAAAATCCATCTAAACAAACTAGTTGAATCTACCAGCAGTTTGATCTTTAAATAACACCCACAAGCTAATCTACGGCTATGGCTTTGATACCATGTAGAGAATATCAGAAGAAAGGTATAACCGAAAAACCTTTTTGCTAGCCCAAGATCGTTAACTAAGATTGGAAGATTCAACTAAAGAAGAGGATGCTAGAAAGGAGAAAGAGTATTTTGGATAAAAGAACTTTGTTATAGAAGTAAGACTCTTTGATTTGGATTGTTCTTGGGTTACATACAAATGCCTAAGCCATTCCTATTTATAGTTGTGTAGGGATGATTCTAGATACTAAGAATCTAGATTGTTCTAACCTCTTATACAAATATCTTTCTAAAGTATCTAATATTCTAGACTATCTAGATTTTTCTTAAGTACAAATATCAAAGATATTACTCTACAAAATTCTAGAAAGTTCTACTAAATATCTAAGATATTTTTTGTACCTCCAAAAAATCATCTTTATTTTTCACATATGCAGAAATCAACTTTCGTTACTCATCTCGAATAATGCCCCCTCCTCCACTTGCTCCGAGGTGCCTTTAGAGCATCTGTCATAATTCAACTTGAATCCTTTTGTTGCCTGTTTAAGTTCATAATAGGAACCTTTTTACCAGAGATACATCTTCTTGACTTGCACTCATCTTAACACCACACATCCAATAGCCAACACGAGGAGTGATCCAATCTCTAACAGGATATATAACCCTATAAGAACTCTTTTTCTTCTTTACTGACGATCCAAGTGCACCTGATTTAGTTGAAGAACCTGTTTCATAGTCAAAGGTTTTGCAGTCTTCTAGTTTATTTATCGTGTATCAGGAAGTTCAGTTGAGTTGTAATTTATTTCTTTCCTAGGCTTGTGTTTAGGGAACAATATTGAAGTATGTGTTAACTTCAAGTTGGGGATAACTTGAAGTGGGTTCGACCTTTGAATGATTGTTGATTTTAGGAATTCAAGTTAGTTCCTAGGATGCAAGAGTTGTAATCTGAATTTTGTTGAGGCTCGTTGATTTAGTGAAGATTGGAAGAAATCCTGCAAATGTGTGGGTCATGGTTTTCCCATCCTTGTCCCCTTATAGTGTTTATATTTTTTCGCCATCTAATTATGGGATCCTCATGCTCAAGGTTTAATGCAATTATTGAATCGAGACTAGATCTACTTTTATGTTTGGACTCTCAATGGAAATAGTTTTTTAGCAACTGTTGAGTTGTGGTGGGAGCAATGGAGCTGCCCAAAACCTAGGCATGAATCGTCCCACAAGTATTTGTCATGTTGTGTTATTCAGTGTAGATAATTGGAAGGATTCTTTCTCAAAGTTATGTAAATACGAAAAGAAAATCTTGTGTTGAGCAATTTAAATCTCATTTTCAACTTCCATATATCAACAACTGAGTTGCTTCCAATTACAACCAAGATATAATACACTTAACTACGTGTGCGAAATTGAATTACATAAGAGAGAAGACTGGTAACTAAATAACATACAAGAGCAGGCTGGTCCGATTCCACCTAGTGCCGACTACTAACAAGCTGGAGCCTCATCTTTTTGAGTGTTGAAAGAGCATCTTTCATGCTAATTCTTGCATCAGGTCTCACTAAAGTGCAGTTCAAAGCTAATTCCATGATAGATAACAAACATTGCATCTTTGCAGCGATTTGTTCATCTCCTGGCTGTACCAAATTAGAATCCACCACCTTGTGAAGTTCACCTGGAAAGGAATCACTAATCCAACGTTGTATGCTCAAGTCTCCAGTAAATATTTCATCACTTGGTCTTATTCGTGTGAATGTCTCAATCATCAGGATGCCAAAACTATAAACATCACAACTCATGGATACTAATATTAGCAAGTAAAGTATTGTCATGTAGTAGAAGAATGAAAATTGCAAGAAAAATGAAACTTTTGCCCATAATTAAGCCAAGAAGGTTTGTCAGAATAGATAATGCAAAGGAATGATGTATTTAATCATTGAATCAAATTGTTTTTTGGTTCAAATTCAAGTCACACAAGTTGTATTAGTAAAAGTCGTCTAAATTTTTTATCCACGTTAACCCCTAATTCAACGAAGAACTATCATTTACTTAATATAGATGAATAATTCAAACCTTCATTATAGTACCAAATTTATTAAATTATATCTAATTATGCAGAACTTTATCAAATTATTTTTTAGAATAAAGTCATTAAATTATTTTACAACCATAATTACCCAAATTTTCTACAAGCTTGAAAGAATTGGTCACTAAGGAAATAAATGAGACAGTACACACCGTAGAGAATAATAGAAGAAACGTATAATCGGGAAGCCTTTTGCTAGCCCAAGATCGTTAAGTAAGATCGGAAGATTCAACTAAAGAAGAGGAAGCTAGAAGGGAGAAAGAATATTTTGGATGAAGAAAAGAATATTTGATTTGAGTTGCTCTTAGACACGAAAAGAATATTTGATTTGAGTTGCTCTTAGACACAATAACTACAAGAAAATTCTAGTAACTTTATCTTCTACCCTAGAGTATCTAGATATTTTTTTGAGATAATTATTCTAGATACTATACAAGACTATTCTAGAAACTATACTAGAAAAATCTATGATATTTCAAAAAATCAACTTTATATTTTCACACATTATACTTGGATAAAATAAAATAATCATTTTAAAAAATGTTTGATCTACTTCCTATAATCCTATGTTTACTTAGAATATAGTAATTTTTCATTACTAATTATGTGGCCAAACGTGAAATTAATTCATCCATGCCCAAAATGCCCATTATTCATTCTTCCTTCCTTCTATAATCTCCAAATTGCATACTCCCTATATATATATATATATATATATATTTAAAAACTCTGTTTCTGTTCTGTTTCAAAATCTTGAAATTGAAATGTCTAAAAATAAGAAAGCCAATTTCAACAACATTAGCGATGTGTTGTGTGACAACACAAATCCCCATGACACAAATCTTGGCTCTAATGGACAAAAGGATTTTAATTTATGGATGTTGCCTCAACTGGCTCCATTGGTCTAAACTCGTGTGACAACACAAATCCCCATGACACAAATCTTGGCTCTAATGGACAAAAGGATTTTAATTTATGGATGTTGCCTCAACTGGCTCCATTGGTCTAAACTCTAAAATACATACGATACACACTAGATACATGTACTTGTATGTATCTGATTCACATGTATCTCGGATACGAGTGAGATGGGAGAGAGACTTATGTATCTCAGATACATGCAATTCTACTTTGATACAATGTATCTAAAACAAATTACACATAATTTTGACCCCATGTATTTGAGATACATGTATTTGGATCTGATAAGATGTGTAATATTACAAACTAGAATAAATTTAAGTAATTAGCTCCTAAAATAATTGGATTTATGTAAGTTCACAACAATTTGTATATTAGAGTATATGCCTATCCCGTTTGCACCTTTCTCTTTAAATAAATTTGCGGGACAATATATTTGGAGGCTTGATAGTGTTGTTGTGATAATCCAGTGCAATCTAGAGTTCCTCAAGTTGAATTATTTTCATTTGTTTGAAGTATTCTTGTCAAGATATTTGTGCATTCACTTGAGCATGTCTCGTTTTCTTTTGTGATTTTACGTATACTCTTCTGTTTACTATGGAATTTAAGCTCGAGTATTAGAATATGTGGCCTTCAGTTCCTTTTTTATATGGTTGTTATTGCTTTAAATCGTTTCAAAGAATGATTCTTGTATTTAGGAGATGGCATTTTCAGTGAAAGGGAAGCTAAGTTACAAGTCTCGGGAGCCAAGAATTGAGTAATATACATCAAGTATACATGATATACACTGCTGCATACACAGTGATACAGAAAAGAAAAATGGGTCAAAGTCCAAGATGATCAACAGTTGAAGGCCCAAAGTCAGTCTAAACGAGCAGAACCTGATTTCTGGTGGGAGCAAAGAAGTTGTCCAAAACCCAGGCATGAATAGTTCCACAAGTATTTTTCATGAACCCTGCATCAAGTTCTCAAGTATTCATGTTCTGTGTTACTTTCATGTCCACGGGTTGGTAGATAATGGGATTCTCAAAGTTACGTAAATACGAAAAATAAATCTTGTGTTGAGCATTTCAAATCTCATTTTCAACTTCCATATATCAAGAAATGAATGGCTTCCAACAACAAAGATAAAATACACTTCAGTACTTGTGCGAAATTGAATTACAGAACAGACTGGTAACTAAATAACATACAAGAGCAGGCTGGTCCGATTCCACCTAGTGCCGACTACTAACAAGCTGGAGCCTGATTTTTTTGAGTGTTGAAAGAGCATCTTTCATGCTAATTCTTGCATCAGGTGCCACTAAAGTGCAACTCAAAGCTAATTCCATGATAGATAACAAACAATGCATCTTTGCATCAATTTGTTCATCCCCTGGCTGCACCAAATAGTAATCCACCACCTTATGAATTCCACTTGGGAAGGAATCACTAACCCAACATTGTATGCTCAATTCTCCTGTAAATATTTCATCACTTGGCCTTCTTCTTGTGAACGTCTCCATCATTAGGATGCCAAAACTATAAACATCACAACTCGTGGATACTAGTCCATCTTGTCCATACTCTGTAATCATGGTAAAAAATGATCAAAAAAGCTTCCTAGTTAAAATGGAATATGCCAAAACTGAGAGCATCAATCCATATCTAGGGGAAATAATTGCTTAACTATATAAAAGTTTCTAATATACCTGGTGCAATGTATCCGATGGTTGCAATTGTTCTTGTTTGAACGAAAGCCTCCCCTGCATCTAACAATTTTGCAATGCCAAAATCACTGACATGACCAACCATATCTTGATCTAGCAAGACATTGCTTGGCTTCAAGTCACAATGCACAACAGGCGTTGAATAGCCATTGTGGAGATAGTCTATTGCAGATGCAACATCTATCATTATATCTAATCTCTGCAATAAGTTCAAGAACAAGTTGTGAGAATACAACCATTTATCAAGTGTCCCATTGGGCATGTATTCCAACACCAAGGCCTTGAAATCAAGTTTTGAGCAGCTCGTTATGACTTTGGTCAGATTTCTGTGGCGAAGGTTCCGGAGTATCCTACATTCCGTCTCAAAACTTTTGAAAGCACCCTCCTATTGCACATTGAATACCTTTACTGCCAAAAGAGTACCATCCTTAAGTATCCCTTTGTAGACCATGCTAAAACTCCCTGTACCAAGCAAATTGCTTTCGTCAAATCCTTCTGTTGCATGTTCAAGTTCATAATAGGAAATCCTTTCATGCTCTTTTACCAAAGACACATCTGCTTGACTTGGATTCTTCTTTGTCTTTCTCAATCTTAACACCACATATCCAACGGCCAACACAAGGAGTGATCCAATCCCTAACAATGTATATAAACCGATAAGCACTCTTTTTCCTCTTGGCTTCTCTGTTGACTTGGTTTGACATGGTTTTACATTAATCCAGAAGTCACCACAGAGTGCGTCATTGGATAGGAAAGATTGACTGGTGACATTTTTAAAAGGACCGCCAATGGGAATTTCTCCACTGAGTTTATTGAATGAGAGATTTATGTATTTGAGATACACAAGGGCTTGAAATGACTTTGGAATTTCACCACTAAGATTGTTATAGGACAAATCCAAGTATTCCAGTGACAACATTTGCCCAAATGAATCTGGAATAGCCCCATCTAATCTATTATGTGCTAGAGAAAGATCAGTCAATTCAGCTAGACCCCCTAAAGTGATAGGAATTTTACCAGGAAAATCATTTTTTGACAAATCAATAAGTGTCACTGCCTTTAAATTTCCCAACTCCAGAGGAATATGACCACTTAACGAATTGGATGAAACATTGAATTCTATGAGGTCCTGAAGGTTCCCCAAGTTTGCAGGTAATCTAGAATTCAGCCTGTTGTAAGCTAGATTAACTTTCCTCAAACTAGTTACATTCCCTAAGCATGAGGGCACCGAACCAGAAATATGATTTGTTGACAAGTCTAATGCACCAAGATCCTTTAAACTGCATATAACATTTGGTATGGTTCCTTTAATCTCGTTGTTTTGTAGATAAAATTCTTGAAGGTTAAACATGTCTTGGATAGTATTTGGAATATGTCCAGTCAACTCATTCTTATACAAACTCATATATATCACTCCAGTAAGATTACCAATTTCTCGAGGAATGATGCCCTTTAGCTTACAGCCATTTCCTTGAAAATTTTGCAGTGAGTTTGAGAAATTACCAACAGATGCCGATAAAGTCCCATCCAATGCATTTTCATTAAACCGGAGTGCTCTTAGTTTCCTACAGTTTGTTAATGATGTAAGGAAGCTCAATGATGAATCGCTGATAAAATTATTCAGCTCCAAGTTCAGAACCTCAAGGTACTCTAAGTTACCTAGTGATTCAGGAATTACACCTGTGAAACTGTTGTCTGAGAGCTCAACCATTCTGAGTCTTGAAGAATTTGAGATTGAATCAGATATAAAACCACTCAGACTATTTCCTCCACAATAAAGTTCTTCTAGATTGGGTATTCCACAGCCTAAATCCGAAGGCAGAGGACCTGAAAGCTTGTTCATTGAAAAATCTAGGCTCTGCATTGCTGATATATTGAAAATGGTTTCAGGGATAGAACCTGTAAACTCATTCTGGTCTAACGTCAGCAGCTGTAGTTTCTTAAGATTACCTAGCTCCGCTGGTATCTCTCCTGTCAATTTTGGGAAATATATGAGTACAAATTTGGTGAAGAGAGGAAAGGAAGAAAATTTCAGATATCTTGTGAGGAAATAGCATACTACCTTCCAAGTGTTGTATTCCAAGATATAATTCTGTAAGAGCTGTTAAGTTGGCTAGCTCTCTTGGTACAGTTCCAGTAAATTCATTGTAAGACAAAGACAGTATTTGAAGCTTTCGGCATTTCTCCAGGTTTGGTGGAATAACTCCACCTAGGGAGTTGCTTGAGAGGTGAAGCCCTTCCAAGTTTGGAAGACGGTCACATATAGTTCGTGGAAGATTTCCGGTCAGATTGTTGTCAGTAAGAGCAATTACTTGCATTGTAGTACTGTTAAAGATAGAGAGTGGTATAGAGCCAGTAAGCTGATTATCTTGCAGGTTTAGGACAATCAAGTTACGAAGATCACCGATTTCTTTAGGAATCTCTCCTTCGAGAAAATTTGTGTGTATTGTCAACAATTCCAGCTTTGTCAGATTGGAAATAGAAGATGGAATTTTCCCCAAAAATTGGTTGCTCGAGAGGTACGCAAAGCGTAGGTTTGGTAGCAAACTTAAAAATGATGGAATGGTTCCGGTGAAGTTATTACTTCTGACATTAATCAATTTCAACCTCTGCAAATGAGCCAACTCTACCGGAAAATCTCCATGGAAAGTGTTGTTATTGATATCAAGGGAGACGAGAAATGAGAGGTTTCCAAGGTGTGGAGGAATGGTACCATGAAGTTGCATGCTAGAAATGTCTAAAGCAGTGACTCGATGGTAGCGAGAGCTGCAGGTGATTCCAATCCAGCTGCAAACAGGGCTGGAAGAAGACCAGTTGCTTGCTAAGATGTTGTTAGGATCAGAAGAAATGTGTGATTTAAGTGCAAGAAGAGCAGCTTCGTCACTGCTTGTATTAGGAACAGTAGCAAGTAAATTATGGTGATGGAGTGGAATGAGAACTGCAAGAGCAAAGAGAAGATTGCAACTTCTTCCCATAATTAATTACTATGACAAGAAGGTCTCTCTTTTTTACTTGTTGAGCTAAAACAAGAATTGGTTCATATAATGTTTGTTAGTTTCTGGATATTTTGTTATTAGTCTTTTTGGTTAGCACAAGTTGTATTGTAAGTTGTGACCACCTCTGTCTGTTTTTCTTCTGTGGGGTTGGAGAGTGAACAGAATTAGACACTAATGTGTCTTACTACTAATGGAAACAAACATTATTGTGGTCAATAAAAAAAGAATTTTATGTACTAAAGCAGATTTTTATGACAAATTGCCCTGTGTGGGCTTTAGTAGTCAAGCCTTTTTATTTGACTTTCACATTATATGATAACCTCCAACTGTAATTTGCAAATAATGAATCTAGTAGTGAAGAAAATATCAAAGTAAACCAAGTCAACAATTTAGACACTAGGCATTCTATTGCCTTCATGATATGTGCCAAAAAAGTCAACTTCATAGTCCTTTTTTTCTGTTTTCCAAGATAGTTATGTATACTTTGCATCTTTCCAGCACCGCATCAAGAACTTCCTCAACAATTCTTAGATCTTTAGATTGAGTGTCAATAATGCCAAGAAGTCGGTTTGAGTACTCTTTGACAGTCTCAGATTTCTTCATCTTTTGGAACTCGAATTTCCCTATTAAATTCAGCACCTTCATGCCTCGTTTTCTTTCATTTCTTATGTATTCTTCCTTCAGATAATCCAAGATTTCTTTTACTGATTTGAAAGCCATTACTCTCGTGAAATTTGTTGCAGACACACCAACAAACAAAGTTGTTTGCGCTTTTGATTTTTTTATTTTCTTTTCCTTTTGGCTTCCTATCTGGGTCATCATGGTAATATTGCATCATATCCTCTTCCACGGCCTCCCAAAGATCTAAAGCCTAAGTCTTCCTTTTTCACAATCAATTACAAAAGGAGCTTTCTGGGATAAGCTATTTTTGAATTCATCTCACACTCCCTCAAGAAATTGGCTGTAGATACGAATTATTGGTTCTTAGCAATGAAATTAAAGAAATAACATAGGCTTTGGGAGAGAAAAAATAAGGCACTGTTGACAAATGAAATTATTTTATTAACCACTCAAAGACTTACATTTATGGCAATAAACTTATTTGCAAATTCAAATAACAAACAAAAAAGAAACTAATTTGTAAATTCAAGCCACACGACACTCTAATAAAAATAATTAAAAATCCTAGAAGTTAGCGACTCGTAAACTAAATTCCTGCATAAGAAATCTTTTAGAGATAATGTAGACTATCTGCTTCCACCTAGTGTTGACTACTGACAAGCTGGAGCCTAATCTTTTGGAGTGTTGAAAGTGCATCTTTCATGCTAGTTCTTGCATTAGGTGCCACTAAAGTGCAACTCAAAGCTAATTCTATAATTGATAACAAACATTGCATCTTTGCATCAATTTGTTCATCCCCTGGCTGCACCAAACAGTCATCCACCACCTTATGAACTTCACTTGGGAAGGAATCACTAATCCAACATTGTATGCTCAATTCTCCACTAAATATTTCATCACTTGGTCTTCTTCTTGTGAACGTCTCCATCATCAGAATGCCAAAACTATAAACATCACAACTCGTGGATACTATTCCATCTTGTCCATACTCTGTAATCATGGTAAAAAATGATCATAAAAGCCTCGTTAAAATGAAATATGCCAAAACTGAAAGCATCAATCCATATCTAGGGGAAAGAATTGCTTAAGTAATATACCTGGAGCAATATATCCGATGGTTGCAATTGTTCTTGTTTGAACAAAAGCCTCCCCTGCATCTAACAATTTTGCAATGCCAAAATCACTGACATGACCAACCATTTCTTGATCTAGCAAGATATTCCTTGGCTTCAAGTCACAATGCACAACAGGCGTTGAATAGCCATTGTGGAGATAGTCCATTGCAGATGCAACATCTATCATTATATCTAATCTCTGCAATAAGTTCAAGAACAAGTTGTGAGAGTATAACCATTTATCAAGTGTCCCATTGGGCATGTATTCCAACACCAGGGCCTTGAAATCAAGATTGGAGCAGCTGGTGATGACTTTGGTCAGATTTCTGTGGCGAAGGTTCCGGAGTATCCCACACTCCGTGTCAAAACTTTTGAAAGCACCCTCCAATTGCACATTGAATACCTTTACTGCCAAAAGAGTATCATCCTTAAGTATCCCTTTGTAGACCATGCTAAAACTCCCGGTACCAAGCAAGTTGCTTTCATCAAATCCTTCTGTTGCATGTTCAAGTTCATAATAGGAAATCCTTTCATGCTCTTTTACCAAAGACACGTCTGCTTGACTTGCATTCTTCTTTGTCTTTCTCAATCTTATAAATACATACACGAGGGCCAATACAAGCAATAACACACCCACTCCCAAAATGATGTATAGAATCAAGATTGTCTTTTTCTTCTTGTGATATTGGATGAAACACGGTGACACATTGAACTTAGAATCACCACAGAGTGCATCATTGGACAAGAAACATTGACCTGTGGCATTTGAAAAAGGACCACCTGTTGGAATCTCTCCACTTAGTTTATTGAATGAGAAGTTCATGTATTTGAGATACACAAGAGCTTCTAATGACTTTGGAATTTCACCACTAAGATTGTTATAACACAAATCCAAGAATTCCAATGCCAACATTTTTCCAAATGAATCTGGAATAGACCCGTCTATTCTATTATGTGCTAAAGAAAGTTTAATCAATTGATGTAGACCCCCTAGGGTGCTAGGAATCTTACCAGAAAATATATTTTTTGACAAATCAATGATTGTCGCAGCCTTTAAATTTCCAATCTCGAGGGGAATTTCCCCACTCAATAAATTGGATGAAATATTGAACTCTATGATATCGCGAAGCCCCCCCAAGCTTGCAGGTAATCTAGAATTCAGCCTGTTAAAAGCTAGAAGAAGTGTCCTCAAACTAGTAACATTCCCTAAGCATGGTGGCACTGAACCGGAAAACTGATTTCCTGACAAGTCTAATGCACCAAGATTCTTTAGACTGCACATGACATCTGGTATGGTTCCTTTAATCTCGTTGTTTTGTAGGTAAAGTTCTTGAAGGTTCAACATGCCTTGGACATTTTTTGGAATATGTCCAATCAATTCATTGTTGAACAGACTCATCCTTGTCAGACCAGTAAGATTACCGATTTCTTCCGGAATGATGCCCTTAAGATGGCAACCATTTCCTTCAAAAATTTGCAGTGAGTTAGAGAAATTACCAACAGATGCCGGCAAAACCCCTTCCAATGCATTCTCAAAAAACCAAAGTGCTTTTAGTTTCCTACAGTTTGTTAATGATGTGAGGAAGCTCAATGATGAATGACTGATAAAATTATTGTTGTTCAAGTTCAGAAGCTCAAGGTATTCTAAGTTACCAAGTGATTCAGGAATTACACCTGTGAAACTGTTGTCTGAGAGATCAAGCATTCTAAGTCTTGAAGAATTTGAGATTGAAGCAGAGATAAAACCACTTAGATTATTTTCTGCGCAAAGAAATTCTTCTAGGAGGGGCATTCCACAGCCTAAATCTGAAGGTAGAGTACCTGTAAGCTTGTTTATTGTAAGTGTTAGGGACTGCAGTGTTGATATGTTGAAAATGCTTGCAGGGACAGAACCAGTAAGCTTGTTCCCAGCTAATCTCAGATGCTGTAGTTTCTTAAGATTACCTAGCTCCATTGGTATCTCTCCTGTCAATTTTGGGGAAATATATTATTACTTGTTTGGCGAAAGAAAGAAAATTTAAGGAAATATCGTACTACCTTCCAAATGCAGAGCTGCAATGTGTAATGCTGTTAGAGCAGTTAAGTTGGCTAACTCTCTTGGTACAGTTCCAGTAAACTCATTGTTTGTCAATGACAAGACTTGAAGCTTTTTGCATTTTTCTAAGTTTGGTGGAATAACACCACCTAGGTAGTTTCCTGATAGGTAAAGCCCTTCTAAGTTTGGAAGATTGTCACATATAGTTATTGGAAGTTTTCCAGTAAGATTGTTTCTGGTAAAGGCAATGTTTTGCATTGTTGTAATGTTAAAGATTGATGGTGGTATTGAGCCAGTAAGCTTGTTTAGTTGCAGGTCTAAAAAAGTCAGATAGCGAAGATCACCGAGTTCCCGAGGGATCTCTCCTTCAAGAAAATTTCCCTGGAAGCTCAATACTTCCAACTTTGTTAGATTGGAAAGCGAAGGTGGAATCTTCCCTGAAAATAGGTTCATCGTAAGGTACATGTATCGAAGGTTAGGTAACAAACTTAAAAATGATGGAATGGCTCCTGTGAAGTTATTTCTTCTGATATCAAACAATTTTAACCTCTGCAAATGACCCATCTCCTTCGGCAAATCTCCATGGAAAGTGTTGTTACTGATGTCAAGGGAGACGAGAAATGAGAGGTTTCCAAGGTGTGGAGGAATGGTACCATGAAGTTGCATGCTAGAAATATCTAAAGCAGTGACTCGATTGTGGCGGGAGCTGCAGGTGATTCCAATCCAGCTGCAAATCGGGCTGGAAGAAGACCAGTTGCTTGCTAAGATGTTGTTAGGATGAGAAGAAATGTGTGATTTCAGTGCAAGAAGAGCAGCTTCATCAGTGCTAATATTAGGAACAGTAGCAAGCGAAGTATACAGCAGAACAAAAACTGCAAGAGCAAAGAGTAGATTGCAACTTTTGTCCATAACAATGACAAGAAGGTTTCTAATTTTTACTTTGTTGATCTAAAACAAGAAATGACAATGCAAATAATTAATGATCTTAGAAGATCTATTTAATGAGATCAACTACATTGTTGTTTGGTTAAAAGTATCAATATTGAGTTGTACAAGTCAGTCAACTCTGGAGGTGCAGTCTTTTGAGTGTCTTTTAGCTAATAGTATGCCAAGTTGTATAAGTGAAAGTCAACTTCTGGAGGTGTAGTCTTTGGAGTGTTTTTTATCTAATAGTATCATTTTGGAGTGTCTTTTAGCTAATAGTATGCCAAGTTGTATTAGTGAAAGTCAACTTCTGGAGGTGTAGTCTTTGGAGTGTTTTTTATCTAACAGTGTCATTTAGCTAATAGTATGTCAAGTTGTATTAGTTAAAGTCAGTCAACTTCTTGAGGTGTAGTCTTTGGAGTGACTTTTATCTATTAGTGTCAATATGGAATGTCTTATAGCTAATAAAATTGAGCAGTCAACCAACTGAGCTAATAAAATTCCCCTATATAGAAATGTTACATGATATTGTACAAAGATATAGATAGATAGCATATCTTTAAGATTTCCTCTTTATTTCTTTCCTAAGTTAGCTTTTAATGTTATTGTATTTATACATGTTTACCTATTGAATAATGTACAAGTTGTTCTCTCCAATTCCTTGCACAAGTAATACATGAATAAGTAACTCTACCTAACTAATTCATGTATTACTAATATCTGCATAACTCTAATCAGGTGCCAAACTAATTCTTAAAAAATTATTTCAAATCTTCAAAAACAATCCAAAAACTGGATTTTGAGTTTTTGAAAGATATTAAAACTGAATCTGAACAAACAAACACATTGTTCTTGAGCTTGTCGTGATGCCTATATGGATTTTTATAAAGAGTTAATGGTCAAAAACACATACTGTTTTCTGTTTGATTGGCTGTGGAGACTAAGAAAGTAAAATAATTGAGTCTACCAAATTGCCAGGAGAAGAATTAAATGGCAAGCATTTGTTGTTTTCTTCTTCTAATTTTCACAATTTTACTTGTATAAAAATTTGCTAGATTCCTTCCAACTCTGCTTCTAATTGGCTTACAAAATAATTAGATTCTTTGGCAGATCTCAAAATCATCCAAATAACAACTTCTAACTGCTAGTGTATTTGATGAAAGTCACGAATATTAAGTAAAGAGCTCTTCCCCTTAATAAGGGCCCTATGCAGCTAGAATCCGCATTTGTTGGGCCATTGAGTTTCGTATATCATGCGGTTAGAAGAACAAAATAACATGATGGGAAGGATTGATAAAATAATATTACATGTATACTAATACATGAGTAAAAAGTTAAAATAACAATATTACCCTTATCACTCCCACTTGACTACTTTCTTCTTCTACATAATTAAAGAAATGTTTTAATTTAAATACAAAAAAAAAAAGAAGGAAATGGTATTAATTGTAAAGAAATGTTTTAATTTAAAAAATATATTATTTTTACTAATTTTTAATATAAAAAACCAACATCCAAAGAAATAATTTATGCATAACTAAACTTCGCAACTAAATCATGCATAGCTAATATACATGCATAACTAATACCCACATAATTAATACTTGCATAACTAATACTCACATTACTAATATCTGTATAATTAGGGGTTGTTTGGTTACTGGTTAGAGCTATGCAAGGTTTAGTTATGCAGATATTAGGTATGTAGCATTTAGTTATGTTGGGTTTAGTTATGCGGATATTAGTTATTAAGTTACGTTGAATTTTCTACATAACTTATGCAACTTCTACTAAAACTAATGCAACTTTTTATACATGAATAAAGTATATCTTATACCATAACCAAACGACCCCGAGTGTAGAGGAATAATTAAGACCAAAAATGATGCATAGTATTATTCCAAAAAGTAAGAAAGCAAAAGCATGAATCAATTACAATGGGGCCTGATCACTTGTTTACCACAAAGGAAAAAGATAAGAAAGTTAATCAAACTTTCAATAATATGTTTTGTTAGTGTGACACTTTAATATTAATAAAAATATATCATATGTCACATTATATATCATGTATGTTCATTGGTGGACATTATATTTGTGCATGTCTCTTTACTTTCATCAATTGTGGAAGAAAGTGGTCATTAATTGTTAGTAACTTACGTAACTACCAACTCTTCATTTCACCCTTTATTCTATATTTATGTCTTGTAACTTATGTAACATTTGGGCTATTCATTTGGCAAACTTACTACCCACTATCTTCATATTCATTGTAAGGAAAAAGTCATCACCTATAAATATTGTGGTCTTCCTTTGTGTGGGGTAGAAGAGAAAAACAAGAAAAGAACAAGAAAATATAGAGTGAAAAAGATGAGTAGTATTGTATTGTGTTTATATTAGTGTAGTGAAAAAGAGTGTTGATACATAGAAAAATATTATAAATCTTCAACTATATTCACTATACAAAAGAGAATAATTATATGTTGAAGGAAGGTGTTCTTTTGTGGAGTTTTGGACTCTTCAACTAATCCGGAGTTGCTTGAGTTGTATGATGTTGTTGGGTTGTTGTATCCTGGAGGGGACAAGTCAAGAGATATATTGCTGGGTTGGTGTAGATTATGCCGCAGTGGGCTTGAATCTCCTTAAAGAGAGCGAGATATCTACGTCTCGGCCTAAAGATTTGTTTGCTCATTTTTATCATTTTATTTTCAATTGTAATTTATTATATTTATAGAGTTTTACACCAACAATTTTAAGGAGATACAAGATTTGTTATAGTTTGAAAAAGTGTGGATATCAAGATAGGGATCTCAATATAATTTCGCTCAACATCACTTTCTTCAAGAGATGGAAGAGAAGAGGTGTTCGGTAAAGTATTTTTCAACTTGCTCAATTCAAGTGGAGAAAAGTTAAAGGAAAAAAATTTTACCTAATATTTTCATGAATAAAGTGACACTACTTTTCATGAAAAAGTGATATTTAAATTTTTAAAATAGTAGGGGTTCATGCAATGGTAAAAAAAAAATATTGTGAAATTGTGATTTGTGCATCTTTGAGAAATGCTCCAAAAAAAGATTATTACAAATGCATATATTTATTGTGGAATAAATCACATGTTGTTGTTTGGCTGTAATGAGATGATTTTTGGCTCTAACATGAGAGTTATAAATAAATTATGAAAAACATGTTGGGTAGTCATTTAACATGAAATGTTTTGGGTGAGATAAATTTCATTCTTGGAATGAAAAGGTACCATAAAACATGTAATGAAATTTTCTTTGTCAAATCACATAATGTTGAAAAAATTGTGAAATACAATCCTATTGGTTGTGTGAGTCTTGCAACGTTTTTTGATTCAGTTGTGAAAATGGTGTGAGATAGAAAGGAGTTTGATAGCCTAATAAAGATATATAATTCATTGCACTTTATATGATATTGTGTATAAAGTATAGCATGTACAAGCAAATCAGGTAAATTTACTTTGTACAAAATTTGGTGGACTGTTTTATGAGGAAAAAAATATTATGCTAGAAACTTTTATTGATGCAAATGAGAAAACTTGGAGCTATTTTTTGGAATGAGAAAAGCAAATTATTTTTTGCTAATTCTATTAGGGAGGTTGAAGTAAACAAGTGAAAAAGTGAATTGATTTTATTATATCAAACACTTTATTATGAGAAGTTAATTTTCTAATGGCATCAATATAATGGTAGAGTCTAAAACAACACATGCTCATCTACTCAAATTCTACGTAATATTCACAATTAGTTCAGTTGAGACTCAAATTCTACATGTTAAAAAACTTGTAAGTTTAGAAAGAAACTCAGAGAAGTCCCACAAAAAATGTTTGTTTTCAGAATCATATACAATATCATCCAGCAAGGTACAATCTACTTTTCAACCATAATGCTACTTAAATAAGGGGATATTCTTCCGGACAAGGATCTGAAGCTCGTCCCCTCCCCTCATATCTTCAGCGTATTCCTTAATCTTGAGAGCAGAATCTTTAAGATGAGAGCTCCTTACAAGTTTGATAATTTTCAATGAATAAATATCCCCAAAACTAGACGGAATCTTCTCAAGCTTACGACATCCCGACAGTTTTAATTTCTCAAGTGCGGGAAAGGATTCCTCTGCAACCTACTTGGCAAGAGTCACTTTATTTAACTTCAAGCATTTGAGATTCTCAAAGGTGTCTTCCTCCCCCATGGATGATTGTACCATAAAGGGACAACACTTCAAGGTTGGGCAGTCTCGCTATTGTTGATAGTGAATCGGATGCCAGAGGAAAGTCATACAACGACACTATTTTCAAACTCGAAGGGAAGTGAAAATCCCACGGCCGATTTGTCGCTATAGAGGACCTACTGTCGTTTGAACTTTAAAAACATACTGTGAGTTCTTCTAGTTCAGTTAGCCAATCCAATTTCGGGAACCAATGTGCTCTGTTGAATAATCCCATGATTCCTTTACATCAAATACAAGAATTTGAAGATTGGGAAACCTTTGGAAAATATCCTCTATACATTTCGAATAGGAAAGCACCAGTTTCTCTAATAATCTCAACTTCTCTAACTTTGTGTCCTCTGCTATTAGAATTGGTTCATTTGTATCCATATCAAAGAAAGAACAAGTATTCATGTGCACGACTCGCAATTTTACAAGATCCCAAATTCTCGGTAATAGTATCAAGATTTCTCCGTCATTTTCAACCACCAGAGTTTCTAGATTCCAGAGGTTTGAGAAAGACAAAGGCAGAAATTTAACTTTTGTCCCAATTTGTAAGTACCTCAAATGATTCAACATGCATAGTTCATTCAACAAAGAATTGTTCACCTTGATAAAAGAGGGATCCATGTACAACACTCTAAGAAGCCTCAAGTGTCTTAGGTGAGATGTATCAGAGAGACAATCGTCCGGCTTGTCTCCATCTATGATCAAAGAATACAGGTATTTACCAGAAAGCCTTTTCTTATTTGAATCAAACAGGACAAAATTGTTAAGCCCCAATAACTCGTTGTTATAATGAATGGTAACTATACGTGGCATCAAATCTGAAGAAGAAAAAGATGGTGTACTTGAACTTATCTGGTCAACCAACCTTTCCTCTCTTGCTTTTATCAAACAAAAGTCATGCACAAGATCATGAAGTTGGTCACTCGGTTCATCACCTATCTTATTGAAAAGAATTACCAAGCTACTGGAAATTAAGTTATCCATCCCTTCTTTCACACTCTTCATCTCTGTTTGTTCCACAAGTCCTTCAGCACTCCATACAGCTTTCAAGAAAGAGATTGTCAGTACAGTGTCCTTCGGAAAACTTGCAAGGTAAAGCAAACGTGGTTTCAGGTGATGCGGTAAATGGTCATAACTTAATTCTATAACTTTCATCACTTCCACTTCACTGTTCAAAATAAAAGAACCCAATTTATTTTGAACTTCAAGCCACACAGTTCTTTTCTTTTCCCTTCCAGCAATGACTCCAGCAATCAGATCAACCACCAAAAGAAGCCCTTTACAACTTTCGGCTATTTCTTTACCAACATCTAATAGGTCATCAGGGCAACTCTCATTTCCAAATGCCCTTTTTTTCTAGTAACTCCCAACTTTCTACTGATCTTAGCAGTCGAAGGTTAAGAGGAGCAGTGTAGAGCTTTCCATGCAAAGCCACTTTCTTTTCTCGAATTGTCAAAATAATTATACTTCCTTTCACAACTTCTGGAAAAGGTCTTGTTAACTTATCCCATGTAGTAGTATCCCACACATCATCTAAGACAATAAGATACCTCTTTCCATACAGTTGTTTCCGTAGCTTATCAGCAACATCAATATTCTCACTCAATTTTGAATCTGAGTCACTAACTTGATTGAAAATTTTATTCAACAACTTCTTCTCGTCATATTCTTGGTCAACCGTATACCATACACGAAGGTCGAAATGGTTAGAAACTGATTTATCATTGTATACTTTGTACGCCAAAGTAGTTTTACCTGAACCCGGCATACCAGTGATCAAAATGACATCCAGATCTGCTGGTCCACTGGTGAGCTTCCGAAGTAACCAGTTTGTCTCTTCCTCAAAAACTACAATTATTTTACCAGTTGTCAATGACTTGCTTTCAACTGGCTTCTTGGGGGTGTTTACAACGAGGCTCATGTTCTTGGGAATCTTCTCATGTAAATCAGAGACCTCTTCTTTGATAAGTTTCATCTTTTTTATGGTAATGGGAAGTGAGAAAATAAGATGTACGAGACCATTATCTCTAACAATAATTGAATCAATGACATCTTTTAACTCATATGCTACATCTAAACCATGTGCCCAAAGATCTTTATACATTTCTTGTTCAACATTCACCAAGAACGATCTTATGAATTTTAGGTCTTGCTTCACCAACTCAATTTCTTCCCTTATCAAAGAAATTGAATAAGCATTGGAATCTAACAAATCATTTAAGTGTATGTGCAGCAGATGCATGAAGAGCGGCCCATCACTCATGGGGAAGCAACATTGAGATGAATCCGGGGCTTTCAGATAAACATGCTTGAGATCTTTCTTGAGGAGTTCAATATTTTCCAGCAAGTCTAGAGTGGTACGGTTTGTCTCATCAGTACCCTCTTTATTCCTTAATTTCTCTTCCAAGTCGCGTACAAGAGTTGATACCTCCCTGGTAAGTGCTCCAACATGAGCCAAGAGATCAAAAAGTTTGTCATGATGAATAAAGTCCTTGGGTATATCCGACAGAATAATCAATAGGAATTCCATCATGACATAAATGTTTCGAGCCCCTGAAGTGTTAGGGGTAATAACAGTTACCATGTGCTCTTGTAGATGAATCAGATATGCTCTGATAATGTCCGAAGAGGTTTGCAAGAGCTTCTTAATGAAGCGTCTAACTTCTGCTGAAGTTGAAGCTTTCAAATTTGTATAACATATGTGCATAACCTCCAGTTCAGTTGGAACAATCTTCAAGAGTAGATGTGCTAGCTTGAAGAGTCGAGAGTCTCTATCATTCTGATCATCATCATCTAGCTCGGAGAGTTGAGAGTCATCATCAGTCTGATCATCCTCATCTATCTCGGAGAGTTTAGAGTCTTCATCAATCTGATCCTCCCAAAAGAAGTGTCCTACTCTCTCAGCCATCAGTTGAAACTGAGGTAAGACATATTCAACTATCTCATGCTCAATGTAACCATTCACTATCAACCCATGGAAATCTCTTACGTTGCCACATATATTCCGATGAACCTCATATTGAGTCACTCCAGAAAACATCTTTTCTGCACAATGCTTGGATAGATGATAGAGATTCAAGAGGAGGAAGTCCAATTGCTCATCCATCATGGTGGCATCTGATTTAGAATGATGATGCGAGCTGATACAGTCATCCATATTACCGGCGAAGCTAGTAAGGACATATTTACACCCGAAGTTGTTGGCATCATCATCCAAAATTGGTTGAAGTAGATTCTCAACCTCCAGTCTTTTTCTAGTCATTATATCTTCAAACTGCTCCAAATCAGAATAAGAAAGCCGGACATATGTACAAATAAATGCCAGCTCCAATTTTAGCTTTTCAACTTGATCTTTGTCAAGAGCTTTTTGAATTTCCTCATTCTCTAGGAAATCCAAAACATCGGCAATGTCCTTGCGAAGAGCAGAAAATAACATCTGCCAAAATAACACATATCAAATTTTTAAAGCCACATATCTACAATTCAATATGTCACGCCCCGAGCCTACACCCCAGACGTGACCGGCACTTGAAGACCATCGCTGGCCCCCAAGCGAACCCTTGGCCTGGCTTTCTTAACTCAGCAGAAACTTAACTCAACAGGATAACTCAATGCAATGAAAGGTTATAAAATAACTCAACTGAAAGTAATTTGCCAACAAGGCATCTCGAGTCTCAAAATAGGATATTTAAATATATACATGCATGAGAGACTCCAAACTAACTGACTGACTGTCTATGAAACCTCTAAATACTGAGATGGATGTTGGGACAGACCCCGCAACATCCTAATAAAACAAAAACTAAGAACACAAAATAATTGAGTCCTCCGGAATGCAAGGAGGCTCACCACTGACTCTGGAGTGCTCAGCTGGATCAACGACGTGCAGGATGCTGATCCGGGGTACCTGTATCTGCATCATAAGACGATGCAGGCCCACTGGCATCAGTACATGGAAGGTACTAGTATGCGAGCTGGAAAACTAAGCAACAAAGGCTAGAAGGAAATTTGAAAGAAACTGAAAAGTTTACCTTGTTCAACTCAACTCAACCTGACTGACTTCTTTCAATATAAAGCAATTTAAAACAAGTGTGATATAAAGGAAGACTGTTTAAAACATGCTATAAAACTCTGTATGTATACAAGGATACAATAAGCCTGAAATGTATATAGAAATACAATTGAACTGATGTATATAAAATACAATAATTTTCGTGTATAAAATAATACAATAACTGCTGTGGGAGTTTCTCTAACCGACAACCATCACATAAGAGCTAAAGTGATGATACAGCGATCAACCTCACGCTGCCAGAGCATCCTATACCCGGCCAAAGGTATAAGACCTGAACTGCCTAATGGATCCACTAGTCTAATTTGAAAAGGATTCATCTAAAGAGCATGATCCTTTTCTACCCATGGTGGCTAACATGGTTCTATGGGGGCTGTGGGTTCTTTGAACGCTCCCCCAATTCGGTGCTCGATACTACTCCCAAAAATGTACTGGCTCTTATGTTTTTAAAACACATTTCTTCCTGTTGTCATGAGATAATTACTCAAAAAAAATACTATCCCGAAGGCTCTTGGAAATTTCAGTTTCCAACCTTATTTAAATGTAAAGACATTTCTTTAAAACTTCTTTGGGAATACATAGTTCCCTAATAACTTTGAGAAAATGAACTCAATTTGAAACTCTAAACTCTTTTCTTAACTTGACACTTGAGTCTAAAAATAAAGTTAAAACGTTCAATAAAGACTCTTGAACAACTTTATAACTAGCTTGACTTACTTAACTTCTAAGCTTAACTCTTAATTTCTAACTTCACTTGACTTCTAACTAACTCTCCTTAAAATGGAATATGGATTCAAGGTGATTGCTTATATGTTACGGATGAATTCTTGACTTTTAGAAATATCTTGGAGTGTTGGAAACAACTAGGAAACATAGGTATAATACCTAGGAACAAAATAAAAATACAAATGGGACTGCTGGCCAGCTTCAACAGGGGCTGCTGGGCACTCTGCATTCTGCCCAGTTGCCAGCCCTTTCCCAAAAAAAAACCGACTTTTCTCCCTCTTTTCTTCAACTCTAAACCACCCTTACTTCAATGGATTTAACCCCAAACACTAAGGATCATCAATCTCTCAACATACAATAAATCACAACTCAAAAACACAACCCAATCATGTCCCACAACCAACAATAACTTCAACAACAACTAACAACATCAACAACAACTAACAACTTCAACAACTTCAACAACTTCAACAACAATCCAATCTTTTCTCAAATCATTAAAAAAAATGAACTTGGTGTGTGGGGGAAAGGATCAAACCACACAAAGAACTCACATACCTTGATAGGGATCACCCCCGACGAAAATCCACGACGGAACTTGTTGATCTCCTTTCTCCTCTTCTTCTCCTCTTCTTCTCCTCTTCTTCTCTTCTTCTTCTCTCAAGAACCCTAACTCTTTCTCTTTTAAAATAGGATAAAAATGATCTAGAAATCAGCCTAACACACAATATAACCTCAAAAGAAATGGCTAGGGAAAAGACCAAAACGCCCTTAAAATTTCCGGACGGATTCCCTGCCAACTGCCCAACTTTCAATGGCCATAACTCGCTCATACGAACTCGAAATTGAGCAATCTTAGTGGCGTTGGAAAGATCATTCCACAAGCTTCGCAACCATAACTGGAACTACTCCTAACTCATCCTGATCTAGGAGTTACGACTGCTCAAAGTTGGCCAAAAATCACTGATTTCCACACTTAACCAAATTTTCCAGATTCAGTATTTTTCCAAAAAAATGGCTACTTCCAATTTCAAGCTTCTTCATAGCTATTTCAAATTGACGGATGTTACACAATACTTTACAGTTCACTCTATCAAATAACATACCAATGAGTTGTTTGCTTCTTCATTATCATTTCCTTTTTCCATGATTCTACTTTTCCTTCCCTTCCTTGCAAGTTCTCAAGACCTGATGCATAAAAAGTACATAAAACTTTATCAGGAGAAAGAAGATGAAAAGATAACAGACATTTTAAGCAAACTTAAGAGGTCTTAAGTTGAAGAAAATAAAAGTGAGTAGTCTATTGAATTTTTGTAAGTTTTTGCATAATAAACTTGTAACCATGTTCTTCTTGTCAAGTTCATTTCATTAAATTTTGGCTACTCCTTTTTACTATTTTCACGCGAAAAGATTTCCATCTTGCAGTGGTTTTCGTATTTATAAATAAAAATAAAAATAAATTAGTTTCTAACATGTATAATAGACTACAATACCAAATCTCCCGTTTATCACGTGCAATCTCTTGTCTAGAAATCTGATACTCTACCCTCTTCAGACCACTTTCTGTTTTCTTTAATTACCCCTCATTTTTGGATTTTTATTAGCATTACTATAGTGGAATTTCAACATCCATAAACGAGACCAAGTGATACCAAACCTTTATATCTCTAATAGCTTTAGTAAAATATTTTCATTAGTGAGGGGAAATTTTTGTCTTCTTAGAAAAAAAACTTAAAAGATTTGCTTCTATTCACTCCGCTCTCTCCAACTCCCTCCCTCTCACCCGGTAAGATTTCACCTGCACCATATATTAATACCAAACTAATACAACTTATCATGGTAAGTAATAATTTAATGAAGTGAAAATATACATTAACTAATTAACCATGACCAAGTGATAATGTCATGCATCTATTGATTTGTTGTAAACCGCTGGTGTGAGTAAGTATTTAGCCCTCTCACTTTCTCCTGCATTTTGTTTCCCTTTCTCTTTGTGAGGTCTAACTAACCTACCAAAGTTCTTTTATTTTCCTTACATCACTTTTACTTTTCCCTAATTTTACTTCAATAGAAATGAGAGTAGCAAATATTAAACAAACTATTAGATGAGTTGACTAACCTTTTTAGTTGATGAAACTATATATCCTCTGCTTGCTTTGTTATTTGATCAATACAGCTCAAAATTCTGGAAATAAACAGAGGAATAATTAAGACCAAATATGAAGCATAGTATTATTCCAAAAAAGTAAGAAAGCAAAAGTATGATTGAATTACAATGGGGACTCACTTGTCTGCCACAAAGGAAAAAGATAAGAAAATTAATCAAACTTTCAATATTCTGCTCACTTTATTTCACTTCCTCCGTTTATTTTATTTTACACAACTATATTTAAATATTTTTAAGAAAATATAATACTATTATATATGAACTTGAGAGGGAAGCATGAGTTCACGTGAACCCGGTGATTCTCCAGCATACGCCCCTGCACTCCAGGATACAACAATCATTGTGCACTTTAATATTTTGAAATAGAAAAGATAAAAAGACTTTCATAAATAAATACTCCTTCTGTTCCTAATTACTTGTCTACTTTTGAATGGACACATCTATTAAGAAATCAATTAATGACATAATGAGTTTACTATGTTACTCCTATTAATTATGAAGTGGATGAAAAGTTCTGCATTTTTCAAGGTAATTAGTCATTTAATTGAGGGTGTAATTGGCAAAAAGAAATTGTCCTTTCTTGATTTGTCAAAATAGGCAAGTAATTAGGGACAACTATAAAAGGAAAAGTGGACAAGTAATTAGGACAGAGGAAGTATTACTCTACTATTAATTAGGACAGAGGAAGTATTACTCTACTATTGAGTTACTATTATTTTGTGCAGTTACAGAAAGATGAAAGAATCCAGACATGGTTGACTAACTGCATGACATTAGTTCCACAAAAACTTTCATGTTAAAAAGGACGCTTCATGTGAACTGTGAATGTATGCAAATTTAATGGCAAAATTTAAACTGAAAGATGCAGTAATTAAAGCTAATTTAATAGTGGAGAATGTAAATGTTCTCATTGTGTATATAATTTAGTGTAGTTGATCAAATTATACATTAATTAAATGTTTTTATTTTATAGTATAATATAGTGACTTTTTAATGGACATTTTCGTAATTCAACTTTAAGCTTAAACTCTTCCCATTTTTAGTATAGTGTGGACACGCTTCGTGCAATTGCACATGTGTCCCATGTTAGTTAGTACAACTTTTTAAAATGATATAGATGATGCTAAAACATGTAAGTAAAAAGTGACTAAATTTAGGAAAGAGTAATTAGTTGTAGCCATACACAATCAATTGAATTGGTATAACATTTTTCTTATGTAGTTTATACTCAGTGTGACACTTTCCTTACTTTTTTAATATTTCAATGACAAATAGTTTATAGGTAAACATAAGTAACATTGATTATGTTTGTAAATGTTTCATATCTTAAAGTTTGTGTCTTATTTTTAAGAAACTATAGTCTCCTCCTTCTTATATTCACATACATATCAAGATGTTGTTTCCGAATAAAAAATGTATTTCATAATGTAGAAACATTGATTAACATATGTCTTCTTTAAGGTGGATAATGTATCGTTGTCAATTTCACGGGGTACACTTGAAATAGTCAGATTTATTTGTAATAGAAAATTGCATGTACAACTTTCTTTGTTTGATTCAAGATTATGAATCCTTCATATGGAAATATTATATGAGAAGATTAACTAAATTGTTTAAATATAATAGTATTACAAAATATAACATAATCAATCCATATTCACAAACAAGTTGGAACTTAATACAAATGGTTGAAATAATACAACTGGTTTGGCAGCATCACGAGTGCAACTGACTTAAGTGGTGCAATTTTCTAAAGACAATGGCACAATCCTTGTAAATGATTATGCATATGCTATGTATATATGTGATGTTCGTTTAAAATCCAATTTAATTTCCGTATCGCAATTGATAGATGAAGACACCTTTGGGAATCTCAAATTTTTTAAGTTGGAAGAAGTGACTCTTGCGAAGTGGAAGGTTGGAGATGAATCCTTTCCCGTTCTTGAAAAGTTAGATCTGTTGGAATGCTATAAGCTTGAGGAGATTCCGCCTAGTTTTGGGGATAATGGTTCATTGAACATTATCAAACTTGTAAAGAATCCTCAACTTGAAGAATCCGCTATGAAGATTAAGGTATATGCTGAAGATATGAGAGGAGGGCACGAGCTTCAGGTCCTTGGCCTGAATAATATTCTGTTATCCAAGTTATTTTAAGCACCATGTGTGGAAGTTCTTGAGCGCTTACCCTGGAAAAAAATGTGAGTACAGACATCACGTTTGAAACCATGTACTGTTAAGTGTTATCAAGTCTCAAGTCTTGGCTGATTTTGTAGTTGATTTCAGTACATGTATACTCCCAGAGGCTGAGAATGAAGCAATACTTACTTTCGGACTGTCTCACGAGTGTGGATCCTCTTCACAGATAGATCATCCAACATCCTTACGTCCGGTCTCTGATTGATTCTCATTACACCTTCCAAAGAGATAATCCGACAAATCAATTAAGTACCATTTCTCAAACTAACAATGAAACAAAGTTTGAGGCTGTGGTTACAGGAATCGAGTTGGAAGTGACTCTCGGTTAGTTGTCAATCAGATCCAACGGACATATGTGGCACGAGAAGCCCGGATGCAACAATACTTAGATAGAGTCATAGACATTTTGTCCCAATTCCGTGCAGATACCCTGGGACTTGGGAGGACAATGATTTTATGGTTTATTTGGCTTGCTTTGTAATACAAGTCGTCTCATATAGAGCCTCATACCTTTAATATAACAAGAAGGTAGGTTGACCTATTTGTCGTGCCAATCCTTATTTACTACTACTACATCAACCGTTGGGTCTAGTGTGACGTTAGACACATCATTTCATGCATATATAACGTAACATCCATCATATCATATATTACTATAAGTGGGAACAAAAAAAGTTGAAAGTTGAAATACCAAAATATCCCTATAAAATTAAGTTACTACAATAATGCCATTAAAAAAAGCTACTCAAAATTAAAATGTTAGAAAATATTTATTTAATTATATTTAGATAGTAATTATATAATAGTATAGTATACAACACTAGAAAACCCAAAAGTTTTAGTGAATATTATTCATACAATTAATAAATCAGTTAATAGTAAGAGACTATATACATTTAACCTTATGTCATTAGTATATGAATAACTTGGATGTTTAGGCATCTCCTTATAGTTCGTAAAACGTGTATTTTGAATTTTCATAGACTTAATAATGTGTATTTGCTATTTTTTGAACTATGTATCACTTTTTTAGTACTTAATTATGTTTATTTAATGTCAATCTTGAATTGCTTCATCTTCTGATCTTTATTGCAATATTAACTTTTGAAATGTCAATGTACATATAATCAATCAAGGATTTATTTTCCTAATAAAATATATTCAACCTTTTCATTCATTTCTCCATACACGAAGAGTTTAGAAGTTATAATCATGATTTAGCATAATTGAGTTTTTGATGATTTAGTAGTGAACCGGAATGGAGATGTAATCCTGATTGCCTAATATATGTTTCTTCTTGAAAAGGTATTTGTTGTATGAAATGAAGTTTTTTGTTATTTTCTTGTTGCATCTTTTAACCAAAATAAAATTACATACTTTTGAATAAACCTAAAGGTTATGTATCATATTCTAAAGATAATGGAGTTATTGGACATGTATACATGGGAATAGCATCATTGCCTCGAATATGGTGCACCATTATTTATATACTTGTGCCTTTTTTGGTTGGTAAAAAGCAAGTTAGTCCTATTTATGTGTTTTAATCATTTTTTTAATATTATAAGTATCAACGCTAATTCTATGTCAGCAACTCCAATAATGTTAGATGTTATATTATCTTAATTAGTTTTACATAGTTCAACATTTTCTATTTCGTGAACTACTCCCTCAGTTATTTTGTAGATGTTACTATTTTCTCTTTAATAGTCAAACGATATAAACTTTAACTAACATTTTCATATGTATTTTTCCATCATATTGATATGAAAAAATTGCAATTTATAGTACTTTTCGTATAGTTTTTGAATATTTAAACTCTTATTTCAAAATATCAAATTAGTGTAATCTTAATTAACTTTAAAAATTAGTCAAATTGACTCTCAAATAGCACAATATGACAACTAAAAAAAGAAATAGTGGGAGTAATAACTAAAATTGTGTTAAAATTAGATGATATTGTCGTGTTTGACAAAACACATACTTAGTAGAATAACACATTAAATTTGGCATGTTACAAATTTTATAAAAATAACGGTCTTTGGAAACGTGAGCTTGAAGATATAAAATTAGGCATGTACAAATTTTATGGAAATAATATGGGATAAACGTGCATTGCATGTTCCCAAAAACTAGTTCATTGATAAGACTAAAGGGGAAAGTGTGAAAATGGAACCAAATGAGAATAAAATTCATATAATGAATTGAAATGACAACTGAAGCAATCCTCAAACGTCTATAGATTATTTAGTAAAAGCAAACAACAAAAAAGGGCAATGTGTAAACAGAGCAACATATGAACTCTTTAGTGCCAATTGGAAAAGCTTCATGATCACCATGGAGCATCAGCCTCGAATGTGAGTGCAGCGCTTGCAACAGGCCCTTCACTCAACTGTCGACCATAGCCAACCGAGGCAGCTGACGGTCCCCACGCCACACCTGAACTTTGGATTTGGCTCATTTCACGGCGTCCGTTCAAATTTCTTCCCTTGCAAAATGCTGGCAAATACACCCCTGCCACAATATATATAAAAAAATTGACTCCTAAATACAAAGGAAATCCATAGCTTAATTACTAAAAATAGACGATTTACCTTATACATGCTGACAGTGTAAAAAAAATTCTTACATTATCCATATTAATGCTATCATTTCATCAAGTTAAAATTACTACTTATAAATGACATGATTGTGTAATAAGGGCTCCTTTTATATTTGGCGCGCCGACCATACTTTCATATAAATCATCTTTCAGTTGACCTGATAGTGTATAAATTATTTCACAATGACACTTTATAAAAGTTAATGGGGAAAAGGTAGAAGTACCTCCCTACACTATGACCCAAATTCCAGATACACATCTTAACTAAACTAAGGTCCTATTACCCCTAAACTCATTTTTTTTTTTTTGTAATTTTGTACACCTTTTTGGCTTACGTAGCATCCAAATATATCCCACGCGCCTCAACTGCTTGAAGTCACAGGGTGTGCCCATAAACCAAAAGGCGTACAATATTATATATAAAATGAGTTTAGGGGTAATAGGACCTTAGTTTAGTTAAGATGTTAATGACATTTGAAGTTATGAAATGTAATACCTTCTCCCAAAGCCAAATTGTAGTAAAGATCAACAATGTTGGGGCACTTTTGGTTGCATTCTTGAGAACAAAGCTTAGACGTGAATGTTGATTCAAGAAGTGAATCAGAAGAAATGCCAAGAGAGTTTCTATCAGCTCCACAAGCACTTATGCACTCATCACTTTCAATCAAATTTGTTATGTCAATATTGGACACTAACACCTCTGAGGTTTTGCATTGGTACCCTCTTGTTCCCTCGATTGATTCATAACTCTCCAAAGAGCAACGCTTCCCTGACGAAGCAACTGAGTAGGCACACAGTCCTACTAACAAATCTTCGCACACAATTTCACCTGTGTTTTCAAATAATGATACGAAAAATGTATCAAGGCCACGATCGATATCAGCACTAGCATCAAGATCGTCAGAACCCTCTCTGAATTGCTAATATCATTATTAATATGTAATAATTTATTTATATTTCAAAAAATACTTTTCACTTACTAATCAACTACTAGAAAACATATACTAGAACAAATATTTTACAACAAAAGAATTTCTGAGGTAAAATGACTCCACACAAAGGATTTAACCTCAAGGTCCTATTCCTTGAATTAAATAAACATAGAGGTGTTACCAAATTTAGCTTTATATAATTACTTTTATCAATAGCTAAAAAGATTGTATAATAGAGGATCTCGAAAAAAAGTGAGTTCATCTGTCTTGTGAGGATTCCTGGCTATCGGTGACACAAATCGTGTTGCTACAAATTTGCTTTCGCTAAGTAGAAACTCATAAGCTTTCTAAACTAGTATTTACGTAAGTTTAAATACTACATATATAAAAGAAGAGTACAAACCATTATTAGCAAGAGCTCCATGAATGACAAATGAAAAAACAAGGAAAATAATGAGCTCCATATTTGGTAAACAAGAAAAATATCCCTTCTTCTTAGAAAAGTAAGAAGAGAATTTGATTATGAGATATATGGAAGAAAAAGGGGTTCTTTATATAGGCAAAATTTGGATGAGTCCAATAAAAATGTCTCTTAACCACTAAAAGGTAACTATATATTTTAAAATTTTGTTATATATTTAAGCTTACTTATATTGATAAACTAAATAATATTCAAATTATAAGTATAATAATTACATAATTTTGATATTACCAATGATGTGTGTAGGATTTTGCACAAGCAGTGTCGATTGATTGTTAATTATAACTCGGTTTGTAAATGATTATGAATCAAGGGTTTTTGTGGTTTTAAAGCTTTATTTAGTATTTTGAATGATATGTACTTTCTAATATTTTGTGTACTCTTTGTAAGTTATCATTACCTATATTTAACGGGTCGTTTAGTTGGCATACAAAGTTATATCGGAATTATAATGCATGAATTGTAATGTTCAGGTTTACAATAATCCATTCGTTAGTATTTTTTTTTTTGGAATCCTAGAATAACCTGCAGCTGCTATAACCTCTGCCCTTCGGGTGAGCACTTTATTCGCACTGAGTAAACCTCCAGTGTTATAGTCAACAAACCACATAGGGGATGTACATCGCATTAGGCAAGCCCTATGTGACAGGCTCGACTTAGAAGGCATTGAGGATGAATCGATTTCGAGTCATCCGTATGGATAACCACCTTCTAAACCAACTGAATCATCCCGAAGTACCCATTGGTTATCATTAAGTGCATATACTTTATTAACAAATGATACAAAAAATAGGATATATGAAGTATAATAATAAAAAAATGGGAGAAGACACAAGTACCCCTAGACTACGACTGAAATACCAGAGACACACCTTAACTAAACTAAGGTGCTATTACCCCTGAACTCATTTTTTTTGTAATTTTGTACACCTTTTGGCTTATGTGGCACACCCCATGCCACGTAACCCAAAAATTAAAAAAAAATGAGTTTAGGGGGGTAATAGGACCTTAGTTTAGTTAAGGTGTGTATCTGAGATTTGGGTCATAGTCTAGGGAGGTACTTCTACCTTTTCCCTAAAAAAATATTAGTTTAGTTATAAGTTGATACAAATTTTTGTTTACCATTTTACCCTTTGTACATTAGCCTAATTTTTTTGCCGAATGGAGACCTTTTTCTTGTTCTTATTTTTGTTATAATTAATATAATAGAGCCTGCAGAATGGTGATTTGGATTTGCTGTTTTATATTGTTTCAATATGGACAATTTTGCGGAAATTTCATATTGCCATGTGTCTTTCTTTTATTATTTACATCTTTATTTATTCACTGAAATCTGGAATCTCATTTTTTTTAATCTTTTCTTAGAAGAATCAAGCTCCATGCATGGGTAGGGATTGCTCAGTAATCAATTGTTAATTTTGACATAGAAACCAAAGCCATGTCTAGTAGTAACTTGTACACATGTGCACTCAATTGATTTTCACAGGTGTTCGATGCCTGTTTTGGGACCTAGTCGTATAATCCAATATGTTCGAAAGTTCTACTTTGGGAGTAAAGCTCATATCTACCTAAAGTGATTTTATTAGGCTCAAACTTAAGACCCCTGGCATCGCGTAGACGGTGTTTATCGAACACAAGCTCCAAAGTTTCTATGAGGGAATAATTATTCTTGAACTTGACACAAATTATTAGTTTTGTTCTCAAACTATTGACAGTCTTAAAAACACCTCTCTACTTGACTAACAAAATTTTGATATAATGCAGATCTTCCACATGACATAGCAAGTGGTCTGAAACTCTTGTAAGAGCACGGAGTTCTTAACAAATAGCCAAGAGAATATTAAAGCCGAGAGAAGTGTTTAAAATACCCCTAAACTTGGTGAGAATTTAGTAGTGTATTTCACTCATGATTCAAGATTGAGGGATGTGTTTAAGATTAGTTAGTCAACTTTAGGGGTTTTTTAAGGCTATCAATAGTTCAGAGATGAAACTAATAATTCGCACCGAATTTAAGGGTGTTTTCAATACTTTTCTCTATGTGTTTATAACAAGGTGCTTAGATTTTTATGTTTAATTTGCAATCAACATTTTAATAGCCAAGTTTTGATAGTTGAGATCCTAGGCAAGCAATCCTTCAAGCCAGCATTACACAATTTGAAAGTTATTGCATCTGTATCCAATATCATAGGTTTTTACTGCTGTAATAATAAGCACAGTCATTTTACTGGACGTAACATAAGTAGTATGAGCATATACCAACTACAGCATGCTTTATCATCACTCAATCACAGATTGCTTAGCAAAAGCAACAAATATTCAATATGCCATTAAGGGATAGTGACAAGTTCGACAAAAATACAGGTTAGTCGCTTTCTCTTCACTACTAAAGTTCATGCACAGTTGAAATGAACTATTAACATATAAGATAAGATTTCCCGGCATAAGCATACTAGTCATGATATGCTTCATCTTCGTCCTCGTATCCTTCATCCTCATCTGCTACTGCATCTTGGTACTGTTGGTACTCGGAGACCAGATCATTCATGTTGCTCTCTGCCTCAGTGAACTCCATCTCATCCATTCCTTCCCCAGTGTACCAATGCAAGAAAGCCTTCCTCCTATACATGGCAGTGAATTGCTCACTGACACGGCGGAACATCTCTTGTATTGAGGTTGAATTTCCAATGAAAGTTGATGCCATCTTTAGACCAGTTGGTGGAATATCACATACTGTTGACTTGACATTGTTGGGAATCCACTCAACGAAGTACGAAGAATTTTTGTTCTGCACATTAAGCATCTGCTCATCAACTTCCTTGGTGCTCATTTTCCCCCTAAACATTGCTGATGCTGTCAAATAGCGGCCATGCCTAGGGTCGGCAGCACACATCATGTTCTTTGCATCCCACATTTGTTGAGTAAGCTCAGGAACAGATAAAGCGCGGTATTGTTGTGAACCACGTGAGGTAAGTGGAGCAAACCCAACCATGAAAAAGTGGAGACGGGGGAAAGGAATGAGATTCACAGCAAGTTTCCGTAGATCAGAGTTAAGCTGTCCAGGGAATCTGAGGCAACAAGTAACTCCGGACATGGTTGCAGAAATTAAGTGATTCAAATCACCAACTGTTAGAAAACAAAAGCACCATCAGGAAAAGGATAAATTTCTCAGAAGTTGCAGAATTAGTGACCCACAGCATGAAGCATATTCATATTAATTGTTGCTAAGCAAACACAATCAACCAACCCTCAATCCCAAATGAGTTATGGTCAGCTACCCAAAAATTCACTATATAAAGTTAGACTATGAATGAAAATTGAGGGAGAGTTTTAATAACTAAACAGTTGCAACACATTTCATGAAGATTGATTAAGATAAGCTTTAAGAAAATGAAACTGAAAAGAAAAAATGAAATGGCTGCAAAAATGGGAAGCCACTGGCGCTAATCAGGATATTCATTATCTAACATCAAATAACATATAGAAGACTCCATCACCACAGCTCAAAATTGTTGCTTGTTGAACTAGACGAATAAGTAAATGAGTTATGTCATTAAATATGAATGGAGGATACTTACAGCTAGGAGTTGTAAGTTTGAGGGTTCGGAAACAAATGTCATATAAAGCCTCGTTGTCAAGAACCATGCACTCATCTGCATTCTCTACAAGCTGATGAACAGACAATGTAGCATTGTAAGGCTCTACAACTGTGTCTGAAACCTTTGGAGATGGGAAGACAGAGAATGTCAGCATCATCCTATCTGGGTATTCCTCTCTAATCTTTGAAATGAGAAGTGTCCCCATTCCAGACCCAGTCCCTCCTCCCAGGGAATGACACACCTGAAACCCTGCATATAGTCACACATATAAGCAACAATGGTGCATGTATGACTATGTATACACCCAAAAAAATAAAGTCACAGGCAAATGAAATCAATAAATATCTCAACTTGTAAGAGTTAAACAATTCCACTTGATATGTACAAACATTTCGAGAACACCTTCAGGAAATAGCAATTTTCAGGTTCCTTATGCTGACCATAGAATCATACAACATTCATCTTTTAAAGCAAGATCAAGATTCTCTAAAACTAGAGACCCTCTAAACACACACACACACACACACACGACCTAAAGCGTGATAACATGGCTATGTTCACATATCAAAAGGAAATAACAAACATATATGAGAAATGGTAAAAAGAAAGAGAACTTACCATATCAAAAGTAATTCCACAAGATTAACAAATCAGTATGTGCACAATCATTTAAACAGAACCGTGTAGGCAATCACAAACATTTAACATAAATGTAAGCAATCACAATTTTATGCTTCTCAAATGAACAAAACACATCACGGCATGCTAAAGCATTCAAACAAACACCTTGTCGGCATCGCAATTTCAGCTTCTCAAATGAATAAAACCATAGAAATATCAAAACCAAACAGCACACGTTAACAAATCAAAATCATTCATAAACATTTAAACAAATACCTTTAAGCTAATCACAATTCTCAGCTTCTTTACCCACCATATCAAAAACAACCAACACATGTTAATCAAATGATAAATACGCATAAACATTCAAACAAACACCTTGTCAGCATCGCAATTACACCTTCTCGAATCAATTTTTTTTTAAAAAAAAACAATCAGCACGAGTTCAACAAATCAAAAGATATGTATCAACATTTAAACATAATACCTTGTAGACAATCACAATTCTCAGCTTCTTTCCTAACAACATCGAGAACCGAATCAATCAACTCAGCACCTTCAGTATAATGACCTTTAGCCCAATTATTACCAGCACCAGATTGACCGAATACAAAGTTATCAGGTCTAAAAATCTGACCATAAGTTCCAGATCTAACACTGTCCATAGTACCAGGCTCTAAATCCATAAGAACAGCACGAGGTACGAAGCGCCCACAACTCGCCTCATTATAATATACATTGACTCTCTCAAGTTGAATATCTGTCTCCCCATGGTACGCTCCGGTTGCATCAATCCCATGCTCGGCGCATACCACCTCCCAAAACTTAGCCCCAATTTGGTTGCCACATTGGCCACCTTGTATATGGAGAATTTCACGCATTTTTATAGATAGAGGGTATCGTCGAGGGAGGAAGGACGAGAATGAACAGAGAGAGAATGATGAATTCTAGGAATTGTATGAGAAATAAAGAAAAAAAATGAAGCAAAATGAGTTGTTTATAAGGGAATGTGGTAATTGGGGCTTTGTGGTGTTTGAAAATTTGAAATTTGGTTGGAATGGTGGGAAAATCTAAGTCCAGACAAGTGGATGGGTAATAAAACTTGAGGAAGTTACATATTCTATGGTTTAGTTTGTGAAAACTGAAAATTATTTATTTATTTATTTTCTACAAATTCTTGTTTATGATACTTCCTCTGTCCTAGTTACATGTCCATTTTTGAATTGACACATCTATTAAGAAAGTAATTATTGACATAGTAAATTTATCATTTTAACCCTATTAATTATGAAGTTGATGGATTTAAAATTTAAGATTTTCAATAAATTATACATTTTTCAAAGTAATTAATTGAGGGTATAATAAGTAAAATTATTTTATTCTTTCTTGATTTATCGAAATAGACAAGTAATTAGGGACAACTATAAAAGAAAAAGTGCATAAGTAATTAGGGATAGAGGGAGTACTACATATATATTTCAAATTCAATCTATAATTTTTAGTTTAAATTTGGTAGTAAAATGCAAAAAATAAAACTATAGCGAGTAAAAAGAAATCTTTCTTTTGGATGTCCAAATTAACTTTAATTAGAAAGTAAATGACAATAGATATTTTATACTGGTTGAGATTTAATATGGATGTTAGTTCAGTCCTCTAATGTAGCAAAAGAGTTCTGTGTAAAGTTTTTTTAACCTTAAAATGTAGTTCCCACGTCTACACTCAATTTTAACAATATTTGCCCTTTTTTCCTCTATTGCACAGCAACTCAGATTGAAATTACAATGAGAAGGAAGGTTTAGACAAAGATCATGGAGGTATTTGTTAAATTAGGTTTTAAGTCTAATTCACATTTTAAAAGGTAGCTCAAAAAAGGAGAATTGTCAAATCATACAATGAATTCACCCATTTCATTAATCATCAATATGAGATTTTGTCATTCTTTACACACCATCTCACATTCAGTGTTTATCATCTGGTGCGTAAACAATTTTAATTTTGAGCGTTCAATATTGGGTGAGATGGGTCCTACTCTGATACTATGTTAAATTAGGATTTGTGCCTAATTCAGAGATAATTGGATTATCCAAGTCATATAAGAAGTACATTCATCTCATCAACTATCAATGTGAAGTATATTGATATGAATATCCACTACATAATTACAATCTCCCCACTAGGTCACTACTCTTTATTATTATGTTTCGCGTCTTTAAAAAACTTACGCCTTTGAATATAAGTTCGATTACTAAATGCAAAAAGATCTAAGACAAGTCGACTCGATTGAAGACAAAATTGTGCAATTAAATGGAAATGTCATTAGTGCCAAGTTCAAAGAGGCCCGGCACAACAACCAAAAAAAAATTGTCTGTTTTAATTTGATTGTCCTGTTTCAATTTAGCACATAAATTAAAAAGATAAATAATTTTTTAAATCTTGTAATATTAAATTAAAGATACGTAAAATGTATCAAAATATTCTTTAATTTTCTGACCTTAATTAAACATGTCATACGGAAAAGTTACTATTGAAAAAACAAACATTCTTTTTTAGACAGACTGAAAAAAAATAAAAAATATGACAAACAAATTAAAATTGAAAGAATATTATATATAATAATATAGTACTAACTTTAGTTAATGAAATCTTGGCTTGTTAAAACGCAGCAAGTCTTTCTTTTTTATTACATAAATCAGTAAAGTTGAATCACTTTATTCACTCACAATTTTCCAATCTTGAGTCTCAAATCCTGAATTAAAGTGTCTGCTGGACGCCATAAATCTGATGAAGGCCCTAAGGTATTCTAATTTGTATTAGCTCTTTCTTATTTTCAAGACAAATTGATAGATTTATTTATCACCGTATAATTTTGAACAATCCTAACCTTGATTTTGTACTGAGTTAGAGCCAAGTATCCAAGGGAACTTGTTGGGGGGGGGGGGGGGCTTTGTTGTTGTCCCATAGTGGCGAAGTCAGAAATTTCGTAAGGGTGTTCAAGATTTAATATATACATCATATGAAAAATAATTTTTGACCTTAGTATAATTTTTCAACGAAGGTTGTTCAATTGGCCACCTGGTTGACTGCTCATACGAATTTTAACAATCGTCACCTGATGAGCTAAATTTTGAGTTGAATTCGGTCAAATATAGGCAGATGCAGCATGCTAGAACTAGGTTCATTCGAACCTAGTATAGTAAAACCTCTATAAATGCATATGCTTGGGACCGGAAAAAAATATTCATTTATCGAAATTATTAGTTTATCGATAAATGCATAAAACATTTATTTATCGATAAATAAATATTTATTATTTTAGAGAGTATTTTGCAGTATGTGCCATAAGAAAGAAAAAAAAAATATTTGAATTAAGAATTTCAAAAGTTTAAATCTAGGAAACTAAAAAGTGTAGTCTTTGCATATTTATTATTTAAATATAGGAAAGCTAAATGAATTTAGTGAAGTTTAATGTTTCTAATTGTATTCATGTATATAAAATGAAGAGATTTTATGTTAACTATAAAAGGAAAAAGCTAGATGTTTAAAAATCATAATCCAAGTATAATGTCTTCTCATCATTTGAAAGGCGTACAAAAATCATCTTTAACCAATAAAATAAGAAACGCAATATGTGAGCATAAGAAAGAGAATTCAACTATTAGCCAAAAAGATTTGCAAGCATGGGTGAAACAAAAGTTTGATTTGACTATTAGTCAATCAACAATATCGCACACTCTCAAAAGGTCGGTAGAGTATTTGTCAAATGAGATGAAAAATAGTGATGCCAAAAGGCATAAACCGGCAAAATACCCTAATTTAGAGAAAGTTTTGTATGAGTGGTTTCTTCAAATGCAAGAAAAAGTGAACATGTCAGGGGAAATTATCCAAGGAAAAGCAAAAGATCTTTTCCTGAAAATGTATGGTGAAACTAATCCAGAATTCAGCTTCTCTTCTGGTTGGTTAGAATGCTTCAAGTCAAGATACGGAAGTCTTGCAGACGTTTTGGTGAAAGTGGTTCAGTTATCATGGAGAATATTGAAAACGAATTGCCTAGCACAGTCAAAACTAGATCAGTTTGAATTGAAGGATATTTATAATATGGATGAAATTGGACAATTTTACCGATTGGAAGCTGATCATTCACTTGCTACCAAGCTGGGGGTGTGTATCGGTCGATTCGGTTCAGTTTTAAGTATTATCGGTTCGGTTTATTGGTTTTCGGTTTTTAAATATGCTAAATCGATAACCAAACCAATAAGATATTTGTTATCGGTTTTCGGTTTATCGGTTTTAAGTCTTTAACGGTTTGGTTTTCGGTTTAACCAATAAGAAAATGCTTTCAAAATAAATATATGACTTATCCAATAATTTGACACGATACGCATACATCAAAATAATCATACCAAACGGAGGTCATCACAACAAAGTCTTTGGTCAATTTTCGATATTTATAATTGTGTAAAAACTAATATTAGTCAATTATAAACTAAAACTAATTAAAACCAAGTCCAATTGTAAATCGGCAGTTCATCTTGAACTATCTTTAATAGCTACCAAATCCATTGGATAATCAACAAATTCTTCATTAAGTTCCTAACCAAGATAATCACAAGCCTGGAAGAAAACGTGGACGAGATTTGTGAAGTATTTCAACATTTAATACTAACATAATGGGCAACCAAAACACAAACTAAAACTAATTATATTAATATTTTTTGTTTTATATATATATATATATATATATATATATATATATATGTATGTATAACTAAAAATTATTATTATATTCTTAATGGGTTATCGGTTAACCCAATATTAAAAACCAATATCGAACCAATAACCCAATAATTTTTTTTTTGTAAAACCATTAAATAACTGTTAACCCAATAACCCAATAACAATAAACCAATAACACTTTTATCGGTTCAGTTTATCGATCGGTTCAGTTTTTGCACACCCCTATACCAAGCAGCTTGAAGGTCGCAAAAAAGACAAAGAGAGAATTACTCTTGCTCTCTGTTGCAATGGTGGTGGATCTGACAAAGTACCATTGTGGATTATTGATAAGTTTACAAATCCTAGATGCTTTAAAAATGTGAACATGAACAATCTTAATTGCATGTATAGATCCAAAAAGAAAGCTTGGATGACTAGCTTGCTTTTCCAAGAATATGTTGGCTGGTTTGATAAGAGAATGAATGGCAGGAAGGTTTTGTTAATAGTAGACAATTGCCCAGCTCATCCAAAGATAGTTGAAGGCCTAAGAAATGTAGAGTTGTTTTTCTTACCTCCTAACACAATGTCTAAGATTCAACCATGTGATGTTGGGATTATTCGAGCATTCAAAGCTCACTATCATCGTCGTCTTTATTTCAGCATCCTACAAGGCCTTGAGGTTGAAGCACCAAATACTGAAAACATTAATATTTTGAATGCTATTAATTTTGCTAACTTGGCTTGGAATTTTGATGTGAAAGAAATAACAATTACAAATTGTTTTCGGCATTGCAAGATCCGGTCGGAAGAAAACAATGTTCCTGAACCACAAGTTGGTGAATTAGATGAAGGTATCCAAGAAGTTGGTGAATTAGATGAAGGTATCCAAGAATAAAATTATGTCATCTCTAATTTAGCCTACAGAAATGTGATGGATGCTGAACATCTTTTGAACTACCCTAACGAGAATGATACAGTTATGGAATCACCTACAGAGAAAGATATTATTCAATCTGTAATGAATAATGATGATGAGAATGATCCTGAACAAGATGATAGTAGCATTGTCCCACATCAAATGAGGCATTTCAAGCAATGACTACATTGTCAAACTATTTGGTACAACATGAACAAAATATTTCGGAAATTGTGTTCGCTCTTCAAAAAGTTAAGGATAAGATTAATTTTGGTTTTGGTGGGAAGAAACAACAATCAACTATAGAATCATACTTTAAAAAGAAATAGTTATTGGTCTAGTATTTTTGACTGATAAAACATATATATAAATTCTTGATGTATTCTAGTAATTATTATTTTATATTTTTTCTGGGCCTTTAATACTTTATTTTTAATTATTATCTAATGCATTTAGCGAGAATATTACTTTAATATAACTGGCCCAAGTCGGGACCCAAAAAAAATATTCATTTAGCGAGATTATTACTTTATCGAATATTACTTTATCGAGGTTTTACTGTACTTACAATGCGGAGTACAAATTTATGTGTAAAAATGTATTTAAATTGCAATAAATAAATAATAGGTTTGAAGTTTGACCCATAATTTTAAAAATACAGTGAGTCCAATGCTAAGAACGTTAAATTTTAAACACGAGATCCGCCTCCTCCTAACATAAGGTTCTCATGTTATCTTGTGCATGTTCTTGATATCTAGAATTATTTTTGGACAATCCCCAACCTATAAGCTAGTATCTACGATTGAAAATTTATGTATATATAACTTATTATATGTCACAATTCGTGTTTAGTCAAATAATGTTGCATGCCGTATTATACATGCAGATCCTTTACTCTCATCAGTTCCAACAGCTTGATCTTTTGAGCTATAGGCACATGCTTATAAAGATTCACTTTCTTGAGCTCCAGTTGTTTCTCTCCTACGGTCATTGGCAATTCTCCAAATATTTTCTCCTTCAAATTTTGTATTGCTTTGATAAATGATTTTTTTTCTCCTCTTGGCCTGTGAAGTATATGGATCCCGAACATACTTTGATGGAATGACCTTGACCCCCCCTCTTGTTTTTAATTTCATTCACAGCCTGACTCAATGTTTGAAGATACATGATAGAAACTTCATCATGTTTCTTGCACTTCTCACATAGAAAGTCAGAGCATCGACTACAAGAGGTAGCCCCAATACTTTGTCCACCAAAACCAACACTAGCACCAGCACCAATATTAACACCAATGTCAACACCAACATGTAACATCCGACAATTTGAAATAGCTATGAAGAAGCTTGAAATTTGAAAGTAGCTATTTTTGGAAAAATACAGAATCTGGAAAATTTGGCTTAGTGTGGAAATCAGTGATTTTTGGCCAACTTTGAGCAGTCGTAACTCCTAGATCAGGATGAGTTAGGAGTAGTTCCAGTTATGGTTGCGAAGCTTGTGGAATGATCTTTCCAACGCCACTGAGATTACTCGATTTCGAGTTCGTATGAGCGAGTTATGGCCATTGAAAGTTGGGCAGTTGGCAGGGAATCCGTCCGGAAATTTTAAGGGCATTTTGGTCTTTTCCCTAGCCATTTCTTTTGAGGTTATATTGTGTGTTAGGCTGATTTCTGGATCATTTTTATCCTATTTTAAAAGAGAAAGAGTTAGGGTTCTTGAGAGTGAAGAAGAGAAGAAGAAGAGAAGAAGAGAAGAAGATGAGAAGAAGAGGAGAAGAAGAGGAGAAAGGAGATCAACTAGTTTTCGTCGTGGATTTTCGTCGGGGGTGATCCCTATCAAGGTATGTGAGTTCTTTGTGTGGTTTGATCGTTTCCCCCACACACCAAGCTCTTTTTTTTTTATGATTTGAGAAAAGATTGGATTGGTGTTGAAGTTGTTGAAGTTGTTAGTTGTTGTTGATGTTGTTAGTTGTGTTGTTGAAGTTATTGTTGGTTGTGGGACATGATTGGGTTGTGTATTTGAGTTGTAAATTTATTGTATGTTGAGAGATTGATGATCCCTAGTGTTTGGGGTTAAATCCATTGAAGTAAGGGTGGTTTAGAGTTGAAGAAAAGAGAGAGAAAGTCGATTTTTTTTTTTTTTTGTTGGGAAAAGGGCTGGCACCAGAGGGTCCAGCAGTCCTCTTTGAAGCTGAGGGCTGGTGCCTGGCAGAGTGGCCAGCAGCCCCGTTTGAAGTTGAGGGCTGGCGCCCCGCGCCTCTTAGAGCGCCAAGGACGCCAATCCTTCCTGTTACCTTAATTCCCCATTTGTATTTTATTTTGTTCCTAGGTATTATACCTATGTTTCCTAGTTGTTTCCAACACTCCAAGGTACTTCTAAAAGTCAAGAACTCATCCGTAACATGTGAGCAAACACCTTGAATCCAAATTCCAATTCAAGGAGAGTTAGTTAGAAGTCAAGTGAAGTTAGAAATTAAGAGTTAAGCTTAGAAGTTAAGCAAGTCAAGCTAGTTGTAAAGTTGTTCAAGAGTCTTTATTGAACGTTTTAACTTTATTTTTTTTTGACTCAAGTGTCAAGTCAAGCAAAGAGCTTAGAGTTTCAAGCTAAGTAAAGAGTCTCAAGTTTCAAGTTGAGTTCTTTTTTTTTTTTTCAAAGTTATTAGGGAACTATGTATTCCCAAAGAAGTTTTAAATAATTGTCTTTACATTTAGACAAGGTTGGAAACTGAAATTTCCAAAGAGCCTTCGGGATAGTTTTTTTTTTTGAGTAATTATCTCATGTCAGCAGGAAGAAATATGTTTTAAAAACATAAGAGCCAGTACATTTTTTGGGAGTAGTATCGAGCACCGAATTGGGGGAGCGTTCAAAGAACCCACAGCCCCCATAGAACCATGTTAGCCACCATGGGTAGAAAAGGATCATACTCTTTAGATGAATCCTTTTCATATTAGACTAGTGGATCCATTAGACAGTTCAGGTCTTATACCTTTGGCCGGGTATAGGATGCTCTGGCAGCGTGAGGTTGATCGCTGTATCATCACTTTAGCTCTTATGTGATGGTTGTCGGTTAGAGAAACTCCCACAGCAGTTATTGTATTTTTTTTATACACGGAAATTATTGTATTTTATATACATCAGTTTAATTGTATTTCTATATACATCTCAGGCTTATTGTATCCTTGTATACACACAGAGTTTATAGCATGTTTTAAACAGTCTTTCTTTATATCACACTTGTTTTAAATTTCCTTATATTGAAAGAAGTCAGTCAGGTTGAGTTGAGTTGAACAAGGTAAACTTTTCAGTTTCTTCCAAATTTCCTTCTAGCCTTTGTTGCTTAGTTTTCCAGCTCGCATACTAGTACCTTCCATGTACTGATGTCAGTTGGCCTGCATCGTCTTATGATGCAGATACAGGTACCCCGGATCAGCATCCTGCACGTCGTTGATCCAGCTGAGCACTCCAGAGTCAGTGGTGAGCCTCCTTGCATTCCGGAGGACTCAATTATTTTGTGTTCTTAGTTTTTGTTTTATTAGGATGTTACGGGGTCTGTCCCAACATCCATCTCAGTATTTAGAGGCTTCATAGACAGTCAGTCAGTTAATTTGGAGTCTCTCATGCATGTATATATTTAAATATCCTATTTTCAGACTCGAGATGCCTTGTTGGCAAATTACTTTCAGTTGAGTTGTTTTATAACTTTTCATTGCATTGAGTTATCCTGTTGAGTTAAGTTTCCGCTGAGTTAAGAAAGCCAGGCCAAGGGTTCGCTTGGGGGCCAGCGATGGTCTTCAAGTGCCGGTCACGTCTGGGGTGTAGGCTCGGGGCGTGACACAACACCAACACCAATACCAATATTAACACCAGCCCTCACAGCTACATCAAACATATCCTCGTTAAAAGCAACTAACTGATCATCAACTCTTACTCTTTTGATGGTTGTTGCTCCAAACAATTCCCTTCTAACTATATCAACTACAGGATCAAATAAGGTTTCAATCAACCCTAGAGTTATTTGAGATGGCATTGCAATTCCTTTTCTGTTGGGACAAGCCATGGATACACAACCTAAAATTATAAAATGAGTCATTTGTAGGAATATTTGAATCAGATGTTGTAATAGATGTGTCATATGTTCATACAGATGAGTGATATATTGCAATATATGGGCATTTGTAGCAATATTTATGTGACATGTTGCTACATATGGATCATCTGTAGCAACATATGAGACATCTATATCAATATTTGGGTCACATGTTGCTACAAATGGGTGATATGTTGTAACATATGAGTCATCTATAGCAATATTTGGGTCACATGTTGTAACATATGGGGCATCCGCAGCAACAAATGACTCATCTATAGCAGCATATGACTCATCTGTAACAACATTTAACACATATGACAATTTGAAATTTGTAATATAACAACTTAATGCATCATCAGGAGAGTTAAAAAGATCTGGAGGATTTTTGACATTTTTTGTTGTCAACCATCTCAATATCCTTGGAGATGAAATCTCTTCTTTTGCGGTTACTTGATGCCTCAAATGAGGAATGGGTTCAAATACCCAAGCCTATAAAAAAGGAAAACATGTCACAAATCAAATGTTGAATTATTTAATAAAATATAAAAAATATTTAGAACATTTATGTTTACCATGAAAGCCCATGAAAATCTAATTAAGTTATTGGTCTTTGGAGATAAAGGAGCCAACAAGTATTTGACAGTTAATTTGTAGTTGTCATGACCCCAAGGATAGTTGTTGAAAGCCTCAATATCCTCATAAAACTTTACCTAATTAAGGGGTATGTTGTTGTTGACATCTTTGGACAGAAGTACATTATGTACAAACCAAAGTACGCACAATGACTCATTGTCGTTCCTTGATGTATCCTTGTCATTCAACAAAGCTACCAATTTTGGATTTTTGAAGCTTGTGCCAACAAGGGACACCAAGTCCTGCTCCTTATTCATTGATTGTTCCTTATTTGTTTCTGCTTCTCCTCCTTTCTTTCGTCTCTCTGGTTGTTTTTTGGCTGTGAAAACAGAAATTGGCTCAGAAGGAGAATAACATTTTTAACCATGTAACTATGGCAAAATCTTTTTTGCCAAAGAAGAGTGGCATGCCACAATAATTAATCAGCACCTCATCCTTCTTTTCATTATTCTAAAAAATGAACCTTCTTTTCAGAAGTTCATAGACTATAGTCATTTGAAAGCGTGCATTATTTTTTCTAGCAAATCAATATATTTTGACCAAAACAACTATTCCTAAAAAAAAATCTTCCAAAGCATTATCTCAGAGTATGGTCCTGAAGGAGTCGAAAGATTTTCCCAAGGCTGGCCTTATAATGCTATCGCTAGTAGCATTAGGCTGGAAATGCACAGGAAAAGTGTGTGCATTGACAGTTTTGATCCCATCATCCTCAACTTCATTTATTTTTTCTTCTTCTTCCTCAACTTCTTTATTTTTTTCCTTTATCTTCGTCAACTTCATTTATTTTTTCTTCTTCCTCCTCAACTTCTTTATTTTTTCCTTTTTCTTCCTCAACTTCTCCTTTTTTTCCTTCTTCCTCCTCAACTTCTTTTTTTCCTTCTTCTTCCTCAACTTCTTTTTTGTTCTCTTCTTCTTCCTCAACTTTATTTTTTTCTTCTTCTCTTTCTTCATCATCATCAACTTCATTTTTTTTTCTTCTCTTTCTTCATATTCTTTTTGAGATAATTTTGGTTCTACATGAGAAGAAGAAACTCCTGACTCTACTTGAGAAGAAGAAATTTGCATCTGATGCAACTTCTTCTAAAAGAGTGGAAGTAGAATTTTCATTCTTCTTCCTACAAGTTTTAGTCCTAGGCCTCTTCTGGATCTTTGTGTCAGTTGTTTCATTTGTTAATACAATTTTTCTTTTGATAGGAGGCATTATATTTGAATCTGCAACCACAAAATCAAAAATCAATTATTTCTTAACAAAAATAACAATAAACAACAACACAACACACAACAACACAAACAATAAATATGATTCAATACCACACATGAACCAACCAACAAACCAGAAAACTCTCCCTAAACCCTAACCAACCAACTACAAATTAAGATTTTTGAAACCAGATAACATTTCAAAAGGAATAACAACCAACCATACCAACCATCCTAGAAACAAATAAGGTATAAACCACTAAAAAATCCTGATTTAATACCATTAAGTATTTTAAAACCCTAATTAAATTTTACCTGATAAGATATCAACGATAAATTAGGAATGATGGGAGCAACAATGACTTGTTGTAGAAAATATCGCAACAGATTACATTGATGTTGTAGAAAATATCGCAACAACAAAACTGGATCTGTGAAGAAGAAGAATAATGGAGAAACCAGAGAGATGAAAGGAAAGAAAACAGAAATTAGTAAAAATAATTAAAGTTGGAATATGAAATGACCTTTTATAGAGGAGAGAGGAAAACAAAACTTTTTTTAAAAAAATAAATGAATTTTGACAATATAATGTTGCAACATAAGACAATTCAAAGTGACATATGTTGCCTCATATCTCCTTTCTTATGGGGAATACGTAGATAATTCTGTGATTTGGTTTACAACAGAGGTTATATATGTTGCCATATATCACCTTTCTGTTGGGGCACATGCAGATAGTTGTGTGGTTTTTTACAACAAAGTGTCACGTCCCGCCAGTTCACAGTCAAATTTTGCATCCGGATAGGGGCGGAAGAGTCTAGAGTTATGGAGAGGTTTATAGAGAACTCTAGAAGTCCTTAGATATTTTCTTGGAAATATTTGGAATTTCCTACAAAGTGTAGAGATTTATAGAGAAGGGACCAAAGAGTAAATAAGTAGGGACTTGTAAAGTAATTTTTATTTACACTTTAGCCCCCTAGGAAGTAGTATAAATAGAGGGGCTCTCATTTGTAAATGATCCAACAAAGTGTAAGCAATCTTCCAAGCAATATAAAGCCTTCTTCCAAAATTCTCTAAGTCTTTCCTTTCATTCTCTTAGCGATCTCAGTTTCAAAGGGCTTAGTTGAGCTTTCAAGATCTTGAAATATTAGTGAGTAAGTTGTCAAGTGCCGCACGGAGCTTTAGTGAGACTCTAAGTCCGTAACAATGTGGTATCAGAGCCAGGCTTGATACTAGGAGAATGGCTAACGAAGGAGACGTGAACGCCACTAGCACCACCAACGTTTATGTGGATGGTTGAAAGAAAAACTGCAAGGGAACGAAGCACCAAAAAAGTAATAAGGAAATGTTACTCGACCCCACACCGAGCGAGGTGCTAATATCTCATCCACCCTCGACCACCGTACCAAGTGATGATGAACGTTGTGAGGAGGCCATTGACGTCACTGCTGGAGAAGAATGGGTCGCAAGGGTTGAAGTGGCGAGGCAAGCCGTGGAGTTATTAGGCCGGTGCATGAATGTGGCCGATGGCAAGTTCAAAACTCTTGAAGACTCCACCCTTAAGAAGACCAAAAACATCCGTAAGGAGTTGGAGGGACGTCAGCAGGCCAAGTTCGAGATGAAGGAGGCCATCACTTTCTTGGAGTGTTGGCTCATGGAAGCGCTAAGCACGATTGAGACCATGAAGGCCGAGATGAAAGCACTCAAGGAGGGCGTGAAAGTTAGAGGATCATCGTCGCTTGACCGAGATAGGGAGGCCAAGGTCGAGGCTCCCAAGCCACATATGTTCAAAGGTGTCCGTGACGCTCAAGAGGTGGAGAACTTCTTATGGCATTTGGAGAACTACTTCAAGTGCAACAGGCTGAAGAGCGACAAGAGTAAGATCAACACTGTTGTGTTGTATCTTTCAGAGATGGTCGTGCTATGGTAGCGGCGCAAGGAGGCCGAGATAGGGAAGGGGACGTGCACCATCAACACCTAGGAGCAATTTCGGGAAGAGTTCAAGAAGGCCTTTTTCCCTAACAACGTCATCTATGAGGTGAAATGCAAGTTTAGGGAGCTGAAGCAAACAGGCAGCATATGCGCATATGTTCAAGAGTTCACCACCCTCACGCTTCAAATTCCTAACCTCACGGATGATGATATGTTGTTCCACTTCATAGATGGGCTGCAAAATTGGGCCAGGACGGAGTTGGAACGTCGGCAGGTCAGGACTATAGATGAAGCCATCACGCAGGCTGAAGCTTTGAAAGACTTTAGGCATGAGAAGCCCTACAGAGCCAGAGGAGAGGAGATGAGAGGTAGTCATGACCATAGTGGAGGAGATCGTAGCAAATTCGAGGAGCATCGACCACATCCTAAGAAGCATGATACCTATAAGTCCAATGGCAAGAAGTTTGCACATCATGACGACACGGAGCGAAAGGCAAAGACTGCCAAAAGAAGTGGTTGCTACATATGCGATGGGTCGCATGGATATGCAAGGTGCCCTGAACTGAAGAGCCTTAGTGCTATCCTGCGAGAGCGGAAGGAGAAAGACGCACAAGAGCAAGGACAAGGTACAGAGACGACGCAGTTGGACTTGATAGGACTATGCAGAGCCATCACAAAGCAGCAAAAGAAGCTAAGAGGATACGGTGCACAGTACGTCAACCTCACGATTAATGGAAGACTCGCTTGTGTTATGGTCGACACGGGTGCAGAGGCCAATATCATAACCAAGGCGGTGGCAACAAGGTTAGGGTTGAGTTACCGTCCAAGTAACGTCCAACTCAGGACGGTCAATGCACCACCAACTCCCATGTGTGGAGTCGCGCATGGAGTAAGCATCACGCTAGGCCAGTGGTAAGGTAAAACCAATTTCACTGTCGCTCCTTTAGACCTCTTTGATATTATTCTAGGGCAGGAGTTCTTCGAAAAGTGTCACGTGGTGATCGACCCTTACCTCCAACGACTTTTAGTCATGGGTCAAGGAGGATCATGCATAGTGCCCTTGGTTAAGGTACCAACGGCAGAAGGATGAGTTCGTCTAACAGCCATGAAGCTTAAGAAAACCCCTAAGAAGAAGGAGTTGACATTTAGAGCCACCATTGCAAGTTTGTAGGAAGACAATGGTGCAAAAAGGTCCTTGCCACCATACACAAAGATGGAGAACAATATCGTGATACCAAAGAAGTCGCAGAGACGCGTGCCTCCTAGGAAGAAGGTAGATTATGAGACCGAGTTGAAAGAGATCAAGAAACAACTGAAAGTGTTGCGCAAGGGCGTTGATTGAGTCAATGGACTATTGGCCACGCGCACGAGAAGATAAGATTCGGTTGGTAACGCAGCAACGATGCGACGCGGACGTCGCATAAATAGGTGGGGGAGAGTGTCATGTCCCGCCAGTTCACAGTCAAATTTTGCATTCTGATAGGGGCGAAAGAGTCTAGAGTTATGGAGGGGTTTATAGAGAACTCTAGAAGTCCTTAGATATTTTCTTGGAAAGATTTGGAATTTCCTAGAAAGTGTAGAGATTTCTAGAGAGGGGACCAAAGCGTAAATAAGTAGGGACTTGTAAAGTAATTTTTATTTACACTTTAGCCCCCTAGGAAGTAGTATAAATAGAGGGGCTCTCATTTGTAAATGATCCAACAAAGTGTAAGCAATCTTCCAAGCAATATAAAGTCTTCTTCCAAAATTCTCTAAGTCTTTCCTTTCATTCTCTTAGCAATCTCAGTTTCAAAGGGCTTACTTGAGCTTACAAGATCTTGAAAGATTAGTGAGTAAGTTGTCAAGTGCCACACGGAGCTTTAGTGAAACTTCAAGTCCGTGACAAAAGGCTATATATGTTGCCACAAATACCACATGCAGATAATTGACATTTGTTCCAACAAAATAAAAAATAATAATAATCATTAATATTAACATTATCAGCAAAAATGAACACTTCACCAATTGTTTTTTACAACTTATCAACAAAAAGGTAATTCACAATGGTATCATAACCATCAAAATGAAAACTATATTTAATCAATGGTGGTAACCACAACATTTTCGTCTATGAACTCTGATTATTTAGGTCTAGGCCTCTGTAGGTCTTCATTGTTACAACATAGCCACTCTGAGCCTTTAAAATCCCATAATTTCATAGGAGTGAAGCATATCTCATGCGAAGGGTTTGAGAAATAATTCCATAAGAAAATACTTGTAGTCCAACACTTAAAACTCAATGTATGCAGCAACCAAAAGTCCACAATCTCTGGATGGTATATTATCAATTAGAAAATATAATAAACCTAATAACATCACATTTTGATAGTGGTAAGAAAAAATAATATTGTGATACTTACAGACTATTGCTTGCTTGTTGGGCAATACCAGTAACATATATGACTTCGAATGGATGAGATTTGTTCTTTCCCTAGTAGGATTCAAGAACTGACCAGTTGGTTCGGTCTTTTTTCTCAAAAAATTCGCTGGATTCAAGGCACTTAGGCAACATTGTAGACAACTTTTGAATCTCGGAGGATAATTTTCTATTAGTCCTAGATGAGGATATCGAATCATACACCTTTATGCACTGTTCCTTCAATACAACGACAATCAACACCCAATGAAACTCTCCATTATAATTTACTGGGACATAAACCTCATCTCTGTAGTGCCAAGGTAGTCTAGCTGGTATACCAAACCCTTTGATAGTGCCAACAATTTTATACTCATTTTCAGGAACAACACTGACATTATCAATGTATGTTTTGAAAAAACAAATAGTAGTGGTATATTAATATTTAGAATGACTATGTTGCTTCGACTTCTTCCGCAAGTAGTATAAAATGACATCCACATACTGCACAAATGCATCAACAAGTGTATTTCTGTATCAATTATTTGTATGTATTCATGTCTTAATCATAACATAAAAGTGGGCATGAATTTACCTCATCAGTCCAACACCTATTGGGTTGAGACATTATGTAGAACCAATCCTTCTTCTTTGGAAATGCAACTACAAAATTAAATTGTTTGAATCCAAGTTTCGAGCAATTTGCTAAGTAGTGATCGACCTTGTCTCTTCTGTAATTGTGTAATCATTATAAATAATTATTTAGTGGACATAAAAAAGAAATACAAATAATAATTGAACGACTTAATTATTTGCATGATGATTGTAAAGACCCTCGTTTATCCATTGCAAGAAGCATGACATTAGTTCAGGACCCTCGCCGTCAATGTTAAAACCTTCAAATGGATATTGTTGCTTCACGTCACAACTGACGACTTTCTTCTCTTTCTTTTTCTCTTTGTCTTTCGCTTTCTCTTTCTCCGTCTCCTTCTCCTTTTCCTTTCCTTTTGGGGTTGAGTGTGATACTACTGGAGAAGTAGTCATTGATTTTTTTCTTTTACTAATTATGGAGAGTGATTGGGAAATAGATTTCTTCAACCTCCTACACTTCAAAGGCTGTGAAATCTTCTTAGATGTATGAACATCAATATTATAAGTCATTTCCTTAAAAATATTAGTGAGTTCTTTAACACGACTAATAAAATAATCATGTTGCTTCTCACATTCTTCGCATAGACAAAAAGAGCATTTGATGTTAGAAGAGGAAGCAACACAAACAAAAGATTGAGTTGTTGCCATAGATGAAGCTTCTTGTGTCATTTGATCTACAAGGTAAATAAAAAAAGGTTGAGAGTTTACAATTGATTATAAAATAATAATGGGTAGCAATTTATACTTATGTTGCCACAGATGGACGTTATGTTGCCACATATGTACCTTCTGTTGCCACAAATGAATCTTCTGTTGCCACAAATGAATCTTCTGTTGCCCTAACACATCGGTGACATGTTCCAACATATGACAACTCTGTTAGAATATGTACCAACATATCACTAAAATGTTGCAACATACGACACATCTTTCAACAAATGAAATATATGTTGGACAATTGAACAAGACTATATTTCTAAAATCACATGAACAAAATGGTCACAAAAAGAACAACAAAAGTAACAAAAAATGACTTTTCTCTGAAAAATTAGGGTTTTTTGGGTTTGTTGATTTTCTTTCAAAAACAATAAATAATAGGTACCATTACACCATTATTCAATTTTCATATTGATAGAACGATTTATTGTTCATTAACCTAAGAAAAAAACTTAGTATCAAGAATGTATTGTTCGAAAATTATAATATAAAAAAATGACTTACCCATTTTAAGTCGAACACGATCTTCCTTTCAGAAAGAGGAGAGAGTCACAACCGAAGATGAGGAGGAAGATAATGGGGAGAATATTTGTTTTGATAGTCCAATTTTTGGATTTTCTAAGGAAGAAGAAGAAGAGAAGAGAGAACTTTAGGAGAAGAAGAAGAGAAAATTCTATTTTCTTTTACTTTTTTTTAGAATGGTTTGGATAAAATTATAAAAGTTGAAAAATGAAGTGTTTTTTTGTATTAAAAGATTAGAAAGTTTTGAAAAGGTTAATTTGGTCCCAAATTTACTTAATTACATTTTAAAGTGGATTTGACCATTTGTTGGTCAAAGTGTCACCAAAAACAGAACCCAAACTTAATCATCACTATGAGACTTTTAACATTCTTTAACACACCGCCTCCACTCAGTATTTATCATATGGTGCGTGAACAATTTTAATTTTGGAGGCTCAATATTGGGTCAGATGGGTCTTACTCTGATACTACTATGTTAAATTAGGTTTTGCGCCTAATTCAAAGGGAATAGGATTATCCAAGTCTTATAAAAAGTACAGTCATCTCATTAACTATCAATTTGGAGTATATTAATATGAATATCCCCTACATAATTACAATCTCCCCACTAGGCCACTACTCTTTATTATTATGTTTTGCGTCTTTAAAAAACTTACGCCTTTAAACATAAATTCAATCACTAAATACAAAAAAATAAAATAAAAATTGAAGAAAAGTGACACGATTGAAGACAAAATTGTGCAATTAAATCGCTATAAATAACATCTATGTACAGTAAAACCTCTATAAATGCATATGCTTAGGACTGGAAAAAAATATTCATTTATTGAGATTATTAGTTTATCGATAAATGCATAAAATATTTATTTACCGATAAATAAATATTTATTATTTTAGAGAGTATTTTGCAGTATGTTCCATAAGAAAGAAAAAAAAATATTTGAATTAAGAATTTCAAAAGTTTAAATCTAGGAAACTAAAAAGTGTAGTCTTTGCATATTTATTATTTAAATATAGGAAAGCTAAACGAATTTAGTGAAGTTTAATGTTTCTAATTGTATTCATGTATATAGAATATAAAGAGATTTTATGTTAACTATAAAAGGAAAAAGCTAGATGTTTAAAAATCATAATCCAAGTATAATGTCTTCTCATCATTTGAAAGGCGTACAAAAATCATCTTTAACCAATAAAATAAGAAACGCAATATGTGAGCATAAGAAAGAGAATCCAACTATTAGCCAAAAAGATTTGCAAGCATGGGTGAAACAAAAGTTTGATTTGACTATTAGTCAATCAACAATATCGCATACTCTCAAAAGGTCGGTGGAGTATTTGTCAAATGAGATGAAAAATAGCGATGCTAAAAGGCATAAACCGGCAAAATACCCTAATTTAGAGAAAGTTTTGTACGAGTGGTTTCTTCAAATGCAAGAGAAAGTAAACATGTCAGGGGAAATTATCCAAGGAAAAACAAAAGATCTTTTCCTGAAATGTATGGTGAAACTAATCCAGAATTCAGCTTCTCTTCTGGTTGGTTAGAACATTTCAAGTCAAGATACGAAAGTCTTACAGGCGTTTTAGTGAAAGTGGTTCAGTTATCATGGAGAATATTGAAAACGAATTGCCTAGCATACAGTCAAAATTAGATCAGTTTGAATTGAAGGATATTTATAATATGGATGAAACTGGACAATTTTACCGATTGGAAGCTGATCATTCACTTGCTACCAAGCAGCTTGAAGGTCGCAAAAAAGACAAAGAGAGAATTACTCTTGCTCTCTGTTGCAATGGTGGTGGATCTGACAAAGTACCATTGTGGATTATTGGTAAGTTTGCAAATCCTAGATGCTTTAAAAATGTGAACATGAACAATCTTAATTGCATGTATAGATCCAACAAGAAAGCTTGGATGACTGGCTTGCTTTTCCAAGAATATGTTGGTTGGTTTGATAAGAAAATGAATGGCAAGAAGGTTTTGTTAATAGTAGACAATTGCCCAGCCCATCCAAAGATAGTTGAAGGCCTAAGAAATGTAGAGTTGTTTTTCTTACCTCCTAACACAATGTCTAAGATTCAACCATGTGATGTTGGGATTATTCGAGCATTCAAAGCTCACTATCGTCGTCGTCTTTATTTCAGCATCCTACAAGGCCTTGAGGTTGAAGCACCAAATACTGAAAACATTAATATTTTGAATGCTATTAATTTTGCTAACTTGGCTTGGAATTTTGATGTGAAAGAAATAACAATTACAAATTGTTTTCGGCATTGCAAGATTCGGTCGGAAGAAAACAATGTTCCCGAACCACAAGTTGGTGAATTAGATGAAGGTATCCAAGAATTAAATAATGTCATCTCTAATTTAGCCTACAGAAATGTGATGGATGTTGAACATCTTTTGAACTACCCTAACGAGAATGATACAGTTATGGAATCACTTACAGAGGAAGAGATTATTCAATCTGTAATGAATAATGATGATGAGAATGATCCTGAACAAGATGATAGTAGCATTGTCCCACATCAAAGGAGGCATTTCAAGCAATGACTACATTGTCAAACTATTTGGTACAACATGAACAAAATATTTCGGAAATTGTGTTCGCTCTTCAAAAAGTTAAGGATGAGATTAATTTTGGTTTTGGTGGGAAGAAAAAACAATCAACTATAGAATCATACTTTAAAAAGAAATAGTTATTGGTCTAGTATTATTGACTGATTAAATATATATAAATTCTTGATGTATTCTAGTAATTATTATTTTATATTTTTTCTGGTCCTTTAATACTTTATTTTTAATTATTATCTAATGCATTTAGCTATAATATTACTTTAATATAACTGGCCCAAGTCAGGATCAGAGAAAAATGTTCATTTAGCGAGATTATTACTTTATCGAATATTAATTTATCGAGGTTTTACTGTAGTAGGTACTTAAAAATGAGTGTTAAATAAAAATGTCATTAGCGCCAAGTTCAAAGAGGCCCTACACAACAACCAAAAAAATTAGGGTAAATCACATAAATATGCTATATTAAATAAATATTTATTGTCTATGGCAATATAATTTTTCTAACTAAATATAACAATTTTTTGGAATTGAGAAAATTGTACAGTCGATTGCCTCTTTCTCTGCCCTTTTTCATCTTCCTTTGTTTTTTTTTTTTATTCTTCTTCTTCATCTCTTTCTATATCATTATTATCTTCCTCCTCTTTTTTATTTCTTTTTTTTTTTAAAAAAAATAATCTTCTTCTTCTTTGAAATTTTCATTTAAATAACTATCTTCAAATCAATTGTTGCCCATATTTCATTATTTTTACCCAAGTTACGGCGCAAAAAATGAGTGGAAAGATGAAAATTTGTACAAAATCTTGTTTTCAAGTAGAAATTTCAAATCTCTAAAAGTACAGCAACAAGAGTTCGGTCATTATAAAGCTTCAAATTTTAAATTCATTATTTGAATTTTATGAATTTGTGATTAGTTTGGATAGGTTGTTCCTACAAATAATTGAAAATGTCGTTTGAAATTTATATCTCAATTTTAAGAGGGTTTGGTTGAGTTTATAAGAAATATTATATTGAAACTCGAAAAAGGTGAAGTTTATGGAACTGTATGGCAATTGTATTAAAGTTGTATTAGATATGTTTCATAATTGTATTAAAATTGTATTAAAATCATGAACAATACATTTATAATACATATTACAAACTTTATTCTTTTTAGTGTTATTAACCAAAATAATATAAGTAACACACTTGTAATACATTTATAATATAGGAACAATAAATTTGTAATACATATTGCAAACACCGCTCTTTTTCTTAGTGATACAGATCAAAATAATTTATAAGATATATATAATACATGTTTTATTCATGAATAATACATTTATAATACATATTGCACATTTCACTCCTTTCTTAGTGATACCAACAAGAACAATTTAGGTAGCACACTAATAATACCTTTATAAGACACCACATTACATTTTAATACATATTGTAATTGTCACTCATTTTCTTAGTGATAAATTAAAATAATTTATAAGACACATATAATATAAATTTTATTTATAAGCAATCTATTTATAATACATATTGCAACCATCACTCATTTTCTTAGTAATACAAATCAAATAATTTATAAGACACATATAATATAAGTTTTATTCATGAACAATACATTTCTAATACATATTGCAAGTTTTACTCTCTTTTTAGTGATACCAACCAAATGATTTACGTAGCACACTTATAATACATGCACACTACATTTTTAATACATATTGCAAACATCACTCATGTTTTTAGTGATACAAACCAAAATAATTTATAAGATACATATAATACATGTTTTATTCATGAATAATACAAGCTGAATTCAGTCTATAGATTATTTTCGTTAGTAATGTTTTTTGTTTGTTCTTAATTTTCTCTTCTAATTCAACTTTAATATTGCATAATACACTTTTAATGCAAATTTAATGCATTTTGTTGTTTATTATTTGTTACTATTAGATTACTTGTTTAATTCATTATTGATATAAGTTTAATTCACTCTATAGGTCATTGTCTGTTGTTTCATTTTACATTTTTTATTCATGCATTCTGTCACGCCCCGAGCCTACACCCCAGACGTGACCGGCACTTGAAGACCATCGCTGGCCCCCAAGCAAACCCTTGGCCTGGCTTTCTTAACTCAACGGAAACTTAACTCAACAGGATAACTCAATGCAATGAAAAGTTATAAAACAACTCAACTGAAAGTAATTTGCCAACAAGGCATCTCGAGTCTCAAAATAGGATATTTAAATATATACATGCATGAGAGACTCCAAATTAACTGACTGACTGTCTGACTGTCTATGAAGCCTCTAAATACTGAGATGGATGTTGGGACAGACCCCGCAACATCCTAATAAAACAAAAACTAAGAACACAAAATAATTGAGTCCTCCGGAATGCAAGGAGGCTCACCACTGACTCTGGAGTGCTCAACTGGATCAACGACGTGCAGGATGCTGATCCGAGGTACCTGTATCTGCATCATAAGACGATGCAGGCCCACTGGCATCAGTACATGGAAGGTACTAGTATGCGAGCTGGAAAACTAAGCAACAAGGGCTAGAAGGAAAGTTGAAAGAAACTGAAAAGTTTACCTTGTTCAACTCAACTCAACCTGACTGACTTCTTTCAATATAAGGCAATTTAAAACAAATGTGATATAAAGAAAGACTGTTTAAAACATGCTATAAAACTCTGTGTGTATACAAGGATACAATAAACCTGAGATGTATATAGAAATACAATTAAACTGATGTATATAAAATACAATAATTTCCGTGTATAAAAATACAATAACTGCTGTGGGAGTTTCTCTAACCGACAACCATCACATAAGAGCTAAAGTGATGATACAGCGATCAACCTCACGCTGCCAGAGCATCCTATACCCGGCCAAAGGTATAAGACCTGAACTGCCTAATGGATCCACTAGTCTAATATGAAAAGGATTCATCTAAAGAGCATGATCCTTTTCTACCCATGGTGGCTAACATGGTTCTATGGGGGCTGTGGGTTCTTTGAACGCTCCCCCAATTCGGTGCTCGATACTACTCCCAAAAATGTACTGGCTCTTATGTTTTTAAAACACATTTCTTCCTGCTGACATGAGATAATTACTCAAAACAAACTATCCCGAAGGCTCTTTGGAAATTTCAGTTTCCAACCTTGTTTAAATGTAAAGACATTTCTTTAAAACTTCTTTGGGAATACATAGTTCCCTAATAACTTTGAGAAAATGAACTCAACTTGAAACTTGAGACTCTTAGCTTGAAACTCTAAACTCTTTTCTTAACTTGACACTTGAGTCTAAAAATAAAGTTAAAACGTTTAATAAAGACTCTTGAACAACTTTACAACTAGCTTGACTTGCTTAACTTCTAAGCTTAACTCTTAATTCCTAACTTCACTTGATTTCTAACTAACTCTCCTTAAAATGAAATTTTTGGATTCAAGGTGTTTGCTCACATGTTACGGATAAGTTCTTGACTTTTAGAAGTACCTTGGAGTGTTGGAAACAACTAGGAAACATAGGTATAATACCTAGGAACCAAAATAAAATACAATAAAATAAAATGGGACTGCTGGCCAGCTTCAACAGGGGCTGCTGGGCACTCTGCATTCTGCCCAGTTGCCAGCCCTTTCCCTAGAAAAAACCGACTTTTCTCCCTCTTTTCTTCAACTCTAAACCACCCTTACTTCAATGGATTTAACCCCAAACACTAAGGATCATCAATCTCCCAACATACAATAAATTACAACTCAAATACACAAACCAATCATGTCCCACAACCAACAATAACTTCAACAACACAACTAACAACATCAACAACAACTAACAACTTCAACAACTACTAACAACTTCAACAACTTCAACACCAATCCAATCCTTTCTCAAATCATAAAAAAAAGAGCTTGGTGTGTGGGAGAAAGGATCAGTCCACACAAAAAAACTCACATACCTTGATAGGGATCACCCCCGACGAAAATCCACAATGGAAACTTGTTGATCCTTTCTCCTCTTCTTCTCTTCTTCTTCTCTTCTTCTTCTCTTCTTCACTCTCAAGAACCCTAACTCTTTCTCTTTTAGAATAGGATAAAAATGATCCAAAAACAGCCTAACACACAATATAACCTCAAAAGAAATGGCTAGGGAAAAGACCAAAATGCCCTTAAAATTTCCGGGACGGATTCCCTGCCAACTGCCCAACTTTCAATGGCCATAACTCACTCATACGAACTCAAAATCGAGCAATCTCAGTGGCGTTGGAAAGATCATTCCACAAGCTTCGCAACCATAACTGGAACTACTCCTAACTCATCGTGATCTAGGAGTTACGACTGCTCAAAGTTGGCCAAAAATCACTGATTTCCACACTTAGCCAAATTTTTCCAGATTCTAATTTTCCAGATTCTGTATTTTTTCCAAAAATAGCTACTTTCAAATTTCAAGCTTCTTCATATCTATTTAAAATTGTCGGATGTTACACATTCTCTCTTCTAATTCAACTTTAAAATTTTTGTAATACACTTTTAATACAAGTTAATTCATTTTACGGTTTATTGGCTGATTTGTTATGATTAAATTACTTGTTTAATTCATTATTGATACAAGTTTTATTCAGTTTACAAATCATAAAATGCTCTTTCGTTTGCTACATTTTGCATGCATGTTTAATTCATTTATAATTCAACTTTAATATGTGTGTAATACATTTTTAATTCAAGTTTAATTCATTTGGCAGTTTATTATGTTTCTTCATTTGTTTCGATTAGATTACTTTCTACTTTTTCGTTTTCGATTAGTTTGGATAGGTTATTCCTACGAATAATTGAAAATATCGTTTGAAGTTTATATCTCAATATCAAGAGGGTTTGGTTAAGTTTAGAATTGATTTTATGAGAAATATCAGATTAAAGCTCGAAAAGGATGAAGTTTACGGAACTATATCGCGTTTGTATTAAAGTTGTATTAGATATGTTTCATAATTGTATTAAAATTGTATTAAAATCATGAATAATACATCCTATATTTATAATACATATTGCAAACTTCCCTCCCTTTTTAATGATATCAACTAAAGTAATTTAGGTAGCACACCTATAATACATGCACAATACATTTTTAATATATATTGCAAACATCACTCACGTTCTTAGTGATACAAACCAAAAATAATTTATAAGACACATATAATACATGTTTTATTCACGAATAATATAAGTTTAATTCAGTTTATAGATGATTGTCTTGTCTTTCATTAGTTACGTTTTTCATTTATTCTTGATTCTCTCTTCTAATTCAACTTTAATATTGTGCAATACAATTTTACTGCACATTTAATTTATTTTGCAGTTTTTTGGTTGATTTGTTAATATTAGATTACTTGTTTAATTCATTATTGATACACGTTTAATTCACTCTATAGACCGTTGTCTGGTCTTTCATTAGTTATGTTTTTTATTCATGCTTAGTTCTCTTTTCTAATTCAACTTTAATATTGGTGTAATACACTTTTAATACAAGTTTAATTCATTTTGCAATTTATTGGTTGACTTGTTATGATTTGATTACTTGTTTAATTCATTATTGATACAGGTTTTTATTAAGTTTACAGATCATAGAATACTCTTTCGTTTGCTATATTTTGCATTCAGGTTTAATTCTCATCTAATTCAACGTTAATATATGTGTAATACATTCTTTATTCAAGTTTAATTCATTTTGCAGTTTATTATATCTCTTCATTTGTTACGATTAGATTACTTGTCCAATTAATTATTGATACAAATTTTATTCTGTCTATGAATTATTGACTACTATTCGAAAGAAAATAGAGAGAGAAAGGAAGGGAGAAAGAACAATAGAAAGAGAGGGAGAAAGAGCATCATAAAGAAAGAAAGGAGAAAAAACAATGTACAAAAAGAAAGAAATGGAGAAAGAACAACGTACAGAAAGAAAGAAAGAAATGGAGAAAGAATAACAAAAAGAAAGTAAGGGATAAAGAGCAAGAAAGAGAGACAAATTTAAAAAGGTGAGAGAGAAAAAGAAGAAAGAGGCGATGGAGAAAGATAAATATAAGAAAATACATAGTATTGATAGATATTGCTATAAATGGTAATAATTAAAGAGTATATTTAAAATAAGTAATTATTTTTTAGAAGGCATCCACTCAAGTAATTAATTCAAAAAATTATCCCTCTGTTTTAATTTGATTGTCCTATTTCAATTTAGCAAAAAATTTAAAAAGCTAAATAAATTTTTAAATTTTGTAATATTAAATTAAAGAATCCTAAAATGTACCATAATAGTTTTTAATTTTCTGATCTTAATTAAACATTTCATACAGAAAAGAAAAGTTAAAATTAAAGAACTATTGAAAAAAACATTTTTTTTAAACAGATTGAAAATAAAAATAGGACAAATAAATTAAAACAACAGGAATATTATATATATAATAATACTAACTTTAGTTAATGGAATCTTTGACTTGTAAAAACGCAGCAAGTCTTTCTTTTTATTACATAAATCAGTACAGTTGAATCACTCTGTTCACTCACAATTTTCCAATCTTGAGTCTCAAATTCTGAGTTAAAATGTCTGCTGGACGCCATAAATTTGATGAAGGCCCTAAGGTATTCTAATTTGTATTACCTCTTTCCCATTTTCTAGACAAATTGATAGATTTATTTAATTACAAGGTAGTTAATGTTGACATTCTTATACTGTCTTAACTATCAAGTTTTACTCATTGATTGATGTTGTTAACTTGTTATCACCGTATAATTTTGAACAATCCTAACCTCATGAGCTAGATTTTGAACTGAGTTAGACCCAAGTATCCAAGGGAACTTGTGGGGGCGTTCTGTTGTTGACTCACAATGGCAAAGTCAGAAATTTCGTTAAGGGAGTTCAAAATTTAATATATAAACATATGAAAAATAATTTCTGACCTTCGTATAATTTTTCGACGAAGGGCGTTCAATTGGCTACCCTTCATTACCTGTGGCTACGCCACTGGTTGACTGCTTAGATGATTTCGAACAATTTTCACCTCATGAGCTAACTTTTGGGTTGAATTTGGTCAAAGATAAGCGGATGCAGCATGCTAGCACTAGATTCATTCGAACCTAGTACTTACAATGCGGAGTATAAATTTATGTGTAAAAATGTATTAAAATTGCAATAAATAAATAATAGGTTTGAAGTTTGAACCCATAATTTTAAAAATACAGTGAGTCCAATGCTAAGAATGTTAAATTTTTAAACACGGGATCCACCTCCGCCTAACATAAGGTTCTCATGTTATCTTGTGCATGCTCTTGATATCCAGAATTGTTTTTGGACAATCCCCAACTCATGAACTAGTATCTACGATTGAAAATCTATGTATATATAACTTATTATATGTCACAATTCGTGTCTAGTCAAATAATGCTAAACAGAATGGGGTGGAGAAAGTTTCAAATATCAATTACTGTAAGCATTCTTAAAGTTATGACCATTTGGAGTCTTGAATTTCAGGTTATTAAGCTTAAGATTATGATTGACAAGAACAGAAACCGAGTAATCTTTGCAGAGTCGGACCATGAATTCATCGACACACTCTTCTCATTCTTGACACTCCCATTAGGTACAGTTCTAAGACTTCTTGAAAAAGATATGGTTCAATTGGGATCAATTAGCCGTGTTTATGCCAGTGTTTATTCGCTTGAGTCAAGGTTCTTGCGTACAAGCTACTGCAAATCCATGTTGATCATGCCACGGAATGCATCAGAAGTTCAGTGTGAAAAATTGAAGCTCAATGTTGATTATTCGGAGAATGCAGGGAAGTTGTTTTTCTGTAATAGCTATAACCCTAGGTGTAATAACATATTCAGTATCTCGCAGAATACACAGTGCTTCCAGTGTAATAGATTGACACAATTTGATAGAAAAATTAATGAGAAGGAAGAGAAGAGAAGTTGTGGGGGAGAAAGCGTGGTTGAAGTCTTTCTAAAGGGTGGGGCAGCAAGCTTTATGATTACAGATGATTTACAGGTAATGCCAGCCTCAACTGCTAGTTTAACTGCTTTGTTCGGAAAGCTCGGAGTCAGTGACAAGAGTGAAATTGAGGCAAAGACTGTAGAAGTTGGTACTGAGGAGGTAATGCTTTTACCTCTATGTTGTACGATGCATACCATTCTTATTTTTGGAGTCCCTAACTTGTTCAAAATTAGTTTCATTAGAGCAATTCTTCATTTATTATTTCTCCTTCAAGTTATTATCTGGTCTGACATCTTCATTTAGTTTGAAAATTCATGATGTACTATTAGTCAGGCTTGAGAGAAAATTAAATTGAGTATTAGAATGGTGCATGGAAGATTAAACAATCAGTAAAATCCACCCTAGAGTAGTTACACCGGAGGAGGGGTGATAGCTGAACGTCTTACTTGATTCTTCACAGCTACTTAACACTCTACATTTTATGGCTAAATGTGTAGGCTGAACTTTGTTGGATATTTTACGAAAAATACTTCATCACGAACAAACTGTGTGTATATAAGACAGATTGAGGTTCAATTCGAGTGTGTGGTTAATGTGAAAGAACTAATTGCAAGGTAAAAGAGGTAAAAATTGGATTTATCAACTTAGTTTGTGCTTAGCTCTTTCCTTTAACACATTGTCCACTCTTGCTTCTTTTGGTTTTCGCAAGCACAATTCTGATCACATTATTGTAAAGCATAATACATATATAGGCGTTCAAACTTGGCCTCAACTGGCAAGTAAACACTCCAACTTCGGGAGTGCACATTAGACACCTTAGAACCCCACGCTGACGTCACACATAAATTTTGGAGCTGTCTAGATGATTATTTTGTAAGTTGGAGTGTTCAACCAACGTTATAGAGATGAGTTGAGGTGTCTAGATGTGCGTCCTCAAAGTTGGAGTGTTTGGTTGTCAGTTGAAGCCTAGTTAAGGTGTCTATCTATGTATTATGCCTTGTTGAAACATAAAACTTTACCATCTGCAGCTACTCTAGGTTTTCGTTAAGAACTTGTTCAGAATTAGGGTTTTCGCTAAGAGTTTCTCATTAAAAGAAATGATTAGAAGAACAGAGGCAAAATTGAAAGGTTAAGACGTTTTCATTTGGCGTAACTTACTAATTTCTTAGTTATCTGCTCCATGATTTCTTTATCTTATTCTACTAACTGATTCTGTTTGCACCATCACTCATTACCATATTAATACTTGGGTTCTTATTTGCCTCTTCTTTTTGTTTCAAAAATTCACGTTTACTTCGTGTGCTATTCTAGTTTCCACAATTTCCGTGCCTCATCACTGATGCATATGGCCTGATTTAGGTGTTGCAACTGCTGAAGTTCTCATTGCTCTCGAAGACGGCTTTGACAAATATGGTACTGAATAGCCAGGGAAGTTGGTTGAAAGATATATCAAAGTACGAAGATAACCAAACTGCAAAGTTAGACAAGAAGACCATGTCTCAAAACACAAATACTATGAGCCTGAAGCTTATAGTCAGCAAAAGTAAGAAGAAGATTTTGTATGCAGAAGCCGGGGTCAAGCTTGTAGACTTCCTTTTCAGTTTCCTTGTATTCCCATTAGGGGCTGTAGTAAAGCATCTAGGTGGTAACTCAAGACTTGGATGTATAGATAATTTGTATAAGGGTGCTGCTGATTTGAGTTCGGAAAATTATATCAAATCAGAAGAGTGCAAAAATATGTTGCTCTCTCCGAAACTGTCTCCACACTCTGGTTTTGACTGTCATATTCTCGAGGTGGAAGAGGAGTACCCGAAATACAGATATGATGACACGGGATGTATAGAATTAGTAAGGAACACTAATAAATCCGAAGGATCATCGATAGTAAATGAGGAAGAAGCAAGTGATTATATAGCCATCAATATTTTGGATCCAAAGTCTCCAACAGGAGAAACTATAAAGGGTGAAGGATACTTGAAAGGACCCGCAACGTTTATGATAATGGATAATCTTCTAGTGACTCCTTTTTCCCCTACCGCAATCATAACTCATCTTAATCAAATGAAGGTGTCAACAAGTGATGTTGAAGAACGCACTGTAATTGTTGGGAAGGACGAGGTACGTACGCCTTCTACTTGATTTACTTGCATATAAATTGGGATATATATATTATGGTCTCTGCATAATTATTGTCTTTAATATCTGTTGCGATATATTTGGATATTTCCTGAGGTATTCCTCGGCATATTGTGGTGGGTGAACCTATAAACTTTTGAGATTACGAATTCCAATCATGAATTCTATACTTTTATTTCTGACCTTGATCAGTCCTCTCAATAATCGAGGGTCCACTTCCTTATATGTACTTATGGAAGGACAAAACATGACGTCTTCTCTTTCTTTTTAAACTCTTTGAAGACGAGGTTTCTAACTGAAACATCAATAGGCGAGAGGTGTAAGCACCGAAAGGTGTTTAATTCATTTTTATCCTTTGTGTTTCAAGCCTCCTGTCTCAGAGTTCTTGCAGAGTGGAACCATGCAATACTAGATACGGGATAGATTTATAAAATTATTTTTATCTCTTCATCATTTAGGAAAACGGCGTTTGCACAGAGTTCGATCAGTTAGTGCTGAGTAACAAGGCTTTTGCACATCATAAAAGATTGCAAGCAAATGATAAATTGAATTGACTAGAACTTGTGTGTTGTAACTATGGATTATGCCCAAAGATTCAAACAATGGAACTAAACATGCATGATTTATTAAGATCTATATATATCAAATCCTCATTAAGTATATATTAACTTTTTGCAGGCCCTGAATTTGCTGAAAGCGTCTTTAATCTCAAAAACAGTTCTAAATGATGTTTTCAACATTAGGGAACCTTATCCTAAGGTTATGCTTAAAGTATGAACTTTCAACATGACGGTGGTGTGATTATATTAGATGTATTTGCCATATGTGGTATGTGTGTGATTATAATATCGTACTGTATTATAATTGATTGTCTATGCTCATACCTAGCCACCACATTTCTTGACACCAAGTGGATTATGTATGAAATTATATTGTCTTATACAAACAACGCAACTCTTCAATGTCATGAAATTATATTTTGCGTGTTATTTCCATGTTGTGTGGCGTGTGCCATTGTAAATAGCATTGTTGTGCTTTATCGCGACATGCAGACTATTGTGTGCCTTTTGCATGCACGCAGTGACTTAATGCCTAGTTTTTACATTGTTTTTGTTCCCGCGATGTCTCAAATAGAGCAGGTTATATTCTGAGCAAACAATTGCAACTTCACATGAAACTTGGTTGTTCATATGCTTAATTAGATGAGAAAATTTTATCACTCTAGTTAGCTGAATAGGGATAAGATAATATTTACATATTTACATAATATAGGCTTTTTTCATTTATATAATACTCCTCTTCAAGTTGTAGCAACATCATACGTTCCTAAGTTTGCCACAAATATAGTCAATTTTGGATCCTCGGTGATTTTTTTGAGAACATCTATTAATTGGTGATTTAAGTTGACAAAACTTGTAATAATGCACTCAGATTCAATCGATAAACCAATAATCGAAATGCACCCCTAATTAGTTGACTACCTGAACTTTCAGTTTGTTAGTGAGAGTTTGATTCTCCACCATGTAATCATCTCTTCATTATCTACCCCTAATTTATTTTTTTGAAAAGCCTAGAGACTATGGAATGACCAACAACTTCTTATTAAGTCATTCTAAATTATTGGACAAAAGCTCGAAAACAGCATAATACATGTGTTCTTAACTTGGCTTTAACTATCATTTATGCCCTCCAACTTTGGGTGTACACATATAAACAAATATTTAAATTTGTATAAAATTGAACAAGTAGACACATGCATCCTACGTGAAATATTACACGCAGGACAGTTTAAATTATATATATTTTTTTTCTCATATCAATTATATCTTAAAGTATCGATCAACATTTACATCGTTTAATTTTCAAAAGATAAATTGTGACAAGTATTTTACAACAGTGAGAGTAATTTAGGAAAAAGAAGTGGCCCCAATATTCGGCAGAAAATTTGAATACAAATTGCTTCCATTTTGCCAAATTCCAAAGATAAGAACAATCTAAATAAAACCAAAAAATTATATAACCTTACCCTATTAAAGTGAAAAAAGTGTACGTAAAACATTTTCTTAAAGAAATACTAATATTTTATGCGTACATAATATACACACTTTTTGAATAGACAGTAACATATCAATTTGGAACATGATCTAAGGTCACTACAAACCCACGCACAATCCAAATTATGGGACCGATATCATTTGTGCAAAATTCTGTCTATGCTACTCATAATGTATTAACAATTATTTTCACTACTAAAAAAATCTCACATTTTCGATCGGAAAATGTTAGTGAGAAAAAAGAAAAATAATATTTTTTCCACCTCATTTTATGTGACACCATTTGACTTGACACGATATTTAAGAAAAAAAAAAATTTTTGGAACTTGTGGTCTAAAATAATTTTTAAATATTGGTGTGGTTGAAAATCATTTCATTAAGGGTAAAATGAGTATTTTAAAATTAAATTATTTCTAATTATTGTATGTTGGCATTCTTTTTGGGACGAACCAAAAAGAAAAGGGTGCCACATAAAATGAGACATAGGGAGTAGTATGTATTTGTTTCTCACTATACGTTTTTTTCAATGAGTTGGTTCAGCAAAAATGGATGAAAAAAAATCATATTTTATAATACGATTTTTTCATTGATTCACGATGGAAAAAACCTCTGTTTCTAATAGCGTTTGAACCACACTAAAAATATTGGACTCATTTAAGGCCACTACATTTCTATTCCCAAACCCACGCACAATCCAAATTATGGGACCGATATTGTTTGAGTAAAATTCTACATACGCTACTGATTTAATAATTATTCTCACAACTAAATAAATAAATAACTTTTTCCATTGAAATTTCCGATAGAAAATTGTCAGTGAGAAAAAAGAAAAATAATAGTATTTTCACACGGAAAAATTAGAAAATTTTTCAATATTTCAGTGAAAATATGTTTCTCACTATACATTTTTTTTTTCAATGAGCTGGTTTGGCAGAAATGGATGAAAAAAAATCATATTTTATAACACAATTTTTTCATTGATTCACGATGGAAAAAACCTCTGTTTCTAATAGTATTTGAACCACACTAAAAATATTGGACTCATCTAAATTTTGCCTATATAAAGAACCTCATTCTATTCCATAGCTCTCATCACCAAATTCTCTTCTTGAATTACTTATTCTATGTACTTTCACTAAGAAAAAAAAGCATTTAATTTTCTTGTTTACAAAATATGGAACTCATCACTATATTCCTTGGTTTCTCACTTCTTGTCCATGGAGCTCTTGGTAGTGGTATGTATTAGATCTTGTTTTAAATATGTAGTATTTAAATGCCGATAAATACTAGTCTAGGAGACTGATGAGTTTCTCCATAATTTAAGCATAACTACATTCATTTGTTCTAAATTTGTATTCTGAATCCACTGACTTTAAATCCTGTTTCATATTATCATGCTTTGAAAATGCAGGAGAAATTGTGTGTGAAGATTTGTCAATAGGAATGTGTGCCTACTCAGTTGCTTCGTCAGGGAAGCGTTGCTCTTTGGAGAGTTATGAATCAATTGAGGGAACAAGAGGGTACCAATGCAAGACCTCAGAGGTGTTAGTGTCCAATATTGGCATAACAAATTTGATTGAAAGTGATGAGTGCATTAGTGCTTGTGGAGCTGATAGAAACTCTCTTGGCATTTCTTCTGATTCATTTCTTAAATCAACATTCACCTCTAAGCTTTGCTCTCAACAATGCTACCAAAAGTGCCCTAACATTGTTGATCTTTACTACAATTTGGCTTTGGGAGAAGGTAGTATTACATTTCATTACTTCAAATGTCTTTTGAACTTAACTTCTACGCACTATCAGGTCAACTGAAAGATGTCATTTATAAGTATTATATAATTGTAAATTTGTAACTTGATAAAATGATAACACTAATATCTGTTATCTAAGAGTTTTTTAACATTGTCAGCGTCTATTTTTAGTAAATAAGCTATAGATTTCCTATGTATTTAGGTGTCAAAAGAATGTGTCAAAAACTTATCATATATTGTGGCAGGGGCGTATTTGCCAGCATTTTGCAAGGGGAGAGATTTGAATGGACGCCGTGAAATGAGCCAAATCCAAAATTCAGGTGTGGCGTGCGCACCGTCAGCTGCAAGCACTGCACTCACATTGGAGGCTGATGTTCCATGAAGCTTTTCCAATTACATTAGTAAGAGGTTCATACGTTGCTCTGTTTATATACATTGCCCTTTTTGTTGTTTGCTTTTACTAAATAATTTGAGGATTACTTCTAGTTGTCATTTCAATTCATTATAAGTATGAATTTTATTCTCAATTGTTTCCATGTTCACACTTTCCCTTTTTCTTATCAATGAATGGAAGTTACATTATATATGCATGAAATTATGCATATAACGTCATGCTAGACCAACTGTTTAAAATGATGTAATACTACTAGTAGTAGTAAATAAGGATTGGCTCGACGAATAAGTCAATCTACCTTCTTGTTATATTAAAGGGATGAAGTATCATATATAAAGCAAGCAGAAGAGAACATCTCTCATAAGAAAATGAATGTGGTAATTAAGGTGAAAGATGAAGGGATTATAGAAATTAACAGGGAAAACATCCATCACATTACAGAAACAAAACGAAACAATGTTTTGACAGATCATGTGACATATATTGGTCTGCGGTCATCTAAAACATACAGAAAAGGAGTTGATGAGAGGATGGGCGTTTCTGCTAGCCGCACAATAGACTTCAGCATGAGTGTGGCTGCAACATGTCTGTGCTTTTGCTGCAGTTGTCTAAGCAATCGTCAAATTCGAACACATCCTCGTTAGTTTGAGATCAACGCGGAGAAATTAAGCAAACGCAAGCGTTGAATAATTAGAAAGAAAAACATAACCATTGTTGTGGTTGCTCAGAGCTGCCAGTGGTGGCTCTCCTCACTGTATTAAATACATTAGATATATATATATATACCAAAAAAAAGAGTCTAGAACACAAAAAAATAAAACACTTTTAAAATTATGTGATATGTTTAATAAGATTCCAAGCTTGTCGATAAATGCATAATAATTACTTATCAAACGGAAACAACAGGACTATAGAGATAACATGAATTCTATGTTGAATTTTTCTTCCTTCAAAATATGTGATTTTTTATAACTCATTTCTTCATTTCCTTCGATATTTTTTCATCAACATTATTTATTTTAAAATTAGTATACTTGTTTGAAAAATTTAAATTATAAATTTTCAAAAAAGAATTCCTATGAGATAGTATTTTAGGAAAAAAAATTAATATATCCACTTTCAATTAAAAATATTGTATTATGAAGGCAATATCTTATCGAAGTCATAGAAACTACAATTATATGCTATTATTTGATCGATAAAAGATATTTTAAACTTCTATTTATGTTTGAATAAGTGGCAAATATTCATCCTAATTTCAATCAAATTGTATAATAATCTCTTTGGAATTAATTATGTTTTGCTTTTATGTAGAATTTGCAAAAAATGACAATATGGTGACAACCTGCCTAGTTTTTAGGATTTCACATATATAAAGTGTTTTTAATGTGCTATTGAATAGAATATTGTAACTAAATAATTGTATTATATTATTTATAATATTTACTTTTATTGTATCAATTTGAATTATCAAAAAAATATGTTAATTAATTTAATAGAAAAAAAAAACTCTTCTAATAACATCAACTTCTATCAATAGAAAGTTATATAATTTATTTTATTAAATAATATAAATAGAAGATTGCGTGAATTTGTGTAGGATTTTGGTATAAAATTGTATATAAAATGTCAAATTTTATAATTAGAATATAAAAATAAGCATAAACTAATTATAAAATTGAAGACAGAGATATTAACTGTTGTCAAATAGTTTAAAAAAAATTGCTAAAATAAAGGTTATGTTGGTTAATACTTAATAGTAGTGTCTTATGAAACTGTTTTTTTTTTTTTTTTAATAGATAGATTTTTTAAAATATAAAAAGGGACTTTTAAAACTTTTTATTTATGTTTTAGTTTTGTTTAGTTTTTTAAAACTATTTAAAATTGATATCTTAAAAGTTAAAAGTACTACAATTGTGCATAAGCAAATTTATTTGAAACTGATTTTGTTTTTACGCATATTTTTATAGAAGAAAGATTTTTAATATTTAATAAATATAATTTTTTAAAATTTGATATTTAGAGAAAATTTATGATTTTAATACATGTTTGTAATTTTAAAATATTAAATTTATTATTTTTAATATTGTTTTTTGTATGTTGACATTTGTCATTATTTCTCTTAGTTGATGACATGTGCCTTTTTAATTTTAAAATTGAATTAATATTTTTTAATTAATTGATATTTTAAAAGTATAAATTAGAGATTAATTGTGGCGCTGACACATAGGGGCTATCACCTCTCCTATTATATATAGAAAGATTTTAATTTTAAAATTGAATTAATATTATTTAATTAATTGATATTTTAAAAGTAAAAATTAGAGATTAATTGTAGCGCTAACACATAGGCACTATCACCTCTCCTATTATATATAGATAGATATGTATTTATCAAATTGAATTAACCTACACTTAATGAATCATTCAAATTCTACTAATCTGTCAATCAATATAAAGCTGAAAATAAGCACACTGATATGGCATAGCTCATTGGCTAGTATTATTATTTATCTATTTTCTCAGAATTTTAAATTTTTTTCCTTTCATTTTCTGTTCAAAATTCCTATAAAAAAATTACTCTCTTTCCTTATTATTAGCATTTATTTAAAATAATTTAACCTTCCAAATGCAACAGCTAAGTAAAATTACTCCCTTTCCTTATTAATAACACGCAATTTCTCCATTTAAATCACTGTTAAATAGTATTGGAATTAAGACATTGATTCATTAACTCCATACAAATGGCAGTAACGTTAATGTGTTATTATATTACAAAATAAATGAATTTAATTATATATTTAAAATTAAATTACTAAAAACACTAACGTTAGCATTAATTACTACAGTTCATTTTTTTATAATTACAACATTAATGATTATATTTAATTTCTAATAGCTATTTAAACTCTGTTAATCCTCAATATTTTCCTAAGCACATTCTCCCTACAACTAATTAAATTCGTTCTACTTATTGTTTTACTTTGAGAAACTAGAGGTTATTCCTTTAGGCTTAAATAATAACTTTCCTACCCTCTATGATTTCTCTTCCTTTTTTTAGGTTACCTCTAATTATATATGTCAAAATTGTGGTGTGATATTCGGTTGAAAGTATATATTTATATTATGTTATTACTTTATATCCTATACATAATTGTATTGTTACATAATTTTTTTTAGTGTTTTGAGTTTATTATGAATTTTAGGTGCGCAGAAAATGTATCGAATGAACATGCTCGAAAAAGAGGTGATTTTAGCTCCTTTTGAAGCAAGGAACGAAGATTGAAGGATGACTAGGTCCTCACCTCGTGAGAGACACATATGAAGAAAAAAACAAAAGATTTTAAAGTCGATTGGCTTCACCATTTGTATGCATACATGAAGATTTCATCCATTAATCCATTATATCTTGGCTAAATTTGTAACTAGATCATATCATATTTCTATTTATTTAATTTTTCACCTTTTTGGATATTTTTCTTTGTTTTTAATATCGTTCCTTTTTAAAAGTCAAGTGATAAGAATTCGATCAAAACTTAATTTTTTTTATATATATATATATATATTCTTAATCATATTGCGCGTCCCGAAAACCCTAATTGAGTCCGAAAGTGGCTCTTCAATAGGTCGGCTACTCCTTTTATAGAACCTTATGTGTGTGTGTGTATATGTATGCGTGCATGCATGCATGTATGTGTATATATGTGTGTGTGTATGTGTGTGTATATATATATATATATGTCTATTGATATTTTTTACGTAATATTAAGAGCTAATTTCGTTGTTAGCTATAAAAATTACAAAATGTTTGAATTTTCTTGAACAAATTAAACTAAGGATATGTACTCTTTGAACTCACTCAATCGATGTTATAATTTGGTGATTAATTCATGTGACTAATAAGATACTTTTTTAAAAAAAAAAATATTCTCTTTATCCCAATCAAATTTTTTTATTACATAGGCAATAGGAAAGAGGAAATTGGGGAGGGGATAACTAAAAGGTAGAGAATATGTCACGCCCCGAGCCTACACCCCAGACGTGACCGGCACTTGAAGACCATCGCTGGCCCCCAAGCGAACCCTTGGCCTGGCTTTCTTAACTCAACGGAAACTTAACTCAACAGGATAACTCAATGCAATGAAAAGTTATAAAACAACTCAACTGAAAGTAATTTGCCAACAAGGCATCTCGAGTCTCAAAATAGGATATTTAAATATATACATGCATGAGAGACTCCAAATTAACTGACTGACTGTCTGACTGTCTATGAAGCCTCTAAATACTGAGATGGATATTGGGACAGACCCCGCAACATCCTAATAAAACAAAAACTAAGAACACAAAATAATTGAGTCCTCCGGAATGCAAGGAGGCTCACCACTGACTCTGGAGTGCTCAGTTGGATCAACGACGTGCAGGATGCTGATCCGGGGTACCTGTATCTGCATCATAAGACGATGCAGGCCCACTGGCATCAGTACATGGAAGGTACTAGTATGCGAGCTGGAAAACTAAGCAACAAAGGCTAGAAGAAAATTTGAAAGAAACTGAAAAGTTTACCTTGTTCAACTCAACTCAACCTGACTGACTTCTTTCAATATAAGGCAATTTAAAACAAATGTGATATAAAGAAAGACTGTTTAAAACATGCTATAAAACTCTGTGTGTATACAAGGATACAATAAACCTGAGATGTATATAGAAATACAATTAAACTGATGTATATAAAATACAATAATTTCCGTGTATAAAAATACAATAACTGCTGTGGGAGTTTCTCTAACCGACAACCATCACATAAGAGCTAAAGTGATGATACAGCGATCAACCTCACGCTGCCAGAGCATCCTATACCCGGCCAAAGGTATAAGACCTGAACTGCCTAATGGATCCACTAGTCTAATATGAAAAGGATTCATCTAAAGAGCATGATCCTTTTCTACCCATGGTGGCTAACATGGTTCTATGGGGGCTGTGGGTTCTTTGAACGCTCCCCCAATTCGGTGCTCGATACTACTCCCAAAAATGTACTGGCTCTTATGTTTTTAAAACACATTTCTTCCTGCTGACATGAGATAATTACTCAAAACAAACTATCCCGAAGGCTCTTTGGAAATTTCAGTTTCCAACCTTGTTTAAATGTAAAGACATTTCTTTAAAACTTCTTTGGGAATACATAGTTCCCTAATAACTTTGAGAAAATGAACTCAATTTGAAACTTGAGACTCTTAGCTTGAAACTCTAAACTCTTTTCTTAACTTGACACTTGAGTCTAAAAATAAAGTTAAAACGTTTAATAAAGACTCTTGAACAACTTTACAACTAGCTTGACTTGCTTAACTTCTAAGCTTAACTCTTAATTCCTAACTTCACTTGACTTCTAACTAACTCTCCTTAAAATGGAATTTTTGGATTCAAGGTGATTGCTCATATGTTACGGATAAGTTCTTGACTTTTAGAAGTACCTTGAAGTGTTGGAAACAACTAGGAAACATAGGTATAATACCTAGGAACCAAAATAAAATACAATAAAATAAAATGGGACTGCTGGCCAGCTTCAACAGGGGCTGCTGGGCACTCTGCATTCTGCCCAGTTGCCAGCCCTTTCCCCAGAAAAAAACCGACTTTTCTCCCTCTTTTCTTCAACTCTAAACCACCCTTACTTCAATGGATTTAACCCCAAACACTAAGGATCATCAATCTCCCAACATACAATAAATTACAACTCAAATACACAAACCAATCATGTCCCACAACCAACAATAACTTCAACAACACAACTAACAACATCAACAACAACTAACAACTTCAACAACTACTAACAACTTCAACAACTTCAACACCAATCCAATCCTTTCTCAAATCATAAAAAAAAGAGCTTGGTGTGTGGGAGAAAGGATCAGACCACACAAAAAAACTCACATACCTTGATAGGGATCACCCCCGACGAAAATCCACAATGGAAACTTGTTGATCCTTTCTCCTCTTCTTCTCTTCTTCTTCTCTTCTTCTTCTCTCAAGAACCCTAACTCTTTCTCTTTTAGAATAGGATAAAAATGATCCAAAAACAGCCTAACACACAATATAACCTCAAAAGAAATGGCTAGGGAAAAGACCAAAATGCCCTTAAAATTTCCGGGACGGATTCCCTGCCAACTGCCCAACTTTCAATGGCCATAACTCACTCATACGAACTCGAAATCGAGCAATCTCAGTGGCGTTGGAAAGATCATTCCACAAGCTTCGCAACCATAACTGGAACTACTCCTAACTCATCGTGATCTAGGAGTTACGACTGCTCAAAGTTGGCCAAAAATCACTGATTTCCACACTTAGCCAAATTTTTCCAGATTCTAATTTTCCAGATTCTGTATTTTTTTCCAAAAATAGCTACTTTCAAATTTCAAGCTTCTTCATAGCTATTTAAAATTGTCGGATGTTACAATATCTCCCCCTTGGGAACATTCGTCCTCGAATGAAGTGATTCTTACTAAGCTAAGGGTGCAACAACAACTCAAACACCCAACAAGCAACTATGCAACAACAACAACAACAATATGCCCACTATAATTTAAAGAGCACTAAGAAGGAAATTAATACCTTGATGTGCGGATTCAAAGAGATATGGATATCTCTTCTTCATGTCTTCTTCGGCTTCCCAAGTAGCTTCCTCAACAAATTGGTTCCTCCAAAGGACCTTGACTGAGGCTACATCTTTAGTTCTCAACCTTCGAACTTCCCGATCTAAAATTTGAACAGGAATCTCCTCATAAGATAAGTTATCCTTGATCTTGATACTTTCAGTCGGTAGGATCAATGAAGGATCGCCTATGCACTTCTTCAACATGGAGATATGAAATACCGGATGGACCGCTGCTAGCTCCTGTGGTAGCTCCAACTCATAAGCTACATTGCCAACTCTCTTGACTATGCGATAAGGTCCAATATATCGGGGGTTAAGTTTCCCTTTCTTACCAAACCTCATAACCCCCTTCATGGGTGAAACCTTCAAATATACCCAATCATCTACTTCAAACTCTAACGCCCTTCTCCTAACATCAGTGTAGGATTTCTGACGACTCTGTGCCGTTTTCAACCTCTCTTGAATCACTTTCACCTTCTCCATAGCTTGGTGAACTAAATCTGGTCCTATCAACTGTGCTTCACCCACTTCAAACCATCCAATAGGAGACCTACATCTTCTCCCATAAAGAGCTTCATATGGGGCCATCTGGATGCTAGAGTGATAACTGTTGTTGTAGGCAAACTCAATGAGAGGTAGGTGATCATCCCAATTACCTTTGAAATCGATCACACAAGCTCTCAGCATATCTTCTAAAGTCTGAATAGTGCGCTCTGCTTGCCCATCAGTCTGAGGATGAAAGGCAGTACTTAAGTTCACATTTGAACCCAAGCCTTTCTGAAAAGATTTCCAGAACTGTGCAGTAAATTGTGCACCTCTATCTGAAATAATGGAGATTGGGACTCCATGAAGTCTCACTATCTCTCGAATATACAACTTGGCATAATCTTCTGCTGAAAGGGTAGTCTTTACCGGTAGAAAATGAGCTGACTTTGTCATTCTGTCGACAATCACCCAAATAGAATCATGCTGTCTGCGAGACCTTGGCAACCCTGTGATGAAATCCATATTGATCATCTCCCACTTCCACTCTGGAAGTTCTATCCTCTGAGCCAAACCACCGGGCCTTTGGTGTTCAACTTTCACTTGTTGGCAATTTGGACACTTAGCAACAAACTCAGCAATGCCCTTCTTCATGCCATTCCACCAATAAACTTCACGCAAATCACGATACATCTTGGTGGAACCCGGATGAATAGAATATCTGGAGCTATGAGCTTCCGCCATAATCCTCTCTTGGAGTCCATCTACCATAGGTACGCACAATCTACCTTGAAATCTCAAAACACCATCTCCCCCTTGTTCAAAAGCTAATACTCTTTGCTTTTGAACATTTGCCTTCAACTCAAGCAAAATGGGATCTTGATCTTGCTTCTCTTTCACTTCTGACATTAATGATGACTCGGCCCTGCTCGTCACTGCTATTTCTCCTTCTGCGGAATCTGTAATTCTGACTCCCAGGCATGCCAGTCTGTGCACATCTTTTGCTAACTCTCTCCTTCCTTCTTCATTATGGGCGGTGCTACCCATAGACAACCTGCTCAAAAAATCAGCAACAACATTAGCCTTACCTGGGTGGTAAAGAATACTCAGGTCATAATCCTTGAGTAACTCTAACCACCTCCTCTGTCTGAGATTTAGCTCCCTCTGAGTAAGCACATATTGAAGGCTCTTGTGATCAGCGAATATGTCGACATGCACACCATACAAGTAATGACGCCATATCTTCAAAGCAAATACTACAGCAGCTAGCTCTAAATCATGAGTTGGGTAGTTCTTCTCATGAACCTTCAACTGTCTGGAGGCATAAGCTATAACTTTGCCATTCTGCATTAAGACACAACCCAAACCAACTCTAGATGCATCACAATACACCACAAAACCTTGAGTACCTTCTGGTAGCGTCAAAACTGGAGCTGTAATCAATCTCTTTTTCAATTCCTGAAAGCTTTTCTCACAAGCTTCAGACCATTGAAATTTCACCGTCTTCTGAGTCAACTTTGTCAAAGGAGATGCAATAGTCGAGAATCCTTCAACAAACCTTCTATAATAGCCAGCCAAACCCAAGAAACTCCTAATTTCAGTTGGAGATGTGGGTCTAGGCCAATTCTGCACTGCCTCAATTTTTCGAGTATCAACTTTAATTCCATCACCGGACACAATGTGGCCTAGGAACGCCACAGACTTAAGCCAAAACTCACATTTAGAGAACTTGGCATACAACTCTTTATCTTTCAAAGTTTGAAGAACTATTCTGAGATGGCTAGCATGATCTTCTTCATTTCTTGAATAGATTAGTATGTCATCAATAAAGACAATAACAAACATATCTAAATAAGGTTTGAAGACTCTATTCATCAAGTCCATGAAAGCTGCCGGTGCATTGGTCAAACCAAAGGACATGACTAAAAACTCATAATGACCATACCTGGTTCTGAAAGCTGTCTTTGGGATATCACATTCCCTTACCCTTAACTGATGATAGCCTGATCGGAGGTCAATCTTTGAAAAACAAGTGGCACCCTGAAGCTGATCAAAAAGATCATCAATCCTCGGAAGAGGGTACTTGTTCTTGATGGTAACCTTATTCAACTGGCGGTAGTCTATACACATTCTAAGGGAACCATCTTTCTTTCTCACAAACAAGACCGGAGCTCCCCAAGGCGAGACACTTGGTCGAATGAAACCCTTATCTAGGAGATCTTTCAACTGCTCTTTCAACTCTTTCAACTCTGCTGGTGCCATTCTATATGGCGGAATAGAGATAGGACGAGTATCTGTAATGAGATCTATGCCGAAATCTATTTCTCTCTCAGGAGGAATTCCGGGTAGATCATCAGGAAAAACTTCTGGAAACTCTCTTACTATAGGAACTGACTGGAAATGAGGTATCTCAACACTAGAGTCATGAACTCGGACTAAGTGATAGATACAACCCTTCGAAACTAACTTTTTCGCCTTAAGGTACGAAATGAATTGACCCTTAGGCACTACTGAGCTACTACTCCACTCTAAGACTGGCTCATTCGGAAACTGAAACTTGACCACTCGAGTTCTACAGTCTATCGATGCATAACAAGCATGAAGCCAATCCATACCTAGAATGACATCGAAATCTATCATGTCTAACTCAACCAAATCAGCCCTGGTGCTCTTGTGACTAATGGAAACAGGACAATCACGATAGACTCTTTCTGATAGAATAGATTCCCCAACAGGTGTAGAAACACAAAAGGGTTCACAAAGTCTTTCAGGAAGAACCTCAAACTTATTTGCAATATAAGGAGTTACAAAAGATAAACTTGCTCCTGGGTCTAGCAAGGCATACACATCAAAAGTAAAGACTTTGATCATACCAGTGACAACATTTGGAGAATTCTCTTGCTCATGGCGACTGGTGATTGCATAAAGGCGGTTTGCTCCTCCACTGGTACCAGAAGTAGCTCCTCTAGGTGTCGTCCTGTCTGGGGGAACAACTGAAGAAGACTGTGCTTTATTTCCCCCATTACCCTGCATATTCTTTGGACACTCTCGCATGAAATGTCCATTCTGACCACATTTGAAACAACCAACGGAGCCCTCTCGACAAATACCTGAGTGGTTCCTACCACACTTGGCGCAGGCAGGAGGCTTACTACTCCCTTGCGCCACACTACCCGAAGATTGTGCTGGTCTAGCCCTGAAGTCCTTCGAATTCTGAACATTAAATTCACCTCTGTATCTGGGTGCAGGTGCTCTAACAGATGATGGAGCAGGTCCCTTTTGCCTTTGCTGAAAGAAGGAACGGTTTGAATTACCTCTCTGCTGCCCGGACTCGTTCCCGGTCTTTGCTCTCTTATTTCTAAACTCTTCTCTGTCCCTCAGCTTCTCTTCCTCAACCTGCTGCACATAAACCATCAACCTTGATATGTCCATGTCCCCGATAAGCATTGCAGCCCTACCTTTCTTGCTCGACAACCGAGACAACCCAGCAACAAACAAGCTCATTCTATTCCTCATGTCCGCAACCATCTCCGGAGCATAGCGGGATAATTGTGTGAACTTCAGACTGTACTCATGAACACTCAAAGAATCCTGCTTAAGTGTGAGGAACTCACGTACCTTGGCCTCTCTCAACTCTCGAGGAAAGAAATGCCCCAAGAAAGCTTCCTCAAAATCGGCCCAACTCGCAGGTGGTGCATTCTCAGCTCTACTTCTTTTCCACTGGTCGAACCAAGTTCTAGCAACATCCTTCAATTGATATGCAGCTAGTTCAACCCGCTCAATATCTGCTACATGCATCACATCAAAAATCTTCTTCAACTCCTCAGTGAAGTTCTCTGGATCCTCAGTAGTACTTGAACCCATGAAACTCGGAGGATTCATCCCCAAGAACTCACGAATCCTTGAAGTGTCAGCTCCTTCATGTCGAGCTCCTCTTTGCTGACCAATTTGATTAGTCACAGCTTGACTCAGAATTCTAATTGCCTCTCTAAACTCGGCATTAGAAACTTCCCCTTGATCTTGCACTCCCGGGGCATAAGGTAACTCTTGCTCATCAACATAACGTCTAGGAAGACGCCCTCTACCAACTCTTCGTGGAGGCATGATTATCTGAAAACACGTGCAAGCACGGATTAGAAAGAAACTTTTTAGAGGTCAACTCTAACGCATGAAATGAGTGTGAAAGAAATGAGAAATCTTCCTAAATGTTGCAGCCTCCCAATTATAGATGTGGCGCGCTTCACACCGATAACTAGGACTCTACAGACACGGCTTCATAGATTCCCTAGGACTCTTGAACTCTGTGCTCTGATACCAAGTTTGTCACGCCCCGAGCCTACACCCTAGACGTGACCGGCACTTGAAGACCATCGCTGGCCCCCAAGCGAACCCTTGGCCTGGCTTTCTTAACTCAACGGAAACTTAACTCAACAGGATAACTCAATGCAATGAAAAGTTATAAAACAACTCAACTGAAAGTAATTTGCCAACAAGGCATCTCGAGTCTCAAAATAGGATATTTAAATATATACATGCATGAGAGACTCCAAATTAACTGACTGACTATCTGACTGTCTATGAAGCCTCTAAATACTGAGATGAATATTGGGACAGACCCCGCAACATCCTAATAAAACAAAAACTAAGAACACAAAATAATTGAGTCCTCCGGAATGCAAGGAGGCTCACCACTGACTCTGGAGTGCTCAGTTGGATCAACGACGTGCAGGATGCTGATCCGGGGTACCTGTATCTGCATCATAAGACGATGCAGGCCCACTGGCATCAGTACATGGAAGGTACTAGTATGCGAGCTGGAAAACTAAGCAACAAAGGCTAGAAGAAAATTTGAAAGAAACTGAAAAGTTTACCTTGTTCAACTCAACTCAACCTGACTGACTTCTTTCAATATAAGGCAATTTAAAACAAATGTGATATAAAGAAAGACTGTTTAAAACATGCTATAAAACTCTGTGTGTATACAAGGATACAATAAACCTGAGATGTATATAGAAATACAATTAAACTGATGTATATAAAATACAATAATTTCCGTGTATAAAAATACAATAACTGCTGTGGGAGTTTCTCTAACCGACAACCATCACATAAGAGCTAAAGTGATGATACAGCGATCAACATCACGCTGCCAGAGCATCCTATACCCGGCCAAAGGTATAAGACCTGAACAGCCTAATGGATCCACTAGTCTAATATGAAAAGGATTCATCTAAAGAGCATGATCCTTTTCTACCCATGGTGGCTAACATGGTTCTATGGGGGCTGTGGGTTCTTTGAACGCTCCCCCAATTCGGTGCTCGATACTACTCCCAAAAATGTACTGGCTCTTATGTTTTTAAAACACATTTCTTCCTGCTGACATGAGATAATTACTCAAAACAAACTATCCCGAAGGCTCTTTGGAAATTTCAGTTTCCAACCTTGTTTAAATGTAAAGACATTTCTTTAAAACTTCTTTGGGAATACATAGTTCCCTAATAACTTTGAGAAAATGAACTCAATTTGAAACTTGAGACTCTTAGCTTGAAACTCTAAACTCTTTTCTTAACTTGACACTTGAGTCTAAAAATAAAGTTAAAACGTTTAATAAAGACTCTTGAACAACTTTACAACTAGCTTGACTTGCTTAACTTCTAAGCTTAACTCTTAATTCCTAACTTCACTTGACTTCTAACTAACTCTCCTTAAAATGGAATTTTTGGATTCAAGGTGATTGCTCATATGTTACGGATAAGTTCTTGACTTTTAGAAGTACCTTGAAGTGTTGGAAACAACTAGGAAACATAGGTATAATACCTAGGAACCAAAATAAAATACAATAAAATAAAATGGGACTGCTGGCCAGCTTCAACAGGGGCTGCTGGGCACTCTGCATTCTGCCCAGTTGCCAGCCCTTTCCCCAGAAAAAAACCGACTTTTCTCCCTCTTTTCTTCAACTCTAAACCACCCTTACTTCAATGGATTTAACCCCAAACACTAAGGATCATCAATCTCCCAACATACAATAAATTACAACTCAAATACACAAACCAATCATGTCCCACAACCAACAATAACTTCAACAACACAACTAACAACATCAACAACAACTAACAACTTCAACAACTACTAACAACTTCAACAACTTCAACACCAATCCAATCCTTTCTCAAATCATAAAAAAAAGAGCTTGGTGTGTGGGAGAAAGGATCAGACCACACAAAAAAACTCACATACCTTGATAGGGATCACCCCCGACGAAAATCCACAATGGAAACTTGTTGATCCTTTCTCCTCTTCTTCTCTTCTTCTTCTCTTCTTCTTCTCTCAAGAACCCTAACTCTTTCTCTTTTAGAATAGGATAAAAATGATCCAAAAACAGCCTAACACACAATATAACCTCAAAAGAAATGGCTAGGGAAAAGACCAAAATGCCCTTAAAATTTCCGGGACGGATTCCCTGCCAACTGCCCAACTTTCAATGGCCATAACTCACTCATACGAACTCGAAATCGAGCAATCTCAGTGGCGTTGGAAAGATCATTCCACAAGCTTCGCAACCATAACTGGAACTACTCCTAACTCATCGTGATCTAGGAGTTACGACTGCTCAAAGTTGGCCAAAAATCACTGATTTCCACACTTAGCCAAATTTTTCCAGATTCTAATTTTCCAGATTCTGTATTTTTTTCCAAAAATAGCTACTTTCAAATTTCAAGCTTCTTCATAGCTATTTAAAATTGTCGGATGTTACAGAATAGCTAGAACCCGCACCAACAAGGTGAAAGTTCACATACCCAACTAATTGGGTATTATTAAAATTCCAAGAATTTTTACTGTTAGCAAGAAGTAAATCCATACCTGGATATAGATGAAACGACGCCAACAACACCGTTGATAGAAGATGATCAATACGTCACATTTTCAAAACATCATTAAGGCTTATACAGAAAAGCTAGTAAATTAGAATGTAATGTTGATATTCGAATAATATTATTTTCATCAAACAATTTGAAATTATCAATTGATTTTCAAAACGTAATATAATGCTAAATAAAAGTATTCATCTTGTTGACTTGAAACAAAGTGAGCAAGATCAACAACAACCTTAAGAATTTTAAAATAAGCGATAATAAAATGAGTATTCTCACTTACTATTATATCAAGATTCAAAAAATTGACCAATAACTACTTACAAATAATACCATTTGATGAAAATAACATTATTCCATCATAAACATCAAATTCACTAGCCTTTTGTAGAAGCATGAACCAGTTTTGAAATGTGACATATTAATACCTTCATTTATATAAAGTATTGATCAATACTTTCAAAGAAAGGATGTTTATAAGAAATAAAATAGCACGATTATTTGTAAGCATCACAATTTTTTTTTACGATGAAGCATTAGCTTTCTAACCTAATATTGTAATTAAATCAAATCTTTTTCATGAAAAAAAATTATAGAAGCAAAATGAAATTGATATGATATTTGTAATGAGGTATGAACTTTAAATTTAAATAGGCAAAATAATATCGATCAACTTACCTAATGCTAGGCTAGCATTTGACCATATATTTCCAAATATTTTGGGCATATTAGTTTTTGGTAAAATTTTGCCATGTATTTGACCACAAACTTCTAAATCTTTTTGGCAAGTCATTTATGGGTGAAGTTTTGCCATGTGTTTGGCTAGAAATTTATAAATATTTTTGGCAAGTCATTATTGGGTGAAGTTTTGTCACGCGTTTGACCATATATTTTTTTTTTGGGAGATATACCCACAAGTTCTAAAAATTTATTAAAAATAGTCATAAATTTGTATGGCATGAAAATGTTTCGTGAAAAGCAGTGTCAACGAACATAATTAATATGAATTTGAAAAAAAAAAGAAGGAAGAAAACAAAACGAAAATACCATTGATTTGTATACGAAAACTACTATTACTACTTATGATTGAAAGTGACTTCCAAGAGTAAGCTAGGATAAAAATTGTATAAAATATGTATATAACGGCATAAATTTTGTACAATAAACTTGGAATGAAATTTAGTCTAAAATCATAAATGTTGGGTGTATTATAAAATATAAAAGTTTAGGATAATTTTTAAAATTTTAAAATTCTCAAATATTAAAATCTAGCTTAAATTTTATTGTTTTCTAGAACTTGGGAACTTGGGATAACCAATTATATGACCAAACACTAGTTACCAATTTTTTTCTAAATTTTTCCCAAATATAATTTTCTTTTGTATTACTAGGTTATGATTAGTAAATGAAAATATAATTGGAAGGAACATTTACTACTAGAAAAACTCAAATTACATGGGAATTTTCTTGGAAATTTTGCAGCAAAATCTGCAGGTTTCAAAGTTTGTTGCGGATTTTCCTGCCAATTAAAATCCATTGAAAATAAGCTCGTAGGTAATTATTACCTGTGGATTTTTAAAATCCCCAAGTATGTTATTTGGGGATATTAATATCGCATGTAATTTACCTACGAATTTTTTCACAAGAAATTTTTAAAATTCGGAAGTAATTTTTGGTAAAAATTTGTGAGATAGAAGGGATTAATTATTTTATTGTCTTCTGTTTTCTCAATATTTAATTTGTTTTTCCTTGCTCTATTTATGTCTATTTGTTTTCTCCAATTTAATTAATTTAATGGTGCCTCTATTTGTTTTCTCCATATTTATTTTGTTTTCTCCCCAATTTAATTAATTTAATAGTGCACACAAACAATTTAGTCAACCCTAACTAATTACTAGTACTTATTATTTAGGTTCCTAATTTAATTCCTAGAAGACCGAGAAATTAATTACTAATCACGTTAGGAGGAGGCCTTATAAGGCTGAACTTTTTATCCTTATCCACTGATGTGGTATAGAATCAGTGATTCACAAAATTACATTTTAATTTTTTTTCCAATTTTCCTTCAATAAATCAATGTGTTAAAATATTTATTTATTCTCTATTTCTAATATGTGTAAATAAAGTATTTCATCCAGTTCAAATTACATTCTTTTAATATACGTAAATAAAGTATTTCCTTCATCTCAAGTGTCGTCTTGAGATCCAAACCTATTTTTCTTTGATCGTAATTTCTTGATATACTTTTTACAAATATTTGAATTAGTTATTATTATTGTTAGTACTTTTATGTAGTTTTCAAATATGTAAATTTTATTTCAAAAAATGTAAAGACTTTATGCTTAAATTTATGATCAAAATTAAATTGGTTCACTCTTGAAATTGTGCAACATAAATTGGACATATATATATATATATATATATATATATATATATATATATATATTACCATATACATTTTTCAATTTTTTTTTATTTACTATAGATTTATCTATTGTAGAAGACAATTAAACTTTATGCTAATAACAAGTATAAATAAAATATTCCCTACTTAAAACGTATACTTATTTACCCAGTAATACACAATTTAATGAAATGCAGAAAGGCATTTTTCAAAATTATAATTGAGTTTTATTTAAATTAGTCAATGATTAAAATTATTTACCGTTCTTCAATGAAAAATGAAAATTCAAGCCATAAGTGTTTTTTATTTTTAGAAAAAAATGAGAATTAAATTAAAAAAAAAATGAAACCAAGACATTTATTATAATGCCTCCAATAAAACAATAAATTTCATAAAATAATTAATAGCATATGATAATTGGTAATATTGTTTCACCAGTTTTAACCACATTAATTAAGAGAGTGTTTCAAAACAAAATAAAAAAATATTTATTGGTACAAAAATGTTCCTATAATTTCCAATTAAAGCAATTCAACTAATTCTCAATAACAAGACCTTGAGTAATTTTCCTGGTATGTAATATTCAGGTAAAGGCTCATTACATAAATTCATATCTAAATTCGTAGAAACGAACTCCCAAGTAATTCTCTAACTTAAAAAAGTTTAATTTTTTAATATCCCCAACTAAATCCGTAGGTAGTTTTACTTGGGGATTTTTCTGCCAAATAATAAAGGAATTTATTTTTATTCATTTACTTGTGAATTTACCTATGAAAATATTATGTGCTGATTAATTTCCCCAAATAATTCTCCAAGTAATTTTTTTGCGCCAAATTTACCTACGGATTTTTCTTGAAAAAATATTTACGCAGGTAAAATATTGCATTACTTAGGAATTTTATAATTTTGCATGTAAATTCCTAGGAAATTCCTCCAGATAGAATCCCCATAAAAAATTTCCAAGTAATTCACAATTTTCTTGTAGTTATTAGTTAAAATAACTAAATCTTCAAACATTATTTATAGTAACCAAATCAAAGCCTCCACTTATCTTTGATTAAAGGTATCCTATGAGATTAAAGGTTTATTAAATTAAATATTTCTGTAATATAATCTAATTTCTGAATATAACTCTTGTATTTTAAAATATAAACACTTACAACATTTATATTATGAAAATAACACACACTTATACTCTCTATGAGTTATAGCCATGACTAAATATATTAGTAAAAGATAGAGTAAAATTATTGACACAAATTACTCAGTAGGATATTCCAATTATTATTAGTAACTTTCTCGCACTTAAAGCATACAAGTTATTTTATTTCTATTTAGTTATAATAATTTACTATAATACCTAAGGATGTGACCTAGTCATTAACAAAGTGGTTGAAAATCATCAGATTTATGATTTCCCCCCATCTTCTAGTATTGTGATTAAAGTTATCTAGTACTTATTACTGGTGGTATAAGGTAACATATATCCCATGAAATTAGTTAAGATACACATAAAATTGACTTTGGTCACCACAATTATCAAAATAAATAAATAATAATAATAATAATAATAATAATAATAATAATAATAATAATAATAATAATAATAATAATCATATATATATATATATATATATATATATATATATATATATATTAATAAAATACTCAAGGGTGTGACCTAGTGATCAAATAAAGTGGTTTAAAAATCGTGAGATCTGTTATTTCCCCCAATCTTTTAGCCTTGTGAATAGAGTTATCTAGTACTTGTTATTGATATAAGGTAACATATATCCTGTAAATTAGTTGAGGTACACATAAATCGACTTATATACCACTATTATCAAAATATATATTTCATTGTATATTAATTTCTCATTTTTACAATCCAAAATAAACGCATTCACACAACACAAGTCTTCCGTTAAAATCTGTTACACACATTTATTTGGTGTTATAACTCTACTTACGGGTTTAACAACTTTCCTTGGTTTTCATTTATACTTTATATTCGTGTTAAAAAAATTATTTAACATATATAAATAATTTATTAGATTTAAATAAACTATTTTTTCTAAAATCAAAAGAATTATACACAATAAAAATAAATTTGTGAATAATTCTATCTAATTGTGTTTATTTGCATAGAAACCTGCTATTAGCTTTGAAATTTTAAACTGAAAAAGGTATAATCAACTTTGAAGGTAGAAGCTTCCCGCTGTTAATAATATATATGATATGATATATGATAATATATGATATATGATATGATATGATACATAAATTGTCTTTTAGAGTATGAGATTTAGTTGACTTTCCTAAGGAGCGTAAAGCTATTGGGAATAAATGGATTCTCAAAGTTAAATGAAAATCAGATGGGTCAATAGAAAGGCACAAAGCACGATTGATGGCAAAAGGTTTTACTCAAGAAGTTGGAATAGACTATGAGTAAACTTTTTCACCAGTTGTGAAGTTTACCTCCATACGATTACTTTTAGCTATTGTTACACATTTAGATCTAGAATTACACCAAATTGATGTGAAGACCGTTTTTCTCGATGAAGAATTAAACAAGGAAATTTACATGGAACAACTAGTATGTTTCATTGTCAAAGGGTAAGAAAAGAAAGTTATTAAATTGAAAAGATCAATGTATGGCCTAAAGCAATCTTCAAGGCAGTGGTCCCTGAGATTTCATAAGCAGGTGATGTCATTTGATTTCGCCATGATCGATTAAGACCATTGCATTTATGTGAGAATGTCCAAGGAAAAATATGTAATTCTTTCTCTTTACGTAGATGATACTTTATTAGCTAGAAATAATTTGGAGTATATGAAAATTGTCAAGAGACCGTTCGAAGAAATTTTTGAGTTTATCTCAAGAAACTTTCGTAAAGAATATATTGGAACTCTTTCGAATTAATAGTTGCAAATCCATGGATACACTTGTATCAAGGGGGGAAACTTTCAGCATTGAAATGTGTCCAAAGACCCAAAAAAAAAAAAAAAAAAAAAAAAAAAAAAAAAAAAAAAAAGACATGTCCCAAGTTTCATATTCTAGTGCTGTCGGGAGTTTGATGTATGCTATGATTCATACTCACCCAAACATTTGTTATGCCGTAAGTTTGGTTAGTAGGAGAGATCTCTCGAGAAATCGGTGATCTTCACTACGTGACCTTTTTAGACCTGCAGGATAATCAGCTTACTGGCTCTATACCAACATCAATCTTCAACATTACGACGATGCAAAATATTGGTCTTAGCAATAACAATCTTACTGGTAAGCTTCCAACAACTATATGCGATCATCTTCCACACTTGAAAGGACTTTACATCTCAAAAAACTACCTGAGTGGCGTTATTCCACCAACCCTGGAGAAATGCAAAAAGCTTCAAGTCTTGTCATTGTCCCTGAATGAGTTTACGGGAACTGTACCAAGAGAGCTAGCCAACTTAACAGCTCTTACAAGATTATATATTGCAACTCTGCATTTGGAAGGTACACAAATGAAAATTTTCATTCTTTTCTCTCTTTCGCGAAACTAGTAACTCATATATTTCCCTAAATTTACAGGAGAGATACCAGTGGAGCTAGGTAATCTTGAGAAACTACAGAGGCTGATATTAGCCGAGAACGGGTTCACTGGTTCTGTCCCTGCAAGCATTTTTAACATGTCAGCACTGAAGATCCTAGAACTTTCACTAAACAATCTTTCAGGTACTCTACCTTCAGATTTAGATCGCGGAAGGCCCAATCTAGAAGGACTTACGGTGCAGCAACTAATCTAAGTGGTTTTATCTCTGATTCAATCTTAAATTCTTCGAAACTCAGAGAAATTGATCTCGCACTCAACAGTTTCACAGGTCCTATTCCCGAATCACTTGGTAACTTAGAATACCTTGAGATTCTAGGCTTGCAAATGAATAATTTTTTCAGTGATTCAAAAATGAGCTTTCTTACATCATTGTCAAACTGTAGGAATCTTAGAGTACTCTGGATTGGTGATAATCCGTTTGATGGTGTTTTGCCTCCATCTGTTGGTAATTTATCCAAATCTCTAGATTCTTTTGATGGAAATGGTTGTAAACTTAAGGGTGTCATTCCTCAAGAAATCGGTAATCTTACTGGAATGACATCAATGAGTCTATATAACAATGAGTTGATAGGACATATTCCAGACACTGTCCATGACATGCTGAGCCTTCAAGAACTTTATTTATTAAGCAATGAGATAGAAGGAACCATACCAGATGTTATCTGCAATTTAAAGAATCTTGGCGCATTAGACTTGTCAGAAAATCATTTTTCCGGTTCAGTGCCCTCATGCTTAGGGAATGTTACTAGTTTGAGGAAACTTCATCTAGCTAACAACAACCTGGATTCTAGATTACCTTCAAGCTTGGGGAGCCTTCAAGATCTCATAGAATTAGATATTTCGTCCAATTTATTGAGTGGGGAAATTCCACTGGAGAGCGGAAACTTAAAGGCTGCAACACTCATTGATTTGTCAAAGAATTATTTTTCTGGTAAGATTCCTAGTAATCTAGGGAGTCTAGATAAATTGATTAATCTTTCTCTAGCACATAATAGATTAGAGGGGCCTATTCCAGAATCATTTGGCAAAATGTTGTCCTTGGAATACTTGGATTTGTCCTATAACAATCTTAGTGGTCAAATTCCAAAGTCATTAGAAGCTCTTGTGCATCTTAAAAACATGAATTTCTCATTCAATAAACTCAGTGGAGAGATTCCCACCGGTGGTCCTTTTGCAAATGCCACAGGTCAATCTTTCATGTCCAATGATGCACTCTGTGGTGACTCCCGGTTTAACATTAAACCATGCCTGACCAAATCTGAAAAGAAGTCAAGAAGAAAAAAAGTGCTTATAGGTTTATATATGCTGTTAGGGATTGGATCACTCCTTGCATTGGCTGTTGGATATGTGGTGTTAAGATCGAGAAAGACAAAGAAAAATGCAAGTCAAGAAGATGTAACTCTGGTAAAAGGGCACGGAAGAATTTCCTATTATGAACTTGAACAGGCAACAGAAGGATTCAATGAAAGCAATTTGCTTGGTAATGGAAGTTTCAGCACGGTCTACAAAGGGATACTTAAGGATGGTACCCTTTTAGCAGCAAAGGTCTTCAATGTGCAGTTGGAGGGTGCATTCAAAAGTTTTGACACAGAATGTGAGATACTTCAGAACCTTCGCCACAGAAATTTGACCAAAGTCATCACCAGCTGCTCCAACCTTGATTTTAAAGCCCTAGTGTTGGAATACATGGCCAACGGGACCCTTGGTAAATGGTTATACTCTCATAACTTGATCTTGAACTTACTGCAGAGACTTGATATAACAATAGATGTTGCGTCGGCAATAGACTATCTCCACAATGGCTATTCAACACCAGTGGTGCATTGTGACCTGAAGCCAAACAATGTCTTGATAGATCAAGAAATGGTTGCTCATGTAAGTGATTTTGGCATTGCAAAAATGTTAGGTGCAGGGGAGGCTTTTGTCCAAACAAGGACAATTGCAACCATTGGTTATATTGCTCCAGGTATATTATAGTTTTTTTTAGAGTTTTCATATTGTTTAAATACTCAAAACAACTCTTTCTCCTAGATATAGATCTATATTCTTAGTATTGGCATATTCCATTTTAACTAAGAAACTTTTATGATAATTTTCGACCATGATTGCAGAGTATGGACAGGATGGAATAGTGTCCACGAGTTGTGATGTTTACAGTTTTGGCATCCTGATGATGGAGACGTTCACAAGAATTAAACCAACTGATGAAGTTTTTACAGGAGACTTGAGCATACAACGTTGGGTTAGTGATTCAATCCCAAGTAGAATTCACAAGGTGGTGGATTCTAATTTGATACAACCAGGTGATAAACAAATCGATGCAAAGATGCAATGTTTGTTATCAATCATGGAATTAGCTTTGAGCTGCACACTAGTGACCCCTGATGCAAGAATTAGCATGGAAGATGCTCTTTCAACACTGAAAAAGATTAGGCTCCAGCTTGTCAGTAGTCTGCACTAGGTGGAATCGGACCCCCGTGTTCTTGTATATTATTTGATTACCTATGTCGGTTAGGTTAAGATTTCAATTCTGCACAAGTAGTTTTAAGTGTTGTAATCACTGTTGTAGGAAGCAGCTTGTTTCTTGATACATGTAAATTTGATGATATATAAAAGTCGAAAATGGCAGTCTACTCAAGTATCCTTTCATAAAACTTTAGATGCATTATTTTGGAATTCGTTAGATACTTTGGTTGTGAGTGTGAGAATATTCTGACACATTTAGTTTGATGATTCCGGTACAAGTCTGGTTGATCCTGAAATAAATAAATATTACTTCTGTTTGGGAGATTTGTAATATTTGACAGCCACGGTGGGTAGCTGAATGTTATGAAATTTATTGATTTGGGTTGTTGTATATCTGATCCCTGCTTCTTTTCTCCTTCAAATTCTGCAAAGTTTGTTGGATTGCTTTAATTCATGTAAAGTTTTATTCTAGTTGAATTGGCATGTTGAGTTAGTTCATTCGGATATTTGTGGACCATGTCCTGTTGTTTCTAAAATTAGGGATAGGTTATTTATGGCTTTTGTGGATGATTTCATGATCTTGGTGCTTGAGACTCATGATCTATGAGCTTGTGAAACAACTCTTCAACACTCAAGGAAGAATCCCTTGCTCTTATGGCAACAGATATGTCACGGTACTCGGGGCCCAGTCCTCTTAAAATCTTAACAATAAGTTCATCATCTGTTACTGGTGATCCAACAACTTTGAGTGCATCAGAGAGTGAGCGAACCAATTTTAGGATTCGAGCACAAAATCTCTAGTTAAAGATGAATACAGGTTAAACAACTTTATTTGTCAGTTAAGTGGAGAAAAAGGTCATGTTAATTGTTGGTAAAGCCAAGAAAAGTCTTGATAAGATAAAGTTCAAAGGTGAAGGACAGAAAATTATGTTAAAACAATTTAACAACCAAACTTTTAAAAAAGTTTAACTAGTTGTTTTATCCAATTAATAAAATTGACTCCATTGACTAAAAGACATTCCAATATAAAAACAGTATTGGACGATGTTTCACTTATACATCTTAACTGGACGATGTTCATTTTAGACAAATAATGTGTGTATTACACTCGCGGATGGTCTGCTAGGGAACCTCCATAACAACCATCATGTGACTTGATCATGTATTTGTCAGCTGTTACTCTGTGATATACGGCTGTAATTAAATCCATCATTTAACTTTGGTTGCCTTGTGATCTTGCCATGTGTCCTCCTTTTGTCTGCAGTGTTTGATAGATTCATCAGAGGCTTTGACCATTGGTTCACTTCAACTTCATTCACTTCTTTACTCTGTTGAACCTTCATTTGTGTGTCTGCCTTCTCAAAACTAAATTCACCAGTAGAACTAATATCAATAAAGAGGAACTCCGAAGTTACAAGGCATATCAATTTGGTAAGCAAACAAGATTTTCATTCACAAAATCAACTTGGAGAGCAACGTAACTTAACAATTGCAGAAGTCCTTATTTCACTATATCAGAATTACATGTATATATATATACACTACCAAGAATCTGAATAAGATGTGGTGTTAAAAACTATCTCTACCTAGCTTCCTGTTTCAATCATGTTAAATTTATATTCTACCACATTTGTGTAAGGATTTTTGTTTGTTACCCAGTCGGTGTACGGTATCTATTTTAAGTTCCGATTAATTAGGATTTTGAAAAGTTTCATCTGCCTATTAAAAGAGGATCCATTTTTAGTATTCGAACACAAAATCTCTAGTTAAAGATGAATACAGGTTAAACAACTTTATTTGTTAGTCAAGTGGAGAAAAGATCATGTTAATTGTTGGTAAAGCCAAGACAAGTCTTGATAAGATAAAGTTCAAAGGTGAAGGACAAAAAATTATGTTAAAACAATTTAACAACCAAACTTTTAAAAAAGTTTAACTAGTTGTTTTATCCAACTAATTAAATTGACCCCATTGACTAAAAGACATTCCAATATAAAAACAGTATATAGGTATACATTAATCTTTAAATAGATCGTCTAAGATCATTGCTTTGTATTATCAAGTACTCTTGTCATAGTTATGGCAAGAACTTGCAATCTTCTGTTTTCTCTTGCAGTTCTCATTACGCTTCATCGCCATACTTCTTCACTTGCTAATATTAGCACTGATAAAGCTGCTCTACTTTCCTTGAAATCTCACATTTCCTTTGATCCTAACAACATCCTAGCAAGAAACTGGTCTTCTTCCAGCCCGGTTTGCAGCTGGATTGGAATCACTTGCAGCTCCCGCCACCACCGAGTCACTGCTTTAAACATATCTAGCATGCAACTTCATGGTACCATTTCTCCACACCTTGGAAACCTCTCATTTCTTGTTTCCCTCAACATAAGTTACAATGCTTTCTATGGAGATTTACCAGTAGAGTTGGCTCATTTGCAGAGGCTGAAATTTGTAAGTGTCACAAGTAATAACTTCACTGGAGCCATTCTATTATCTTTAAGTTTGTTACCGAATCTACGCTTTGCGTACCTTTCGATGAATCAATTTTCAGGAGAAGTTCCTTCATTCATTTCCAACATAACAAAGCTGGAAGTGTTGAGTATGCATAATAATTTTCTAAAAGGAGAGATCCCTCGGGAACTCGGTGATCTTTGCTACCTGACCTATTTAGATCTGCAATTTAATGAACTTAGTGGCTCTATACCAGCATCAATCTTCAACATTACAACTATGGAAAACATTGGTCTTACCTATAACAATCTTACTGGTCAGCTTCCAACAACTATATGCGACCATCTTCCAAATTTGAAAGGGCTTTACCTCTCAAGAAACTACCTCGGTGGTGTTATTCCACCAAACTTAGAAAAATGCAGAAAGCTTCAAATTTTGTCATTGACATACAATGAGTTTACTGGAACTGTACCAAGAGAGCTAGCCAACTTAACAGGTCTTACAAAATTATATGTCGGAGGTCTTCATTTGGAAGGTAATACAATATTTTCTTACAAGAAAAATGAAAATGTTCTTCTGCAGAAGTGGTAACTCATATATTTCCCTAAATTAATGACAGGAGAGATACCAGTGGACCTCAGTAATCTGAAGAAACTACAAGTTCTAGGATTATCAGAGAATAGGTTTAGTGGTTCTGTCCCTGCAAACATTTTCAACATGTCATCACTGCAGGTCCTAGCTATTGCACACAACAAGCTTTCAGGTACTCTACCTTCAGATTTAGGTTGTGCAATGCCCAACCTAGAAAAACTCGTTTGTGGAGGAAATAAGCTTAGTGGTTTTATCTCTCCTGCTATCTCAAATTCTTCAAGACTCAGAATACTTGAGCTCTCAGGCAATAGTTTCACAGGTTCGATTCCGGGATCACTTGGTAACTTAGAGTACCTTGAGGTTCTGAGCTTGTGGGGGAGTAATTTTGTCAGTGATTCAACATTGAGCTTCCTCACATCATTGACAAAGTGTAGGAAGCTAAGATTACTCTCGTTTGATGGAAATCCATTGGATGGTGTCTTACCTGCATCAGTTGGTAATTTCTCAAACTCACTGCAAACTTTTGGAGGAGATGGTTGTAAATTGAAGGGCACCATTCCTCGAGAAATTGGCAATCTTACAGGAGTGACAAGGATAGATCTGCAATACAACGAGTTGACCGGACATATTCCAAATACTGTTCAAGGAATGTTGAGCCTTCAAGAACTTTACCTACAAAGCAACAAGATAGAAGGAACCATACCAGATGTTATGTGCAGTTTGAAGAATCTAGGTGCGTTAGACTTGTCAAGAAATCGGTTTTCTGGTTCAGTGCCACCATGCTTAGGGAATGTTGCTAGTTTGAGGACACTTTATCTAGCTGTAAATAGGCTGAATTCTAGATTACCTGCAAGCTTGGGGGGCCTTCGTGATCTCATAGAATTCAATATTTCATCAAATTTATTGAGTGGAGAAATTCCCTTTGAGATTGGAAACTTAAAGGCTGCAACACTCATTGATCTATCAAAAAATGATTTTTCTGGTAAGATTCCTAGCACTCTAGGGGGTCTAGATAAATTGATTAATCTTTCTTTGGCACATAACAGATTAGAGGGGCCTATTCCAGATACATTTGGCAAAATGTTAGCATTAGAATTCTTGGATTTGTGCTATAACTATCTTAGTGGTCAAATTCCAAAGTCATTAGAAGCTATTGTGTATCTCAAATACATGAATTTCTCATTCAATAAACTCAGTGGAGAGATTCCCACTGGTGGCCCTTTTGCAAACATCACCAGCCAGTCCTTCCTATTCAATGAAGCTCTATGTGGTGACTCTCGGTTTATCGTGAAACCATGCCTAACCAAATCTACAGAGAAGTCCAGAAGAAAAATGGTGCTTACAAGTCTATACATTCTATTAGGGATTGGATCACTCCTCGCATTGGCTGTTGGATATGCGGTGTTAAGATTGAGAAAGAGAAAGAAGAATGCAAGTCAAGTAGATATCCCTCTGGTAAAAGAGCATGAAAGAATTTCCTATTATGAACTTGAACAAGCAACCGAAGGATTCAACGAAAGCAACTTGCTTGGTAGTGGGAGTTTCAGCAGAGTCTACAAAGGGATACTTAAGGATGGTACTCTTTTGGCAGCAAAGGTATTCAATGTGCAACTAGAGGGTGCATTCAAAAGTTTTGACACTGAATGTGAGATGCTCCGCAACCTTCGCCACAGAAATCTGACCAAAGTTATCACCAGCTGCTCCAACCTTGATTTCAAAGCCCTAGTGCTGGAATACATGCCCAATGGGACACTCAATAAATGGTTATACTCCCACAACTTGTTCTTGAATTTATTGCAGAGATTAGATATAATGATAGATGTTGCATCAGCAATGGACTATCTCCACAATGGCTATTCAACACCTGTGGTGCATTGTGACTTGAAGCCAAGCAATGTGTTGCTAGATCAAGAAATGGTTGGCCATGTAAGTGATTTTGGCATTGCAAAATTGTTAGGTGCAGGGGAGGCTTCTTTTGTTCAAACAAGGACAATTGCAACCATTGGATACATTGCTCCAGGTATATTAGAATGTTTTAGAGTTTTTCATATCGTTTAAATACTCAAAATAATTCTTGCCCCTAGATATAGGTCGATACTCGATACTCTCAAGGAAACTTTTTTGATAATTTTCAATCATGATTGCAGAGTATGGACAAGATGGAATAGTATCCACAAGTTGTGATGTTTATAGTTTTGGCATCCTGATAATGGAGACGTTTACAAGAATGAGGCCAAGTGATGAAATATTTCATGGAGAAATGAGCATACAACGTTGGGTTAGTGATTGCTTTCCAAGTGGAATTCAGAAGGTGGTGGATTTGAATTTGGTAACGTTGGGGGAAGAACAAATCGACTCAAAGATGCAATGTTTGGTATCTATCATGGAATTAGCTTTGAGATGCACTTTAGTGAAACCTGATGCAAGAATTAGCATGAAAGATGCGCTTTCGACACTTAAAAAGATTAGGCACCAACTTGTCATTAGTTGCTACTAGGTGGAATATAATTGTAGTATAGCATCTTGTATGTTTCTTGATTACATATGTTGGTTGTGTTAAGGTTAATTCAGCACAAGTACTTTAGTTCTTTTGAATGAGAATTTGTTAATGCTAGCTAAAACTACTTTCAAGAGTCTTCCATTATAAAAAGAGAAGTGGAAAGGAAATAGTAATATCCCCTTTTCTGCATAAAGCAATCACTAAAGCAAAAGGGCCTTCCAGTCTTTTGTAGTTATCTTATCTTATTGTTGATACTAAGACCAAAGGAAGATTTCACACAGATAATATTAATTTTGTCAATAGAGAATTATGGGGCTTTACAACTTTGGAATGGTTAATTGCCACTTGGCTTAACCTTAATGATTTATAGTGATATAAATTAGCATGATGGATAACTAAATGATTGTATATATTAATGTAATTATATAGTGATATAAATTAGCATAATCATATACATTTGTTGTAGAATCAAAGGAATAAATATTGTGATAGAATAGCTGATTTGGAGGGATAGCAAGGCAGATTTAGATGGATTGAATAGTAGATTTATAGAGATAGAATATCTGATCTTTAGGGATAGGAATGGCGGATCTTTAGGGATGTGTAATCTTTATTTTCTCTATATAATGGAAAGACTCTCACTTTGAGGGGCATTCAGCAGAAAATTGACAAGGTGCAGGGGAGGCTTCTTTTGTTCAAACACGGACAATTGCAACCATTGGATATATTGCTCCAGGTATTTATTCAGAATTTTTTGGAGTTCTCTCATATCGTTTACATACTCAAAATAATTCTTGCCCCTAGATGATGTATATCAATACTCTCAAGGAAATTTTTATGATAATTTTCGATCATGATTGCAGAGTACGGACAAGATGGAATAGTATCCACGAGTTGTGATGTTTATAGTTTTGGCATCCTGAAAATAGAGACGTTTACAAGAATGAGGCCAAGTGATGAAACATTTAATGGAGAAATGAGCATACAACGTTGGGTTAGTGATTCCTTCCCAAGTGGAATTCATCAGGTGGCGGATTCAAATTTGGTAATGCCAGGGGAAGAGCAGATCGACTTAAAGATGCAATGTTTGTTATCTGTCATGGAATTAGCTTTGAGATGCACTTTAGTGAAACCTGATGCAAGAATTAGCATGAAAGATGCTCTTTCGACACTTAAAAAAGGTTGTGCTCCAATTTGTAGTATAGCCTCTTGTATGTTGCTTGATTTCATATGTTGGTCGTGTTAAGGTTAATTCAACACAAGTACTTTAGTTTATTCAATGAGAATATTAGAAACTGTTGAGGACCGCTTCTATCACCTCGAAGACATGATTGAAAAACTTTTTTTTGTTTAAACAAGAAGTGAAAGGAAGAAAAAAAGTTGGAATAAACTGTAACTGCTTTCAGGAGTCTTCCATTACAAAAAGGGAAGTGAAAAGGAAACAATAATATCCCCTTTTATGCAAAAAGTAAAGCAATCATTAAAGCAAAAGATTCACTTTCCAATATTTTTGCAGTTATCTTATTGTTGAACCTAAGACCAAAGGCAGATTTCACACAGCAAGGTCAAGCCAGATAATCAAAGAATAAAGAGACTTTATAATGGTTAGTGTCCCCACACAACAACTAATTAATAGATTTATTGATTTAAAAACTTAGGAAGACTTGCATTTTATGTTCTATCACAGATCAGTTAGGTTGAGCCATTCTGTTCACTCACAATTCAATCCTTAGTCTCATTTTTACTCTTTTCAATTTGGACATTTTACTAATTTTTTCGTCTTTTGGTAAAATAGAGAATTTGCAGGGATTTCTATTTTTAATTTTATTTTATGTAAGATTGGACTAAGATGAGCTTAAATGAATTGATATGAATTATTATATCTAACGTCAGTTTGTTTGGGATTGAGGCGTCGTAGTAATTTTTTGTTGTATTATGCATCTCTTGAAATCTGCCTCATGAGCTTGAGTTGGCATGATGACATAGCTGCCTCAGATATTTTCTGGATAAGTTTTAGTTGTGAAGTTTGTAGTTTTTAAGCATGTAGTTGTTAGTAGATTAGTTCCTAGTTATTAGGAAGTTTTCGTTTTAGTTATTTATCTGAATTATTTACTGCAGATCTAGTAAGATTTCTTTTTATTTAATGAACTCTTCTTTCAACTTAATAATATATCTCTCCTTTTCTTCTTTTTCCATTTGTTTTAATTTGTTAAACATTAACAAATTGGCATCAGATCCTGTAACACCTCGTACTTTCGGGTTAAGATTTGAACTGTTCTACGTACTTGGTGAATTTGATTGTACCTAGGTGTAAAGGTCAAGTCTTAAGTGTGGGAATTGTGTTGGATGTGAATTAAGGTCATAAGGAAAATTTATCACAAAGTTGAGTTGAAAGCATCCCTACAATGAGTTTTCATGTAAGTTCACACCAGAGTCAACTTCAAAAAAGTATATCTCCTAGAATAGGAAGAGTTACGTAGCCCATAACCTATAAAATTAAAGTTGTTTCTAATGCAATAATTCATCAGTCAAGCCGATATTTTTGCAAGAAGTTATGCCTATTTTACTGGACATTGCCTTGTTGCATGCCGGCTGGGCGCCCCAGCTATCTGTGTGATAGCACACTGACGGCAGTGCTACTGCCTGGATGCCACCAGGTGTGCCAAGACGTCATCTGTGCACAGCACGCACACATCAATTTTTTTTTTTGGGAAGATAAGGCGTGTTAAAAATTATATATGTTAAAGCAATTAAACAGCTTGGGACCCAACAAAACTTATAAAAGGTTTAACTAGTTGTTGTATCCAACAAGTTGATGTGACACTATTATCTAAAAGGCATTCCAATATAAAAACAGTATATTGGTATACCATAAATTTGATATCATTACTCTGTATTATCAATTATTGTCATAGTTATGGAAAGAATTTGCAATCATCTGTTAGCTCTTACAGTTTTCATTATGCTTCATCACCATACTTCTTCACTTGCTAATATTTCCACTGATGAAGCCGCTCTTCTTGCACTGAAATCTCACATTTCTTTTGATCCTAACAACGTTCTAGCAAGAAACTGGTCTTCTTCCAGCCCGATTTGCAGCTGGATTGGAATTACTTGCAGCTCCCGCCACCACCGAGTCACTGCTTTAGACATTTCTAGCATGCAACTTCATGGTACCATACCTCCACACCTTGGAAACCTCTCATTTCTTGCTTCCCTCAACATTCATAACAACACATTCCATGGAGATTTTCCAAAAGAGTTGGCCCATTTACAAAGGTTGAAATCGGTTAGTGTCACAAGAAATAACTTCACTGGAGCCATTCTATCATCTTTAAGTTTGTTACCGAACCTACGCTTTGTGTATCTTTCGATGAATCAATTTTCGGGAGAAATTCCTTCTTCCATTTCCAATATAACAAAGCTGGAAGTGTTGAGTATGCAAAGTAATTTTCTTGAAGGAGAGATCCCTCGAGAACTTGGTGACCTTCGCTACCTGACTTTTTTAGATCTGCAATATAATCAACTTAGTGGCTCTATACCAACATCAATCTTCAACATTACAACGATGAAAAACCTTGGTCTTTCCTTTAACAATCTCACTGGTAAACTTCCAACAACTATGTGTGACCATCTTCCAAATTTGGAAGGGCTTTACCTCTCAAAAAACTATATAGGTGGCGTTATTCCACCAAACTTAGAAAATTGCAGAAAGCTTCAAATCTTGTCATTGTCTTACAATGAGTTTATTGGAATTGTACCAAGAGAGCTTGCCAACCTAACATCTCTTACGGAATTATATATTATAGCTCTGCATTTGGAAGGTAGTATTATGTTCTCTAATAAGAAAAATGAAAATGTTCTTCCTTTTCTCTCTTCCGCAAAACTGGCAACTCATATATTTCCCTAAATTAATGACAGGAGAGATACCAGTGGAGCTCGGTAATCTTGAGAAACTACAAGTGTTGGGATTATCACAGAATCAGTTTAGTGGTTCAGTTCCTCCAACCATTTTTAACATGTCAGCACTGCAGAGTCTAACACTTACAGAAAATAAGCTTTCAGGTACTCTACCTTCAGATTTAGGTCATGGAATGCCGAGCCTAGAACAACTCTTTTTTGGAGTAAATAATCTTAGTGGTTTTATCTCTGATTCAATCTCAAATTCTTCTAGACTCAGAATACTTGATCTCTCAGGCAATAGTTTCACAGGTCCGATTCCGGGATCACTTGGTAACTTAGAGTACCTTGAGGTTCTGAGCTTTTCGGGAAATAATTTTGTAAGCGATTCAACATTGAGCTTCCTCACATCATTGACAAACTGTAGGAATCTAAGAGCACTCTGGTTTGATGAAAATCCATTGGATGGTGTTTTGCCTTCATCAGTTGGTAATTTCTCAAACTCACTGCACACTTTTAGAGGAAGTGATTGTAAATTGAAGGGCGTCATTCCTCGAGAAATTGGTAATCTTACTGGAGTGACAAGGATTGATCTGTATAACAATGAGTTGACCGGACATATTCCAAATACTATCCAAGGAATGTTGAGCCTTCAAGAACTTTACCTACAAGGAAACAAGATAGAAGGACACATACCAGATGTTATCTGTAGTTTAAAGAATCTTGGTGCATTAGACTTGTCAAGAAATCAGTTTTCTGGTTCAGTGCCACCATGCTTAGGGAATGTTGCTAGTTTGAGGACACTTTATCTAGCTGTTAATAGGCTGAATTATAGATTACCTGCAAGCTTGGGGGGCCTTCGTGATCTCATAGAATTCAATATTTCATCAAATTTATTGAGTGGAGAAATTCCCTTTGAGATTGGAAACTTAAAGGCTACAGCACTCATTGATTTGTCAAATAATGATTTTTCTGGTAAGATTCCTAGCACTCTAGGGGGTCTAGATAAATTGATTAATCTTTCTTTGGCACATAATAGATTAGAGGGGCCTATTCCAGATTCATTTGGCAAAATGTTAGCATTAGAATTCTTGGATTTGTGCTGTAATAATCTTAGTGGTGAAATTCCAAAGTCATTAGAAGCTCTTGTGTATCTCAAATACATGAATTTCTCATTCAATAAACTCAGTGGAGAAATTCCCAGTGGTGGTCCTTTTGCAAACATCACCAGCCAGTCCTTCCTATTCAATGATGCACTATGTGGTGACTCTCGGTTTATCGTGAAACCATGCCTAACCAAATCTACAGAGAAGTCCAGAAGAAAAATGGTGCTTACAAGTCTATACATTCTATTAGGGATTGGATCACTCCTCGCGTTGTCTGTTGGATATGCGGTGTTAAGATTGAGAAAGAGAAAGAAGAATGCAAGGCAAGTAGATGTCTCTCTGGTAAAAGAGCATGAAAGAATTTCCTATTATGAACTTGAACAAGCAACCGAAGGATTCAACGAAAGCAACTTGCTTGGTAGTGGGAGTTTCAGCAGAGTCTACAAAGGGATACTTAAGGATGGTACTCTTTTGGCAGCAAAGGTATTCAATGTGCAACTAGAGGGTGCATTCAAAAGTTTTGACACTGAATGTGAGATGCTCCGCAACCTTCGCCACAGAAATCTGACCAAAGTTATCACCAGCTGCTCCAACCTTGATTTCAAAGCCCTAGTGCTGGAATACATGCCCAATGGGACACTCAATAAATGGTTATACTCCCACAACTTGTTCTTGAATTTATTGCAGAGATTAGATATAATGATAGATGTTGCATCAGCAATGGACTATCTCCACAATGGCTATTCAACACCTGTGGTGCATTGTGACTTGAAGCCAAGCAATGTGTTGCTAGATCAAGAAATGGTTGGCCATGTAAGTGATTTTGGCATTGCAAAATTGTTAGGTGCAGGGGAGGCTTCTTTTGTTCAAACAAGGACAATTGCAACCATTGGATACATTGCTCCAGGTATATTAGAATGTTTTAGACTTTTTCATATAGTTTAAATACTCAAAATAATTCTTGCCCCTAGATATAGGTCGATACTTGATACTCTCAAGGAAACTTTTTTGATAATTTTCAATCATGATTGCAGAGTATGGACAAGATGGAATAGTATCCACAAGTTGTGATGTTTATAGTTTTGGCATCTTGATAATGGAGACGTTTACAAGAATGAGGCCAAGTGATGAAATATTTCATGGAGAAATGAGCATACAACGTTGGGTTAGTGATTGCTTTCCAAGTGGAATTCAGAAGGTGGTGGATTTGAATTTGGTAACGTTGGGGGAAGAACAAATCGACTCAAAGATGCAATGTTTGGTATCTATCATGGAATTAGCTTTGAGATGCACTTTAGTGAAACCTGATGCAAGAATTAGCATGAAAGATGCGCTTTCGACACTTAAAAAGATTAGGCACCAACTTGTCATTAGTTGCTACTAGGTGGAATATAATTGTAGTATAGCATCTTGATTACATATGTTGGTTGTGTCAAGGTTAATTCAGCACAAGTACTTTAGTTCTTTTGAATGAGAATTTGTTAATGCTAGCTAAAACTACTTTCAAGAGTCTTCCATTATAAAAAGAGAAGTGAAAAGGAAATAGTAATATCCCCTTTTCTGCATAAAGCAATCACTAAAGCAAAAGGGTCTTCCAGTCTTTTGTAGTTATCTTATCTTATTGTTGAGACTAAGACCAAAGGAAGATTTCACACAGATAATATTAATTTAGTCAATAGAGAATTATGGGGCTTTACAACTTTGGAATGGTTAATTGCCACTTGGCTTAACCTTTATGATTTAAACCTTTAATTGTTTCGAAATTCACACGTCAAATAAGTGAAATTGTGTTGGTTATAAATACTTTACACTATAATTATTCGTATTAAGGGTTCAAATCTGAAATCATTATATTATTACTAAAAGTGGGAACAAAATAAAGTTGAAAGTTGAAATACCGATATTGTATTTCTTTGTTCATTTATATATTGTTATGATTAAAGTCTTAAGAAGGATGCTTATGCTATTTTTTTTCTTCTATGTTTATTTTTTTATATGTATCTATTAGTCTTCTTTAATTTAATTTTCTATAAAAAAGAATTATTATCATAACATTTACTTGAGATTGTTGCATTTTTTTAGTACTCATTACACGCATGTTTTCATTGAATTTTAATCGTCCTAATGAATTTATAAAATATTGCATGAGACACACATGCGTTGCACGTGTCCAGAAACTAGTCTCTAATTAAGAGGGAAAAAATTACTAAAGTATAGATAAAAAAGTAAAGAAATGAATTTTTTTTATATTAGTATAGCATAGCCACATTTTCTTACTTATCTCATAAATTAGACACACGGATACATTTCTTACATACGGACGATCGGACCTCTAAGAACTTGCATAGTTGTGTTCGATGACCAATGGAATCTGCTTGGAGGAATTCCCAACAGACTCTGCACAGTCGCGTATATCAAAAGAATAATGAATCACTGTAAATTTTGTATGTTGCTCAGAAGAGAATTAATTGCAGGATAAGCCATGTATCTGTTTCTCTCTTAATTTCTCTGTTATGTGTATGATACAGTTAGGAGTTAATGCATATAAAGATGTTTTTTGGTGGAGCTTGGACTATTTAACTAATCTGGAGTTTTTTGAGTTCATACAACATTGTTGGATTGTTGTATTCTAGAGGGGACAAGTCAAGAGTTATACTGCCAGATTGGTGTAAAGATTATACGGCAGTAGACTTGAATCTCCTTTAATAAAGTGAGATGTCTCCTTAAAGAAAGCGAGATCATCTCAACATAACCCTCCTAAAACGTTACTAAAACTCTTCAAGAGATGGAAGTGTAAAGTATTTTACAGAAGTTGACTGACTTTCACTTATTATATATATATATATATATTAGCTAAAGGACACTCCACAGAGTTGACTGACTTTCGCTAATTCAGGAAAAATTGAACAACCTGTCCCATTTCTTCTATACGAATACAGTAACAATCATATCGACTATTTTATTTTTCTTGAGTGGAAAAAAATGTGCAAAGAATTTAATATTCAATAGAATGATCAAATTTCTTCCATGTTATAGCAGCCGTTAAGTGACAAAAAAAAGGACTTCCAAATTGACATCTTATAATAGAATTCCTAGTTGGTTTGCTTTGACATTAATTTTCTTCCTCTGTCTTCATTTTCTTGGACTCATTATCTTGACAATTATTTATTTACTACTTGATTCATCAATTACAAATTACAAAAAACATGACTACTAAAAACACTCTGAAAAATGAAAATTCCCATGAATTCATAATTCTCTAAGAAAAAGTCTTGTCAATCCAATAAATTTGACATCATTAAATAAGCCATTCCTTTGACATATCCATTCATGTTTTAGGAAAAAAAAAAACAAAATTATGGGCAGAAATTGCATTTTTCTCTTTGTTCTTGCAGTTTCTATTCTACATCATCACCATACTTCACTTGCTACTGTTCCTAATATTAACACTGATGAAGCTGCTCTTCTTGCACTGAAATCACACATTTCTTTTCATCCTAACTACATCTTAGAAAGTAACTGGTCTTCTTCAACCCCAGTTTGCAGCTGGATCGGAATCACTTGCTGCTCCCGCCACAATCGAGTCAATGCTTTAGACATCTCTAGCATGCAAATTCATGGTACCATTCCTCCACACCTTGGAAATCTCTCATTTCTTGTTTCCCTCAACATAAGTTACAACGCTCTCCATGGAGATTTGCCAGTACAGTTGGCTCATTTGCAGAGGCTGAAATTGATTGATGTCACAAGCAATAACTTCACCGGAGCCATTCCATCATTTTTAAGTTTGTTACTAAACCTACACTTTATGTACCTATCGAGCAATCAATTTTCGGGGAAAATTCCATCCTCCCTTTCCAATCTAACAAAACTAGAAGTGTTGAGATTGAAGATGAATTTTCTCGAAGGAGAGATTCCTCGAGAAATCGGTGATATTCATTATAAGACTGACTTAGTCCTGGAACATAATCATCTTAGTGGCTCTATACCACCATCAATCTTTAACATTACGACAATGCAATTCATTGCTCTTACCGTTAACAATCTCAGTGGTAATCTTCCAACAACTATATGTGACCATCTTCCAAACTTGAAAGGGCTTTACCTCTCAAAAAACTACCTGAGTGGCATTATTCCACCAAACATAGAAAAATGCAGAAAGCTTCAAGTCTTGGCATTGACTTACAATGAGTTCAGTGGACATGTACCAACAGTGCTAGCCAACTTAACAGATCTTATAGAATTACATTTTGCATTCCTGCATTTGGAAGGTGGTATTCTAATTCCTTACGGGAGATGAAATTTCTTCCATTTCAACAAACTTGTACTCATATATTTCTAGATATTGACAGGAGAGATACCAGTGGAGCTCAGTAATCTTCAAAAACTACAGCATCTGACATTAGTACAGAATGAGTTAACTGGTTCTGTTCCTGCAAGCATTTTCAACATATCAGCACTGAAGGGTCTAGCACTTGCAATAAATAAGCTTTCAGGTACTCTACCTTCAGATTTAGGTCGCGGAATGCCCAATATAGAAGAACTTTATTGTGGAGAAAATTATCTTAGTGGTTTTGTCTCTGCTTCAATCTCAAATTCTTCGAAACTCAGAAATCTTGATCTCTCACATAACAATTTTTTCAGAGCTCCAATTCCTGAATCACTCGGTAACTTGGAATACCTTGAGATTCTTAACTTGCAGGGGAATAATTTTGTCAGCGATTCAACATTGAGCTTCCTTGCATCATTGACAAACTGTATTATTCTAAAGTACTCATGTTTGGTGATAGTCCGTTGGATGGTGTTTTGCCTGCATCTGTTGGTAATTTCTCCAACTCCTTGCAAAGTTTTGAAGCACAAGGCTGTAAACTGAAGGGTGTCATTCCGAAAGAAATTAGTAATCTTACTGGAGTGACAACGATAATTCTATTTAACAATGAGTTGACTGGATATATTCCAAAAACTTTCCAAAGCATGTTGAAACTTCAAGAACTTTACCTAAAAACAACATGATAGAAGGAATCATACCAGATGTTATCTGCCATCTAACGAATCTCGGTGCATTAGACTTGTCAGGAAATCAATTTTCTGGTTCCGTCCGACCATGCTTAGGAAACGTTACCAATTTGAGATACCTTAATCTAGCTTACAACAATCTGAATTCAAGATTAACGGCAAACTTGGGGAGCCTTCAAGATCTCATAGAATTCAATGTTTCATCCAATTCAATAGTGGTCCTATACATCTGGAGTTGAGAAATTTAAAGGCAGTGACACTCATTGATTTGTCAAAAAATGAATTTTCTGGTAAAATTCCTAGCACTTTAGGCGGTCTAGCTGAATTGATAAATCTTTCTCTAGCGCTTAATAGATTAGAGGGGCCTCATCCAGATTTATTTGGCAAAATGTTGTCACTGGAATACTTGGATTTGTCCTATATAACAATCTTACTGGTGAAATTCCAAAGTCATTAGAATCTCTTCTGTATCTCAACTACGTGAATTTCTCATTCAATTAACTCAGTGGAGAAATTTCCATTGGAGGTCCTTTTGCTAATGTCACTTCTCTATCTTTCATGTCCAATGATGCACTCTGTGGTGACTCCCGGTATAACGTAAAACCATGTCAAACCAAATCCACAAAGAAGTCGAGAAGAAAAAGAGTGATAACAGGTGTATATACTTTGTTAGGGATTGGATCACTCCTTGTGTTCATGGTCGGATATGTGATGTTAAGATTGAGAAAGGCAAAAAAGAATGCAAGTCAAGAAGATGTGTCTGATAAAAGAGCATGAAAAAATTGCCTATTATGAACTTGAACAGGCAACAGAAGGATTTGATCAAAGCAACTTGCTTGGTAATGGGAGTTTCAGCATGGTCTACAAAGGGATACTTAAGGATGGTACTCTTTTGGCAGCAAAGGTATTTAATGTGCAATTGGAGGGTGCATTCAAAAGTTTTGATACGGAATGTGAGATACTCTGGAACCTTCGCCACAGAAATTTGACCAAAGTCATAACAAGCTGCTCCAACCTTGATTTCAAGGCCCTGGTGTTGGAATACATGCCCAATGGTACACTTTTTATACTCTCACAACTTGTTTTTGAATTTATTGCAGAGATTAGATATAATGATAGATGTTGCATTTACTATTGAAGATCTCCACAATGGCTATTCAACGCCTGTGGTGCATTGCGACTTGAAGTCAAGCAATGTCTTGCTAGACTAGGAAATGGTTGGTCATGTCAGTGATTTTGGCATTGCAAAGTTATTGGGTGCAGGGGAGGCTTTTGTCCAAACAAGGACAATTTCAACGGACCAGGTCCTTTGACTCAGCAAGAACAGCAGCGGAAGTAAAAGTGCGAAAAATAAATTTCTCAAAGTAAAACAGGCACAATGATTTTACGTGAAAACCTCATTGCTCAAGAGAGTAAAAACCACGACCTGTCACACAGGATTTTCCAAACTGTTTTCACTAATCTTCTCAAGCAAAAGTGAAACATAGATTATAGCCACAACAGTGAGATTAACACCCTAATCCCATACTAAATAATACTCCTATTACTTACTGAGCCTAAGCAATAATTCTATTGCCCACTAAACCAATTAACTCTAGTTGATCCAGACTTTAAGAACCCCACAAGGCTAACTCTAGCCATCAACTCCGATCTCCAAGACAAGAGCTTAACAAGCAGCAACTCTACTGCACCCAAACATCAACCAACTCTAGTTGACACTCCTAGGCAACTCTACCCAAACAATGATGTAAAAAGCTTGACTAAAACAAAGATGATTCGACTAACTAACTCCAGTTAGTACGACTCAACCTAAGACTTAGACAAGCAACTGATCTACTATCTTTTATAAATTGGGAGTAGATTTACAATTTAAGCACATAAGATACAAAGCTCAAAATACAACAAATATTCCTTAGAACTCCATTAGGTCCCTTGTTGATATGAGCAGTGTTCTTCCTTGAAGATGACCTTCTCTTTTCAAGCTTATGAATTTTCATTGAGAATCCAAGTTTTGTTTGCCAAATCTTGAGTTTGTGTTTTGTGAGAAGAGACTATATCAAATGAACACAAACTCCTTGAGACAACCTTATTGGTTGAGAGTCTGCTTCTCTAAAAGGACGTCCACCAACCATATCAGAGGTGGCAGTTTTTCTGATAGCTGTCTTGTCATCCTTTTCACATATGCAGTATTGCAGGGACCAGGTCCCTTGTAATGTTCTTTGTGAGTTATTGAGAAGACTTGCTAAACTCTCTCTCTTTTTGAATGACTAAATCTGCTTGTTGTTTGTCATTTTGATTATATCACCAAAAAGATTTATTGTCCATTAGACAAACAACCTCATCCATTTCTATTGGTGGAGTATGCTGACGACTTCACCAACCCACTGACAGGATAGCTTTACAGCAGTATACCATTATAAATCTGGACGATAGAACTCTGCAAGGGACCGGGTCCTTGCATTTGTGAGCCACTGAAACAGAAGTTTTGTCCACTCTTTCTATTGGTGCACGACACTGCACTTTTCACCTACCACCTGACATGACAGCTTTATAGTTGTAGCCTGTTTGAATATGGACGAGAGCACTCTGCCAGGGACCAGGTCCCTGTATTTGTGAGGATTATCAAAACACCTATAATATAACATTTTCCCCATTTTTGATGATGACACACAAATATTACTCACGCTGAGTTTATTCATTTATTTCCCCTGTCGTCAGTCTCAATAACAAGGACCTAGCTTCTTGTTAGATATCTAAGTTTGTTAAATCATCAAAACTTAACAACAGTTCAAAATATTATTTTCCCTTTTTTTGATGATAACAGACTTATTTACCTTTTTCCCCCTTTCACCAATTCCCCCTATCAACATGACTTTTTAGGTAACTGGATTGGACCCTTTATTTTCATCATCCCCGAAGTTTGTCAAATCATCAAAACATTAAAATAACATTTCCCCCTTTTTGATGATGAAAAACTTGTTCAACTTCTTCCCCCTATCGACATGACCATGTCCTCCTCAAGTAGCTAGCATTTATTCCCCCTATCGGCATGACCATGTCTTTTTCAAGTAGCTAACATCATTGATCTCATACCTTAACAATTATTTCCCCCCTTTTGACATCATAAAAAAGGGTTAAAAACAGTAAACCAAGTTGACAGAAATGCAGTTCAAGCAAATTCATGGCCACTAGGGTAATACTGAACATGAGTAAAAATGCATAAAGTAATGAGAAAAGTTAGTAGAAACAAGGAATTTGTCATTCATAAATAAAAGATCAGCAATCAAACCATTGCAGATATCATTTCGAATGAGAACCAATACAATACCCACTGAGTTTCGATAGAAAAAAAAGGAATGAGGACTGACATGGGAATTTAGGAAGAGAGGGGATGGCTTAGGTGCAAGGGATTGAAAGAATATAGTTAGTAGAGCATATCTCTTAGCATGGTTTTTCAGAATCCTCTCTAAAAGTTCAACATGCTTTGCTACCCAAGCTTCATGTATGAAGCAACTGTCATAGCTTCATACGTAAGCCTGAGTTTCTCATGAAAGAAAGATTGGTAAACTCAAACTAATCAAGGCCTCCGAGATGAATAAATCAATATTCGAGGAAGCATTTCAATTTTGTTTTTCATTTTTTTTCATTTTTCTTAAGGTCAAACACTTTCCTATTCAGAATACTTTAAGTTCTCAGAATATCAACCTTTTCCCTTTTGAACATCATCTTTTCCACCTTCCCCTTTTTGCTTGTTGGACCTTGTCCCTCTTCACACTTAAAAACATCTTCATCAGAGTAAGAACAATGGTTTAACCTCTTGAAGAGTTTTTTGAGAGAGGAGAAAAGAGGGTGGGTTTTAAAAATTTCTGATTTTGGAATGGGCTTTGTAAAGAAATATAGAGTATAAAGGAAGTGAAAAGGTGTATTATGTGAAAGAAAATGTCATTTTGGTATTCAAAAGATGGGACAATGGTCAAATACCTGAATGACAGACATGTGGCAATTGCAACGATTCTAATGCATAATTCAAACTGTAATGTCAAGAGTGCTAACCTTCGAGAACGAATCGGGTCCCTTTATGTAGTTTGAATGTGATTGCCTAAATTTGTCCTAACTTCCCTTTTCCTTTAACCATTTTTACAATTGTGTATACCTACAAAAGGTATGAAACTGAATTTCCTAAAACATACATAACTGAAAAGCAAGGATACCTGCTCCCTTTGCATAGTCATGAGAGAGTTGATTGCTTCATGCAGGATCCATTCAAGAAGGTTTTAGCATTCCCAACATCAGTTTGAATATCTCAGTCAGATCTTCTAAGAGCTTCAAGATGGTGCTTGATCCACAAGAGTTGAGTACATCAAGTTGCACTTGCTACATTCTCTGCCTCAGTTGTTGAAAGAGCAACTGAATCTTGCCTTTTAGTTCCCCATGAGTGAGAGATCAACTTATAGCATAAGCCACTCCTAAGGTATTCTTTCCGTCAACTTGATACCTAGCATAATTAGCATCACCATGTACTCCAAATAAGCAAGTCTCCTGATAGACATAATAGAACTGGGTCCCATGTCTTCTTCAAATGTCTCAAGATTTTCTTAGTAGCCTTCAAATGTAATTCCTTTGTACAAGAATGGAATCTCCGAGCCAGGTTGATCAGCATCCAGCTTCAAGTTAGCGCCCGTAGGAGTATGTATTATTTAGGCATCCATAATATGAAACTTTTTCAGCAACTTCTCTGAGCTGGTACCAGGTCCCTATCTTTGCAAAACTTCATGATGACATTACCCCTTTTTAACATTGTCTTGACTCCAAGTACTTTAAGCCTTTTGAGCAACTCTTTGATGAACTTTTCTTGACAAATAAGGGTACCTATGGAAGTTTGCTTGATCGACAGCTCCAAGAAGAAATTTAATTATTCCATTGTGCTCACTACAAAACTCACTATTCATGAGTGCAACAAGTTTTTCACACAACACCTCAAAGGTTGCTTCAAAGATGATATCATCAATATGTACTTGAATAATCAACAACTACCTTCTTTATGATTTTAAAAAGAGGATTTTGTCAATTTTACCTCTTTCGAAATCATTGTTGAGAGGAACTTGGACAACCTGTCAGCTTGTCGAGAAATCGAGTGTCATAATTTGCTTCTTTCAAACTGAGCTTGATCAGCTTCTTTATTCTCACCTCCAAAATTCACATTATCAGTTTGAACTACATCATCTTTGTTTAGCATTGTCTACCGAACCGAGTCCCTCATCAGTTTCATCATCTGCATCAGCTTCCTTGGGGCTACTGGATTCATGAAGAGGATATTCTTCAGCAAGCTCACTGTTTAGATCATTTCTCTGGATCTGAAGCAGCTCTTTCATCTCATAATTTTCTTTATTTTGCAACTTCTCAATTATTCCAGACTCATCAAATCATATGAACATCCTTTTCAATGTACACATTTTTATATACCAGATAAGCCTTGTTGGAAGAAAAATATCCCACAAATATTCTATAATCACCATTGAGATCAAACTTTTCAATATCATCCTTTTCGTCACAAAACATGTAGCATTCACCACTTCATCCTGAATTAAAAGTTTGCTTACTCCACCTAAAGGATGGTATGATATGTTTCTCTGTAACACCAACATTTCAAACTTGTCATCTGCAAATTTTATTTTTAGGCAGACCACGGACCAGGTCTCTTGAAACAAGTTTGTGTAGTAGAGAAACACTCATATGGCACGTCTCTCGTGTTATACCTCAACATTCTCACTTTAAGCACTAAGGCAAGTGAGACTGTCACTACGAGAAGTATTCGAATCAGCAATATACATGTTCTTACATCTCTTTTCTATTAAGATCATCACCCGAGAGAGCAAGTTTGTGACAACACATTTATCTGATAAGAACTTAACTTCATTTCATTCGTCACAAATCTGTGAAACATTTGAAAGATTATACTTCAACCATTGACATAGTACACATCCTTAATGGTGTGTTTCATAGACTTCCTAAATATGCCTACACCAAGAATATACCCTTTCTTTATTTCCATCACCAAAAGAGACGCCTCCACCTTGAAGTGCCTTCAGAGAGAGAGGAAGTTTTTTAGTTTTCCCAGTCACGTACATTGAGTGTCCACTATTCATGAACCAACAATGACTGTTACTACTTCCTCTCACTTGCATACCATATCACTTGTTAGCTTTATAAAGGAGTGATAAGAGAATTCTTTGCCCAGTGAGGCAGACTGATTTTCTTCAACTTAGAACCAGAAGTAAGACCAGATCCCTTCTTCTGTTTATTCCTCTGTTTGGAATAGTTTGAAGACCTTCCTTCATATTTTCTAAAAAAGGACAATCTTTCTTAAGATGTCCATCTCGACCACAATGCACACATAACAAATTATCATCATCAGAAACATTTTTGCTGTGAGGATTGTATGGAAAATCTATCTTCTCACAACCCATCCCTCTTCTACTAATGTTACCCTGACTGAGTAAATTTGTAAGCATTTTAGAAGAAGTAGCTAATTTGATGGATTTGTTCAGTTCCTCTTTTACACTGACCAGGTCCCTCACTAGCACAAGATCTCTTTCTAGAGCCAATTTCATCTTCATTTCAGTAGTGTGAAGCTTATTTTCAAGCTCCAGCTGCAAGTTACTGGTCTCATTCTTTCCTTTAGAAAATGTAATAGTCACCATTTTTATCTTTTCCTTCAGTTCTAGATTTTCATCTTTTAGAAAACAACCATTTGTTTTTCAATATTAGATATTTCGGTAACTAGAGCAATTTTTTCATCTTAAGAGATGTCTAGGCTATTGTTCACGATATCATTTTTAGTCGTTAGCTCACTGATCAAATTAATTAGTACAACAACTAGCTTTCTCAATTCACTAATAGAAAAGGTATTCATGTTTTGCTTGAAGTATGATAAGGTTACCTCTTTATTAGCATCCTCATCATCTGACTTTGCCATGAAAGCATCATCAAAGTGTTCAGAATTATCTAAATCACTTGAGGTATTTCCCAGACTATCAGCGCTTTCTTCACCGCATGATCAACATTTTCTCTTCTCCTTGACTTGTCACGGACCTGGTCCCTGCTTCTGTTCTAGTCTCCTCTGGACTTGACATATTTCTTATGCTCACCCTTATGCATAGGGCAATCTCTAATGAAGTGGTCTGGTTTACCACGCTTGAAACACAACTCATTTGAGTTTATTGCCTTGTCAATATTTCCTTTCTTCATGAGAGCTCCACGTTTTCTCACAATTTTTTGAAATTTTCAAGTGAGATAGCCCATGTTCTCATTTATATCAGGTACTTCACTTTGTGACACCTTGAGAGCAAGTGATTTGTCCTTTTTTGGATCTTTGTTCCGATCATCCTCATTAATCGGTTCCTGCCTTTTGTCTTTGCCTTTGAGAATGAGAACATTATTTTTTCTCTACATCTCATCTTCAGAGTCACTAGAGGTGTTTCCCCATACTGCAAAGGCTTTCTTCACCATCTGATCAACTTTAGCCTTTCTCTTATCATGGTCAAGAACTTGGTCCCTTCGCCTTTCTTTAAGGTCTTGAGATTCATGCTTATGTCTATGAGAGTCTCTCATAACGTGCCCTGCCTTTCCGCACTTATGACAGAGGTCATTTGCATTTGTTATTTTGTTGGAGTTTCCCTTCTTTTGAAACCCTACTTTTTTTTTGACTATTTTTTGAAACATTTTAGTCAAATAAGTCATCCCCTCTTCATCTTTGGAAGCATCATTTTGAGATACCTTTAGTACCACTGACTTCTTCTTCTTTCTGTCTGTTTCATCGTACTCACTTCTAGACTTGGGAACCTCCTGAGTTAGATCTCCATCATTCACGTCCTTGGTAGGAATGTAAGGACCATCAAGACTTAGTGGATTTGCCATTCCTGCATGATCTTTTCTCTTGGTGTTAGCCAAATAGAGAGCCTCTGCTCTAATACCAATTAATGGAATGTATGCATCCACTATCAGTCAACGGACCAGGTCCTTGACTCAGCAAGAACAGTAGCTGAAGTAAAAGTGTGGAAGAGAAATTTCTCAAAGTAAAACAGGCACAATGATTTTACATGGAAATCTCCTTGCTCTAAAACCACGACCTGTCACACAGGATTTTCCAAACTATTTTCACTAATCTTCTCAAGCAAAAGTGAAACACAGATTACAGCCACAACAGTGAGATTAACACCTTAATCCCATACTAAGTAATACTCCTATTACTTACTGAGCCTAAGCAATAATCTTATTGCCCACTAAACCAACTAACTCTAGTTGATCTAGACTTTAAGAACCCCACAAGGCTAACTCTAGCCATCAACTCCGATCTCCAAGACAAGAGCTTAACAAGCAACAACTCGACTGCACCCAAACGTCAACTAACTCTAGTTGACACTCTTAGGCACTCTACCCAAGAGAACATCATAACAATGATGTAAAAACTTGACTAAAACAAAAATAATTCAACTAACTCTAGTTAATACGACTCAACCTAAGACTTAGACAAGAACCTGATCTACTATCCTTTATAAATTAGGAGTAGATTTCCAATTTAAGCACATAAGATACAAAGCTCAAAATATAACAAATATTCTTTAGCACTCCATTAGGTCCCTTGTTGATATGAGCAGTGTTCTTCTTTGAAGATGGCCTTCTCTTTTCAAGCTTATGAATTTTCAGAGAAAATCCAAGTTTTGTTTGCCAAATATTGAGTTTGTGTTTTGTGAGAAGAGACTATATCAAATGAACACAAACTCCTTGAGACAACCCCATTGGCTGAGAGTTTGCTTCTCTAAAAGGATGTGCACTAACCACATCAGAGGTGGTAGATTTTCTGACAGTTGTCTGGTCGTCCTTTTCACATACGTACACAGTCTTGCAAGGACTAAGTCCCTTGCAATGTTCTTTGTGAGTTCTTGAGAAGACTTGCTAACTCTCTCTCTTTTTGAATGAATAAATCTACTTGTTAATTGTCATTTTGATTAAATCACCAAAAAGATTTATTGTCCATTAGACAAACAACCTCATCCGTTTCTATTGGTGGAGTACGCTGACGACTTCACCAACCCACTAACAGGACAACTTTACAGTTGTAACCATTATAAATCTAGACGAGAGACCTCTTTCAGGGACCGGGTCCCTGGATTTGTGAGCCACTTAAACAGGAAGTCTCGTCCGCTCTTCCTATTGGTGTAGTACACTGAACTTTTCACCTACCACTTGACATGACAAATTTACAACTGTACCCCATTTGAATATGGACAAGAGCACTCTGCCAGGGACCGGGTCCCTGGATTTGTGAGGATCATCAAAACACCTATAATATAACAATATTCCATTTTAACTAGGAAGCTTTTATGATCATTTTTCTAAAATAATCATAGAGTATGGACAAGATGGAATAGTATCCACAAGTTGTGATGTTTATAATTTTGGCATCCTGATGATGGAGATGTTCACAAGAACAATACCAAGTGATGAAACATTTACCGTTGAATTGAGCATACATTATTGGGTTAGTGATTCCTTTCCAGGTGAATTCATAAGGTGGTGGATTGCTATTTGGTGCAGTCAGGGGATGAACAAATTGATGCAAAGATGCAATGTTTGTTATCTATCATGGAATTAGCTTTGAGCTGCACTTTGGAGACACCTTGCAAGAAATAGTATGAAATATGTTCTTTCATACTAGAGAGGTACTGGACAAAACAGTCTTAAAACAAACTAGAACAAAAGAGAAAAACAATATAATGCAGGATATTCAGTATACCATATCTATCACCTCCGTTATTATAATTGTATCCACTTTCAACACCACCACCATTACCGTAGTGGTCGTCCCCAATGTCACTTGTGGACACTCAATATTGGAGGGCATAGATGCTGGCCAATTGAGATTAAGTTAAAAGGCATATTTATGTATTATGTCTTTATTTTTCTTCGTTGGAAAACAAATGTGCAAAGCGTGTTATATTCAATAGGATGAACAAGTTTCTTCCAAGTTATAAATGCCAAAAGAAAGGACTTCCAAATTGACATCTTATCAAGGCAATAGAATTCCTAGTTGTTAGTTTACTTTGACATTTTCTTCCTCTGTCTTCAGTCATTATCTTGACAATTATTCATTACTTGATTCCTCAATTGCATATTATATTATAACGTCATATATATATATATAAAGTATTAGTTTAGTATAGGGTAAAATGGTCATCCAACTTTTTGCTTTGGAGCTTTCCGCTTTTAGTATAACTAGTTTCTGGACATGTTCATTGCACCTGTGATTCTCTCAATAAGTATATATATATATATATATATATATAAAGTATTAGTTTAGTATAGGATAAAATGGTCATCCAACTTTTTGCTTTGGAGCTTTCCGCTTTTAGTATAACTAGTTTCTGGACATGTGCGTCGCACCTGTGATTCTCTCAATAAGTATCGACTTCTTAAAATGATATATACCTAAATTAATCCTTTTTTTTTTTAATTTCATACCTAAACTATTGAAAGTGTGAATTTCATACCTAAACTATCATTTATTAGTTTGAGAAACACACATCTCTCTTTTATAACACTCTCATCATGGTGTGTGTAATACACTCTCTTTTATTTAAAAAAATTACCACATCACACTCCGCATGGACAAAACATTCCACCTTGACAAAAAATAAATAAATTATTAGTATTAGTTAAAATTAAAGATTGAAAAATTATTATCCCAAGAAAATTTATAAAATAAAATGAAAAATATTTTTCTTAACCCACTCCATCACTTCCTCTAACTGTACCCCCCTCCCCCCCAAACCCATTTTTTAAGTTTTCTTTTGTTTAAATTTCCTTAATATAGAAGTTTAATTTTATTTTTTTTTCTATTTCATCCCCCCTTCAAATATAAGTTTAGATATTATTTTATTTTTTTTAAAAAAAAAGTTCTACCCACTCCACCTAGCCCTCCACATTCAACTTTTTTTCTCGTTTTGTGTTAGATATTTACATATAGAAAATATTTTTTACTTGCCCCCACAAGATTTTTTTAAAATAAAATTTTATTTATGTTATATTCGGTACACAAGTAGAAAAAAAAATCCTAAAAATATATGTGCATATCTAACACAAAACGAGAAAAATGTAAAATTAAATAAATAAATTAGGAGTGGAGGGTTAAATAGAATGGGGTATAATTTTTATTTTTTAAAAATTAAATAATATCAATTTGTTTTTGGGAATGAGTGAGTGGTTTGAGGGAGAAGGGGAGAGAGAGGGTGAAGTATGAATTTTTTTAAAAAAAATTATAAAAGAAATTTAAAAGAAAATAAAAGGACGGGGGGTTATGGGTGGGGGGGGGGGGAGTGGGAGGAAGTGGTTGAGTGGGTTAAGAAAATAATTTAAATTTTATTTTCTTAAAAAAAAAAATTTTGGATAGTAATACTTTAATCTTTAATTTTTAATTAATATTAATAGTTTATTATTTATTTTTTGTCAAGATGGAATATTTTATCCATGTGGAATGTCACTAAGGCCTCATTTGTTTGCACTTAATGGAGGTCTGAATCTTAATAATTCAGATTTAACCCATTAAGTCCATTTGTTTCTTTTTTTCAAAAAGCCTCTTAATGGATCTGAAAAGGTCTGAATGTATCAGATCTATAAGAGAGTCTTAACAACATTCAAACTTATTTAATAAGTTATAAAATGATACTGTATCGCCTCTCTCGATCTTTGCATAACTTTTCCTCTCACAACTACAAATTTTCTTCCTTTCTTTTTCAATCAAACACCAATTTTTTTCTCTTGAACTGGTAAGTTTTCATAATCTTTACAAGTATTTTTCTTATATTAATAATTTTCTTAGAGTGTATTGATGTTTGTCATGAACAGTTATTGCAATAATATTTTAGTGTGTTGATGTTGATCAAGGTTTTTGAGTAAAAAAAAAAATACTATCCATAATTAAAAATAATAACCAAGTATACATATTTGAGGTCTCTTATTAGAATTTTGTCTTAGGCCAATAATTTTATTGAAACTCTTTGATGATCAAACCTATTTGTGAGATACCACTAATATATTATTATTGTTGAACTAGTTGGTGGCAAAAATAATGGAGCTTCTAATAATTTTTCATCCCAATCTTCAGTTTCAGCTGGAAAAAAAAAAGTTTTGGTTGAGAAAAGAAAAACTTATTCATCTCAATTGGAAATTGATGAGAAAATGATTACTGCTATAGAGTTATTGATTAAAAAAATAGTGCACCCACATTTGAAGAATATATGGAAAAATTCGATGGACTTGGATGGGAAGAGTCATTATACAATACATGTGTTATGGGAAATTGACAACTACAAAAAAGCATGAATGACGTTAGAGGTTCACAAGTTAGAGAATTGGATTAAGGTTATTGGAAAAAAATAATATAAGAATTCTTTAGTTTTTCTAATTAGCTAAAATATATGTTAGGCGTTGATTACGTGATACCTTATTTATTATTGTTCAACTAGTATCTATCATACTTATTGAACTGTTTGATATTATATTGTGCCTATAAAATATTTTTTATTCATGATTTTTTTTTATGTTATGTTGGATGATTATGATGTTTTTTTAATCAAAAAGTAATTTTTTTTGTTGAAATGAAATTTTTATAACATTTTATTTATATAATGTTTGATTTCATATGCACATTCAGATATTGAAAACAAATAATCTTAATCATTCAAAGTTCATATTTAAAGATCACATCTTAATATTCAGATGAGTATTCAGATCTAGACACTTAAATCTTAATTCAAATCTTAATATTCAGATGTGTATTCAGATTCAGACCTCTTAATCTTAATGGAAACAAATGAGGCCTAAGTAATGCATTATAGGGGAGGGAGAAGAAACTATATTTAAGAGGTGTAACTAAGAGATTTAAGAATGACATTTTTATTTTTGTATATCACAATTAATTTTAAAATGAAAAAAAAAAAGAAGGAAAAAGATAAATTGTATTTAAGGTCATAGAGAGGAGTCACATTACCTTATATATATCTAGCTTTATATTATAAATAGTTATAGGTGTTTTCGGATATTGATTTGACAATTTCTACAGTAATCATAAGAAAGTTCACATCTATTATTCATAGGAACTTATGAGGGGCGGAGGTACATGGGGCCGAGGGGTTCATTCGAACCCCCTTCATCGGTAAAATTACGTTGTATATATAAGATCAATTTTTTAATTTACATATATATGTTAAGTGATGAACCCCCTCAACATAAGCAAAGGGCTTGGTTCAGTGGTTAAGGGGGTTCAAGATTTCACACGGCTAGTGTTACTTCATGAGTTCGAATCTGGGTAATTGCATCTTTTTTCATAGTTTCAACTTTCAGTTGTTTTTATTTTTACTTTCTTAATGCGCGAGTTCACGAGTTCGAATCCCGATAACAACATTTTTTTCTATAGTTTCAGCTGGTTTTTCTTTTCTATTTTTATAAAATTAAGTAAAACTTATAACTTTATTTAAGTTTCCATAATTTAAATTAAAAAATACACTCTCTCATACTCATTTTAAGTCAAACATTTAATTTATATTTGATTAAAGAATTATCTAATTATAAGTAAGAATAAATATATAGGTGCAATCATTTAAAATTTTATAAAGAAATATAGATTTTTCGCGATATTTTTCCGTCTTGATTATTATTTTTTCGACGCGAATTTTATTGTCTACATTAAGAATGGATTTGGAAGTATTCCTTAGTTAGTTTCAAAAATTGTATATATATGATGAAGACAAAACCATAATTAAAATTTTTAAAAAATACATTCTCTCGTACTCATTTTAATATTATGTCAAACACATACTTTCTTGATTTTTATTGTTTGTGTTGAGGTAGAGTTGAATTTTATTTAGTTGCTTAAATCAAATCCGACCCGTTTATATTTGAACCGCCCGCCCCGTTTATACTTGACCCAACCCGACCCGCTTATTTGTGAATATTATTAGTGTGCTTACTTATTTTTTGAACCCCTCGATGGAAATCCTTCCTCCGCCACTAGAACTTATACTTTATTATTTCATTTATAATTGTTTACTTAAAGTTTTGATTTAATAATATTGATATTATTTTTTAAAAATAGTGTAGTATATGGTTTGCTATTCACATGCAACACACGGGTCTCAAAACTAGTATATATATACATATATATTAGTAGAGGTTTGTTACTCATTAGGATTCATAAGATAAGGCTTAACTCATTTCTTGTACTTATCTCTATTTAGGATTTTTATTTTTATAAAAAACTGTCAGACACTCTGTCTAGTGGCATAAATTCGAAAAGAAGAAAGAAAGAGAGGACTTTGACGGTTGACACTCTCAAGTCTAAACCTAAAAACACTCCATACACTCTTGATCAATGAATTTGATGATTAAATAGGTCTTCTAACATCATTGCTTTGCATTATCAATTCTTCTTCTTCTTCTTGTCGTAGCTATGGAGACAAGTTATATTCTCCTCTTTGCTCAGCTTGCACTTTTCATTCTGCTTCATAACCATACTTCATTTGCTAATATTATCACTGATGAAGCTTCTCTTCTTGCACTTAAATCACACATTTCTTTTCATCCTAACAATATCTTAGCAAGCAACTGGTCTTCTTCCACCCCGGTTTGCAGCTGGATCGGAATCACTTGCAGCTCCCGCCACCATCGAGTCATTGCTTTAGACATTTCTAACATGCAACTTCACGGTGCCATTCCTCCACACTTTGGAAACCTCTCATTTCTTTCTTCACTTGACATCAGTAACAACACTTTTCATGGAGATTTGCCACAAGAATTGGCTCGTTTGCAGAGGTTGAAATCGATTAATGTCACAAGCAATAACTTCACCGGAGCCATTCCTTCATTTTTAAGTTTGTTGCCGAAACTACGCTTTGTGTACCTATCGAGAAACCAATTTTCGGGGAAAATTCCAACTTCCCTTTCCAATCTAACAAAGCTGGAAGTGTTGAGCATAAAAAGAAACTTTCTTCAAGGAGAGATCCCTCGGGAACTCGGTGATCTTCGTTACCTGAGTATCCTAGACCTGCAATATAATGGACTTACAGGCTCCATACCATCATCAATCTTTAACATTACTACAATGCAAGTAATTGCTCTTACGGGCAACAATCTTACTGGAAAGCTTCCAAAAACTATATGTGACCATCTTCCAAACTTGGAAAGGTTTTTCTGCGCTAGCAACTCCCTGGATGGAGTTATTCCACCAAACCTGGAGAAATGCAAAAAGCTTCAAGTACTGATGTTGTCACTCAATGAGATTGCTGGAACTGTACCAAGAGAGTTGGGCAACTTAACAGCTCTTGCTGACTTATATATTGCAGCTCTGCATTTGAAAGGTAGTATAAAATATTCTTCCTTTTCTCTTTTCCGCCAAAATTGTACTCATATATTTCCCTCAATTGACAGGAGGGATACCAATGGAGCTTATGAAACTTACCGGTAATCTTAAGAGACTTCAGGTATCACAGAATGAGCTTACTGGCTCTGTCCCTGACAGCATTTTCAACATGTCAGCTCTACAGATGATAGATTTTGGACTAAACAAGCTTTCAGGTACTCTACCTTCAGATTTAGGTCGCGGAATGCCCAAACTAGAAGAACTTTATTGTGCAGAAAATAATTTGAGTGGCTTTATATCTGATTCAATCTCAAATTCTTCAAGACTCAGAAAACTTGATCTCTCAGAAAACAGTTTCACAGGTCCAATTCCTAAATCACTTGGTAACTTAGAATACCTTGAGGTTCTTAACTTGCAGGGGAATAATTTTGTCAGTGATTCAACATTGAGCTTCCTTTCATCATTGACAAACTGTAGGAATCTAAGACAATTCTTTTTTGGTCGTAATCCGTTGGATGGTGTTTTGCCTGCATCTGTTGGTAATTTCTCCAACTCTCTATTTATTTTTGGAGGAAGTGGTTGTAAATTGAAGGGCGTCATTCCTCAAGAAATTGGTAATCTTACTGAACTGACAAGGATTAGCCTTTCTAACAATGAGTTGACTGGACATATTCCAAATACTATACATCGCATGTTGAGCCTTCAAGAACTTTACCTACAAAGCAACAAGATAGAAGGAACCATACCAGATGCTATCTGTCATTTAAAGAATCTAGGTGCATTAGTCTTGTTAGAAAATCATTTTTCGGGTTCAGTGCCCTCATGCTTAGGGAATGTTACTAGTCTGAGGTATCTTAATCTAGCTTACAACAGGCTGAATTCAAGATTACCTGCAAACTTGGGGAGCCTTCAAGATCTCATAGAATTCAATGTTTCATCTAATTTATTGAGTGGGGAAATTCCACTAGAGAGTGGAAACTTGAAGGCTACAACACTCATTGATCTGTCAAATAATTATTTTTCTGGTACGATTCCTAGTACTCTAGGGAGTCTAGATAAATTGATTAATCTTTCTCTAGCACATAATAGATTAGAGGGGCCTATTCCTGAATCATTTGGCAAAATGTTGTCCTTGGAATACTTGGATTTGTCGTATAACAATCTTAATGGTGAAATTCCAAAGTCATTAGAAGCTCTTGTGTATCTCAAATACTTAAATATCTCTTTCAATAAACTCAGTGGAGAAATTCCAACTGGTGGCCCCTTTGCAAATGTCACCAGTCAATCATTCTTGTCCAATGATGCACTTTGTGGTGACTCCCGATTTAACGTAAAACCATGCCTAACCAAATCTACAAAGAAGTCAAGAAGAAAAGGAGTGCTTACCGGTTTATATATTCTATTAGGGGTTGGATCACTCTTCACGTTGGCGGTTGGATTTGTGGTGTTAAGACTGAGAAAGACAAAGAAGAGTGCAAGTCAAGTAGATGTGTCTCTCGTAAAAGGCCATGAAATAATTTCATATTATGACCTTGAACAGGCAACTGAAGGATTCAATGAAGCCAACTTGCTTGGTAATGGAAGTTTCAGCATGGTTTATAAAGGGATACTTAAGGATGGTATCATTTTTGCAGCAAAGGTATTCAATGTGCAATTGGAGGGTGCATTCAAAAGTTTTGACACGGAATGTGAGATACTCCGTAACCTTCGCCACAGAAATCTGACCAAAGTCATCACCAGCTGCTCCAATCTTGATTTCAAGGCCCTAGTGTTGGAATACATGCCCAACGGGACACTTGATAAATGGTTATACTCTCACAACTTGTTCTTGAACTTATTGCAGAGACTGGATATAATGATAGATGTTGCATCTGCAATGGACTATCTCCACAATGGCTATTTAATGCCTGTGGTGCATTGTGACTTGAAGCCAAGCAATGTCTTGCTCGATGAAGAAATGGTTGGTCATGTAAGTGATTTTGGCATTGCAAAAATGTTAGGTGCAGGGGAGGCATCTTTTATTCAAACAAGGACAATTGCAACCATTGGATATATTGCTCCAGGTATATTAAAAGTTTTTAAAGTTCTCATATCATTTAAAATACTCAAAACAATTCCTTCCCCTAGGTATAAATTGTTTAATGATCATTTTTTACAATGATTGTAGAGTATGGACAAGATGGAATAGTATCCACGAGATGTGATGTTTATAGCTTTGGCATCCTGATGATGGAGACGTTCACAAGAAAAAGACCAAGTGATGACACATTTACCGGTGAATGGAGCATACAGCGTTGGGTTAGTGATTCCTTTCCGGGTGAAATTCATAAGGTGGTGGATTCTAATTTGGTACAGCCAGGAGATGAACAAATTGACGCAAAGATGCAATGTTTGTTATCTGTCGTGGAATTAGCTTTGAACTGCACTTTAGTGACACCTGATGCAAGAATTGGCATGAAAGACGCTCTTTCAAAACTGAAAAAGATTAGGCTACAGCTTGTCAATTGTCAGCACTAGGTGGAATCAGACCGTTTACTCTTTTGTGTTATTTGATTACTTAAAGTATGTTTAATCAAGGTTGTAGGAAGCAACTAGTTTCTTGATGTATGTGATGATGTATGGAAGTCGAAAATGAGAAATAAATGGTTGTTGTGTTGCCAACGACTACAGATATTTCTACCAAACTTTGAAAGTGTTTCTTCAATTCTTTATTCTCCAAAATCATGTTAATCAAGTTTTATTACAGTTTTCAACTGAAAATTTTGTTTATTTTATTTTGGCATAATACATAAATTGGACCCTAAACTTGACTTCAAATTTTAAATATGACCTCTAACTTTCATAGTGCACAAGTAGACACTTTAACTATCCAATTCTTAAACAAAAAAACACGCGAATCCAACCTGGCATAACGCGTGATTGAGACGCAATTCAGGCGCGTCAAGGGTATTTTTTGAGGCCCACAACAGTAAAAAAAAAAACGGAAATGACAATTTTACCCTTAATGAATCCCTTTTAAATATATTTTTATTTTTTTCAAATCAAAATCCCATTTTTCTTCTTCTTCTTCCAAATTCTAGTACTCAAGCTTTTTTCCTCTTTTTGTGCACAATTTCTGGTCGTTTTTATGTAATGGCTTCTAATTTTTTTTGTCAAAATCGAGCAAATTGGGAAAAGAAAATACGACCCTACCCTTTTGTATTTTAATTTTTTTTTTAATTATAAAATACGTGTAATTTTTTTAATTACGTGGCAGCCACTGAGTGGCTCAATAAGCCACGTAGGCGCGTTTGTATATCACACAATTTGGCTGTTGGATTCGCGTGTTTTTTTGTTTAAGAATTGGATAGTTAAAGTGTCTACTTGTGCACTATGAAAGTTAGAGGTCATACTTAAAATTTGAAGTCAAGTTTAGGGTCCAATTTATGTATTATGCCTTTTATTTTACTAGAGAAAGGTACTGGACAAAACAGTCTTAAAACAAACTGGAACAACAAAGAAAAACAACAGAATGCAGGACATTCAGTATTCACTTTTGCAAGAAATTAAAATGCAGGAAAGAGAGATTTATAAATTTCTAGTCTTTGATTCTTAATCGGAGGTTTATTTTATTCTTTTTCTTGATAGGTTTTTGTTGGAATACTGACTCCCATATTTGCCTAAGGAACAGGTATATTCTGTATATTCCTTTGCAGATTACAGCAGTTACGTTATGTAAAGCAAATAAAGTAATGACACAATATTTTATCGTGGAAAACCCCGGTTCATAAAGGGTAAAAACCACGACCTACACCTCTATAGGATTTAACTCTACTTCATTAAACTCTGAGCCTCAACAAAAGATTACAAACCTATGTAACCTAAGGAATTATAAACTCTAATTCCTAGACGTCAACAACAAACTAGATCGTCGACCCCACTTCAAGTTATGAATTCAGATTACAACTCTTGCAATCCTAGGAACCAACTCTAATTCCTAAACTCCAACACAAACCCCCCAAGGTTTATGTTCCCAAGTTTTTAAGTTGCCCCAACTTGAAGACTCTATTCCTACACCGATTTATACCTCACTGGATCTAGAAAGAATTAAAGATACAACTCGATAAAAACTCAATACAAGCAAACTTGACTTAAGAACTATAAAGCATAATTCTATGAATATTGATCAGGTTCTTCAATCTTATTTCCTTGTGTTAGCTTCACTTTGTAATCAGAAATCACTCAAATATGAACTCCCTCTATTTGATTATATTCTGCTTGTAACTCTCTGTTTAAGCGCGCAGGTTTTGTTGGAAGATCGTTGCTATATTTATAGACTAAGTAGACCAAGAATCATTTTCCTACTTCAATTGTGCTTCAATATGTTTTTCTACTTCAACTCTGCTTCCTTATCAGTGCGGAATTTGGAAATTCTTGTAAACTGATTTTATGCATGCTTCCTCTTCCTTGAAGGAATTCCTTATGAAAGGAAACCTTTTTGCACTGCTTTCTTGTCGAAAAAGCAACCCTTCTACTGCTTTATAACTTTTAATTCGCGTGGTTGGCGTTCTCCTTATCTAGTCGAATTCGATCTGAAAGGAACATGTCGGTGCAACTGGTTACTTTCATTTGTTCCTCTATTTGTCAATTATCAAAATCTTTCTCGATCTAACAAATTCCCCCTTTTTGATGATGACAAACCATTGCTTCTTGTGTGAATAGATCAATCTGTGTTATGTCAGTTTCTTAAAGCACAACACACAAAGCAAACACATTAGAGGACCAAGTTAGACGAATTGGGTTACAAATATTACACAAGCATGCACTTCCCCATTTTGGCATCATAAAACACCGTGAAGGTATACACCACACTAAGAGAAGGCATATTCGATATTCGTGGCCACTAGGGCTATCACCTACAAAAACACTTAAATATCAAGACCTCAGTTAGCTATAGCAAAGCATTTGCACAAACATAGGAGATAGACATGAACCAGAAACTCAAACCCATTATTAGCATTAATAAAAAAGCATATACACCACAAATGTATCAAAATTAAAGATAGAATCTAGCAATTGTGATGAGAAAAAAAATTGGAAAGTCAAAGGCTAGAGTGGCTAGGCAATAGTTAAAGATTGGGTATGAGAGGGTAAATAAAAATCCTCTTTTAGCAGCTCAAAAAACTTCTTCTGGATAACAGAATTAGTAATCTTCTCAATTTCAAGGGTAGCTTTGGTCTATGCAAGCTCAGCCTTGAGCTTTGTGTTTTATTTTTCTTTAGCAGGCCTACATGTTCAAGATTATAGTTCATATGCAACTTGTCCATGACATTCTGGTGAGTGACACATATGACTTTAATTTCAACTTCTTTTTTTTGTATTACCTTTAAGGAACTGGTTCAATCAATCACGTGCCCTCCGGGGAAACAATAGTTCACTCATCTCTAACCCCCAAAATCAGTAATCACCTTGCCTAATAGCACTGTCCGCTTTCCAAAGTTCACAAATCTAAATGTACGAACATCAAGAGTGTCTTCTTATCCAAGAGATTCAGAGAAAGGTAATCCATAATCATTTTATTTACTGTTGATAGTCGGATTGACCAGCTTTGACTTAACATAATCTTAGGAGGAACATATTTCTTCACTTGCTTCTTAGATTGTTTTTATTGAGATTTATCTTTGCATTTTTTTCATTGGCCATAATCTCCTCATCTGTAATTTCAATACAATCAGTGAGAGAAAAAAAAAATTCTTCAGCATCATTTGTAGAGGAACATGTTCTCCCAACCTGTTCCCTAGACGTGGTACTATCAGATGCAGCACCAACTATAATAATTTTTTACATCAACCCTAAATCTTAGTTTATATGGATCCCAATAGAAGAACTAGGTTCAACAGAGGGGTCTCCCATTGTTTCCCCCTCACTAGATGCACCCAAGTTGAGCCTAACAACTAAACTTTGTTCAACTGTAGGGTCCCTAAAATATTCCCCCTCACTAGGTACATCCTTCAAAACTTCCTCAGTAATTTTAGACACAACCAATACAGATTCCCCCTAAGAACCAGCACAACCTACTTTCTACACCACAACCTATATTTTATAAGGCACCAAAGTAGAGGTGTCATCCACCGAAGTCATCTCAACCATAACATCGGATAGACCATCACACTTAGAATCTCCAAGAATGTCATTAAGAAACATAAATTGTAATTAATCAAGCATAGACATATTTCTTGAAGAACACTTTATTCCACAATTTTAGAAAAAGAGGATTTCTTGGTTAAGAAGTTTATGGAAGAGAAGGCTGTGAGTTGTAGAGACACACTAGGATAAGGCTTTAAATAGGCCTTTTAAGAAAATGTTTGTTTAGTAGTATTGAGGACGTGAATATATCTTTTGGGACAAGTGGAAGGAACAGGTACATATGCATTGAGTTATATTTAATTATGAATAATTGTAGTGCACAAACCTTAGATCTCTAGAAAATACTGAATTTTGCTCCTATTTTACTAAGCCTCTCTCATGTGACAGATGCAACTACAACGTTATAGTGCATGCGTAGCTTGGCTTTAAAAGTGGTATAGAGACATACAACTAAATGTACAAGACTAAGCATAAAATTCATGATTAGAAGGCAGTATGCACAATGTTCATTAACCACTAAGGGATACACATGTGATTTTAATCATCCCTAAGTTCCAACATGTTCCTTTAAAAGTGTTTCTTTAGTCTTGCCTACTTTTCCAACGTCTTTGATTGGACCAAAAAGAATTTTCACCACAAAAACTACTATTCCATCCTTTTCTTCTGCAGGTGAGAGGAATTTCTTCTAGTTTCAATCATGTGTCTCGAGAAATAGGTGTTCATATAGAATGTTGCTTGCTTCCTCTCACTTTTCCTGCAAATTCAAAGGTTATATTTAGGAACCAAGACTAGCTTAGGTCCTTTGTATTGATAAAAAGGATGAATGAGGTCTCTATTGATCCATATTGGTAAAACATTTTTAGATTTTTTTCTTTTCCCCAACCTGGTCCTTTGACATGATTCCTTTCTTTTAACAGGGTTGAGTTTTCTATTTGAGGCAGCTTTGAAGTTTTTATTCATGTGAGTTATAACTATTGGGCAGGTACCCCTTGAGTGACCAATACTACCACAATGTGTGCACAAATAAGAGGTTTTCGTAGGGACTTCTTTAACAAAATCTATTCCAGCTTCAGTGTTATGTGTACTATTACTAAGCTGAGTCACAATAATTGAGGACAGAGTCCATTTGTTTGCCCACTCAAGCTCATACTTAGTTCTAGCTAGGTCAAGATTTATTCTTCTAGATTTTGCCCTTTCAGAAAATAGTTCATCTTTTAACCTCTTTAGATCTTGGTCACATCTAATTTGGTCACCACTAATTTTTTCTTTCCCATTCCCAGTAACACTTTGTTTCAAAATTTCAGATTTGAGAGCCAAAGTGCAGGGATCAAGTTGTTGTACCAATTCCTTTAGGAATTGATTTTCTTTCTTAAGATCAGAATTAATTTTTTTCAAGATCAATATATTCAAATTTTAAACTGGTCAAGGAAGTCAATAACTGATCTCTATTTTCATTCAACTTTTGAAAATTATCTATGAGAGTTAGAATAAGGGGAGATAATTTTTTCTTTGAAAAACATTTTAGTTTATTTTTAAGGTCAAGAAGATTTACCTCCCTTTTGTCAATGTCCGATTCAGAGTCTCGTTCAAAGTCCTCCATGGCCATCAAAGCAAAATCTTCTTTATCATCTTCAATTGAGTTGTCTAAACCTGTTCCCCAAGCAGCATACATAGCAATGTCAGGTTCTTTTTCTTTGTTGGAGGGCAACTTTTTCTCATAGTTTCCACCTTTCTTGAGGAGCTTTCTGAGGTTTTTGTTGATCACGACTATGTCCTCATCATCTAGATCATATTCATCACTCTCAATTGCCTTGAAAGAAAAAATCATATTTTTGTTTCTTTTACTCATTTTTGTGTTATCAACATTCATCTCGTAAGTCTTTAGATTTCCTACAAGTTCATCCAAGATCATGGTTGTCAAATCATTTGCTTCTCTAATTGCAGTGAACTTGGTCTCCTATGACCTAGGTAGAGTCCTCAGCACTTTATCCACCTGTTCCTCAGTAGTATATATTTTTCCCAAAGACATCAGTTCATTCACAATAGTAGTGAATCTAGTAATCATATCTTGAAGTGATTCACCACTCTCCATCTTAAATGCTTCATATTTAGTGGATAGTCTAGTAATTCTAAATTTTCTTACTTAGGGAGTTCCTTCATGTGCATTGACTAGTGTGTCCCAAATTTTTTTTGTTGTAGTATAACTAGAGATGCGATTGAACTCATCAGGTCCAAGTTCACATACAAGGATGCACTTAGCTTTAGCATTCTTTGCGAGAATTCTATCATCAACTTCTCCATATTGAGCCCTGGGATTTGAATTGCTTTCCCTTCATCATCCTTCATCATAGGAATAAGAGGACCATCTGTAATCTCATCCATAATTCATAGTCATGGGCTTGTAGAAAATTCTCCATTCTCGCCTTCCACCATGCGTAGTAATGTCCATTGAATAATGGTGGCATGCTGATGTGTTGACCTTCACTGTGTCCAAGAGGAGGTGAAGAATTCATAGTGATCTTATCTTGAGTTATTAGACTCTACAAAGATAACCTGCTCTGATACCAATTGTTGGAATACTGACCCCCAGATTTGCCTAAGGAACAGGTATATTCTATATGTTCCATTGCAGATTATAGCAGTTACGTATGTAAAGCAAATAAAATAATGACACAATATTTTATTGCAGAAAACCCTGGCTCATAAAGGGTAAAAAATCACGACCTACACCTCTGTAGGATTTAACTCCACTTCATTAAACTCTGAGCCTCAACAAAAGATTACAAACCTATGTAACCTAAGGAATTATGAACTTTAATTCCTAGACGCCAATGACTTCAAATTATGAGATTACAACTCTTTCAATCCTAGGAACCAACTCTAATTCCTAAACTCCAACACAAAACCCCCCAAGGTTTATGTTCCCAAGTCTTTAAGTCCCCCCAACTTAAAGACTCTATTCCTACTCCAATTTATACTTCACTGGATCTAGAAACAACTAAAGATACAACTCGATATAAACTCAATACAAGCAAACTTTACTTAAGAAGTATAAAGCATAAGCCTATGAATATTGATCAAGTTCTTCAATCTTATTACCTTGTGTTGGATGCACTTTGTAATCAGAAATCACTCAAATATGAACTCCCTCTATTTGATTGTATTCTACTTGTAACTCTTTGTTTAAGTGCGCAAGTTTCGTTGGAAGATCGTTGCTTTATTTATAGACTAAGTAGACCAAGAATCATTTTCCTACTTCAACTCTGCTTCAATGTTTTTCTACTTCAACTCTGCTTCCTTATCCGTGTGGAATTTGGAAATTCTTGTAAACTAATTTTATGCACGCTTCCTCTTCCTTGAAGGAATTCCTTATGAAAGGAAACATTTTTGCACTGATTTTTGTCGAAAAAGAAACCCTTCCACCGCTTTATAACTTCTAATTCGCGTGGTTAACATTCTCCTTATCCCAATCAAATTTGATCTGAAAGGAACATGTTGGAATTATGACCTCTTTAATTCAGTAAAGGAACACGTACTTGCTACTTGTTCTTTACAGTTTGCTAGTTGAAGTAAACAATTTCGCTGAATAACAATTAGCTCACAACTTTGTATTATTTATCTCAACTCCAAACAATACAATGATACAAACCTATGTAATCTAAGAAATTATAAACTCTAATTCCTAACTACTCAAGACAAAAACACCAAGGTTTATGCCTTCTAAAGTCTTCCAAGTTTTTCAAACTTGTTAGACTTATCCTACACTCAAAACTCAACTGTAGCTAAGATCAATTAACTACAATTGTACAACAATCTCTCACAATCTCGCAACACTCCCAAGCCAATTACAAAACTCTCTCAAACTCTCTTTGACAACGTTTTGTTTAACTCTCTATGTAAGTGCGCAAACTTCTTTGAAGAAGTTATTGCCCTATTTATAGATCAAGGCTCCTCGAAGTCTTGTTCAACTCGAACTTGACTTCACCGTATCCGCAAAACCTTGTTCAACTCGAACTTGTCTTTTGTTTCCTTCTACGACTTGGCTTTGATATATTCCCTTCTTTAACTATTTATTCACGCCCTTATCTCCTTCTTTACTTATGTTTCCTACTTTGTCTAGTTTTCCTATTTGAATAAGAAAAACCTTCTTGCTTGCGAACTCCCTTTCTTATGCAACTTAGATAAATGTTATATCTCGTTGGCACAACCTGCTCTATGCATCTTTGACATTCTTCAAAATACATTGCTAATTTCCACCTAACAAATTCCCCCTTTTTGACTATGTCAAATTTTTCAAGCCGTTGTATTGAAATCTGCGTTGCATTGCATTGAATAGTTGAACAACAGTATTTGAACAAGTATGCATGCATCTTCCCCCTTTTGGAATTTGGAAATTCTTGTAAACTGATTTTATGCACGCTTCCTCTTCCTTGAAGGAATTCCTGATGAAAGGAAACATTTTTGCACTGCTTTCTTGTCGAAAAAGCAACTCTTCCACCGCTTGATAACTTTTAATTCGTATGGTTGACGTTCTCCTTATCCTAGTCGAATTCGATTTGAAAGGAACATGTCGGCGTAACCGGTTCCTTTCATGTGTTCCTCTATTTGTCAATTATCAAAATCTTTCTCGATCTAACAGTTTTCTTATCATAACGTTTATTACGTTTTTTTCATGGAGGTTTGATAGAGGAATGATTTGGGCCTCAGTCTAATTGCACTTAATGAAGATATGAATCTACGTCTAAATTTGAATGGTTCACGCCTTAGGCCATTAAGTGTATTTGTTTACATCTAAGATTTAAGCACTTATTTGGTCTGAGTAGGTCTTAATCATTAACATCATCAAAAAAGTCTTAATATCATTAGGAGGTATTTTTGTGTGGAATTTTTTACCACACTCTGTCCACACCTACATGCTACCATCATTAACCATCTTTGTTATTACAACTACCACTACTGGCAGTCTCTATCATATCTATCACCTCCATTATTATAATTATCTCCACTTTCAACACCACCACCACTACCATAATCGTTGTCCCCAATGTAACTTGTGAACACTCAAAATTAGAAGGCATAGATGTCAGTTGAGACCAAGTTAAAAGACGTGTTTATGTATAATGCCTTTATTTTTCTTGTGTAGAAAACAGATGTGCAAAGCAAGTAATATTCAGTAGGAAGAACAATTTTCTTCCAAGTTATAAATACCAAAAGAAAGGACATCCAAATTGACATCTTATAAAGGCAATAGAATTCCATGTTGTTGGTTTACTTTGACATTTTCTTCCTCTGTCTTCATTTTCTTGGACTCAGCAGCAATTACCTTGACAAATATTCATTACTTGATTCATCAATTGCATATTATAACTTCAAAGTCATAAAAAAAAATGAATACTACAAACACTAAAAGATTGTAATTTTGTGAAATATTTAACTAATGTATATATACAAAAGTCGAGCCAAAGGTAGCAGTTAACCTGCATCCTATACTTGCATTTGCATTAGACTACTGGTGAGTATTTAAGGAGTTGGTAAAAAAATGATACATAAACCTATTACTAGTAAAAGTTGGGGACCAAAACCATTGCTTCGTGGACTTCACCTTTGAGCTCGCTCTGTGTGGAATTTGAAGATTTCCGTCTTGAGTCCGGAGTTTCCCCATAGAAGGATCGAAGAAAGTCAGGTTATTGAGTCCGGAGTTTCCCCATAAGAAGGATCGAAGAAATGTTGAAGAGGTTTTAAATTAAAACTTTCATCAAGATTAATGAATTTGTGTTGCACAGATCTTCGAAATTAATGTGTAACAAAGAATGATAATTTGTACTATGTAAATACGTCAACATCTCTATCGACCCAAAAAAAAAAAAAGATGCCTTGTTGAAACAACCTCTTACATTGAACTTAAATATAAAAGTCAAGACTATACTGTTTCCAGTTTCTTTACATTAAGTGGTTTCATTTTCCACCCCCAATTAAGCCACCACAGAAGAAAAATAGACAAAGACCTGGTCACATTATAACTATTGGTACTCAAAATTGACCCATAACTCCAAAAACTAACAAAAAATGCAAATATATTGTCTCACTACTTATAAACTATGCAACTTTCGAGAATCTTAATAGCTTAGTAGGTTGGCCGTCTGAAGTCCCACCTTGTTGGTGAGGATCCGATTCCCCACATTGTAATCTCCTCCCCCCACGAAAAAAGGAAACTTTCTTCGTATAGATAATTAGAAATTGTTTGATTTAGTTAATAATTAATCATGAGATTTCTATTAGAAGGATACTTAATTTCATCACTTTATTACATGTTGACTGAGTACTCTCCCAAGAAAGGAAACACACATTACACATTCAATATCTTCACCCTCAGTGATGCAAAATGGATTGAAATCACTTGTGGCTCTTATAAAAAGAATGATAAGTGGTTCATAGACGAGAAGAATTGTTTGGAGAGAGAATCAATTTATTTATGGAAATCATATTAAATTAGGAGGAAAATATTAAGGAGAAATCTATATTCTAATTCCTTTTTTTTCTTCTTAAAAAAGTATTTCTGTTCTCTTTTAGTTTTCTTTTCTCTCTTTAATTAAAGTTTGTTTTATTTTCTTTTGGGAAAAATGCATAAGTAATCCCTAGCCTATGCCCAAAATCTCTGAGACACACCTAATCTTTACTAAGGTCCTATTACCCCCCCCCCCCCCCCCAAAACTTATTTTTTTAATTAATTTTTTACCACTTTTTGACCTACGTGGCAATATAAACCAAATAGGTTGAAAGCTTTGTTCAACACGCACTGAGTCCCACTTCTTTAACTTTCTAAAAAGTAAGCTATCAGTTCAAAAGTAGCTTTTACACTTCCCAAATTTTCAAAAAGCTATCACTTTTTCTTCATTTTCATCCCTTTCTACATTTTCACCCCTTTCATCTTCACAAAGAAATTTCCCAAAACAACGACATCCTTCATCCTTTTTCTTCATTTTCATCCCTTTGATCTTCTTCTCTTTCAAATCACCCATTTCTTTTACATCGCCACCCTTCTCCTTTGAATTGATGTTGAGATTTTCATAACAATTTCGAAGACTTTCACCTTCATTGAAAGAAATTTAAAATCAGAACTAATAATCGACATAAAAAGATGTAAATATAAAGAACATATTAAAAATTTACTTTACCTTTTCGAAGCAAGGAGCAATTTAACTTGAATGATAATGGAGGTTTTTTTTTCAAAGATGAAGAACACTGATAAAGAAGAAGACAAGTGAGTTAATGTTTATTTTTTTCAAGTTTATTTTAACACGTGGCCAATTTTTATTGGTCAGTGTTGTCTAAAAACTGCACCCACGCGCCTAACATAGGTGAAGTCACGGACTCAGCCACGTAGACCAAAAAGGGTAGAAAATTAATTAAAAAATAAGTTCGGGGGGATAATAGGACCTTAGTAAAGGTTAGGTGTGTCTCAGGAATTTTGGGCATAGGCTGCGGGGGTACTTATGAATTTATCTCTTTAATTTCATTTCACTTTAAACTTTTTTTATTTAATTTATTATATTTTCACTTTTAATTATTTTAAAAAAAATATGTGTATTTTTTTTAAAAAAATAATTTAAAAGTGTCCTTTAATTTTAGCATTTTTTTTTATGTTTTATTTGACTTTCTTCACTTATTTTGATATCCGTTCAAAATTAACTTATTTTAAATACAAGACATTTGAAATCAAATCAAAATGAAAGACAAAGAAAATAAAATCAATAGAAAAATAAAAGAGAAAAACAATGAATGTAGGTAAAAGGAAATTGATACAATGTAAAAAAAATGTGTATTAACTTAATTTAAAAAAAGATAAAAAAATAAGAATATTTTTTAAAAAAAAATTAAAAAATTATTTTAAAAAAAAACTAAATTTTTTTAAAATTATTTTTAATTAAAAAATAATATTTACACACGTGGCGGGAGAGTGTGTGCAAACACAACCAACTTGGGTGGTTGAAGGTGTCACATCAACACATAAAGTGCACAAAAATACAAAAAAAAATGAGTTCAGGGGGGTAATAGGGTCTTAGTTAAGTTTAGGTGTGTCACTGGAAGTTTGGTCATAGTTTAAGGGGTACTTATGACTTATCCCGAAATTAAATAAATATTTTACAAAGAAAGAAATAAAAATAATTAAATATATATAAGTTTTATTATCAATAAATATGTGTACTAACTAATTATAAAATGGCATGTGTCCAATTTGTGCAGTCATCACTTGCTTCAAGAGAGTGTGCACACTCTATATGTCATGTCAGCATTTGTGGTGTATTTATTCCATTTTAAATTAGTTTGGGGGGGGGGGGGGGGGGGGTAATAGGACCCTAGTTAAGTTTAGGTGTGTCACTAGATTTCGGTCATAGTCTAGGGGTACTTATGCCTTGTCCCATTTATTTATTGTTTGTCAATTTTTTTTTTACATTTTCTCTTATATTTTCTTAAAATAATTGCTAAAAATTAATCTGGAAGTTTGTTTATTTTTTTTGTGTGTTTTTCCTAATTTTTAAAAGAGAAAATTTTACCTTAAAATTTTATAGAATATCAAATATGATCATATTTAAATTCTTTAATCATTGATTAATTTTTTAAATTTTCTTTTCTTAATCTCATCATTAATGTTATTCATATTATTTTCTCAAATCACTTATTTCCTTTCTTTGTTCTTTGTACTTTTTATTTATTTATTTCAAAATTTAATTATTATAACTTTTTAAGGATTGCATTTTTTTACATAAAATAAAATTTGATTTGCCGTTTATTTCTAACTAGTGAACTTGTTCGTGCTTCACGCAGTTGTAAAAGATGATAAGTCACGAATAATTTTATTAAGTATTATATAGATGAAGATGCATTTGCAATATAATTGTTAGACCTTAAATTGTTAAAAACGAAGAATAAAATACAAATTCAATGCATAATTAATCTTTGGAGTTTTTGTCCACATCCACACTCATAAGTTGATCATAATTCAATAGTCTACATCTTATTTTTTGAGTCAAACTAAAATATGCATATAATAAGCATAAAAAATATAATAACAAAAAAAATGTGATGATTTCTATAAATTCTGACAATATCTCTCGAAATATAAAAAAAAATTATTAAGGTGATGGATTCTATAACTCTGACAATATCTCTATGTATATGACTATAATATAAAATATCAAATAATGTAATATGAATATTAATCATTTTAGAAATTAGAATAACAAAAAGTTGTTAGTGTAATGAAAATAAAGATTATTAAAGCTTACATTAAAGATATGACATTTTAGTTTCTTAACATGGGGTAATTAATATAATTAATAGAGTTAAAGAAGCGGATTTTTAAAGGTTTTAATATTATTTATAACACATAAATGATGAAAAAATAAAGAAAAATCCGAAAAAAGAAAAAAAAAAAAAAAAGATTGTTGTAGTTTTGACCAAAAGAGATGTCATATCACTTTTTCTATTCATAGTATTAATTTATTAGTCTATGATTTAAATATTTAAAAACGTTTGGTTCTTCAACTACAAATGGTTTAGATTACCATTAAGTTGTGTGTTTTTCTTTAATTTTGGTTCTTACATTGCTAATACATGTGAAACTACAAAAAATCAATCATCAATTTATCTATTTTCTTAGAATTTAAGCATTTTCTATTTAAAAAATATTATTAATTATTGATTATAATTATTAATTATTAATTAATGATCAGTTATACCTTCAAAAAAATAAGGAATTTCAAAAGGCTACCTTTTTGCCTTCACATAAAAATATATATTTTTAAATATTTCTTTTCCTTATATTCCTTTTTCTACTTTTTATTTTTGTAGTTTTCTAAAATTAAATTTTACTTATCTCTCCTTTTTATTATCATAATTTTTTTTTGCTTCATTATAAACAAATATTTTTTAAATATTTCTTTTCCTTATATTCCTTTTTCTACCTTTTATTTTTGTGGTTTTCTAAAAATAAATTTTACTTATCTCTCCTTTTTATTATCATAATTTTTTTTTTTGCCTCATTATAAACATATGTTTTTTAAATATTTCTTTTCCTTATATTCCTTTTTCTACCTTTTTATTTTTGTGGTTTTCTAAAAATAAATTTCACTTATCTCTCCTTTTTATCATCATAATTTTATAAAATATATATATAATTGGAGGGTGCATTCAAAAGTTTTGACACGGAATGTGATATACTCCGCAACCTTCGCCACAGAAATCTGACCAAAGTTATTACAAGCTGTGCAAACCTTGATTTCAAGGCCCTGGTGTTGGAATACATGCCCAATGGGACACTTGATAAATGGTTATACTCCCACAACTTGTTCTTGAACTTATTACAGAGATTAGATATAATGCTAGATGGCTATACAACGCCTGTGATTCATTGTGATTTGAAGCCAAGTAATGTCTTGCTAGATCAGGAAATGGTTGGTCATGTCAGTGATTTTGGCATTGCGAAATTGCTAGGTGAAGGGGAGGCTTCTGTCCAAACAAGGACATTTTCAACCATTGGATATATTGCTCAAGGTATATTAGAAACTTCAAAATCTTTCTGATATCGTTTAACTACTCCAAACAATTATTTCCTCTAGATATAGATTAATATTCTCAGTTCTATTATGATCATTTTTTACCATGATTGTAGAGTATGGACAAGATGGAATAGTATCCACGAGCTGTGATGTTTATAATTTTGGCACCCTGATAATGGAGACATTCACAAGAAAGAGACCAAGTGATGAAATATTTATCGGAGAATTGAGCATACAACGTTGGGTTAGTAATTCCTTCCCAAGTGGAATTCATAAGGTGGTGGATTAGTATTTGGTACAGCCAGGGGATGAACATATTGACGCAAAGATGCAATGTTTGTTATCTATCATGGAATTAGCTTTGAGTTGGACTTTAGTGACACCTGATGCAAGAATTTGCATGAAATATGCTCTTTCAACACTGAAAAAGATTAGGCTACAACTTGTTATTAGTCGGCACTAGGTGGAATCAGACTGTATGCTCATGTTATCAGATTACCTATGCTAGTTACGTTAATCTTTCAATTTTGCTCAAGGACTTAAGTGTGTTTAATTTATTTGATATATGTAGTTTTGATGATATATGGACGTCAAAAATGAGTATTGTGGTGTTTCCAATGACTACAAAGAATTCTAATTTCTACATAACTTTGAATATGGAATATGATCCTCAATGCTATCAAAAAAGCTATCACCTTTGATGTGGTAGGTGCACGTCTTTTTAGAGAAGCAGGCTCTCAGCCAATGGGGTCGTCTCAAGTGGTTTGTGTCCATTTCATATAATCTCTTCTCACAAAAGACAAGACAAGATTTGGCAAACAAAACTTTAAATTTCTGAAAATTCATAAGCTTACAAAGAAAAGGCTATCTTCAACAAGAACTCATATAGCAAGGCACCTGATCAACTGAAGATTTTCTTTTCGTACCTGTCATTGTTCTTGATTGTTTGTATTGAGCTAAACTTGTAGAATTCGTTTCACTCTTATAAGAAACGTTTCAAACTCTTATGTGTAGTGACGGTAAGAACATTGTTAGAGTTAACTTTGTGTCTTACGACTTGAAGTCTATATTGATTAGAAATAGTTAATATAGTGGGCAATGGATGCATTGCTTTGGCACAGTAAGTAATAGGAGTATTACTTAGTGTGAGACTAAGAGTTTGGTCTCATTGTTGTGGTTGTAATTTGTGTTCACTTTTGCTTTGAGATTAGTGAAAACAGTTTGAAATCTTGTGTGACAGGTCGTGGTTTTACTCCCTTGAGCAATGAGGTTTCCACGTAAAACTCTTGTACTTGTTTTACTTTATACTATTCATTTTACGCACTTTTATTCTGTCGGGGGACCTGGTCCTGTGATTACTAGTGGACATATATATTCCAACAAGTGATATCAGAGCTTGGGCTCTCTATCTGGTTAACACCAAGAGAGAGATTCCTACGAGGAATGGCGACGCCACTGAACCTGCAAAGAAGTCAATCCCCCACAAGACCACCTCTCTTTGATGGTCAGTTCTATAGATATTGGAATATTTGAATAAAAGACTATCTCATGGCTGAGGACATTGGGGTATGGAACGTTATTTTGTGAAGGTCCTTATGTTCCAACCATGGAGGTTAAAGATGGAGAGGTCACAAAAGTAATTCCCAAAACTCGATAATAATATAATGACTCTGACAAAAAAATCACAAAGCTAGAAAGCTACTAATGTGTGGCATTAGTATGAATAAATACGATTTGATCTCATCTTGCGAATCAGCCAAGCAAATCCGGGATCGGTTGAGAACAACGTATGAGGGTATTGAGGAAGCAAAGAAATCTAAGCTAGATCTCTTTACAACTCAATTTGAAAGTTTCACCATCAAAGAAGTTGAATCTATTCATGAAATGCATACCAGATTCTCTACCATCATCAATGAGCTTATGATTCTTGAAGAACATGTCCCTATGTGCAAGCAAGTCTCTAAGTTACTGGAAATTCTTTCCATATCTTGGATAAATGAATTTGTGTTGGGAGATGAGACAAGGGGTCCTGAAGTGGTGACTCTGAATGCACTATTTGAACATCTTCAAGTTCATGAGATGCACAGAAAAAAGAGAGGGTCTCATTCTCAAGGGAAAATATAAGAGGACAGATCTGATTGATGAGGTTGATTAGAAGAAAAATGCAAAAAGAGACGAATCACTTGCCTCCAAAGTGTCACAAAGTGAAACCTCTAAAATAGATGAGAACATAGGCAATTTCACTTAACAATTTCAAAATATCGTAAGAGAACGTGGAGGTTTCATGAAGAAAGAAAATCATGATAGGGTTATAAGCTAAAGTGACGTGTGTTACAAGTGCGATCAACCAGGTCACTCCATTAGAGATTGCACTATGCACAAAGTTGACCACTGGGAGTATATCAAGTCAAGAGAAGACAAAGATAAAGAGGGGGACCAGGTCCGTGACAGTTCAAGCAAAAGAGAAGCTGTTTATCGTGCCATGAAGAAGGATCTGACTGCCTGGTAAAATTCCTCAAGTGATTCAGATGATTCTGAACACTCTAATGATGCTTTCATGGCAAAGTAAGATGAGGAAGATGCTGATGAAAAGATAACTCTATTATACTCAAGCAAAACTTGAATACCTTTTCTACTAGTAAATTGAGAAAGCTAGTTGTTATACTACTTGATTTGATAAGTGAGCTAACAACTGAGAATGACCTCGTGAGCAATTGCCTAGACATCTCTCAAGATGGAAAAATTGTTTTAGTTTCCCAAATATCTTATATTGAAAATCATATGGTGGTTCTAGAAGCTGAAAATCTAGAATTGAAGGAAAAGATAAAAAGTGTGACTATTATAGTTTTTAAAGGAAAGAACAAGGCTAACAACCTGCACCTGGAGCTTGAAACTAAGATGCACACTGCTGAAATGAAGATGAAATTGGCTCTAGAAAGAAATCTTGCGCTAGAGAGGGACCTGGTCCCTGTAAAAGAGGAATTGAACAAATCCCTCAAATGGACTACTTCCTCTAAAATTCTTACAAAATTTAATTGGTCAAGGAAACAATAGTAGAAGAGTACTGGGTTGTGAGAAAATAGATCCCCCACACAATCCTCACAACAAAATTATTTCTGATGCTGATAATTTTCTATGTGTGCATTATGGTCGAGATGGACATCTTAAGAAACATTGTCCTGTTTTGAAAAAAAATATAAAGGAAGTTCCTCAAAATATTCCAAACAGAGGAGTAGACTGAAGAAGGGGCCTGGTCTTGCTTCTATTCCTAAGTTGAAGAAAACCAGTCTGCCTTACTGGACAAAAGATTTTCTTATCACTATGTTATCTGCTTACTGGGAACTCCATCTCAAATGGGTTCCCAAGGCTAACAAGTGATTTGCTATGTAAGTGAGAAGAGGCAGCATCAATCAGTGTTGGTTTATGAATAGTGGATGCTCAAAGCACATGATTGAGAAAACCACAAAACTTCCTCTCTCTCAAGGCTCTTCAAGGTGGAAGTGTCTCATTTGGCAATGGCAAGAAATGGTACATTCTTGGTGTAGGCAGGACTTCTGTGGAACACTTTTTTTAAGTTGTGTACTATGTCAATGGATTGAAGTACAATCTTCTAAGTGTTTCACGGATTTATAATAAAGGAAATCGAGTCAAGTTCTTCTCAGATAAATGGTGGTCACAACTTAATCTCTTGAATGATGATATTGACAGGAAAGAGATGCAAGAAAATGTATATTGTTGATCTAAACACTACTCGTTGCAACATTCTCACTTTTCTTAGTGCTCAAGGTGAGAATACTGATCTATGATACATGAGACTTGGTCATATGAATTCTTCTCCTTGAACAAACTTGTGTCAAGGGACTTGGTCCGCAGTTTGCCCAAAATAAAATTTGCAAATGACAAAGTTTGTGCTTGTGTTAAAGAGAAGAAGATCAAACCATAAACAGGCTTTTAATCTTTTAAAGAACTTTATGGCAGAAGTGGTGATTACTATATGTTTTGTGACCAATAGGAAGATATTGAGATGTTTGATCTCAAGGGTGATGAAAAAATAGTTGTGGGATATTCTTCCTCTAGCAAGGTTTATTAGGTGCATAAAAACAAGAATTATGCATTGAAGAAAGTGTTCATGTGAGTTTTGATGAGTCTGGAAGAATTAAGAAGCTGCAAAACAAAAACAAAAAGTTTTTGAGATGGAAGAGCAGCTTTAGATTCAGAGTGATGGGCTAAACAGTAAAATTGCTAAAGAATATCGTCTTCAAGAATCCAGTAACTCCAAAGAAGCTGATGCAGATCATGAACCTGATAAAGGACTCGGTCCGGTAGACAATGCTAAACAAAGATGATGCAGTTCAAATTGATAATGTAAATTATGAAGGTGAGAATGAAGAAGCTGATCAAGCTCAATTTGAAAGAAGCAATTCATGACACTTGGTTCCCCGACCATCTGACACGCTGTCTAAGTTCCTCGTCAATAGTGGTTTTAAAAGAGAAAGGTACATCAAGAAGCTGCTCAAAAGGCTTAACATACTTGAAGTCAAGACAATGTTAAAAAGGGGCAATGTCATCATGAAGTTCTGAAAAATGGAAGATCAAGTGGTTGACATCTTCACCAAAGCTCTAAGCGAGGACTAGCTTGTCAAGAACAAGGACCTGGTTCCAGCTCAAAGAAGCTACTGAAAAAGTTTCATATTACGGACGTCAACACAATTAATACTCCCATGGGGACTAACTCGATGCTGGATACTGATAGATCTGGTCCAGATGTAAATGATGCGAAGTCTTAGGATTTATGCAAAATTCCAAGATTGTCCAACAAAATCTCATTTGAAGGCTGCTCAGGGAATCCTAAGATATTTGAAGAGGATAGGGACTTGGTTCTATTATGTCAATCAGGAGACTTTTTGATTTGGAGGAATATGGTGATGCTGATTATGTTGGGTATCAAGTTGATAGGAAGAGTACCTCAGGAATGGCTTATGTTCTAGGCTGATCTGTCACCCATGGGGACCTAAAATGCAAGATTTAGTTGCTCTTTCAACAACTGAGGCAGAGAATGTAACAAGTGCAACTTGATGTGCTCAACTCTTGTTGATCAAGCAGTATCTTGAAGCTCTTAGAAGACCTGGCCGAGATAATCAAACTGATGTTGGGAATTCTGAAACCTAATTGAATGGATCATGCCTGAAGCAATCAACCCTCTCATAACTATGCAAAGGGAGTAGGTATCCTTGTTTTTCAGTTATGTATATTTTAGAAAGTTTAGTGTCATACCTTTTGTAGATATACACACATGGAAAAAGGGCTGAAGGAAAAGGGAGATGGGGACAGATCAAGGCAATCACATGCAAACTACAGAGAGGGACTCGGTCCGTTCTCGAAGATTAGCACTCTTAACATTGCATTTTGAATTATGCATGAGAACCATGGCGATTGCTACATATCTGTCATTCAGGTATCTGATCATTGTCTTATCATTTTAATACCAAGATGACACTTCCTTTCACATGATACACCCTTTCACTTCCTTTATATTCCATATTTCTTTCCATCTCCCAAGGAAATTCAAATGCCCTTCCAAAAATCAGAGTTTTCCAAAACCCTCTCTTCTCCTCTCTCAAAAACACTTCAATGTTTAAACCCTTTTGTTCCTACTGGAGAATTTTCCGATGAATAAATTTTTGAGTATGAAGAGGGACTAGGTCCAACAAGCAAAAAGAAGAAGGTGGAAAAGATGATGTTCAAAAGGGAAGAGGTTGATATTCTGAGAATTCAAAGTACTCTGAATAGTAGGGTATCTGACCTTACAAAAATTAATATATATATATATATATATATATATATATATATATATAAAATCTTTTTGAAATGATTGCTCAATTATTGATCTATTCATCTCCGATGCCTTGAGTAAGTTTGATTTTACTAATCTCTATGTCATGAGAAACTCAGGCTAGCGTTGGAAGTTATGACAATTGCTCTTGCTAACAGGGATACTGAAATAGTTTGCCTGGAGGCTCAACTTCTGAAACAGCACTGTCAGAAAGACTAGGTTGAAAAAAAAAACTGGCAACCCTGAAGGTTCAACATAAAGACTGGGCAGCAAAGAATGTGAACTTCAAGAGAAGCTTCTGAAGAAAAAAAAACATGCTAAGGGATATGCTCTACTAATCTTATTCCTTTAATCCCTTACTCCTAAGCCATCCCCTCTCTCCCTAAATTCTCATGTCGGTCCTCATTCCTCTTTTTTATATCGAAACTAAGTGGGTATTGCCCTTTAATCCCTTACTACTTTAACCTTTTTTTATGATGTCAAAAGAGGGAAAATTGTTAAGGTATGAGATCAATGATGGTAGCTACTTGAAACTTGAAGAGGACATGGTCATGCCGATAGGGGGAATCAATGCTACTTGAAAAGGACATGCTCATGCCGATAGGGGGGAAGAAGTTGAACAAGTTTGTCATCATCAAAAAGGGGGAAAATGCTATTTTGTTGTTGATGTGAAGTTTTGATGATTTGACAAACTTCAGGGGACCAATCCAGTTACCTGAAGAGGCATGCTGATCACTAGTGGACGCATACATTCCAACAATATTTGTGGAAGGAAGATATTTCTAAACCATTTCTAAGATGTTAAGTGCATTTTTTAACCTTTTTTTGTTTAATAAAACTAGGGAAAAGAGTTTGATATACCCCTCAACTTTGCTAATTAGAGTGGATATACACCTCGTTACAAAAGTGACTCATAAATACTTCTATTGCTTTCTTATTGTAGTATTCTTGTCTTATTATGCTTTGATTTTACAACAGGATCCAATTTTATTTATTTTAATAATGCTCGATCCCAATGTCTATGATCACTTTCTTATCCAGTGTTGTTGAAATGGGAAGAGCAGAGATTTCTGGCAGAGATTGGCGTTTCGAGGGAAAACCTAAGGAAAAGTAGGACACGAGGTAGAGTTATTATAGAAAAGGAAGAGTGAGTGATAAAATAGAATCATTAAATAATAAGTTAAGACAAAATGAGAAAAGGAAAAAGAAAATCATTACTATCCTGTTCATTTCTAAGAGATATTTGAAGAAAATTTGGGAAAACATCGACGGCAGCTAGCTTATATTTTGAGTGTCGTGGGTGGCAAGGTAGAGAAGACTTTGACTGTTGACACTCTTTAAGTCTAAACCCAAAAACACTCTTTTCCAATGAATTTGATGATTAAATAGGTCTTCTAACATCATTGCTTTGCATTATCAGTTCTTCTTCTTGTCATAGTTATGGACACAAGTTATATTCTCCTCTTTGCTCAGCTTTCACTTTTCATTCTGCTTCATAACCATACTTCACTTGCTAATATTATCACTGATGAAGCTTCTCTTCTTGCATTTAAATCACACATTTCTTCTCATCCTAACAATATCTAAGCAAGCAACTGGTCTTCTTCCGGCCCGGTTTGCAGCTGGATTGGAGTCACTTGCAGCTCCCGCCACAATCGAGTCACTGCTTTAGACATTTCTACCATGCAACTTCATGGAACCATTCCTCCACACCTTGGAAACCTCTCATTTCTTGTTTCCCTCAACATCAGTAACAACGCTTTTCATGGAGATTTGCCACAAGAGTTGGCTCGTTTGCAGAGGTTGAAAGTGATTTTTAAGTTTGTTACCAAAATTACACATTATGTATCTCTGGAGCAACCAATTTTCAGGTAAAATTCCATCCTCCCTTTCCAATCTGACAAAACTGCAAGTGCTGTCAATACAGAGCAATTTTCTCCAAGGAGAGATCCCTTGGGAACTCGGTCTTCTTCGGTACCTGAGTATCCTAGACCTGCAATATAATGGACTTACAGGCTCTATACCATCATCAATCTTTAACATTACTACGATGGAAACCATCGCTCTTACGGAAAACAATCTTACCGGAAAGCTTCCAAAAACTATATGTGACCATCTTCCAAACTTGAAAAGGCTTTACCTCTCAAAGAACTCCGTAGATGGAGTTATTCCACCAAACCTTGAGAAATGCCGAAAACTTCAAATATTGTCATTGTCGTTCAATGAGTTTATTGGAATTGTATCAAGAGAGCTGGCCAACTTAACAGCTCTTACAGAATTATATCTCGGAGCTCTGCATTTGGAAGGTAGTATGATATTTCCTTACAAGAAAATGAAAATTTTCTTCCTTTCGGAGCTCTGCATATGGTACCTCATAAATTCCTCAAAATTGACAGGAGAGATACCAATGAAGCTAGGTAATCTTAATAAACTTCAGGTGTTGAGATTAAATGGAAATGAGTTTACAGGTTCTGTCCCTGAAAACATTTTCAACATGTCAGCACTGCAGATGATAAATTTTGGACTAAACAAGCTTTCAGGTACTCTACCTTCAGATTTAGGTCGTAGAATGCCGAACCTAGAAGTATTTATTTGTGGAGGAAATAATCTGAGTGGTTTTATCTCTGATTCAATCTCTAATTCTTCAAGACTCAGAATGTTTGAACTCTCATTCAACAGCTTCACAGGTCTAATTCCTAAATCACTTGGTAGCTTAGAATACCTTGAGATTCTTAACTTAGAGATGAATAATTTTATCAGTGATTCATCATTGAGCTTCCTTGCATCATTAACAAACTGTAGGAAACTAAGAGTACTCCAATTTAATGAGAATGAATTGGATGGGGCTTTATCAGCGTCTGTTGGTAATTTCTCAAACTCAATGCAAAACTTTCAAGGAAATGGCTGTAAGCTAAAGGGTGTCATTCCTCGAGAAATCGGTAATCTTACTGGAGTGATACATATGAATCTGTATAGCAATAAGTTGACTGGAAATATTCCAAATACTGTCCAAGACATGTTGAACCTCCAAGAACGTTATCTACAAAGCAACGAGATTAAAGGTACCATACCAAATGTTATATGCAGTTCAAAGAATCTTGGTGCATTAGACTTGTCAGGAAATCATTTTTCTAGTTTAGTGCCGTCATGCTTAGGGAATGTTACGAGTTTGAGGTTTCTTAATCTAGCTTACAACAGGCTGAATTCAAGATTACCTGCAAACTTGGGGAGCCTTCAAGATCTCATTGAATTCAATGTTTCATCCAATTCATTAAGTGGTCATATTCCTCTGGAGTTGGGAAATTTAAAGGCAGTGACACTAATTGATTTGTCAAAAAATGATTTTTCTGGTAAAATTCCTAGCACTTTAGGAGGTCTAGCTGAATTGATTAATCTTTCTCTCTAGCACATAATAGATTAGAGGGGCCTATTCCAGATTCATTTGGCAAATTGTTGGCATTGGAATTCTTGGATTTGTCCTATAACAACCTTACTGGTGAAATTCCAAAGTCATTAGAAGCTCTTGTGTATCTCAAATCCATGAATTTCTCATTCAATAAACTAAGTGGAGAAATTCCCATTGGTGGTCCTTTTGCAAATGTCACTAGTCAAATGATGCACTCTGTGGTGACTCCCGGTTTAACATAAAACCATGTCAAACCAAATCTACAAAGAACTCAAGAAGAAAAAGAGTGCTTATAGGTTTATATACGTTGTTAGGGATTGTGTCACTCCTTGTGTTGGTAGTTGGATATGTGGTGTTAAGATTGAGAAAGACAAAGAAGATTGCAAGTCAAGCCGATGTGTCGCTGGTAAAAGAACATGAAAGAATTTCCTATTATGAACTTGAACATGCAACAGAAGGATTCGACGAAAGCAACTTGCTTGGTACAGGGAGTTTTAGCATGGTCTACAAAGGGATACTTAAGGATGGTACTCTTTTGGCAGCAAAGGTATTCAATGTGCAATTGGACGGTGCATTCAAAAGTTTTGACACGGAATGTGAGATACTCCGCAACCTTCGCCACAGAAATCTGACCAAAGTCATTACAAGTTGTGCCAGCCTTTGATTTCAAGGCCCTGGTGTTGGAATACATGCCCAACGGGACACTTGATAAATGGTTATACTCCCACAACTTGTTCTTGAACTTATTGCAGAGACTGGATATAATGATAGATGTTGCATCTGCAATGGACCGTCTCCACAATGGCTATTCAACGCCTGTGGTGCATTGTGACTTGAAGCCAAGCAATGTCTTGCTAGATCAGGAAATGGTTGGTCATGTCAGTGATTTTGGCATTGCAAAGTTATTGGGTGAAGGGGAGGCTTTTGTCCAAACAAGGACAATTTCAACCATTGTGACTTCTTAATGTTTTCTCATTTCTCATTTCAGTTTTGGCATATTCCATTTTAACTAGGTAGCTTTTATGATCATTTTTTAAAAGTAATCGTAGAGTATGGACAAGATGGAATAGTATCCACGAGTTGTGATGTTTATAGCTTTGGCATCCTAATGGTGGAGACGTTCACAAGAAAAAACCAAGTGATGACACATTTACCGGTGAATTGAGCATACAGTGTTGGGTTAGGGATTCCTTTCCGGGTGAAATTCATAAGGTGGTGGATTCTAATTTGGTACAGCCAGGAGATGAACAAATTGACGCAAAGATGCAATGTTTGTTATCTATTGTGGAATTAGCTTTGAACTGCACTGTAGTGACACCTGAGGCAAGAATTAGCATGAAAGACGCTCTTTCAACACTGAAAAAAGATTAGACTACAGTTTGTCAATAGTCGGATCTAGGTGGAATCAGACCGTCTACTGAAGTACTTAAAGTCTGTTTAATCAAGGTTGTAGGAAGCAACTAGTTTCTTGATGTATGTAGTTTTGATACGTTCTCTTATCAAAACAATTATTACTTTTTTCATGTAGGGGCGGCTCAAAGTAATTAGAGGCCTAAAGCGAAATTTCAATTAGAGGCCTAAAATCTAAATAAACTTCATATATATATATTTAAAAATTATTTTTCTAACTTTTAGATTTCAATTAGAGGCCTAAAATCTAAATAAACTTCATATATATATATTTAAAAATTATTTTTCTAACTTTTAGATTTCAATTAGAGGCCTAAAATCTAAATAAACTTCATATGTATTTATTTAAAAAATTATTTGTCTAACTTTTTAGATGCAACCCTTTGCTTAAAATTTCTTTATAGATGATTGAGAAAATGGGTCTACCCCCCCCCCCCCCCCCGACCCAACCTATACCCGAAATTTCAACTACACACTCCAACTTTACAGGTGTCCTATTACTCACTTGAACTTTATATTTCTCTATTTTATACACACCTAAGTGTTGACCTGTACTGGAAGGTGTTCTCACCTCCTCTAGGCGCGTTAGAAGGTTAATTTTGACGAAAAATTCCTCCTCCATCACTCTCCACAATCAAGAACTATGCCCCAAAAATCTTCTAAATCAAAATTCAAGCTTGAATATGTTTAATATAGTGAAACTCAACTAATTTTCTTTAATAAATTGTAATACTAAGAAAATTTCTAATCCTATACTCAATACCCAACAGATCTACGGAATAAAATTTCAACTGATTTTAAGAACTGGTCAAATTCCTATAAATCTGAAAATGTATCGTCATTACTTCATCTTCTTCATCCCATTGCTCTGAATAATTGAAGCAAAGTCATGTTAAAACTTCTTTAAATCACGCTAAATTTTAGATATAAGCTTTTCTTGACATTTCAATTTTTTTGATATATTACCCATTCAAAACGGTACTCGTTTGAGGCAAGTCGAATTTGAACCCAAGCCTTTTGAACCAACTTTAATGGAGGTTTCAAGTTGGTGGTTCACATTTTGAACCCATGAGTTTTAGTTTTTTGCCATATGAAACTCTTCAAAACATTAGCGGAAGTTGCTCTCAATCCAGAAAATAGATCTAAAAATTCCATATGAAAGCTCGTCAGTGTTCATGGAGTTCCAAAGTTCAAATCTAAAAATTGCAGTCATGAACTTAGTCAAACACTCAAACTTAGTGTTTTTAGCTTGAAAAATTAGCAACCAACAATGTCATCAAATAGTTTCAAATTTGAAGATCAAAATACATCCATAAATTTTGATGTTATGACCTTAAACTAGAATTTAAAACAATAAATAAAAAAGGAGAAAAAAAAATGTTAAAAAAGTTTTTAATAATATTCTACGTGTCAAACGCGTGAGTTTCACCCAGCAACATATATGTGGTTGTGGCATTTTAGGTGTGTATAAAATAGAGAAATATAAAGTTCAGGTGGGTATTAAGACACCCGTAAAGTTGGAGTGTGTAGTTGGGATTTCAGGTATAGGTTGGGGGGGTTTTAGACCATTTTCTCAAATTCTTCAAATATCTTTTATATTAGTATAAGTTTTAGGTAAGATTTTATCAATTCAACATTAGAAAACACTCTTTCACTGGGGCTATTACTATATGAATTGTTGACATAATTCTTAGTAATAAGTTGACAAAGTTTAAATAAAAACAAGAGTTAAAATCATAGAATTTGATTCAAAAAGTTGATAACTTGGTATATCCTACTTTAATATGTTTGTTGTATTGCTTGGAAATTTAAGAAGAAATAAAAAAAGAATTTGTAATTTACTTTGTTCAACACTTTTCGACTATTGATTCATATTTTTGACAGACTATTACTCTACCTTATCAAAGATTTGTAAAAAAAAAAAAAAGAGTTCAAACAGATAAATAATATGTGTGTTAGCGAATAATAATTGATTTTTTCTATTTAAATGGGGTTAAGGAGAACAAAATAATATAATTTAATGTAAAAAAATTAACAAAAAATTTATTCTTGGTAAGAATTTGAGGCGTATATGCCTCAAATTTTGTATGCAAGAGCCGCCCCTGTTTTCATGGAGGCTTGATAGAGGAAGGATTTAGGCCTCATTTTGGGTCTACATTTGAACGGTTCAGACTTATCTTAGGCCATTAAGTGCATTTATTTCCGTTAAGATTTAAACACTTATTTGATTTGGGTAGGTCTTAATCATTAACATCTTCAACAAAATCTTAATATCATTAAGTGGTATTTTCGTATGAAAAATTTTCACCATCACTCTATACGTCCACAACCACAAGCAACCATCATTAACCATTTATTATTACCACACTCAGCAAATGTAAGTTGCTACCGTATCCATCACCTCCATTATTATAATCATATTGTCACGCCCCGAGCCTACACCCCAGACGTGACCGGCACTTGAAGACCATCTCTGGCCCCCAAGCGAACCCTTGGCCTGGCTTTCTTAACTCAGCGGAAACTTAACTCAACAGGATAACTCAATGCAATGAAAGGTTATAAAACAACTCAACTGAAAGTAATTTGCCAACAAGGCATCTCGAGTCTCAAAATAGGATATTTAAATATATACATGCATGAGAGACTCCAAATTAACTGACTGACTGTCTGACTGTCTATGAAGCCTCTAAATACTGAGATGGATGTTGGGACAGACCCCGCAACATCCTAATAAAACAAAAACTAAGAACACAAAATAATTGAGTCCTCCGGAATGCAAGGAGGCTCACCACTGACTCTAGAGTGCTCAGCTGGATCAACGACGTGCAGGATGCTGATCCGGGGTACCTGTATCTGCATCATAAGACGATGCAGGCCAACTGGCATCAGTACATGGAAGGTACAAGTATGCGAGCTGGAAAACTAAGCAACAAAGGCTAGAAGGAAACTTGGAAGAAACTGAAAAGTTTACCTTGATCAACTCAACTCAACCTGACTGACTTCTTTCAATATAAGGCAATTTAAAACAAGTGTGATATAAAGAAAGACTGTTTAAAACATGCTATAAACTCTGTGTGTATACAAGGATACAATAAGTCTGAGATGTATATAGAAATACAATTGAACTGATGTATATAAAATACAATAATTTTCGTGTAATAAAAATACAATAACTGCTGTGGGAGTTTCTCTAACCGACAACCATCACATAAGAGCCAAAGTGATGATACAGCGATCAACCTCAAGCTGCCAGAGCATCCTATACCCGGCCAAAGGTATAAGACCTGAACTGCCTAATGGATCCACTAGTCTAATATGAAAATGATTCATCTAAAGAGTATGATCATTTTCTACCCATGGTGGCTAACATGGTTCTATGGGGGCTGTGGGTTCTTTGAACGCTTCCCCAATTCGGTGCTCGATACTACTCCCAAAAATGTACTGGCTCTTATGTTTTTAAAACACATTTCTTCCTGCTGACATGAGATAATTACTCAAAAAAAAACTATCCCGAAGTCTCTTTGGAAATTTCAGTTTCCAACCTTGTTTAAATGTAAAGACATTTCTTTAAAACTTCTTTGGGAATACATAGTTCCCTAATAACTTTGAGAAAAATGAACTCAACTTGAAACTTGAGACTCTTTACTTAGCTTGAAACTCTAAGCTCTTTGCTTGACTTGACACTTGAGTCTAAAAATAAAGTTAAAACGTTCAATAAAGACTCTTGAACAACTTTACAACTAGCTTGACTTGCTTAACTTCTAAGCTTAACTCTAAATTTCTAACTTCAATTGACTTCTAACTAACTCTCCTTGAATTGGAATTTTGGATTCAAGGTGTTTGCTCACATGTTACGGATGAGTTCTTGACCTTTAGAAGTACCTTGGAGTGTTGGAAACAACTAGGAAACATAGGTATAATACCTAGGAACAAAAATAAAATAAAATGGGGAATTAAGGTAACGGGAAGGATTGGCGTCCTTGGCGCTCTAAGAGGCGCGGGGCGCCAGCCCTCAACTTCAAACGGGACTGCTGGCCACTCTGCCAGGCACCAGCCCTCAACTTCAAAGGGGACTGCTGGCAGCCACTCTGCCAGGCACCAGTAATTTTCCCAAAAAAAAAACCCGACTTTTCTCCACCCTTACTTCAATGGATTTAACCCCAAACACTAAGGATCATCCATCTATCAACATACAATAAATTACAACTCAAATACACAACCCAATCATGTCCCACAACCAACAATAACTTCAACAACAACAACTAACAACTTAAACAACTTCAACAGCAATCCAATCTTTTCTCAAAATCAAAAAAAAAATGAGCTTGGTGTGTGGTGGAAAGGATCAAACCACACAAAGAACTCACATACCTTGATAGGGATCACCCCCGACGAAAATCAACGACGGAAACTTGTTGATCTCCTTTCTCCTCTTCTTCTCCTCTTCTTCTCTTCTTCTTCTCTTCTTCACTGTCAAGAACCCTAACTCTTTCTCTTTTAAAATATGATAAAATGATCCAAAATCAACCTAACACACAATATAACCTCAAAAGAAATGGCTAGGGAAAAGACCAAAATGCCCTTAAAATTTTCGGACGGATTCCCTGCCAACTGCCCAACTTTCAATGGCCATAACTCGCTCATACGAACTCGAAATCGAGCAATCTCAATGGCTTTGGAAATATCATTCCACAAGCTTCGCAACCATAACTGGAACTACTCCTAACTCATCCTGATCTAGGAGTTACGACTATTCAAAGTTGGCCAAAAATCACTGATTTCCACACTTAGCCAAATTTTCCAGATTCTGTATTTTTTTCCAAAAATGGCTACTTCCAATTTCAAGCTTCTTCATAGTTATTTCAAATTGTCGGATGTTACAATATCTCCCCCTTGGGAACATTCATCCTCGAATGAGGTGATTCTTACTAAGCTAAGGGTGCAACAACAACTCAAACACCCAACAAACAACTATGCAACAACAACAACAATATGCCCACTATAATTTAAAGAGCACTAAGAAGGAAATTAATACCTTGATCTACGGATTCAAAGAGATATGGATATCTCTTCTTCATGTCTTCTTCGGCTTCCCAAGTAGCTTCCTCAACAAATTGGTTCCTCCAAAGGACCTTGACTGAGGCTACATCCTTTGTTCTCAACCTTCGAACTTGCCGATCTAAAATTTGAACAGGAATCTCCTCATAAGATAAGTTATCCTTGATCTTGATACTTTCAGTCGGTAGGATCAATGAAGGATCGCCTATGCACTTCTTCAACATGGAGATATGAAATACCGGATGGACCGCTGCTAGCTCCTGTGGTAGCTCCAACTCATAAGCTACATTGCCAACTCTCTTGACTATGCGATAAGGTCCAATATATCGGGGGTTAAGTTTCCCATTCTTACCAAACCTCATAACCCCCTTCATGGGTGAAACCTTCAAATATACCCAATCATCTACTTCAAACTCTAACACCCTTCTCCTAACATCAGTGTAGGATTTCGGACGACTCTGTGCCGTTTTCAACCTCTCTTGAATCACTTTCACCTTCTCCATAGCTTTGTGAACTAAATCTGGTCCTATCAACTGTGCTTCACCCACTTCAAACCATCCAATAGGAGACCTACATCTTCTCCCATAAAGAGCTTCATATGGAGCCATCTGGATGCTAGAGTGATAACTGTTGTTGTAGGCAAACTCAATGAGAGGTAGGTGATCATCCCAATTACCTTTGAAATCGATCACACAAGCTCTCAGCATATTTTCTAAAGTCTGAATAGTGCGCTCTGCTTGCCCATCAGTATGAGGATGAAAGGCAGTACTTAAGTTCACATTTGAACCCAAGCCTTTCTGAAAAGACTCCAGAACTGTGCAGTAAACTGTGCACCTCTATCTGAAATAATGGAGATTGGAACTCCATGAAGTCTCACTATCTCTCGAATATACAACTTGGCATAATCTTCTGCTGAAAGGGTAGTCTTTACCGGTAGAAAATGAGCTGACTTTGTCATTCTGTCGACAATCACCCAAATAGAATCATGCTGTCTGCGAGACCTTGGCAACCCTGTGATGAAATCCATATTGATCATCTCCCACTTCCACTCTGGAAGTTCTATCCTCTGAGCCAAACCACCGGGCCTTTGGTGTTCAACTTTCACTTGTTGGCAATTTGGACACTTAGCAACAAACTCAGCAATGCCCTTCTTCATGCCATTCCACCAATAAACTTCATGCAAATCACGATACATCTTGGTGGAACCCGAATGAATAGAATATCTGGAGCTGTGAGCTTCCGCCATAATCCTCTCTTGGAGTCCATCTACCATAGGTACGCACAATCTACCTTGAAATCTCAAAACACCATCTCCCCCTTGTTCAAAAGCTAATACTCTTTGCTTTTGAACATTTGCCTTCAACTCAAGCAAAATGGGATCTTGATCTTGCTTCTCTTTCACTTCTGACATTAATGATGACTCGGCCCTGCTCGTCACTGCTATTCCTCCTTCTGCGGAATCTGTAAATCTGACTCCCAGGCATGCCAGTCTGTGCACATCTTTTGCTAACTCTCTCCTTCCTTCTTCAATATGGGCAGTGCTACCCATAGACAACCTGCTCAAAGAATCAGCAACAACATTAGCCTTACCTGGGTGGTAAAGAATACTCAGGTCATAATCCTTGAGTAACTCTAACCACCTCCTTTGTCTGAGATTAAGCTCCCTCTGAGTAAGCACATATTGAAGGCTCTTGTGATCAGTGAATATGTCGACATGCACACCATACAAGTAATGACGCCATATCTTCAAAGCAAATACTACAGCAGCTAGCTCTAAATCATGGGTTGGGTAGTTCTTCTCATGAACCTTCAACTGTCTGGAGGCATAAGCTATAACTTTTCCATTCTGCATTAAGACACAACCCAAACCAACTCTAGATGCATCACAATACACCACAAAACCTTGAGTACCTTCTGGTAGCGTCAAAACTGGAGTTGTAATCAATCTCTTTTTCAATTCCTGAAAGCTTTTCTCACAAGCTTCAGACCATTGAAATTTCACCGTCTTCTGAGTCAACTTTGTCAAAGGAGATGCAATAGTCGAGAACCCTTCAACAAACCTTCTATAATAGCCAGCCAAACCCAAGAAACTTCTAATTTCAGTTGGAGATGTGGGTCTAGGCCAATTCTGCACTGCCTCAATTTTGCGAGTATCAACTTTAATTCCATCACCGGACACAATGTGGCCTAGGAACGCCACAGACTTAAGCCAAAACTCACATTTAGAGAACTTGGCATACAACTCTTTATCTTTCAAAGTTTGAAGAACTATTCTGAGATGGCTAGCATGATCTTCTTCATTCCTTGAATAGATTAGTATGTCATCAATAAAGACAATAACAAACATATCTAAATAAGGTTTGAAGACTCTATTCATCAAGTCCATGAAAGTTGCCGGTGCATTGGTCAAACCAAAGGACATGACTAAAAACTCATAATGACCATACCTGGTTCTGAAAGCTGTCTTTGGGATATCACATTCCCTTACCCTTAACTGATGATAGCCTGATCGGAGGTCAATCTTTGAAAAACAAGTGGCACCCTGAAGCTGATCGAAAAGATCATCAATCCTCAGAAGAGGGTACTTGTTCTTGATGGTAACCTTATTCAACTGGCGGTAGTCTATACACATTCTAAGGGAACCATCTTTCTTTCTCACAAACAAGACCGGAGCGCCCCAAGGCAAGACACTTGGTCGAATGAAACCCTTATCTAGGAGATCTTTCAACTGCTGTTTCAACTCTTTCAACTCTGCTGGTGCCATTCTATATGGCGGAATAGAGATAGGACGAGTATCTGGAATGAGATCTATGCCGAAATCTATTTCTCTCTCAGGAGGAATTCCGGGTAGATCATCAGGAAAAACTTCTAGAAACTCTCTTACTATAGGAACTGACTGGAAATGAGGTATCTCAACACTAGAGTCATGAACTCGGACTAAGTAATAGATACAACCCTTCGAAACTAACTTTTTCGCCTTAAGGTACGAAATGAAATGACCCTTAGGCACTACTGAACTACTACTCCACTCTAAGACTGGCTCATTTGGAAACTGAAACTTGACCACTCGAGTTCTACAGTCTATCGATGCATAACAAGCATAAAGCCAATCCATACCTAGAATGACATCGAAATCTATCATGTCTAACTCAACCAAATCAGCCATGGTGCTCTTGTGACTGATGGAAACAGGACAATCACGATAGACTCTTTCTGCTAGAATAGATTTCCCAACAGGTGTAGAAACACAAAAGGGTTCACAAAGTCTTTCAGGAAGAACCTCAAACTTATTTGCAACATAAGGAGTTACAAAAGATAAACTTGCTCCTGGGTCTAGCAAAGCATACACATCAAAAGCAAAGACTTTGATCATACCAGTGACAACATTTGGAGAATTCTCTTGCTCATGGCGACTGGTGATTGCATAAAGGCGGTTTGCTCCTCCACTGGTACTAGAAGTAGCTCCTCTAGGTGTCGTCCTGTCTGGGGGAACAACTGAAGAAGACTGTGCTTTATTTCCCCCATTACCCTGCCTATTCTTTGGACACTCTCGCATGAAATGTCCATTCTGACCACACTTGAAACAACCAATGGAGCCCTCTCGACAAATACCTGAGTGGTTCCTACCACACTTGGCGCAGGCAGGAGGCTTACTACTCCCTTGCGCCACACTACCCAAAGATTGTGCTAGTCTAGCCCTGAAGTCCTTCGAATTCTGAACATTAAATTCACCTTTGTATCTAGGTGCAGGTGCTCTAGCAGATGATGGAGCAGGTCCCTTTTGCCTTTGCTGAAAGGAGGAACGGTTTGAATTACCTCTCTGCTGCCCGGACTCGTTCCCGGTCTTTGCTCTTTTATTTCTAAACTCTTCTCTGTCCCTCAGCTTCTCTTCCTCAACCTGCTGCACATAAACCATCAACCTTGATATGTCCATGTCCCCGATAAGCATTGCAGCCCTACCTTCCTTGTTCGACAACCGAGACAGCCCAGCAACAAACAAGCTCATTCTATTCCTCATGTCCGCAACCATCTCCGGAGCATAGCAGGATAATTGTGTGAACTTCAGACTGTACTCATGAACACTCAAGGAATCCTGCTTAAGTGTGAGAAGCTCACGTACCTTAGCCTCTCTCAACTCTCGAGGAAAGAAATGCCCCAAGAAAGCTTCCTCAAAATCGGCCCAACTCGCAGGTGGTGCATTCTCGGCTCTACTTCTTTTCCACTGGTCGAACCAAGTTCTAGCAACATCCTTCAATTGATATGCAGCTAGTTCAACCCGCTCAATATCTGCTACATGCATCACATCAAAAATCTTCTTCAACTCTTCAGTGAAGTTCTCTGGATCCTCAGCAGTACTTGAACCCATGAAACTCGGAGGATTCATCCCCAAGAACTCACGAATCCTTGAAGTGTCAACTCCTTCATGTCGAGCTCCTCTTTGCTGACCAATTTGATTAGTCACAGCTTGACTCAGAATTCTAATTGCCTCTCTAAACTCAGCATTAGAAACTTCCCCTTGATCTTGCACTCCCGGGGCATAAGGTAACTCTTGCTCATCAACATAATGTCTAGGAAGACGCCCTCTACCAACTCTTCGAGGAGGCATGATTATCTGAAAACACGCGCAAGCGCGGATTAGAAAAAAACTTTTTAGAGGTCAACTCTAACGCATGAAATGAGTGTGAAAGAAATGAGAAATCTTCCTAAATGTTGCAGCCTCCCAATTATAGATGTGGCGCGCTTCACACCGATAACTAAGACTCTACAGACACGGCTTCATAGACTCCCTAGGACTCTTGAACTCTGTGCTCTGATACCAAGTTTGTCACGCCCCGAGCCTACACCTCAGACGTGACCGGCACTTAAAGACCATCGCTGGCCCCCAAGCGAACCCTTGGCCTGACTTTCTTAACTCAGCGGAAACTTAACTCAACAGGATAACTCAATGCAATGAAAGGTTATAAAACAACTCAACTGAAAGTAATTTGCCAACAAGGCATCTCGAGTCTCAAAATAGGATATTTAAATATATACATGCATGAGAGACTCCAAATTAACTGACTGACTGTCTGACTGTCTATGAAGCCTCTAAATACTGAGATGGATGTTAGGACAGACCCCGCAACATCCTTATAAAACAAAAACTAAGAACACAAAATAATTGAGTCCTCCGGAATGCAAGGAGGCTCACCACTGACTCTGGAGTGCTCAGCTGGATCAACGACGTGCAGGATGCTGATTCGGGGTACCTGTATCTGCATCATAAGACGATGCAGGCCAACTGGCATCAGTACATGGAAGGTACAAGTATGCGAGCTGGAAAACTAAGCAACAAAGGCTAGAAGGAAACTTGGAAGAAACTGAAAAGTTTACCTTGATCAACTCAACTCAACCTGACTGACTTCTTTCAATATAAGGCAATTTAAAACAAGTGTGATATAAAGAAAGACTGTTTAAAACATGCTATAAACTCTGTGTGTATACAAGGATACAATAAGTCTGAGATGTATATAGAAATACAATTGAACTGATGTATATAAAATACAATAATTTTCGTGTAATAAAAATACAATAACTGCTGTGGGAGTTTCTCTAACCGACAACCATCACATAAGAGCCAAAGTGATGATACAGCGATCAACCTCAAGCTGCCAGAGCATCCTATACCCGGCCAAAGGTATAAGACCTGAACTGCCTAATGGATCCACTAGTCTAATATGAAAATGATTCATCTAAAGAGTATGATCATTTTCTACCCATGGTGGCTAACATGGTTCTATGGGGGCTGTGGGTTCTTTGAACGCTTCCCCAATTCGGTGCTCGATACTACTCCCAAAAATGTACTGGCTCTTATGTTTTTAAAACACATTTCTTCCTGCTGACATGAGATAATTACTCAAAAAAAAACTATCCCGAAGTCTCTTTGGAAATTTCAGTTTCCAACCTTGTTTAAATGTAAAGACATTTCTTTAAAACTTCTTTGGGAATACATAGTTCCCTAATAACTTTGAGAAAAATGAACTCAACTTGAAACTTGAGACTCTTTACTTAGCTTGAAACTCTAAGCTCTTTGCTTGACTTGACACTTGAGTCTAAAAATAAAGTTAAAACGTTCAATAAAGACTCTTGAACAACTTTACAACTAGCTTGACTTGCTTAACTTCTAAGCTTAACTCTAAATTTCTAACTTCAATTGACTTCTAACTAACTCTCCTTGAATTGGAATTTTGGATTCAAGGTGTTTGCTCACATGTTACGGATGAGTTCTTGACCTTTAGAAGTACCTTGGAGTGTTGGAAACAACTAGGAAACATAGGTATAATACCTAGGAACAAAAATAAAATAAAATGGGGAATTAAGGTAACGGGAAGGATTGGCGTCCTTGGCGCTCTAAGAGGCGCGGGGCGCCAGCCCTCAACTTCAAACGGGACTGCTGGCCACTCTGCCAGGCACCAGCCCTCAGCTTCAAAGGGGACTGCTGGCAGCCACTCTGCCAGGCACCAGTAATTTTCCCAAAAAAAAAACCCGACTTTTCTCCACCCTTACTTCAATGGATTTAACCCCAAACACTAAGGATCATCCATCTATCAACATACAATAAATTATAACTCAAATACACAACCCAATCATGTTCCACAACCAACAATAACTTCAACAACAACAACTTCAACACCAATCCAATCTTTTCTCAAAATCAAAAAAAAAATGAGTTTGGTGTGTGGTGGAAAGGATCAAACCACACAAAGAACTCACATACCTTGATAGGGATCACCCCCGACGAAAATCCACGACGGAAACTTGTTGATCTCCTTTCTCCTCTTCTTCTCCTCTTCTTCTCTTCTTCTTCTCTTCTTCACTCTCAAGAACCCTAACTCTTTCTCTTTTAAAATAGGATAAAATGATCCAAAATCAACCTAACACACAATATAACCTCAAAAGAAATGGCTAGGGAAAAGACCAAAATGCCCTTAAAATTTCCGGACGGATTCCCTGCCAACTGCCCAACTTTCAATGGCCATAACTCGCTCATACGAACTCGAAATCGAGCAATCTCAGTGGCGTTGGAAAGATCATTCCACAAGCTTCGCAACCATAACTGGAACTACTCCTAACTCATCCTGATCTAGGAGTTACGACTATTCAAAGTTGGCCAAAAATCACTGATTTCCACACTTAGCCAAATTTTCCAGATTCTGTATTTTTTTCCAAAAATGGCTACTTCCAATTTCAAGCTTCTTCATAGCTATTTCAAATTGTCGGATGTTACACATATTCACTTTTTTAAAAGTCATAATACATATATATAGCATTTAACTTGGCTTCAGTTGGCATTTTATGCCGTTCAACTTTGGGTGTGCACAAGTAGACGCTTAAACTCGTATAAAGTTAAACAAGTAGACATACACGTCCCTACATGAAATAATACACGTAGAACTTTACATAGGATATGCTTGCATTTGCATTGGACTACTGGTGAGTATTCACTGAGTTGGAGGAAAATGATACATATATATTCATTCATATTATTATATTATATAGGGAAAATTGTCGATAATACCCCTCAACTTTATTTTATTGGTTGATTATGCCCTTGCCATTAAAATGAAGTTAATCTTATTCATGCCATTACTAATTTCATCCTTTGTGCCCTCAATTGGATGGAAAGCCTAAATCAATTAAAATTACCCAATTTTAATCTAACCCGATCCACCTAATAATAGAAATAGTGACATTTGACACAATAATGTACACACTTAAACTAATTACAAAAAAAAAAAAAAGTATGATCTCTTCTTGTCTCTTTTTATTTGTTTAGTTTAATATTTATATTTCTTGTTTGTTGTTATGGTACAATTTTCTATTGTTGTGTAGTTATTATTGAGAATTTACCATGGTTTGTTGCTTCGTATACATTAGTCTAGCATGTGGTATTTTAGTATCCTCATATGAATATTGAATTTGTGCAATAGTTAGTTATTTTTACTTTATGCACTTTTAGTCAATTTAATAATCAAAAATATATTCTTTTTTTTAGGAAGATATATATAGTTCCTATTTTTAAAATGATGGATTTTTTTTTAGTAAATACCAAAGATTTGAAGGGGATAAAATATGTCATTTGCATTGGGGGTGTGCATCGGTCGGTTCGGTTGACCGGTTTTTGGTTTTTAAATACGCTAAACCAATAACGAACCAATAAGATAATTTTTTATCGATTTTGGTCCTTAACGGTTCGATTTTCGGTTTATCCAATAAGAAAATGCTTATAAAATAAATATATGACTTCTCTAATAAATTTGACATGACAAGACAATAATGTAACTTTACAAAAGATCATAAAATAGAAATAATAATAACAAACATGAAAAGAACTATACATTTGTAAGACAAAGAGAAATCAAGAGGAATATGGTTCTTACTTTAGGTTTTGACGATTTGTATAATGTAAAGTTGTGAACTCAAAGTGTGAGCGATGTATGAATTGATGGCTAAATGACAAAGACATAACTATTAAGATATTGAGATTAGTATTTACTAATATGTATGTATATATGTAAAAATAGTAAATTACTATAGTCTTAACTCGTAATAGGTTATCGATTTACCCAATAACCCAATATTGAAAACCAATACTGAATCGATAACCCAATAATTTTTTTTTATAAAACCATTAAGAAACCGTTAACCCAATAACCCAATAGTAATAAATCAATAACACTTTTCTCGGTTCGATTTATCGATCGATTTGGTTTTTCCACACCCCTAATTTGCAATACAAAATTTATATAAAGTATTTTGGGATAAACGTGCAACGCACATTCCCAGATCTAGTATTATATTAAAAGTGACAAGCTCCAAAATGTAATGTTGAATTACCATTTTATCCCTATACTAAATTAAAAAATGTTATATTCATATTCTTTGAGCAGTAAACTTTTTTTTACTATTAATGAATTGAGAATATTGAACGTTAGGTATAGTACATACTAGCATTACCTTTATATTGCTAGACTCTTAAAAGTGCAGATTTCAATGCATCTGTCCACGATGTTTCCTAAAAGACATTTTAAGTTAATATGAATCGACTATTTAATTTTTCTTCCAAGTTGTAGCTGCCAGCCTGCCAAAATTGATGTCTTATAAAGGCAATAATTCCTAGTTGTTGATATACTGTCACATTAAGACAAATAAAATTATAATAAAAAGCATGAAATTATTATATAGTATGGTCAATTGACCTACAAAAATTAATATAATAGAAAAAATATTAAAACCGTTGAGAGAAAATATCATACAAAACTCTTTTAACAATTATTGTGGATGCTCTTGTGTTGTATTCTAGTATAAGAAGACGGTATTCTATTTGTAGAATTTCAAAAAATTTCTCCCTGGAATGTTAATTTGCACTATGTAAATACGTCAACATCTCTGTCCCTCCCCCCCCCCCCCCCCCAAAAAAAAAAAAAAAAAAAAAAAACTTACATTAAACTTACATATATGGCACGACAACTTTTTGCATTATCAATTTGATATTATGGGCAAAATTTGCAATCTTTTCTTTGCTCTTGCAATTTTGATTCTATTACTCCATCACCACACTTCACTTGCTAATATTGACACTGATAAAGCTGCTCTTCTTGCATTGAAATCTCACATTTCTTTTGATCCTAACAACATCTTAGCAAGCAACTGGTCTTCTTCCGGCCCAGTTTGCAGCTGGATTGGAATCACTTGTGGCTCTCGACACCATCGAGTCACTGCTTTAAACATTTCTAGCATGCAACTTCAGGGTACCATTCCTCCACACCTTGGAAACCTCTCATTTCTCGTCTCCCTCAACATCTATAACAACAATTTCCATGGAGATTTGCCAAATGAGTTAGCTCATTTGCAGAGGTTGAAATTCATTTATGTTAGAAGCAATAACTTCACCGGAGCCATTCCATCATTTTTAAGTCTGTTACCTAACCTTCGATACATGCTCCTTTCGTGGAATCAATTTTCTGGGAAGATTCCATCTTCCCTTTCCAATCTAACAAAGCTGGAAGTCTTGGGCTTCCAGAAAAATTCTCTCAAAGGAGAGATCCCTAGGGAACTCGGGGATCTTCCCTACCTGACTATTTTGGACTTGCAATTTAACCAGCTTACTGGCTCTGTACCAACGTCAATCTTCAACATTACGACAATGAAAAGACTTGCTCTTACGGGCAACAATTTTACTGGAAAGCTTCCAACAACTATATGTGACCATCTTCCAAACTTGGAAGGGCTTCACCTCACAAGCAACTCCCTAGATGGAGTTATTCCACCAAACCTGGAGAAATGCAGAAAGCTTCAAATCTTGTCATTGTCGCTGAATGAGTTTGTAGGAACTATACCAAGAGAGCTAGGCAACTTAACTGCTCTTACAACATTATATCTTGGAGAACAACACTTGGAAGGTAATATGATATTTCCTTAAAAGAAATATGAGAATTTTCTTCCGCCAAACTGGTAATTCATATATTTCCCCATATTTAATTTACAGGAGAGATACCAGTGGAACTAGGTAATCTTAAGAAACTACAGCAGCTGAGTTTGCCTGATAGTATGTTTACGGGTTCTGTCCCTGCAAGCATTTTCAACATGTCAACACTGCAGCTCATAGATCTTAGACAAAACAAGCTTTCAGGTACTCTACCTTCAGGTCGTGGAATGCCGAGCCTGGAAGAACTTTATTTTGGATTAAATAATCTGAGTGGTTCTATCACTGGTTCAATCTTGAATTCTTCAAGAATCAGATTGCTTGATATCTCAGGCAATAGTTTCACAGGTCAGATTCCTGTATCGCTAGGTAACTTAGAGTACCTTGAGGTTCTGAACTTGGCGCTGAATAGTTTTTCCAGCGATTCAGCATTGAGCTTCCTTACATCATTAACAAACTGTAGGAAACTAAGAGCACTAAATTTTAATGATAATGCATTAGATGGTGTTTTGCCTGCATCAGTTGGTAATTTCTCAAACTCACTGCAAAAATTTCGAGGAGATGGTTGTAAATTGAAGGGCGCCATTCCTCAAGAAATCGGTAATCTAACTGGAGTGATAAGGATGGATCTGCATAACAATGAGTTTACCCGACATATTCCAAATACTGTCCAAGGAATGTTGAGCCTTCAAGAAATTTACCTAGATAGCAACAAGATAGAAGGAACCATACCAGATGTTATGTGCAATTTGAAGAATCTAGGTGCATTAAGCTTATCTGGAAATCAATTTTCTGGTTCTGTGCCACCATGCTTAGGAAAAGTTACCAGTTTGAGGTATGTTAATCTAGCTCACAACAGGGTAAATTCAAGCTTACCTGAAAGCTTAGGCGGCCTTAGTGATCTCATAGAATTCAATATTTCATATAATTTATTGAGTGGGGAAATTCCCCTTGAGATTCAAAATTTAAAGGCTGCTATACTCATAGATCTGTCAAAAAATAAATTTTCTGGTAATATTCCTAGCACTCTAGGGGGTCTAGATAAATTGACTTATCTTTCGCTGGCACATAATAGACTAGAAGGGCCCGTTCCAAATTCATTTGGAAAAATGTTGGCATTGGAATTCTTAGATTTGTCCTACAACAATCTTAGTGGTGAAATTCCAAAGTCATTAGAAGCTCTTGTGCATCTCAAATCCATGAATTTCTCATTCAATAAACTAAGTGGAGAAATTCCCATTGGCGGTCCTTTTGCAAATGTCACTAGTCAATCCTTCTTGGCCAATGATGCACTCTGTGGTGACTCCTGGTTTAACATAAAACCATGTCAAACCAAATCTACAAAGAAGTCAAGAAGAAAAAGAGTGCTTATAGGTTTATATACGCTGTTAGGAATTGTGTCACTCCTTGTGTTGGCTGTTGGATATGTGGTGTTAAGATTGAGAAAGACAAAGAAGAATGCAAGTCAAGCAGATGTGTCACTGGTAAAAGAGCATGAAAGAATTTCCTATTATGAACTTGAACAAGCAACCAAAGGATTCAACGAAAGCAACTTGCTTGGTAATGGGAGTTTCAGCAGAGTCTACAAAGGGATACTTAAAGATGGTACTGTTTTGGCAGCAAAGGTATTCAATGTGCAACTAGATGGTGCATTCAAAAGTTTTGACACGGAATGTGAGATACTCCGCAACCTTCGCCACAGAAATCTGACCAAAGTTATTACAAGCTGTGCCAACCTTGATTTCAAGGCCCTGGTGTTGGAATACATGCCCAATGGGACACTTGATAAATGGTTATACTCTCACAACTTGTTCATGAATTTATTACAGAGAGTAGATATAATGATAGATGTTGCATCTGCAATGGACTATCTCCACAATGGCTATTCAATGCCTGTGGTGCATTGTGACTTGAAGCCAAGCAATGTCTTGCTCGATGAAGAAATGATTGCTCATGTAAGTGATTTTGGCATTGCAAAAATGTTGGGTGAAGGGGAAGCTTTTGTCCAAACAAGGACAATTGCAACCATTGGATATATAGCTCCAGGTATATTAGAAGTTTCAAAATCTTTCTGATATCGTTTAACTACTCCAAACAATTCTTTCCCCTACATATAGATTAATATTCTCTGTTTTATTGTGATCATTTTTTACCATGATTACAGAGTATGGACAAGATGGAATAGTATCCACGAGTTGTGATGTTTATAGTTTTGGCATCCTAATGATGGAGACGTTCACAAGAAGAAGGCCAAGTGATGAAATATTTACAGGAGAATTGAGCATACAACGTTGGGTTAGTGATTCCTTTCCGGGTGAAATTCATAAGGTGGTGGATTCTAATTTGGTACAGCCAGGGGATGAACAAATTGATGCAAAGATGCGATGTTTGTTATCTATCATGGAATTAGCTTTGTACTGCACTTTAGTGAGACCTGATGCAAGAATTAGCATGAAAGATGCTCTTTCAACACTGAAAAAGATTAGGCTACAGCTTGTCAATAATCGGCACTAGGTGGAATCAGACCTTCTACTCTTGTATGTTATTTGATTACCTATGCCAATTAGGTTAAGATTTCAATTCTACTCAAGTGTATTTTAATCAAGGTTGTTGGAAGCAACTGGTTTCTTGATATATGTAGTTTTGAGATACTATTATATTAGCTATTTTAGAAGTGTACTGATAAGCAGATGCATTTTGAAAATTATGTTCTATCTTGGATACGATATACAAACTCTATACATCTATATAGGCTTGATAGAGGAATGATTTAGGCTTCATCTGTTTGCACTCGATGAAGATCTGAATTTGAATGGTTCAGACTTTAGGACATTAAGCATATTTGTCTACATTAAGATTTAAGCACTTTCAACATCACCACCAATATCGCAACCACCATCGCCAATGTCACTAGCGTGCCCTATGTAAGTATGTATAGACACAGTTTAGACGGACCAAAATTGCGAGTACACACAGTTTTCTTGCTTCAAAATCTTTGGAAAGGAACTACTCAAATGGAACATGATATTGAGTCAAACATGAAGCTCTAATCTTTTACAAAAATTATTCCTCCTAAGATGAGATGACTAATATGACTATTAGCCTTCAAGCACATTCTCTGAGGGCACTCTTAGTGCTTGGACCGAATGGAAAGATGCAAAGTTTATAGAGAAGTGAAAGGCTTGCACAATTAAAATAACAGAAGATAAGGTCACTCTACAATAACAACTAAAGAATAGAAGATTTTTAAAAACAAAGGGATATATACAAAGGCCAACCAAATTCGATAACTTGTTGGCCTCATTTACATACTAAGGTTTCTATGGATGGAGTTCATAATGCACAAACTGAGACAATACGTGCATGAATGCAAGCAGATAAGAGATCTATGATTCACTATCACATAAAATTATTACTTAAAACAACCAATTTGCAGATTAATATTTCCATACAACCCAAGATGCATTCTTTAGCATGATTTTGCAAAAAAAGGAACTTAGTGCACCAAATAAATGGAACAATTACATTTAAAAGTTTCCTCAGTGTTTGCAAAACGGGAAAACAATTCACATGGATAGAAGGCTATATAAACTATTAGTCAAATCATTTCTTGATATCCATAGTGCTCAGACCTTTTCCGGTTTTAAACTTTAAAACAGCCTGATCAAATGTGCCTCTAACATGTTCGCAGATAAGCATAAGATCCTGACATGAATCATTGAATACCTCCCTTGCTGGATCCCCTGCAATAGAAAGCCACTAAAAGTTGCAGAAAATCTTGATGTACCAAAACTCAAACAGAGATCCACAACATTTCCAAAATAGAAGTGTATAAACATATGGAAGCATAAAAAGACTATTGCAAATTGTTATAAAGGATTTACAAGTGGTCCTATCATACGATGTACAATACCCAAGGCAGTGGCGAATTTATGTACTAATTTTGGGTCACCCGAACCCGTAGTCATCCGACTAAACTCGATATATTACTTCTATAATTATTAAAGAATATATTAAATTAAAAGTTGTTGAACCCGTTCTCAAGATGGCTTATCTTTAAAGCAATGGTGCACCCGTTTTCTTGAAATCCTGGATTCGCCTCTGACCCAAGGGTGTGGCTTAGTGGTCAATGAAGTATGTTCAGAACCATGAGGGTTCAAATCCCAATAGAGAAAAAACACTAGGTGATTTTTTCCATCTGTCCTAACCTAGATGGACAGACGTACCAGTTCTTGTTGCTGGTAGGAGGTGACAGCTGTCAGGTATTCCGTGGAATTAGTCGAGGTGTGCGTAAGCTTGCCGGGACAGTGGACACCACGGTTATCAAAAAAAAAAAAATTCATATAATGTACATAGGCATGCTGTAGAAATATCTAATAACACAATCTACTGCATGAACCAGATCAAATAAACTGAAAGAAAAAGGCGTATTTTTAATGGGAAGGGCATCACAATATTTTCTCCACCAAAACCAACTGGCCAAAAAGTCCAACGGCTATTTAAAAACTTCATGATGAAAGTTTTAGCCAGTATCAAGCATGTTTTGTTAATGTGGAAGCAGGATGAATATTCCCGTGATAGATAAGATAAGTTTTTAAAAAATCAGAAAATATAAGGTTTTCTTTTTGTAGAAGTTTTAGAAATATCTAGATATTTAAGCTTTACCAGTAGTCTGAACTCTTATATTCACTCGAGCATCAGAGGGATGTGGAATGCTGTAACCACAAAATGATACTCTGGGACTGCAAGAAAGTAGACATAAGTTAATCATTGTCCTAAGCTTGTTTCATAAACCACTCTTAAGAAAAAAGAGAGAGGGGGAGGGGGAGGCGGGGAGCAGCAGACAGACCATGCAACAACATTAACATAAGATCAGTGGAATGTAACAAAATGAGATAAGGAGGAAATCTATATTACGAGTTGAGTAATAATCTTCAAGCAAAATTCTAGAAGGTAGTTTATATTAGTACTTGCAGTGATTACTGCATAATGAAAGAAGAAAGGAAAGAGGAAGAGATGAATTACTAACTCTTGATTTAGAGTGAATCTAACAGCATTTGCCAGTGTATGGTCCTCATCTGTCAGCGAGAATGTTGCTTTTGACTGATCTTCGAATGAACCGTGCTCCATTGACTGTTTGCAGAAATGAGGATAATTTGAAAATAATTAGCAAAATTTTGAAATTTCGAATATACTGTAATCAATGGATTGAAATAGAAGAAAAGAACTATATAAGAAGTGAGATAAGAGTTGTCAAATTGTAAGAAAGCAAACTTCTTTCACCTAACACATGTTTCTCCTCATTAATGCTTTCAGTGAACTATTACCTAAAGAGCAAACCATATTGTACTACTATAAGAAACAGTCAAAACCCTAAGGACCTTAATTATGTGATCCAATGTTTTACAAGACCAAAGAATAATCAACTATGAATGTTTAACTGGTGCTGTCAGAGGTGCAAAACATGTTGAGTGTTTCGCCTCGCTTAACATGTGTCGTCATGAAGGCTCTAAGACATACTTTTCCTTGTCATTCAGCCTAACCCCAAAGAGGAGGCACTAAACAATTGATATGTCACTTCATCGTTAAAAAAAACCAATTTCTTTGTTTATATACTTTCGATTAATGCTTATAAGTATTAGACTTCATGCCTAGTCAAACACCTTCCCATAAATTGAGACTTTATACCTAGTCAAACACCTTCACATAAATTGAGACAGAGGGAGTACTACTTTTCATACAATGACTAAGATCTCATAGCAGGCCCAAAAGCTGGTCATCTCACCTAATTTTCCAGAATTAATGCATTATTCCTATCATATTTTCATGCTTTCAGATCTTAAGTATATCTCTTAGCCAATATCTAATTTTTCTATTCCATGAAATTAACCGGACTACACATACAATTTGTATGTTTTCTCCATTCGTGCATTTCTTCATTAAAGGCCACGTTTTATTTGTGCTTTGCACTTAAAGCCCTAATAGACCTTAGAGGTGTTTTGCGGTTTTCGCCTTTGAGTCAACTAGTCACAGGTACTGTTTTCTAGCTTTGCTTCATAACTAAAAATATTCAACAAAGGTCAAAATGGATGAAAAAAAAAACATGAAAAAGTGCCCAAAGAAAGGTAACTTTAGGAAACAAGTAACCACAGATAAAATAGCAGTAGAAGCAAATCTATGTCTTAGAGTTCCTTGGCCAGTGGCGCACTATTTTGGAGGCAATGGGTGCATATTGCTTCTTTCCACTGCATGACTATGGTTTTTTTAACATTTTTTCATTTGAACAAATCAATCACCTACTCCCCATTCCCAAACTCTCTTCCTTAACCCAAGTCTTTGTATTCATATTCAGAGGATTCATCATATTTAGACCATTTTTACTAGCTATCTACCTACACCAACTCTCTTCCTTTACCCAAGATTAGGGCAGGATATGTTTTGTAACTCAAAATTCAAATAGGCAAAATATCTTCAAATTATTTTTACTCCATAAAACGCAACCTCAAGCTATTTTCACATGGGTAGCAAATAAGAAAAATATTATCCAGTTAAATTCAGGAGATATAATATCAATGGGGTGTCATATATAGAAGGATGTATCATACCAAAGTGGAGGATTAGGATGATAGAAAGCTAGCAGGTAGTTGGATGTTGTCACATTCTGTGTGGGAGAGGGAGTGGGCTAGCCTTCCCCTCTCCTCTTGTCCTTCTAGTAGTATTATTTAGTTATCAAATAGCTTCTTGTTCTTCAATGTGTATTACTATTTCCTGTTGCATATGTTTTGTATTTTGCTACTTTGCTACCTCTTTTCATACAATCCAATGTCGGATACTTCCCTTTTGAGCCGAGGATCTATTGAAAATAGTCTCTCTACCACACAAATGTAAGGTAACATTTGCATACATCATACCCTCTCAAAACCCCACTTGTGGGATTACATGAGGTATGTTGTTGTTGGAAAGAGGGGGAGCAAGTTAGCTGCAGAGGAGGAGCATTAACACAATTTTGAGGCTTAAAAGCAATTGAAATTTAAGGTTTGATTTGTTCAATTTTCAGCCAAACCACTAGACTTTATTTCAATCTGGCCAAGGTCCTTCCATTTAAATGAGCACCAAGGACATTTTTCGATTGGTAAAAGTGTAAAACATATCACATCTAATATAAGTACAAATTTCAAAAGAGACTATATGGGGTAGTTTGGTAGTTGGTTAGAGTTATGCAAATATTTTTAATCCAAGGATTAGTTAGGACGGAATCTATATATTATCTTATGCAGGAATTAGTTATTCATGTATTACCTTATATATGTATAACTTGTATATATATATATATTAGTTATGTGGTTTTCAAAATTGAAAATCAAACACCGTATTAATTTAATACAAGAATAACTTACCAACTAATCAGCTACCAAACGTGGTATTACCTATATAGGAATGGATAACTCACCTCCAAACAAACTACAAAACGACCCCTAATTGTTCTATGTAAATATATTTAACCATAGTCTATGGTGTCATCCATAGTCCCACTACAATGTAGAATGCAAACTGCAAAGTTTAGCTTTTCCAACAATGATAATTCTGTGTCAAGCCTACTTCCCTTGTGTTTTCAGATTCAAAAATCAACGAAACCAACGATGATTCTCTCAAACTCTTTTTTAAATCATTTGAATTACAAATTATGTAGTTTCCAAAAATGTAAATTTTACTCTAAAACAACTTAAAGAATTTATGCCCCAATAGACGCAAAGTATAAGATGCTTTGACCCATTCACCTAAATTTGGACAAAAGAAGTAGTAGCACATAATTTCACCCACTTAACTAAGATTGTGAAATATAATAAAGAAACTTGAATCTTTTGAGCAAAAAGGAATTTTTTGAGATGAAAATAAACACTTAGAACAAATGGGTACCTTAATTCAAGGCCAAAGATGTAAACTTTGCTGCTCCACCACAAACAAAAGCTTGAAATTTTGTTGAAAAAGAAGAAAATCTAACAGAGAAGTGATGGCAAAGGGCCCAAGAGGAGAAGCGAGAGAGAGAGAGGAGAAATAGTTAGCTGTTTGGGCAAAAGACCTAGGTTTAATTTGATTTAAGTTATTTTATTTTTTTTATTGATTTTGTTAAAGTGGATAGTTTCATTCAATCGAAATAGATTATTTGTTTGGTCTCTCTTCAAATCACATTATTTAAAAAAGTGTTTTTATAATGTCTGATTAATAAATTTAATATTTTTGAGCACCAAGTAGTGTTTGACAACATTTTGAAAAAGTCTGCAATTTATTTTAGCTTATGATAAAATTATTTGTGCTTTGACCAAACACCTTATTCTTTTAAAAATAAATACTTTAAAAAAGAAAATAGATCTCACAAAAACTTAGCCAAACAACTACATATTAAATAATTATTATTATCTCATATATCCTAATCTATGTGATGAAACTTGATTAGACATAAAATTTCAAAAATATGAGAGACTTTGTAATATATCAAAATTACTTTTTAATTAAATAAATTTTTAAATAGAAAAGTTAATCTTTATTAAAAAAAAATTGACAATTAAGTGAGATGCAAATCACAATACGATGAAAATATTGATTTATGTCATTAAATATTTGTTAAATAAAGAAATGCATCACTTTTTTATGGACTAAATGAAATAGAAAAAATACTTATTAAACTCGATTAAATAATACACTAATTGATACAGATTTTACATTAACTTTTAGCATAAATTTAGCTTCTCTTTCAATATTTTACTCCAAAAGAAATTATTAAACAAACATTCAGATCTGAATCGAGATGTATTTGAAAAATAATATTTGAAGTTAAATTTGAAAAATGATATGTAAAAATAAAATTTTATCTGAACATGCATTTAGCTCTTGAATTATATTTTTCCAAATTTAATGTAAAAAAAATTGAGAAAAAAAGAAGTATTTTCTTGTCCCAAGATCCATAGCGTTCGGGTCGGTTCGGGTCGGGTAGGTTTGTACCCTCCAAAACTTCCCTCTTCACAGAGAAGAAAAACCCTAGCTAAACCCTAATAAACCAAACATCCGTTCTTCTCCTCCCTCTCTCTCTCTCTCTCTGAAATACGAAAAAGAGCAGAAGATAATTTTATCGGTAAATTTCTTCACTAGTTTTTCTTCATGCTTGTTGTTGTTGAATCTCGTGGGATTACACTGGGTATGTTGTTGTTTATATTAATTGTTGAATCCCATTGATGTCGTTAAGTGTATTCGCTCATTATGGAAGTTTGGATTTTTTTGAATCCTGCTAATAGAATTTTCTTGGCTCAGCCATTGTTAAATGTATGCTTAGACACATGGAGTTCAAGGCAGTGTATTCATTTAAACTTGCTACTCATGTAGCAAATTCACTGCCAAGGGCATAATGGTATGACGATTGGAAGTCATCCTTCTGTACAAACACACTCAACCGGCATTGAGTTGAAGCCCGGAAGGCAGTGGATGCAGTAGCAATTGGTACACACAATAGAGTAGATTCATTGCACAGATTTTAACATCATCCTCACATTCCTCTGCTTTACTAGGATAAAGTTCTTTTAGCATATTTTCCCTCCCCCAGGTCTGCCTAGTGGTAATACTGTAGCTTGTGAAATGTGAGTTAGGTGTATGTCACGCGTTTGAACCTTGCTGAAGAAAGCCTGGTATTTAAGTGGAGAAGGGCAGAGGGGTGAGCCCATTATCCCTCGAGTTTTAAACTAAATATCACTAGCCCTCAGACATTTCTCGGTTTTCAAAAAAAAAGCAAAGTATTTTCTGTTTATTTTGCATTGAGATCAGACCTGTAACTAGATTTTTTGATCCAAGTGTTGTTTTTTGTCTCATAGATCCATAGAGATGGCTGCTAATAACCTACCAGCGTAAATTGAGAAGGAGAATGTTGTTTGCTTTTGTGATGTGCTTATCATTTTAGTCTTTGATTATCTGTAAGGAATAGTTCTTTCTGTATGTATGGTCATCACTCATTTGTTAGTAATTCTTGCCTTCCAAGTTTCTAGATATGTGCATTCTATGTGAGACGTTGAATCTGAAACTTTTCAAGCTGAACTTTTCTGGGTTATCTTACACCCCCTCCTCCTATTTCTATATGTATGCATTGTCCAATAAATGTGACATTTGGTGAATTTATCCCTTTTCCAAAAAGGGGGTGAATCCTTCTCATCAGACTAGCCTTGGTAGGTAGGATTATGTGGTACCTATGCTAGTTGCGTTTATCCAGTGGGTTAGTCGAGATACTAGCAAGATGTGTCCGGATATTTCTCCCATAAAGGAACAAAAATTAAGATAGAACTCTGATACGATAGGGTAACTGGAGGTATGGTGAACAGGTAGGCATATATGGTGAATGTTACATCCTGTCAGTAATTTGTTTTTTGCATTTTTCCTATTTTATCTTTTGTGTTTGCAGTTTTGGAATGTCAAAGTGCTTAAATTTTACTTCTAAACATATGTGTTTGAAGTATTTCACTTTGTAAATTGCGAACATATTGTTTGGGATTGAGGAGTTAATGATTGATTGATTTCTTATTTACAAACATCTTTTTGCATGTCTGGTAGTAACACGTACAAGAGATTTTATCATTTTAACAATCTAATTCCCCCCTTAGCATTGTGATATGTGCTCATTGATTATGTGTATTGCCTCATGAGGTAGTGGTAAGGTCTGCCTTCATTTTACCCTCCCCAGACCTCACTTGTGGGATTTCAATGGGTATGTTATTGTTGTTGATTATGTGTATTGCACAATGTGAACTTTTTTACAAATATAGGCTAAAATATACCTGACTTTAGGAGAGAACAAACATTAACCAGCTCTCCCCCTCCATTGTTTTTGTCAAAATTGGAAGACAAGTTCAAAATGATCTAGTTAGTGAGTTTGCTTTTGCCTTTATAGAGCCGAGTGATACCTATATTACTTTCTCCAGTTATGTTATTACATTTTACTATAGTTTATTTTGAAGGTTCATACTTTTTAAAGGCTTTCAATAAGCATATGTTTTATCAAACTGTACTACACCTTGCCTGAAATTATTGAGAGAGCTGATTTGAATTGGTTTGAAGTCAACTTACACTTTACTGTAATATTGGCCAAATTTTTTGGCTAGGTCAGCTGCCTTGTTGGTTTTGGCCGATTGGGTTTAAAGAGCCTTTGGAGTCTGTAATACCATCATAATACTTCCAACTTGATATAGCTCAATTTTAGCGGAGAGTTTTAATTATATTTAATGATGTGTTGCAATGACTAAAATCCTCGGTGTTCTACTGTTTTTTCTGTATTATCATTAAACGAAGACATCTCTTGGACTCACCTACAGGGGAATTTTTTCTTTTCAGAAGCTGATGGCTGGAAAATCAGGGTCAACGCCGACGACATATTCACCGTCTCCAGCAACGCGCAAGAAGAAGAGAATCCCCATTGCTGATGCTGATTGGGTTCGTCCTGATAATCGTGGCTTCTATCAGTGCCGTCCTGCTTATCTGAGGACTGGTGCTGTGAGTACAGCTGCAGGATCAGCATATGCAGAGTTTGGAAACACCAAGGTAATCGTATCTGTGTTTGGGCCAAGGGAAAGTAAAAAGGCAATGATGTACAGTGATACAGGACGCTTGAATTGTAATGTTAGTTACACAAGTTTTGCCACCCCTAATCATGGGCAAGGATCCGACAACAAGGAACTTTCTTCAATGTTACACAAAGCTTTAGAGGGTGTTATAATTCTGGAATCCTTCCCAAAGACTTGTGTGGATGTTTTTGCTTTGGTATTGGAATCTGGTGGAAGTGATCTCCCTGTGGTCATATCATGTGCTAGTCTAGCTTTAGCAGATGCAGGAATTTTGCTATATGACTTGGTTGCCTCAGTTTCTGTATCTTGTATTGGAAAGAACTTTGTCATTGATCCCATTTCCGAGGAAGAAACCTACCAAAATGGAAGCTTAATGATAACTTGTATGCCTTCGCGTAATGAGGTCACTCAACTGATTGTATCTGGAGGATGGTCAACACCAAAGATTAACGAGGCAATGGAGCTATGTCTTGGTGCTTGCTCCAAACTGGGAGAGGTTATGAGATCATGTTTAAAAGATGCTGTCACTGATTTAAAAGAATAGAGCATTCTACTTTGTGCCTTCGCGAAATGAAGTCTGTACGCTTGTTTTTGTCATCTCAAAAAGTGGAAGTTCTTTAGGTGTCATACATCCTTGTAGAAAAAAAGTTGGCATGATCTACCCATCACTAGCTGCAACAGTCAGCCCAATCAAGTTGTGAACTGCTTGTAGTATATATGTGCTTGTTTGTGAAAGTTGCAAGTTCTGTGGCATGAAACAAAACTTGTATGTGAACCAAAACAAGAAACTATTTTTGAACATCTAAATTCCAGTTATCCTATAAGAAGTTGTTCATTCATTCTATTTGAAGCACCAGATCTCCACATAGCTAACTACTTTTGTAATGAAAAAGCATACAAAAGGATATGAGCTAGACATATAAAAGGCAGTGTCATATTGAAAATTCAGTTGCTAACAGCCATAGATGGTAGCATAATTGCCTGATACGTATGATGGTGGGAAGTAACATATACTCAGTGGAATAGTTGAGATGAGCCTAAGAACACACTGTTATCAAAGAAAACATTTAGATGCCAACACAATTGCAACAGCCATGAGAGATTTGTACAAGAGTTTTCAAGGATGATATACAACAGAATGCTACTGCTTAATCGACGTACTTCTATACCTACTTACATAAGTACACTAAATGGGAAAAACTTTAGAATTCATCAAGCTGTTTGATGAACAAAACTATCTTCTATTCTAGTCAACATTCACCATCGCAAACAAGATCGAGAAGTTAATGGCTGACACCCTACATATCATCGACACGTTTATGGCCTATACCAGATATCAGATCACCTTTCATAAACCTTTTAGCTGCGATGTAGCTCGATAGTACAAATTTCAGGGATTGGAACTGTTAATGTTGCGAGTTAAGAAAACATTTCTGCAAGTCCTGAGCCCGGATAGAGGAGGAGAGTTGCAGTAGATTGACAACCGGCGTAAAAGCTAGTTAATTTATGTTGAATCCTCACAATACAATCCACATTGCAGGACGATCTTCAGAAGCATCTAGGGCAATATATTGAAGTGAAAAAGCCATGAGATGACAAAGGCAAAAACCATGGATGCAAGTAGAAAATTCATGACACGACGCCCATGCCAAAAGCCTCGCGTTTCAGAAAGGGATACAGGTGCTGCGGACGCTGCAAGAGTGGCTACTGAAGCATTATTGGCTTCATTTGTCTGCTCTCCAGCAATGTTCAGTGCATTGGTACCACAGATTTCACAAATTCTGAATCATAGAATACAGTGAATTAGCTAACTGAAGGCACATATTGAGGAATTAATACACACACACAAAGGTCATAGGGTAGGGAAAGAAGTCTTTTCACTTCTTTAGCTAATATATTAGTACAACTTTGCACTTCGATCGTCACAGGGGAGGATCTACTGCGATAGTTACCAGTTCATGTGAACCTAGTAACTTTTATCTAACTACGTAATTTGTATTAAGAAATTGCTTAAATGTACAAGAATATATATATTGGTCCGGTTATTATTGTATATCAACTTGAATCCGAGAAATGAAGTAGATAACAGAAGTATAGTTGCAGTTATAAACGAAACAATATACTACGTGAAAAAGAACATGCGACAAATTTAAAATTACGACGATGATTGCCTTCGATACCTGGTATGATATGCAGAAGAATTCCAAACATACTATCTTTTGGCAAGAGCCAGTTCAATAACCTATATTGAAGAACTTCAATATAATGCTTCTATCACTATCAATAGATTTTTTCTGGACATCCTATCACTATGAAGATAACAAGAAGAAACTAGAATCCTAGGTTGCCCCAAAACATGGATATACCAATTCACGCTGAAACAAAATTAAATGATCACTCCATAAACTTAACCAGAATAGGAACAAACCACACCACCGAGTACCTAACGACTTCAGGTTCATAAATTATAATGCCATTGGAGATTAGCATACATTCTCACCTTATTAAATCACTTAACCAATAACCATAGTAAATTTACATGGTTTATTGTAAGCACCAAGTGCGGGTAAGTATTTACCGCCTTTGCACACAAATCTCCAGCAAATCGAAATAACTACTTAACAAACACAAGATCAATGAAGTGGCCTGAGGACGCTAAGATCTCAAATTCAATCCCAACGGTGGCAAAAACTCTATTCTTCCAACAATAGAGTCACGTGCAACTTGTGCTGGAGGGAGGTAGCAAGTACCTCATGAATTAAAATTAGCTAGGTGCACGCAAGTTAATCCAGACACCAACAACAACAATAACAACAAACTCAGTGTAATCCCACGTGTCCGGGGAGTGTGATGTGTACACAGTGTTGAGAATATAACTAAATGATAAAAGTACGCTCTCTCTAATAGCTTAAGCTTTTAGATGAAATGGTCACACACACGCATACCTTATCCCTAAAGGCACAGAGATTGTTTCCTATAGATGATCGGCGCAAGTAAGAAATTTTAAAGCAAATTTGAAAAGTAAATACAGTAAGTTGATACAGACACCAAATTATAATTGATGAAGTAGGGGGGTGGGGGGGTTGTACTCACGTGTTTCCCTTGGTTTTGAACCAAGTCTCAGCACATTGTTTGTGAGCAGCACCCAAATCACCTTTGCAAGAACATCCCAATTCAATAGCCATCCCTCCTGAAGTCTCTTGCACTTGATCTCCACCACTACTAATCCCTCCACTTCTCAACAAACTCAAATGACAAATCCTGCAATCCTTCTCTTCTTTACTATATAACTTCATCTCCAATTCACCACACTCCAAATCAATCTCATCATCTGACAAAGAAATAGACCCTCTTTGCTTGTTGAGTGGCTGCTGATGACAATATACTGAAATATCATCCATAGAGCCTAAAGGTGAGTGCCAAGATTGGTCAGAATCAGAATCAGTGAAGTGGAAACTCCCATCAGTTGTGGTTGTCTCACTGCTCGCCGCCATGGATGGCCTCCCGCGGTGTCTACGGCGGCGATGACTGCCGGAACCACCATTTGCCTCTGTGTCAGCTTTATGAGCTCCAAGATTAGGCATTTTTTCAACCAAAAATTTGTCTTTCAGTTCACAGATTGAGAAAAAAAAGATGAAACAATTGAAGAATTTAAGAAAATTAATCAAAATTCAAGATGAGAAGTGTTAAAAGTTGAAACTTTCCAGTACCCACTACCCAAAAAACTGTCTTTCAGCTCACAGATTGAGAAAACAAGGACAAATTGTAGCATTCTTGAGGTTCTGCATTAAAAGTTTGACACTTTTTCAGAACCCCTTATCAAAAAGAAATTGTCTTTCAGCACAAAATGAGAAAAAGATGGAACTTTTGAAGCATTTCAAGAAACTCTTTTGAGCTTCAAGATTGAACTTTTGAAGCATTTAAAGGAAATGGCTTCAAGTAACTGCTACTCAGCTCATAAATTGAGGGAAAAGGAGAAAAATGGTGTTTTTTGAGTGTTCAAGAAGCTGATTATCAGATCAGAGGCTGAGGAAAAGAGGGAACAATTGAAGCATTTCAAGAAAACTCTTTTGAGCTCAAAGATTGAAGAAAAGATGGAATTTTTGAAACATTTTAGAGGAAAAATAGCTGTTTATGAGTATTCAAGAAACTGTTCCTTAGCTCATAAATTGAGTAAAAAGAGAAAGAAGATTGTTTCTGAGTAATCAAAAACCTGAGGAAAAGAGGGAAAAATTGAAGGATTTTAAAGGAGTTGGTAAAAAGTTGATGATGAGAAGCATGGCTAAAATGGTGGAAAGGTTGTGTTTTGAGTATGTTGGAGTAATTTCTTGTCGTTCTTTGTTATCTTTGCTTTTTTCTAAAAGTAGAGTAATTGTGACTTGCAATGACAATGGAGTAGAGTTTCTTTTTTTTCTTGTGGAGCACAAGGGACACAACGACAAGGGAGAGGACCCCATTTCATCTTCTTAGTGAAAAGAATTGCCAAAAGTGTCTTCTCAAACTTGAGTACATGTTCGGATGAAAATTGTTTCGATATACTCCGTCCGTTCAAATTTAAGTGAGGAAGTTTGACTTAACATATGCATTTTAAGAAAGAAAGAAAGAGAATTTTCGAAATTTATGATCATGGTTTAAAATAAATCATAAATATTTGTGTGATTATAAATCATTCAATAAAGGCTAAAATGAGAATTTTGAAATTAAATTGATACTAAATATAGAAATATGTCATTTCTTTAAGATTGAATAAGAAAAAATAGGCCATATAAATTAGGACACAGAGAATAATTATTACGATTTATGTGACATTTTTCTCGTTAGTTTTTCCTAAAAGAATAATGCATTTATATACTTATAATTATAGGAGTGAAATTACAATTTCAAATTTTATAATTTTTTATTAAAACAGAAAGTAAGTTATATAAATTAAGGCAATGAATAAAGATCACTTTAAGAAGGGTTTCCAACATAAAATCATAAAGAATTGAAAAAAATTTAGACGAGTATTGAGATCCCGAAGGATGCGTACTCTTTTCATTGACAAACTTCTATTTCAATCGAATTTTCTGACAAGATTTTTAATAAGATAATAACAAGCGCATTATGAACTAATAAACATCTAAATATCATTCAAAGAAAGAAAATATTGCAAGTGTTGGAGTCTTCACTAATTTGAAGCCTCATGAGAGGAGAAGAAAGGAGGGAAATAGGACAAGAAAGGTCGAACATGGCCAAATGATTCTTTTCCATATTTTTATTTTTTATTTTTTATTGTGTAAAAGGCTAGAATCGATTAACCACATACGATTAAACAAACTATTGAACAAACATCTCAACTCTTTAAATTAAATATATATTATTTTAAAAAAAAACATTTTTGGCTTTCTAAAAATTGGCCTAACAAGCTAATAGTTTTAGTTATGCATTTCACTTCATTTGGTAGTTTTTTAAAATTTTATTAAAGTTGTTATTATTAACTGAATAATTTTATTTCATTCTAAATAAATGCTCATTTTGATAACTATTAAGCTCAAATAAGTAATTAAATTGCTATGGTCACTACTATCACTTTAAGCTTTTTTTATATTAATATAATTTATATCACAATATTTATCTAAATTATATACAAATAATATATTTTATTCACACATGAACACAATAAAAAAAATAAAAAACTTACTCATTTTTTTATAAAAAAAACATTTTTCTCTATAATAAACAAACCCAATGTTTCATTATTTTTCTCAGCAAAATGCAAAAACGTAAACGGGTCAAGAACGATATCATTCGGGTCGGGTCTACATGGACCCTCCAAAACTTCCCTCTTCACTTGGAAGAAAAACCCTAGTTAAACCCTAATAAACCAAACATCCTTTCATCTCCCCCTCTCTCAAACACCAAAAAAAGCACAAGATCATTTTCATCGGTAAATTTCATCACTTTTTTGCTGAATTATGCAAATTTAGAATTTTTATATCTATAGTATGTAAGTTTGTGAGGAGGGTTCAATTGAATCCCCTTCATTGGAAAGTTATTTGGTATAATATTTAGCTTAAAAAACTAAACTTTTGTGTATATGTATAAATGTTTGAATACCATTTGGTGTAGTTAATTGTATTCAAGTTTGGATTTTCTTGAATCCCCTATTAGAATATTAATTGAGTTGAAGGCAGTGGGTGCAGTAGCAATTGGTACATAAGGGGTATTATGATTGAACATCATCCTCATATTTGTTGGTTTTGTTAGGATTAAGTTTTTTATCGTATTTGTGCTAAGGTGGTCTTTGATCTAGTGGTAAGACCGTAGTTTGTGATTTGTGGGTTAGGCACATGTCATGGAATCGTGTGTCACGGGCCCTTGGGATTTCTTGGTTATCAAAAATAAATAAATTCCTTTAGCATATTTTCCCTTTTCTGTCACTAAGATCAGACCTGTAACTACACTTTTTGATCCAAGTGTTGTTTTTTATCTTACAGCTCTGTAATGATGGCTACTAGTAACTTACCAAGAGAAGTGGACACGGAGCAGGTTCTTAACGTTTCTGATATGTTTATAATTTTGTCTATGTTTATCTGTAAGGAATAATTCTTTCTGTGTGGTTATCACACATTTGTTAGTAGTTCACCTTCTAAGTTGAATGCGGGACTTTTCAAGCTAAAAATTTCTAGGTGTTCTTACACTCCCTCTCCCTTTTGCCTTATGTATGCAGATTTTTGGCATGGCTGAGAAGGAGATGGAGTACAGGGTTGAATTTTTTAACAAGTAAGGTGTTCCAAATCATGACTGTTTCAGTCACAAGTCTCTTTAGTAGTAACCTAACAGCACCAAAGAAATCTTCTTGGAGCTCGTAAATAAAATTTTAAGACTTGGTAATTATCCATACAATTCAGTTTTCCTTCTAATTCAGCGCCAGTATTGTTGCATAGTTCCTTCCATTGAAGACATATGTACAAGATTTCTGAATTTGTTTCTTGTTGTGATCTAGACTCACCCATACGTGCTTCAACAAGTGTGTAGAGAAAAAGTACAAGGAGGGTGAGCTATATATGGGTGAAAATACCTGCATTGATCGTTGTGTCTCGAAATATCAGCAGGTAAATCATTTGTAATTTCATTTCAATAATATTTTGTTTCCTTTTGGTGGGAGGATAAGTGTTCTGTTTGCAGTTAAATGAATTTTAATTCAGTAATTTTGAAGTTACAGTTGCCTTTGCACTCTAAAGCAGCCGGAAACTATGATCTTCTTCTTCCTTAAATTTTTTGTGTCATGCACATCTGCAGGACCTCTATCAATTTCTAGGTTTAGATAACAGTTCATATACTTCCAGTTTCTTTTTCCGGGCTGTTAGGTCATTGTGGACTAAAGCAAACAAGTATTCTGTTTTCTTTCTAGGGCTGTTTGGTCATTGTGGACTAAAGCAAAAAAGTATTTAAGTTTTCGAATCATCACCAAAGGTTTGGGTCGGCTATATGAATCCTCATTTCTTCATCTAAGCTCATATCAGGTCATAATAATAATATAAAGTTGCAAAGAGTACTTTAGTTAATATACAACAGATTTATGAAAAAATCCATTTTATAAAGTTTGAGGGGGCTTGTAATACTCATGCTAGTGTAAGATAGATATTTAGAAGATTCAGTTTAGACCATAAAAGTTGATTAAAACCTAGAGAGTAATGATAGTAAAAATATTTGGACCCTAGTTTGTGGACAAAAGGTTTCCCTTTTTCTTTTGTTTTTAGGTGATAGTGGGTAGAAGAAATTTAAAAAGAAGGCAATTGAATAGTTTAATTTTAAAAGTAGGCAATTGAATAGCGTAGTAGAGTTAGGACCTAGGTAATTAAAACTGGAGTGGAAAATGGGTGGTTAGGTTAATTAAGGCGGTCGAAAGGGATAAATCAATAAGTATTTCATGATCAACATGCCCAAATTAATTTGGGTCTTAACAATGAGTCATAACCCAACGCATACAACTTGATCACACTATCAAATAAGAAAATAAAAATTGAATGGAACAACAAATATTAAGTTTTGTCACTAAATATACTAATAATTGCAGATTCACTACACGCCAACCATATCCATAATCTATACTATATGAAAAACATGAAGGCCTTAAAAATGTTGATTGAACTTTTTGTCATTTATTAAAAGACTTTACAATAGACAAAATTATTATTTACTATTTTCTCAAGTAATTGTCATTTAATTATTATCCTAATATTTAAGACTTGGGAATTAATTGAAGTTATAACTACTCCCTCTGTCTTCTGTCTCATTTTATGTTGCACCATTTGACTTGACACAGTGTTCAAGGAAAAAAAGGAAGACTTTTGAAACTTGTGGTCTAAAACAATCCTCAAATATTTGTGTGGTTATAAATCATTTCATTAAGCGTAAAAAGGGAGTTTTAAAGTTAAATTATTTCTGTGATATTTTTTTGGGACGGACTAAAAAGGAAAGGGTGCCACATAAAATGGGACGGAGTGAGTATTAAATTTTTACCTATTTGTCAGAGGTAAGAACTCTAAATATTTAGTACTTTAAAATTGTCTAAAATTTTGTTTCTCAAATTATTTCGTATTTGAACTATATTAAAAGTCCTAAATATTATGAGTTTTTACATCCTACAAATAAGTAAAGATTTAATAGTTATAACTTTAATTAATTTCTAAGTTCTAAATACTAAAATAATAATTAAATGATAAGTATTTGAAGAAAATAGTAAATGATAATTTTGTCTATTGTAGAGTCTTTTAGTGAATCGCAAAAATTTCAATCAACATTTCTAAGGACCTACATGCCTTAGCATAGATTAGAGTATGTTTGGGTTGACTTATTTTAAGTGTTTTTAAGCCAAAGTAGCTTTTAGAGCCTGTTTGGATTGGCTTTTGACTTATAAGTCAAAAGCCATTCTGACTTGTGTTTTTTGACTTATTTTTACCATTTTAGCTTAAAACTAAGTGTTTATAAGCATAAGGTATCCGAAAGTGAAGCTGTTTTAGCTTAAAAACACTAAAAATAAGTCAATCCAAACGAGCTCTTTTCTAAGTGTTTGGATAAACTAAAAAAGTGCTTATAAGCACTTAATTTAAAGCTAAAATGATAAAATAAGCCAAAAAACCAATCCTCACAGGCTCTTAATTTAGTTCACAACTGAAGAAATATTATGCAATACTTTCACTAGCAACTATTATGGCTTCATATTTTTTCTTTAAATTGTAAAAATGTTACAAAAATACTAAATTAGCATTTATTTGTACTACCAGCACTTAATATTTAGGATGTGGTTTGATAGTATCAAACTACAATCTTTGATTCATGAATAATATGTGGGACACACTGATCCTCCGAGAAAGACAACTGAAAGCAATTTTTCATATTTGTAAAGCTGTTGAAAATAATAGAGAACAAAAAGTAGAAAAAAATTGACTTTTGGAACTATTTGAATTGGCAGCTAAGCGTTGATAAAGCATATACAGGTAAACAACATCATACCAGTGTAATTCCACAAGAAGTCTTGGGAGAGTAGTATGTAGATTAGGAATAGACACTATTGGATTAGTGTGTGGGGGGGACTATTACCTACTATGGCTAGCCCACAAGTGAAGTTGGGGAATTCACATGGGTAGTGTTGGACATTTCCAAAAATTAATTTTGGATGATGTTTTTGATGGGTTACCTGAGCATAGCCCAAAGCAGTCCACCAATGAGATACATTTGGTTCATGGTGAAATCTAAGGCAGGTTGGGTGGGTTATATATTATTGGGTCAATTTTGCCACTCTTGAATTGTGGTGACTGATGATGATGCTTGTGCTGATAGAGGGGTTTGAGGATGGTTTTTCATGAGTTTTGAAGTCTTTTTGGGTTTCACAATTGACCTAAAAGTCTACCCGCCAAGGGGAAAATGTATTTTGTTGATTGGCTGATTTGGGCAGTACAAAGTAACCCCTAAAAAATGTAGATTCCAAAGAAAATGTAGTTGTTACAATATAAGGTGAAAACTGGAAGTTCAGCGCAGAGAATAATAGAAGCAAGTAACAATTTTTTTAAAAAAATATTGCAGGGAAAAAGGAGGGGAATCAGGGTATTGGTGTTGTGAATAGTATTTTGGGGATTATAAATGAATATAAACTATTTGATCAAACTCAAAAGAGCTTTACAAGTTTGGACCATCCAACTTGTGGCATTTGGCTTGAAACGCGTTTGGTGGTTGTATCAAACACTAAAATAAACCAAAATACTTAAAAGTTGGTTTGACCTACTCTTTTAAAACTACTCAAACACCTTCCCTTTTATCTCTTCTGATCTGGTAATTTCCCATGATTTTATTGGCTCCTTAACCCCCTTTATTGTTTAATTTTTTAAATTTATGCGTTTCATTTTTTTGGCATTTTCCCCCAATCTCTTCTCTTTATTCCTTTCAATTATCTATTAGTTCCTCCATCCCTTTTCATACGGATTTCTTATTTATCCTTTGTCAATCATCACAAAAGTTTCTTTTTATTATAGAATTTTGTAGTTTCTTCTTAAAAATTTCCACAAATTTGCTTATTTAAAAGAATTTTTAATATCTCAAAATGGCTCACTTTTCATAGAAGGTTCTAAGTTAGTTACACGAACAATGTAATTTTCTTACTTCATCAATGAATTGTAACCTATAATAGCATGACATTAAGCCTTATTACATTGCCTATTAATATTATCCGAAAATTTCCATGTGACTTTTTATTAGCTTGCTACGTGGCTAATATTCAGTATCACTATGTTTAATATAGACAGAAACGCCTGGTAAACACCTCTACTTGTTGCTGCTTGAATAATGTTGTGTAATTGGGCGTGGAGTAATTATCAAACGATCTTATTAGTGTTGCTACTATGAATTTTTGGTTTTCTTTCGCTTAAGCTGTGAAGATTATATGTATATATACTTCATAATATTTTTCTCTCAACCTGTTTTCAACTTGCCCAATTTGACTCAAGTCTCATCCAGTCCATTTGCCACGCCTGCACACATGCTTGCTTCTCAAACATTATGCTACATTAACGGGGCTCGTGAGTTAGAATACAACTGCAGTATACCTTGTTATCAGTTTCTTTTATTAACGATCATACTGGTTTAGTTCTTCCAACTATGTTTCAGATGTCTTATGGTAATTTTATACTGAAAATGTAGATAGCTTTGGTACACCCATAGTTATCAACGGTTCGAGTCACTTTTTTACTTTCTTTTCAGGTGACAAACATCATTGGTCAGATGCTCGCTAATGGAGGACGACCCATGTGAAATTCTTCTACACCTGATCATATAATTTTTGTTCAAAGAACAGTATATCACATTTACTGCTAGTCAGACCTCTTGCATAATATGAGAATCAACATTCTGTTTCCCATTTTTGAAATTCTATTACATTAGACGGTCGGGTTAAGGGGGAAGGAGTACTATGAGAATTATATTGAAACTTGTGTAAAACTTCCCGCTGATACCACTAGACGGTTTGGCCTGGTGAAGAAGGGAGTTGTGTAAAACTTTGATTTTTCTTGTAAAAATTTTGGTAGTGTATCATTTCTTGATTGATATAGAATAACAGATGGATTAATTTTGCCTCTTTTTGGAACACATTTCATTACTTTTTGCCTTTATATGCAAGTAAATTTGCAAGCTTTATCTCAAGTTAAAAAATAAAAATAAAAAAAAATTGCAAGCTTTGACATCTGATCCTTCTGATTTCTTCCTTCCACATTTGTCATAATTATGAAAACTTTCTATCTACAACGATGATATACTCAATGTAATCCTGAGAGGGTCTAGGGAGGATTATGTATGCAAAGTTTCCATCTAAATTATGAAATTACATTGAGCTTTGTTGTAAGCCCTGTTTTTATGATGTTAATGAGGAATGTTATTCTATCAGGTCATCCCTTAATACAAATAATAATGGTAAAAACTTACTCATGTTGGGTATTTATACCATACTAAAGTTAATCTTAATAACTGAAAATTAAAGGAAACTATGATTAAGTGGTGAACTTGTATGTGAAAAAAATATTTAGGCCCTTGGGGGGGGACTGAACAACTATACATAAATTGAAGTAAAATAATATCAAGGGATGGAAATTAACAATAGATACAACTATATATTTAATACTAGAGAAATGACATAAAGTCATCACTGAAGTTGTCCCAAATTTTTAAAAAGACACCTTAATTATGCGAGTGTCTTATTACCCCACAAAAGTATTAAGTATCGTTGTAAAGAGACCATTTTCTCACCAACCCAAGAATTCTAATAGGAGAGTGATGCACACGCCCTTTAAATGAATTAATTTAAATATCAGTAAAGTGCAGACCCAAATTAAAACTAAAATATTGGCACATCTTTGCTGGTAAAGGACACTCTCGCTTCTTTCAATTTATGGATATCTTCAGAACCTTTTGAATCGATGATTTCAGTTTCTTGGGAGTTGATTCACCTTTGGATGTTGAAGCAAGCTTATGCTTTTTGGAATCGTCCATTTTTGCCGTCATTGTTGTGAAGAGTTGAACTTCTTTAAGTTCTGCAGGTTGGGGTTTTGGTAGGATTTAATTTGTGGCACTTTTTTTCCATAATGAAATAATTCTTCAGATTCACCATCTTATGGAGCTAAATTTTAATAAATACTAGAAGCTTTTAAAAATGAGAAAAAATATAAGCATTTTTTGCTTTGACCATTAAATTTGCATTGAAAGCAAGTCTTCATGTTTGCATGACATCACACACAACATCAAATTATTCTCATCATTACAAATATGATTCAAGATTTGTATTTGACATTATAAGAATGTTTTTCCTCAAAATCTAATTACAAAAGATAACTTGATTTCTCAATTTTTAAAGAAATTAAGAAGAAATTAAACCTTGACGACTAGAAAATAACAAGAAGTTAGAAAGTTCTTATCTTTTTGGGCTGATTTCATTCAAGAAAGATGTGTTTTTCTTTTTTGAGTTTAAACCTTCAACCATGGGATCTTTTTGAAAGAATTGGGGAAGATGAAGTATTTAAAGATTAAATAATAGAAAAGGAAATGACACGTGACGCTTTTTAATTCGTTTTTTGAAAGAAAAAAATCACGTCCACGCGCATCATCTGCGTGAATGCAAACATAGGGAGAAAATGTGGTTCAAAATTGTCTCTTTACAACGATATTAAATACTTTTGTAGGGTAATAGGACGTCCGCATAGTTAAGGTGTCTTTTTAAAAATTTGAGATAACTTCATGTATCACTTTATGTCTTTTCTCATAATATTATTAAGAAGGGATCTAAAAGAAACGAATGACATACATGTAGAATATGAAAAAAGAATTATAAGTACTTTTTTTATTTTTTAGAGATGTTTGGCAAAGACATAACTTTAAGCTTAAAAAGTACAAAAAAGAAGAAGTTGAAAGTCAGAAGTAGATTGCTGCCTCTTTTTGGCTTTTGACTTTAAGTCACTTAAAAAAATGTTTATCCAAACACCCTCTTAGATCAGGTTTATGAGAAACTTTGATTTTCTACTAGATTACCAAATGCTCGGGAACACCAACATTCAATCTTTCTTCTTCTTTGTTGTTGGATACGCTTAGTGCTCGAAACTTAAATCTTATCGGTGGCGAGAGTACTAGGTGAATATTTTAAGTTTGAATATTGGGCTATAAAATAAAAGTTGAGTAACTTTTTAAGTGAATCATCCTAATTAGTATAGTAACTTTTGGGTTATAAAACAAGATTAAGTGACTTTTTAAGTAAACTATCCGAAGTTGAGTGATCATATACGATATTATCTTGCATCTAGCTCTGATACCAAAATGGGGAAAGCTATTGGACAATTCTTTTTTGATTTTCTATCTGGCATTCGGTATCCACATTAGAGCTCAACTATTTTGGATTCGCGCCGCCTATGGCCCCATTCGGGAGGAAGCGCTCCCTACCAAGAATTTTTCCATACCAGAGCTCGAACCCGAGACTTCTAATTAAGTGAGGAACAACTCCATCTGCTGTACTACATCCTTTGGTGATAAGCTATTAAGCAATTGATAATGACCGAGTCATGGAAGCGCCACACCAAAGATGCAGTCTATGGGATAGATTACAAGGATGCTAACTAGGACATGCTTGACAATCATCCTCTTTTGTTAAGAATAAACTTTCAAATGCTAGACATACTATTCATGTGAAATACTAAAAAGAATTCTTGTGAAATCATGATTTTTATAACATGGTGTCAATATTTCAATGTAAGTGTCGAAATAATTTTTTTTGGATATTTAAGTAATTGCATATGTATTCATCCCTTTTGCATTGACGGTCTATCATGTTTCCTCTTCTTATTTGACTCAAATTGAACATTTATCTCATACATGATTAAGAATAGAATGTTGATTTGAAAACATACTTTAGATACAACAATTTTGATTGAAAAAAGATTGTCTATTCGACTTTCTCACTAGTAATGGGTGGGTGCATAAACTATATTAAATTATTAAATTATAATCAATGGTTGAGTGAAACATAATTTTAAAAAATTATTCAATAGTTTTAAATGATAGTCTGTTAAAGAAGTGGTCAAAATTGAACCCAAAGGTGATAAGAAAGCTATTTGGAAGCCAATAGGTGGATGCAGGGTGAATTTATGTATTAAATTTGGGTCATCGAAATTCGTGGTCATTCGACTAAACTCGATATATTACTTGTATAATCACTAAAGGATATATTAAATACTAGCTGGAGGAACCCATTCTAAGAATGGGTAGATGGTTCACTCGTCTAAGGGGTTGTTTTTAACACTAAGGTCTCCAGTTTGATCCCAGCCAACACCATTTCTCTTCAAAAAAAATTTACTAATTAAAAACACTTTAAAAAAAAAAAAAAAAGTTAAATTCTTAAAGACTCAAAAGGTTTTCTTCCTACGCATTTTCTAAGTTCCAACAATATTTTTTCTCTCTTTAAATTTTGCCTTTTATTTTCCACACAAAGATGCTTCAAGTCTCCAACTTCAAGTCATTAAGAATCTAGGAAATCATCATTGTCATGATTTAAGGTAAAATTCTTTTTAGTTCATGATTTCTCTTTTTAATAAACAAACTAACAAAATAAAAAAAAATTAAATACATGATTTTAATTTTAGGGTTTCCTAAAATAAATCTTTGCCATTACTTATAATAAGAAATCATCAAGAGCTAATGAATTGGTTATCTCAAACTTACATATTTTGCAGATATAACTTGTAAGAAATGTGTTTTTTTAACTATTATCATTAATTTTGAAGGGTGTGATTCTTTTTTAAAAAAAAATGTGAAAGGGTTGTGGTTCCTCTTCTTTATTATGAATATGTGTTTGCGAATGCAAAAGAGGTGTGAGTCCTCTTTTTTATTATGAATGTGTGATTTTCTTATTTTTAAATGTGAAAGGGGTGTGATTCCTCTATTTTATTTAGATTTGCAAGTGTTGTGACTCCTCTATTTTGTTTGAATTTTCAATGGTGTAATTCCCTTATTTTTTATTGTGAAAGGTATGTGATTCTCTTATTTTATTTTAAATTTGCAAGGTAAATTTGTGACTAAGTTGAATAGTAACTAAAATTTGTAGGAACATTTATCCTTGAATATCTAAATGGATAAATTCTTGATTAAGCAAGCACATTCTAGTAGCGGTCCATCTGTTAGTTCACATGTAACTCCAGAAGCTAAAAGAGAGGCAATTACACATTCTCCTTCAGATGTTGATTGTATTATTGGTGTTGGATATCTTAAACGGGATCCCGAAGAAAGGAAACCCATCTTTAAATATGATTTCACTATACAAGATGTTGTGAAGAGACATTATATTTTGAAGGGGCCTTATCAACCAAAACTTCGTGTATATCCTAAAACAACATTTGGGACTCGAAATCGCCAATTGATCTTGGGTGATTTAATGCTCCAAATTCTTCTTGGATGAAATATAGCATAAATAATGATGCTATATTTTGTTTGTGAAGTTATCTCTTCAAGAATGAATTTAAAAGTCGTAGCAATGCGGGTAAATCATTTACACAAAATGATTTTAAAAATTGAAATCATGGTACGGAAAGAATTCGATTGCATGTTGTGAGGTAAATAGTATTCATAACAAATGTTTGAATATGATGCTTGATTTTGCGAATCAACGTCAATAGATTCAATCTTCTCTTCACAAGCAAAGTGAAAAAATAAAAAGTGATTATCGAATTCGCTTAAATGCTTCAATTTATGTGGTAAGGTTTCTGAATCAGATTACTATTTCATGGTCGTGATGAGAGTGAAGATTCTGATTACAAAGGTCTTTCTCTTGAACTTTTGAAATTTCATGGAGTTAGTCGTTTGGATGTGGAAAAGGAAATATCACAACATGCTCCAAAAATGATATGATAATTCATTCAACAATTCAAAAAAGAAATTATGGATGCTTGTACTAAAGAAACAATTAAAGTTATCATCAAAGACTTGGATGGTGATTATTTTGGAATACTATTTTATGAGTCAAAGGGCATTCACATAAAGAGCAAATGACACTAGTTTATGTTACAAAAATAGATAGTTGATCTGATAGAAAACTTTTTGAGTAGTGTTTCGGAAAATTATTGCAAAAAGTAATTTACGCTTTACTTTCGGATCACTCGCTAAGCCTATCAAGATTCTGTGGACAAGGTGATGATGGAGCTAATAATATGCAAGGAGAAAAAAATGACCTAAAGTCTTTGATTTTGCAAGATGCTTTGTCTACACATTATATTCATTGTGTTACTCAGCAATTGCAATTGATGCTTGTGGCTCTTTCTAAAAAGCATCAGGATGTAAAAAATTTCTTTTATGTTGTCACTAATGTTTGGAATACTATTAAAACATCTTTTAAATATAGGGACTTACTTCGAGAGCACCAAGTTGAGAAGTTGGATACTTAAATCTGGAGAAATTCTTACTGGGCAAGGATTAAATCAAGAACGTGGCCTCCAACGACTAGGTGATACTCGTTGGGGATCCCATTTCAAGACCTTGGAAAATTTCATGATTATATTTTCTTCAATTGCTAATGTGTTTTAAGATATGAAAGAAGATTCTCCACATGATCTTGATAAACTTGAAGCAAGAAACCTTTTAGATAAAATTTAAGAATTTGAATTTATCTTTGTGTTGCATTTGATGTTCAAGATGTTGCTTCTTACAAATGAATTGAACAAAGCTTAAAAAAAAGGTCAAAATATCGTCAATGTTATGGTATTACTTAATCTTTCAAAGAGAAGATCACAAACAATGAGAGAGAGTAATTTGGAGCCTTTGATGGATGAGGTTTATTCATTTTGTGGTAAACATGATAGTTTGATTCCTGAAATGACTGAAGACTATCCAAGATTGAAGTGTAAGAAATCTGAAGTTTCATATTTACATCACTCTTGTGTGGAAGTGTTTTATGCAGTTATTGATTTGCAACTCCAAGAGCTCAATAATCGTTTTTATGTTATGACTAGTGACTTACTCCTCGGTATGGATAATTAGAATTTGGTTGATTCATTTGTTAATTTTAGTAAGAGCAGAATCATGAAGTTGGCCAAATATTACAAAAGTGAGTTTGGTGATAGTCAACGTCGAGATCACAATTATCAGCTTGATAATTTCATTGTCTATGCTCGAGAGTGTGACAACAAGTTTCTCAACTTGAAGGGGATTAAAGAACTTGCTATGATGATGGTACAAACAAAATTGGATCAAACTTGATCTCTTGAATATTTACTTGTAAAGATGACTTTGATTTTGCATGTTGCTATTACAAGTGTGGAAAGAGCATTTCTCCTCAATGAAGCTCATAAAAAATTATCTACGTAATAGCATCGGTGAAAAAGTTTTGAATGGTTGTTTAGTTTGTAAGATAGAGCAAAAGATATTTGAAAATGCGCGTAATAATGTACTATAGATTGTTTTCAAAATATGAAGTCTCGCTGAGTACAATTGTAAACTGTGGTAATGTAATTTTTGATCTATTTCTCGATGAGTTATTGTTATTATAAATTTTTAGATCTTATCTTTTAAGCTATGGTGCACCCATTTTTTTGAAATCCTGAATTCGCCTCATGGTGGATGGGGGTAGTTTTGTACCATTTTTAATACTTCGAGGGTATTTCAGGTCATGTTTCGATTAGAAAATTAAAGAAAATATTCAAAAACACACCTGAAGTATCACTTTTTGTGAATTTCTAATTTGAATTATCATATATTTGCAATTCTTACATGAACTATCACCAACTATTTATCAAAACTCACCTCGAAATTAATGAGTCAATTACCATGTGGATGAAATTTTATGGGCAAAATAAGTTGTCAAGTGCCTTTTGGCGATTGTATTAAATACTTGATCTAGTCATATTCGAGATGTGTTTTGATAAATGATTTGTAATAATTTAGATATAAACACAAATATCTAATAGTTCAAATATAAAACTCACAAAAACATGATACTTTAAACGTATTTTTTTTTACAATTATCTAAAGAACAATGAAACAAATGAGACAATTATTCTAACTAAATTAAACGAGAAGGAAAGTTTCTGAGGAAACAAATTTGAAGAATCTAATTTTACAACTCTGCCATTTAATTATGCCTCATCCTTTAATTTTGTACTAGAAAAAAAAAGTACATTTACTACAATGTACTATTAATCATTTTGTTGCTAACTTAAATACCTCATAACTCTCCCTCTCCTCTCCTAATTCATCAACAAAAATCAAGAATTAGGAGAGGAAAGAAAAATGAACAACGGTAGAAACATGCATGGAATGGCTATAGGGCCGCCGAGCAATGGCACAGGAGGTGGCAAGGTGACGATGAACCATCATCACATGATGATGCACGAGACGTTTTTCTGGGGAATGAATACTGAGATTCTCTTCTCAAGTTGGTCTGGATACAATAATTTGGACATGTACATTTTGGTACTTGTTGTTGTCTTTTTCATGGCGATTTTCGTCGAATTTCTCCCTCATAGCAATTATATTAAAGGGGATAATAATGTTGATCATGTGAGAGTTGGACTTCTTCAGACAACTTTGTATAGTTTGAGAATTGGCTTAGGTTATGTTGTTATGTTGGCTGTTATGTCTTTTAATGTTGGTGTTTTCTTGGTTGCTATTGTTGGACGCTTGTTAGGGTTTTTTGTTTTTGGAAGTAGGGTTTTAAAGAAATCCTCATATGAGTTGTTGCTTTTGATAAATTTTATTAATGGAATACATGTATTCACATTAGTTTAATTGTTTCATTTCAATTTATTTGTCTTATTTAGATTTGACATGAAATTTAAAATCATAAGTTATAAAGATATGTCAAATATATCTAAATATCTTTAATTAATCCTATAATTTTAAATACATGTGTTGTCTTTTGAAACAGATTAAAAAGTTAAGTAGAACAATTACAAAATAAAACAAGCAGCGTGGAGAGGAGAGGCTGGTCGGAAAAATGGAAAAACAAAGGCTGAAGTTATTGCTTCTTCCTCCCCTATTTTTCCTTTGTTCATCTTGGTCGGGCATGGGTTTAAAAATGGGTAACGGGTCATTTTTTTAAGATTTGGGTTAATTTTAGTTGATTTGGAGTTTCCGTCAAATGAGGGGTATACATGGTTAAATTAGTAATGGTAGGGGTAAAAATAATTTCACTTTAACGTTAAGGGCATAGTCAACCAATAAAACAAAGTTAAGGGGTATTTTTGATCCTTTTTCCAAATATTAATTAGGATTTATGTTAGAATATTTTACCTAATTTATATATGTCATAAGATATAAACTTTTTCATTTAATATTATCCTATTTATGTGTCGTATATCATTGAGGTGTTGACAGTTTTCAAGAACAATTACTGTTAAGAAAAAAAATTAAACTTCTAAAATAACAAGTATTTTAAGGCAAATATTTTTAATATGAACGATAAGTATTTTAAAATGAATGGAATATATAAAGAGAAGATTTTTTTCATATATTTGGTTTTGGAGAATTTTTCCAATCAAAATGTTGTTTTTTCAACATTCCACATAAATTAATGTTGAGAACTCCTTTTTCAATTATTAGAAAGTTCAACTCGATAGTAACTGTACTTCATTTTCAAGTACAAAACTAACATAAATGGAGGAATTTTAAAAAGGGAGATTGGTTTTCTCTTAATTAATAATGAAGGACAATTTAAAAAATAAAAAAAATCCAAGTTTAAGTTTGAAACGTTAGGTCCTATTTAGTTTGTATTACTACACTTATTTCCATTTTTTATTTTTCTTTGTAAAAATACCTTTAAAACTGTTTGATATTAATACAAAATAAATGCAATTTGACAATGTGCAATTCTAAAATTGAGTTAATATTCCAAAAGATTACTTAACTATAAGAATTTATCTAGTGAAATTATTGAATTTTGTTTGATATTAATAAAATTACTTAACTTAGGTATTTGTATCAATTAAATCCTTCTTAATGAGCTTTCATTAATTTTACTTATTTATGGATCCATGTTACATAACCAAAAAAAAAGATTAATTAGTCATGTCAGTATTTCTTTTAATGATAAACTTAGTTGGGTGATTTTATTAATATAAAGGTCTAAGTTGAATGATTTAATTACAGAAAAGGGTCAAAATTCCCCCCCCCCCCTTCTCCCTCCCCCACTATATGAAATAGACCACTTATACCCTTCCGTAATATTTTGGGATAAAAAATGCCCCTACTGATATTTCAAGAGATTAGAAATACCTTCAAGATTTAACAATCCAAATTTTTAATGATGTAGCAAGTCATGTAAGACTAATTCATCCACCTAAACGTTGCTACAGAATCTCACTAAATTATGGATCATTTAGTTAGCACTATATTATTGAAGTTAATATTGGAAACTTATGGACAATTCTAACATTCGGAATAGATCAAAAAACCAATAGATTATTTTAAGAAATTAAGAATTATTAATATTACTACATATAATAGTCAGTGTTTTTAAAAACGTTTTTGGGACGAGTTCCAGAAGAGTCTTTTGAGGAGGGGAGTATCAAAAATGCTCTGAGGGCAAATTGAAAGCATAGATCCATAAGGCGTAAGTTCTAGGATTTGGGATGTAAGTCCTGAACGTAAAAACGCAAGTCGTGAGCGTAAAAATGTACGCCCAGGACGTTAATTTTATTTTTGAACCATTTTTGTTATAAATCGTATTTTTTATTGTTTTGTAATGATATTTATATTTTATTATATCATGTATTTTCATGTTGTAGTGATATTTTCTAAAAAAAAATGTATAAATAAACTCTAATAGAAAATAACATTGCTATAAATATTTTTTTTAGATAAGCATGTTTGAAATTGATAGGATAGAGTTCCATACACACTATGTTTATGATATAACTTTATTCATTTTTTTCATTACTTTACATTGTTCATCCTTCTTCTTCTTTAAAATATATAAACAATAAGCAGTGCAAATATTAATTGAGGTTGGGAAGGACTAGTAAATACAAAAATGGATGGTGATTTCATTTCAAAGATTATTTTGTCTATTCCCATTTTCTATGCTGTTAATTGTTACCTTCTCTCAAATAGTAATTATAAAAAAAAAATTCTATATTATTGATTATTAATATATTTCTCAAATAATAATTATAATGTATTTTTTTATTTTATTGGTTATTTATTAAAAATTATTTGTAAAATCATTAAAAGTTTTACTTTGGCTAATTTCTTAGTAATAAAATTATAAAATTGAATATACGTGAGATGTACACCCCGTAGATTCATGGGACTTACGCCCCGTGTCTCGGGGCTTATGCCTCGCCCGTACTACATAAAACGTATGGCCTCAGGGGGCCGCCTTTTAAAACGCTGATAATAGCTTCCAAATTAGTGACCCATAATTTAGTGGGAATCCTAGTTGGCAATGCTTAGGGAAAGGATTAGTTCCACGTGGCTTGCTAAATGGGTTGTTACCTCTTAAGGGCATTTGTGGTCTATTGGAATAACGACGGGGCATTTTTTGTCCCAAAATGTAACAGAGGGTATAAGTAGTCTATTTCGCACAGTTCAAGAGCAATTTTGATTCTTTATAGTTTTATTAATACAAAATAAAATTCAATGACTTTACTAGATAAATTTTGAAAATTGAGTGACCTTTTGAGATATTAACTCAATCTTCGAATGAAACAATTGTCAAATTGCAATTATTTTGTATTAATATTAAATAGTTTTAAAGTTATTTTTACGAAGGTAAAAATGGAAATAAGTGTAGTATTGCAAAACTAAATAGGACTTTAACGTTACAAACTTAAACTTGGATTATTGTTTATTTTTAAAAAAAAACTTAAACTTGGATTATTGTTTATTTTTAAAAAAAGAAAACAAAAAAACTTAAAATTGTCCTTCATTATTAATTAAGGGAAAATCAATCTCCTTTTTAAAATTCTTATCATTTATGTTAATTTTGTACTTTAAAAAGAAGTACGCTTACTACAATGTACTATCAATAATTACAAGTTCCTACAAATATCAGTCTCCTTTTTTTTTTTTTTTTTCTTATATAAATCTCCTTAATTCCACGTACAAAAATCAAGAATTAGGGCAGAAAAAAAGAAAAAAAAAAAGAAAGAGATGAACAACGACGGCCACATGCATGGAATGGCTATGGGGCCGCCTCCACCATCATCGTCAACCATCATGAACAACGCCACTGGAGGAGGCGGGTATTAAATTTTACTTTTCTTTTACTTTATGATTTGTATTAAAAATAGAATATATTTTTTTACGATGCAAGAATATTCTAGAATATTTACTTTCCTTTCAAATCTAGTATCTATAGTAATTGCAAGAATATATATATTTTTTTAAATTAGAATCTATTATAAGTAAAAATAACATTTTTTTAAACAAAAATATTTCATTTAAATCTCCATGAATAATGATGTAATCTTTTATTTCGATTCAATCCAATGAACAATATTAAAATGTCTTTTAATCATCTAATTTTAAACATTTCATACAGCGGGATGATGATGAAGAACCACCATCACATGATGCATATGACATTTTTTTGGGGAAAGAATACTGAGATTCTCTTCTCAGGTTGGCCTGGATATGATAATTTGGGCATGTACATTTTGGCACTTGTTGTTGTCTTTTTCATGGCAATTTTCATCGAATTTCTCTCTCATAGCAATTACATTAACAAGAGTAATGTTGATGATCATGTGACTTCTGGACTTCTTCAGACAACTTTGTATGGTTTGAGAACTGGTTTGGCTTATATTGTTATGTTGGCTGTTATGTCTTTTAATGTTGGTGTTTTCTTGGTTGCTATTGTTGGACACTCTTTAGGGTTTATGGTTTTTGGAAGTAGGATTTTTAAGAAATCGTCTAGTGAGAAGAACTTGGATCTTCCTCCAATGAGTTGTAGTTGTTGATTACTTTAGTTTGTAATAGCATGTACTAGCAAATATTTATTTACAAAAGAAACATGCAGATATGTGATTTATCAATGCAGCACATTTGAATGTTCTTATATATATATATGAACTATAATTTGCTCATTTAATTTAGTGAAATTATATAAAAGTTAGTTTTCACAAATTGTGATATATATTCATCATGTTTATAAGAAGAAGAAAAAAGTACCAACTTTCAAAATCCATCCAAATGGTATATTCAAACAAAATTTCAACGTCAAATCAACCTTTACTTAAATTTATTGTTTCAAAATCATGATTTAAAGTTCATATCCAATGCCTACTAGTATATATGTGTAAACAAGTTTTTTGTCATAATTCTTCTCTCTTTGAGGTAGTTTTTGACGTGTAAGTTAGATTCAATACTTAATTTAAAAGTCAGTGATGGACAACACTGTTACATTTAAGATTTGAATTTCTTTCTATTGGCTATCATGTCATGATCAGTGTGTCATAACAGAATTCTCTATGGGACAGAGGCCGAGTCAAAATATTTAGTTTATCAAATTTAAATCACAATTATTTTTCTTTATTAAATTCTAAATAAAGTATTTATATATATCTACAAATATAGGAATTAAGCTAAAAAATACTGAGTTCTGTCGAATTCGTAACTTTAAGGCTGGATCCGCCCCAGCTCCGGGACACCTAAATGTTGAGACAGTCTTTTTAATAGAATTACTTGATCACCATCTGTTATTAACTAATATGGATCTCCCTATAATGTTTCAAAAAATATTTTAAGTCACAAATTCATGCGTGCACCTCCATTGTGCATCACAGCAGGGAAGGTCTAAGGTGTAAGCTTTATTTATTACTCTCATCTTTATCTAGTTGTGTGTATATTGTTTTTGTTTGAGACGTGTATTTCTTCCGTCCCAATTTAGGTGACGTAATTGAAATTTCAGGATTCAAACTTGTAAACTTTGATCATGAATTCGAACATATAAGCTATAAGTTTTTATATATATATTTGAAAACTACAAAAAAAAACATATTATTAAAGCATATTATTAATCACAATAAGTAACAACTTATAGTTATTTATTTCCTTTTAAAAAACATATAATATAATTCCGGTCAAAGATTTATTTCATTGACTCTCAAAATCTCAATTGGTTATGTAAATTAGAATAAGAAGAATATATGAAAAATAAATGGCAATTGCTTATCAAGCAAGTCGTTGTAGTATAGTGGTAAGTATTCCCGCCTGTCACGCGGGTGACCCGGGTTCGATCCCCGGCAACGGCGCTTAATTTTTTCTTTGGAATTCTGCATTTTGTTTGTTTCTAAAATAAGCCTAGCAAACTGTTAAATTAATTTTTTCTTTTCAATTCTGCATTTTGTTTGTTTCTAAAATAAGCCTAGCAAACTGTTAAATCAACGGAAATTATGCCGATAAATAAATATATACTATGTATATATATATGACAGATATACAAATACAATTAGTCTATGTCCTCTATCGCTCTCGCTTGCCTCTCTTCTCTCTCTCAATCTCGCTCGCCTCTCTCCTCCCTCTCTCAATCTCGCTCGCTAGATATACAAATACATATGTATATCAATTACATGCATAGAATTATCTAACAGATATACATATATAGTTCGCATCTCTCCTCCTTCTCCCAATTTTGCTTGCCTCTCTCCTTCCTCTCCCAATTGCTCGCCAGATATAAAAATACATAGGTATACTAGTTACATATATACAATTATTTGACTGATATACATATACAATTCTCCTCTCTCCACTCTCTGCCCTTTCTCGCTCGCCTCTCTCCTTTGTCTTCCATATACATTGTATTATTCTATATAATGTTATACATCGATCAATAATTTGAATGTATGATAAACATAACCTACAAGAAAAGAAGAACATGGTAGAGTTATTATAATGCTGCCTCCGTCCAACAATAGTTGTCAACTATGCTATTTTGGAATGTCCAATAATTCTTGTCTACTTTATGAAATAAATGCATAATTTTACACGTAGTTCCTAATTCACCCTTATTATTATTTAAATTATAGTCATTATCCTATTATATTTTCCAAGACATTATATTTATTATATTTGAAGGATGATATAGCAAAATTACCCTTATATTTATAGTTTCTTAAAAAGTGTGCAAAGTCAATAGTGGACAAATATTGTTGGACAAAGGGAGTAATAAGTAAAAGACAAAATGAGCAAAAAAATAATATGAAGGTAATATTGTGATAATGTCTTCAAAACTTTATTTCATCCTTAAATTATAATATATTTGTTTTCTTACCCTACCCCGTAACCGACCCTCCCTATCCAAAAAAAATATATATTAAATTTTCAAATTTTTTAAATTTCAAATTTTTTTTTATCCCTACCCCCCAAACCCGCCCTCAACCCCCTATCTCCAAACCAGCCCCCAGCCCCTACCTCCAAATCAGCACACACACCCCCCCCCCACCCCAAACAAAAATAAAAGTATAAAAATTAATTTTGAAAAATATTTCAAATTTTAAGATTTCTTTTATGTCACGACCCAAATATACACCTTGGACGTGGCCACCACTCAAGAACCATTGTTGGTCCCCAAGCGACCATCATCCTAGCTGACTACAAATAGAAGACTAACTTAAGCATGCAAAAGCTTAAAACTGAATAAAATTCAATAAACTCAACTTTTCAAAACTTTAACTCAAATGAACAACTCAGAATAAAAATAATATATTGAACTCGCCATAAAATAGGCAACTTAAGTCTTTAAAATATTTAATAAAATAAATGAATAATACAGACTTCTCAACTATACTGACTATCTATGAAGCCTCTAACTAATAAAGATGGAAGTCGGGACAAGACCCACGACATCCTGATTAAACTGAAAAGTAAATGAAATCTCCAAAAATAAGGAGGCTCACCATAGCTAACTCAAACTCCCGAATGTATCAATGAATCTCCTGTTGATGATCTCGAATACCTGTGTCTGCATCATGAAAAGATGCAGGCCAAATGGCTCATTACGTGGAATGTACGAGCATGTAAGGGGAATTCTAAAGCATAACATAAGCTTGAAAGAATCTGAAAGAAATTGAAGAACTTACCTGACTCAACTCAACTCAATATAACTGAACTCATTTCAATATAAAATAGTTTAAAACAAGTGCAATATAAAGAAAAAGGAAAACTGTTTAAAACACGATGTTAACTCATAATCATAAAATCATAAAAATACATACCATGTTTCCTCTCAAAGTCTACTTGTGCAATGCATGAATGAAGTCTCATACCCCTATTCATACTAAGAAAAACTCCTTGAGGAATCATGAAAATATTGTTGTGAAAGTTTCTCAAACCGACAACCATCACATTAAGAGCTATTGTTATGATACAGTGATCTTCTGCACGCTGTCAATGTATACTATACTCGATCAAAGGTATAGAACCTGAATTACTAAGTGGACCCACTAGTCTATGCAAAAAGGATTCATCTAAAAAGTATGACCTTTTCTACCCATGATGGCTACATGATTTAAGAGGGCTGATAGTTGTATGAACTCTTCTCTATCGGTGCTCAATACTACTCCAAAAAATATTACATTATATTAGCTCTTTATGTTTAAAAACATACTTCTTCTGTGATTTGAGATTAGTGCTCAAAAACTTAGCTCAAAGGTTATCTTAGAAATCAAAGTTTCTCCTCTTGCTTCATTTAGAAAACGATTACTCTTTTCTGAAAACCAGCTTGAAGGCTTTTTGGAAATCTCAATTTTCTTTCTTATTTAAATATGAAAACATTTTAAATCTCTTTGGGAATACTTAGTCCCCATATATTTTTTTAAGAAAAGAACTTCAACTTTACTCTTTACTGAACTCAAAACTTAAGTCTTAAAACAAAGTTAAAACGTTTGTAAAAGACTTCTTAAAATATGGTTCATGCCGAATTATGAACATGAACGACTCAATGCAAGGTTTTCAATAAACATAGATAGAACTCAAATACTTGGAACTCAAGAAATTCAATGATACTACTCATTTCAAGAATGCTTAACTCAAAGTTCATGCGGAATTATGAGCATGAAGTACTCAACTTAATGACTCAAAGATACTTCTCATCTCAAGATTGCTCGACTTATAATATTCATGCGGAATTATGAGCATGAAATATTCAACTCAAGGACTCAAAGATACTTCTCAAAAGGGATTAGAAACTCAACACTTAAAGTCTTAGAACTTGAAGATACCATTTTTCTGAAAGATGCTCAACTTACGAAGTTCATGTGAAATTATGGGCATGAAACAACTCGACTCGATGGTCTACATAACTATATGGAACTCATGTATACGACTCTTCTTATTCTCTGACTTACTTCCTCAAAACTTAGTTCAAATCGATAGTTGATCTCAAAGAATTCACAATTGAACTCAAAGGCTTTCTTGAACTCTACTATTAACTCTCTCTTAAATGTGAATTATGAATTCAAGAGTTACTGTTCATAATAAGAAAGATCTCATGATGACAAGGTAGACTCATGAATACATTATTCTCATTCTCATACTCACTTGCTCGAGTCTTGAAACAAGTTATTAGAATTTGTAGAAGACTCCTCAAAAAGGACTTAAAGGACTTTCTTAGAATGTTCGAAAGAATTCTCAAAAACTTAACTCTTGACTCTACCTTGAACTTGAATTATGGATTCAAGGTTGTAATTTGTGATAGGAAAGATCTCATGATGTTTAGGATTGATTTTAGATAGCTAAACATGAGAAAAGATCAAAAATTCACTTCTTGGAAGTTAGTCCGCGACGCGGAGACGCATTAAAATAATTGGTCGCGAAATAAATTTTGAGGTAGAGAGGTCCGTGACCTCTCCGTGACGCGAGGACAACTTTATGAAATGGGGAGCCAGGTCCGCGACGCGATGCACGTGCCAGATTTGCCCGACTTTTCTCTTCTTCGTTTTCTAACCCCAAATCGCCTAGATTCGATTCTTTTACTCAACTTTTCTTTAGATTCAGCTAACCATCACATGTACACAAGAATCTACTCAAAACTACTCTATAAATCAAAACAATAATCTCAAGAACTCCTAAATCTTTGCCCAATTCAAGAATGAAAGCAAATTCAAGAACACATATCAATTACATCAGATTTTCAACTTTCTAGAACGAACTTAACGTAGAAATTTACATGATTAGCGTGTGGGTGAACAAACCCAACACTATGGAAGCTTACATACCTGAAAGAATCATCTTCTTGCAGCACTTGAAGGAAAATCTTGAGAGATGAACCCTAGCCTTAGCGTTTCTTGAATTTCTTAAGCGTAAAATCTTTGGAGTGAATGAGAGGGTTTAGATTTAAAAAAACCAATTTTCTACACGTTTAGGGAAATTTAGATGTCCTCCTAAGAGTTTTTAGGACTAAAATACCCTTAAAGAAATAATTAAAACGAGATGGGAGTAGGAAAGATCTTTCACCAAGCAGTGAGGTCCGTGTTGACTTCACGTCACGGAGCTGCTACCAGATTTGCACGACATTAGTACATCCATCATAAATTTTTACACAGAGCTCGAAATTGAGCAAAGTCGGTGGCATTGGAAAATATAATTCGAAGACCTTTCCTAAGGTATCTAGTAGCACACATAAATCACCCTGATCTAGGAGTTATGGTCTTTTGAAGTCAACTCAAAACTCATACTTAGCTTAAGTTGCAAAATTTCAGATTTTGATATTTCCAATTCGATTCTTTTTGGAACTCAAGGTGCTACGTGTAGTGACTTTAACACTAAAAAAATTTTAAATTCCTTGCAAAAATCTCACTCACTACAAATAAGGGTTCGAGTTTTAGTTCAAAAATTTTCTGGGAAGTTACATTTTACCTCACCCAATCCCAACCGCCCTACCCCCTCCCCCAACGAAAAAAAATTGAAAAAATATTTCAAAATTTTAAAAATTTATTTTTCACTCCACCCCATACGCCGACCCCGTGACCCCCCCACCCCCACTCTCATCAATTATTTTTTATGAAAAAATTGTTTTTGAAAATATTTCAAATTTAAAAAATTACATTTTTACCCCACCCCCACGCTAGCCACCCCCAACAAAAAGATTTTTTTTAAAAATTATTTTTGAAAAATATTTCAAATTTTAAATAGTTCATTTTTTATGCCAGCCCCATCCCCCCGCCACCTCTTTTTTGTTCAACTTTTTTTTAAATTATGCCACTCCCTCAGGCCCCGCCACCCCACATTAATTTTTTTCTAAAAAAAATCATTTTTGAAAAATATTTCAATTTTTTAAATTTTCATTTTTATATCACACTATCCCCCACCACCCCCTTAGCCCCCCTCCTCCTCCGTCATCACGTTAATTTTTTTTTAAAAAATATTTTTGAAAAATATTTCATGATCAGAAGTCTGGGTCAGGTCCTGAGTCAGATATCAGGGTCGAATTTTGAAATAGTCATTGGGTTCGTGTCCTAGTTCGGGTGTTAGGGTCGGGTCTCAACACAAGATAGGCTAGCCTAGTATTTGAGGGGTTGCAAAATTTATCCTTCATCATTGGCCCGTGCATCTAGAGTTCGAACTTGGCCGAGGCTTTTAAGTTTTCTAACGTTTTTTTTTTAAAAAAAAATTAGACAACTGGAAGCGTCTTTTGTCTTTAAATTTAAAAAAATTGAAGCGTTTTTTCCTCCAATTTTTAATCGATTGACTTAAATTAAGTTGACTTTAATATTTTATTTTTCAAAAGAAAAAAATATACTTTAGCGATTTAGAGTCTAGGGATTAAACAAATCCCCAATTTCAAAATCAAAGGTTTTGAGGAGGAAGAGTACAAAATTCGTTTATGTTCACTGTGTTGTTGACTTCGTTGTGACTTTGTCCAGACGTCTTCGTCGGTCGTCGCCAATCTCCGTCACAGTCATGGCAACGACAACAGTGGTTGTTTGGATTACTTATGTAGAAAAAGATGTCTTTATTTATATTTGTAATGATGCTATTGTAAAAACATTTCAAGAGTTGAAACCGCGTTGAGTACGGTTGTGATAATGTAATTATGATTTGTTTTTAGTAGTAAAATTTAGAGAAAATGGCCAAATGCGCCCCCCAACCTATATTCGGATTTTCAACTACACACTTCAATTTCACAGGGATCCTATCACCCCCTTGAACTTTTTAAAATTGAAATTCCTATCTCCCTAAACGCTTACTTGGCAAAGCGAGTGTATTTCACTCTCCTTGGGAGAGTGAAGACCAATAATAAATATTAAAATGTTATTTCTAATATTTTTTTCATAAATATTTTATTTATTTATTATTCCTTTTTATCCTAATTGTTTTTATTTCTTTTAATTTGTTTTATTCTTTATAGCAACTTGATGCAACATATAGGGCAAGCATCAAATTTCATCACCATTTTGAAATCATCGGCAACACTACGTCAATCATACACCACAAATCGTATTAGCAATTTCACCCACCAGTTTCCACAATCAAGAATTATGTACCAAAAATATTTTAAATCGAAGCAAAATTAAGCTTGATTAAGGATACCCAATTATTTTTCTTCGATAAACTTTGAATATTAAGAAAAATTTTCATCCTATATACAATACTCAACAGATCCATAGAAATTTTCCTCAACTGGTTTTAATAACTGCTCATTTTTCTACAAATCTAAAAAAATGTAACACCTGTTCTTCATCTTCTTCAGCCCATTTCTCTAAAAATTTGATATAAAATCACCTAAATTCTTCTAAAAAACGCCCATAAATTCTGAATATAAGCTTTTTTCGCCATTTCGATTCCTTTGATACATTAACCACTCAACATGGAGCTCGTTTGTGGCAAATCGAATTTCGAACTCAAGCGTTTGAACTATCTTTAATGGAGGTTTCAAGTTGGTGCTTCACAGTTTAAACTATGAGCTTCAGTTTTCAGCCATACAAAACTCTTCCAACCATTAACGAAAGTTGCTCCCAAATGACGAATATAGATCCAATAATTTCATATGGAAGCCCATCGATTTTCATGGAGTTTCGACTATTCTTCAAATCTAAAAATCTAAGCCATGAACTCATTCAAACTCATCATGTTTAGCTTCAAATAATTACCAACCATCTATGTTATCAACAAGTTCCAAATTTGAAGATCCAAAATACATCCATAAATTTTGCCATTGTGATCTTTAACTAGACAATAAATCAGACAGGAAAAAGAATTAGAAAAAAGATTAATAAAATTTCCACCTGTCAACGCGTGGTTTTCACCGGCCAGCATAAATGTGCTTTTGACGTTTTAAGGGTGTAATAATATCAAACTTAAATAGTTCAAGGGGGTCATAGGATCCCCGTAAAGTTAAAGTGTGTAGTTGGAAATCTGAATATAGGTTAGGAGGACATTTGATCATTTTCTCTAAAATTTATCTTGTTGATTTTTTGTGTGCTTACTACTTTATATTTTGACACCCCTCAATGTAAATCATGTCTTTTTCTCAGGTGGCTACAAGTGCATATCACCCTTTAATACATATGTGCGTATGTGGGTATATATTATGTTTTAAATGAATCCAAAATAGAGTGTGTAATAACAATTTCGATCAAGTTGAAGTGTGTTTTGAATAATTTTCCTTCTATAAAAAGAATATGGAGATAATTCAATAATGTGGTATGTTAAGATATTTCAATACTTTGTTTATGAATTATATTTTGCTCATTTGATAAGATCATATAAGAATTGAAAAGTTTTAATAATTTTCATAAATTATAAAAAAAAAAATTATGCTCGTAAAATAAACAACTTGAGAATTTATATTATATCTTCAAACAAAATTTAAATCAATATTATTCAACATGAATTATTTTAAATCATGATTTGAGACATTTTGACCCAGTCATCAAAACATGACAGGTGAATTAGAGTGTTAAAGTTTAATTAGTGGTTAATGAATAGCTAATTATTGAAGTTGACACAAAAAGAAAGAAAAAGGTGTGCCTGCTATGATTGCATAATCACCACTAAAACTCCATCATCTTCACATCATTACTCTATCCAATTGCTTTGTTCTATAATAAACAAGTATTTTACTTATTTATTACCCTCCCAATCCCCTTTTAGTTGTCACACTACGTTTTGAGAAATTCAATTTAACTAATTTTCAAAATTAAATTAGATTACACTTGTTCAAATTTTAAACTAAAATTTTAGATATTCAAAAAATATATGGAAAGTACTATAAATTGCAAATTTTTTACATATCAATATGATAAAAAAAAATATCAAAAATGTTAGTTAAATTTCTTATCATTTGACTCTAAAAAGAAAACCGTGACAACTAAAAAGAGACGGAGGGAGTATTAGAAATTGACATTTGCTTAAATTTTTTGATAAATTTCATTTAGAAATATTCAAATTACAACATATTCTAATTGAACATATAATAAAATATTTTTATTGATCATATTTAATATAATTTTTGAAAAGAAAAAAGGTTTGTGCGCGTATTCTCATGTGTGTTTATAGTGTAAAATAAGTGTTTAACCTCTTTTAATTATATACATTAATTTTAATTAGAATAAGCCTGAAATTTTTTATGATTTATCAAGACTAATGTGTGTAATTAAAAAAAATGACATTTTTAAATTGTGAATTTATCTATGAAAATGCTTGAGAAGATCATAAAATATTTTAAAAATTGAGTCAACTTAGCTAATAAAAATGATTTATTATTTTATTGCTCAATCGAAATGATAAGTATCTAACTAAAATTACTAGCAAATAAAATACTTTTGGTGTTGCCTACTAAATAATTGTAACTCTCGTCACTCATCATTATATATAAATATAATATAATAATTAGTCTACCTCATTGTTTGAAATAAGATACCTTTCGATGTTCTCTAATCTATGTGCATAATTAGAGATATTAATTAATATAAAATATATTTGGAACTTGCATTAATATACTTAGGAAACCCATGATAAAGAAATGTTAGTGATATGGATGATTATGGGTGAATGATTGTCTCCTTTCACTTAGTTAGGAATTTTTTCTACGATGTTTGAGATCTTTTGCGTCCAAAATTGAATAATTTGCTGGATTGAAATGAATTTTTAAAGGATGCATATGTTCGAAATGAACATCATGAGTTGTCCCGTAATAAAATCAGTTGTTGCTGATATCTTCTTTTCGGTTCCTTCTTTCATAACCTGAGCTCAGCATGTTCAGGATTTCGAGATGATAGATGCTTTATTACGAAAAAATGAATATAAGTATAAATTTAATCAGCTTAACCTTTAGATTCTTAAAACTGTATTCGTTAAAATTTTAAAATTATAGGTCGAAATTATACAGTATTACATCTTTAAGTTTTAATATAAACATTTAATTTAATTTCATAAAAAAATTACATTGCCATTTTTTTAGAAATTTCCAATGTAACACACTTGAAAATTTTGAAAGATTGAAGAACGTCAAAAGTGTTAGTGATAATCACGTATTAAAAAGGTGTTGCTCAGTTTTAGAAAGAAAACAAATAACATAAGAAGATTCAAATTTCTAACCTCACTTGGAAAGGTGAATTCTATCATCATCGCATTATATGATACTTTGAACGTGGGCTCAACACCTTTATACTTAATTATGTTTACAAAATATAATAATACTATATATGACTAGAGAAGGGAACATGAGTTCTCGTGAACGCACTAAACCCCTAATATATACCCCTGGTCTTAATTCCTATAACTTTGTACATGATTATCTTCCTCCCCATCTCGCTCGCCTCTCTCGCTATTTTAGTATATATTTGATAGTAAACATACATATGATTAGGTGTGTCTTTCTCAATATATAATAAATAACTCTTAATTAATAATAAAATACATAATATTTTGGAAGTTATAGATAATAATAGTATCTATAATAATGGAATATATCTAATTATTTATTTTCTCCTCTTAATAAAGCTGCTCAATGTTTCTTGAGAGGCTAGCAAAAGAGTTGAAAATTTGAATTATCAGAAGTATGGCTTAAATTAGCCAGCTTGTCTGCAAATTGATTGAACTCCTCTAAAGCAATGATTGATACTAAAACCATGTTCTCCAACAATGCTCTGAATGTTATTTACATAATTAAGAATTTTACATGGAATTGTCCGCATGTTAACTCTAACCTACTAGTGGCGGAGCCAGAATTTTAAATAAAGGGTTCAAAATCCAAAAAAATAGATACATGAAGTAGTTGAAGGGTGTTCGACATCTACAATATCCATCTAAAAAATTATTTTAACCATGTACAAAAAAAATAATTTTCTGCCAAACTCGTAACTATAAGGTGGCACCGTCACTATAACCTACCATGGCGAATTAAAAATCTTATAGTGATTCGAAAAATAAAAGTATAGTGTCTATAATTTAACTTGGAATTTTAAAATAAATTTTGAATCTCTAAAATCACTGCATCAATCTCTTATCTTATGTTCAAGAGAATCCATATATATATATATAAAAAGATCTTTTAAATAAATAAAGGTTGTTCAAATTGGAAAGTGGATTACGTCGTGTGTGTGGATTATGTTGTAAAATTCCTACTCAGTACTTCCTCCTCCAGTTCCTTTATCTAGTTTAGTAGTTTGTTATATCTAAATCTATGTAATTTCTCCCAAAATTTCTTCTTTTTTTTTTTTTTACTTTGTTCATCTCTTTTCCTTAGCATATGTTCTTAGTAGCTTCTTCTTTAACCAAACCTCGAGATACATAGTTCTTCGGTTCTCTGACCATGGCGGACTTGCAACTTCCCTAGGTATTTACAGGTTAATCCATCATTGTTACTAAGAGAGTAAGGAACTAACCATTTACTAAAAATAAGTAAGAACTCATTGTATGAGTATAAATCATATATGTATGAACATCATATTATATAATCATAACAACAGTACTATATAACAGTACATAATACATAAACTGGGAGAAACTACTAAGATCTAGAAAATACATAACTACTTACATGATAGTGGTCGGAGAGAGGCTTCCCTTTCGAGAGTCCCCGGATGACCTTGCAGCTACTTGAGAAAAATAAAACACTCACACTCTTTTTACAATCAACTTACTTCACTTTTTTTTTTCTTTTTTCTTTTTTTTGAAAGGGAAAGAAAATATGTAACACTAACTCTTCAATTATTCTCCCTTTGCTATGCTCTGCTTGCTCTTCACTCTGTCTTTCTTCTTGCAAATGGTCTAGTATTTATAGGTGAGGGTGTCTATCTCCGGATTTGAAATTCGGATTTCAAAATGTTGAATAGTTTTTCTTTTACCTGTCGAGTGCTCTTTGGGCTCCATTGTCACATGGCTTTTGACAAACTTTCTCAAATTTTTTGTCCTCTTTCTTGTCCACTTTAGACTAGTGGTGTCTTCTTTCTTGTCTGCTTTAGAGTAGCGGTTCATTACGTCATGGCTTACTTATCCTTCTTTGTCTTTTCTCGTGATCCGTCATTACTTATGTATTTTCTACGTGTCTAGGTTGTGTAATGCTATGGAGTCGAACTCATCCTTGAGTCATCTTCTTCGGTTGTGTCTTGAGCAAATTGTTCTAGCGATGGATTGTATTCGTTACTTCCTGAATCTTCAGTGTCTGCAGTCTCTGGTTCGGGGTTTGGATTTTCATTTATAACTTCTTTAGTCTTTTCATTGAGTAGCTTGTGAGGGAACTTTGTAGTATTTGTTCAATTTTTTTGTCTTTCTTTCTTTTTAACAGGAATCCTCAAGTCTTTTTTCCTTTTTCTGTGGTTCTTGTTGTATTAAAACTAGCTGGTAATATTCTCACATTTTTTGACAAAGTGTCAGTCATCAACGAATTTGATAAGTCTTTATCTGCTACCGTTTGAACGGGGCTAGCTGTACCTTTAGCCGATATAGTAGCTTTCTCTGCATTCTTTGGGGAATGTACACCCTTCTTATCCATTTTAAACTAAGATGGAGAACTCTTTTGTTCTTTGAGATGTTCTTCAATTTGTAATGGTTTGGCTTGATTGATTTCAAAATGTAAAATTTTTATTCTTTCTTGTAGAAGGTGGATTTGTTGTATCGTTTTTTTTTTCTCTTTCTAGTATCTCAATTGTTTGATTTTGTCTTTTGAAGTCTTCTGTCATTGAAGAGCAGTGATCACAAAATATTATTTTGTCTGTGTCTTTTCGGATATTTTATTGTAGGAAAGGACTTGTGGTTTGTCTTAAGGCTGGACTTCTGAAATAATTTGGTCCTAGAGTCTCTCTTGCGTAATCCAGAGCTTCATTAGGTCATTGAACCCTTTGAAGAGGGGAGTGAAAAAGTCTTTTATTGAATCTATTACCTCTGTCCACGTCTGGAAAATTCCAGCCAGTCTTTCTTAGACTACCACATAGAATTTGAATTTTTTGTCTTCATTTTTTTCTGTATAATAATGGCTTAATGAATTCATTATTGAAATGAAGTAACTATTGTCTCGTGGTACTTTGTTATATACTATCCATAGATTGTCTATCAAACATCTTTGTGGTCTATTTATCTTTGTTTCTGGTGTTACTCTGAAACTTAAGTTAGATGGGGGTAAAATATTAAATTTTATCTTCCGAAATGCAATTTTTCCATGCTTGGTGTGTTTTGTCTTGCCTCATCTAATCTTGTCTGGGGTTTGAACAAGGTGTTCCTCAATAAAGTCTGAAGATATAAGTCTTTGTCCCTTTGGTTTGTAGTGTTGCTTGAGCTGGAGGCCTTGACTTTGTTTTATTTCGTCTTCATGAGTCTGCTAAGCTGATCTGCTAAAGAATTATCTTTCCATTTTATGTGTTCTAGAGATATATTATATATCGATGTGGCATCTAAAAAGTTTAACCATCTTCTTTTATTGCTATTTTTTTTTTTTTTTTATGGAATTTTACAAACACTCCGCAATTAGTTCTTACTAAAATTTCTTTCCCTTCTAGACTTCCGTCCATTTCTATTATTGGATAGTCAGTTTCCAATGGGAGAGATAAGTCTGGTATGGTGCTAACCATTTGTTTGAGTTTTTGTACTAACTTTATGTCTTCCGTATTGAACGTCTTTTGTCCATTAGTTCTTGTTTTTGAATATAGGGGTCCTGCTACTTTTCCTAGGTCTTTTATAAAATTTCTTGCATAATTTAAAATTTCTAGAAATATTTGTAAGTCTTTAGTTTTGTCTAATTTGTCTAGCATATCGAGAACTTTCTTTGTTATGTGAGGTTGTAATTTTATTTTTCCATCTCCAATTTCTACTCCTAGAAAATTTATGAGGTTTTTACATAAATCCATTTTTTTCTACTAATTATGATTCCGTTGTCTACAAATAACTTAAATACAATTTGTAAGTGTCCTAGATGTTCTTTAGTATTATTATTGAATACTAAAATATCGTCTACGTATACCAGAATAAAGTTTTTATTTTTCTCTACAAATACTATCCATTTTTCTTTGAAAAATTGGGGGGGTTGTTTTTAATCCGAAAGGCATTACTAACCATTCTAAATGTCCTTCTGGACAAGTAAAAACAGTTCATTCTATATTGTCTTCATGCATTTTTACTTGCAAGTATCCTGACTTGCAATCGAACTTACTAAAAATCTTTCTTCCCTGTATTCTATTTATTAGCTCTGTTTTATCTAGTAGCTTATATCCGTCCATTCGAGTGTTATCATTGAGTCTTTTGTAATTTATAACCATTCTTGTTTTTCCTCTTACTATTTAACTATGATTTCTTACCATGGAACTGATCTATGCTTGATGTTGATCTTCTGATTACTCCTAACTTTAGTAACTCTCTTATTTGGTCTTCGAATTCTTTCAGGTCTTCATTTGTTGATTCTATAGAGGCTATTTTTATCGTGTATTGTGGGTTAATTATGTCTAGTCTGCAGGCTATGTGATTGACGTCCCAATGCTTCAGGGGTCTTTCACCGATTATTTCTAGTTTATCTAGAATTAGAATTACCTCTTCTAAATCCTTTTGATTTTTTATTACTCTTATGTGTTGTAACCCCTTAAATATGTAAAGTCCGGTATTTATTTCTATTAAGTTGTAATTCTTTTCTACATCTTCCGTATCTGAAAGGCTAAGTTCTAATAGTTTAATTTCTTCCTTTTCATCTGTAATATGCATCTTTGTACAAGTGCATTCTTCTCCTTTGTCGCATTTTGAAGTATTTGGGCATTTCTATGAGATACCTAGATTTTGTTGGAATAGATTTTGTAGTTATTGCGGTTTGGTAGTGTTTTTTGAGAATATTATTCCATCTCTGGTAAGGAGACAACTTCCATTATTATGTAGTAAGAAGTCTAATCCTAAAACAAAGTCTACCCTAATATTTAGATTTCTTACCCAGATCTTTTCTAACTTATAGGTGGGTTTATAGAAGTCTGCACACGTGTTTAAAAACTTATTTTTGCATTACTAACGTAATGCTTATATATGTTAGAAGATCTGTCCATTTGCATGGCGTTTTGTGGTTCTGGGAAATCTTTTATTATTTCTAGAGGCAAAACGCATCTATTTATTATACTCTTTGTACATCTTGAACCTACTAGAGCGAGAGTTTCTATCTCATAGTTCTGAATTCTTATTCTAGTCAAGATTTTTATGGTATTAATTTTTTTCGTCTTCGTTACAAATTAATCTTTCAAATGACCTATCATCTTCCCTTTTGTTTAAGAGTTTTATTTCTAGTTCGGGTGATTTATGGTTAATTTTGCTGGTTTCTTCTATTTCCATGCCTTTCCCTTTTTCTAGTTTACTCATTCTTTCTTCTAAATTATCTATCCTATCCGCTAATGCTTTTAGCGATTTTTCTTTTGTAATAACTTGTTCGTTTTTTACCTTAATATTGAATATCTTATCAATGCACCGAATGCATCCTTCTATATAGCAATTCATGCATTTCGCTCTTCTATCTTTACTTGGATATCCTGTGCAATTAAAACATTGTTGGCTATCTAAACCTTTTCCTATGCAAAATTGGTGGTCACATTGTATATTGACAAAGGTGTGATCTTTTAGGTTGTTTAAATCTAGCTTCTCTAATCCTATTTCATTTATTAATGTTTCTTCTTCTGATTCTGATGAATCTTGTCTTCCTCCTTCTACGACATCTAAGCTTATTACTGAATATATACTTTCATTATGTGACGTATATTCATCTACATTTATCAGGGTTTCTTGGAAATCTTCTATAAGCTGGGCATTTCTTGTTCTACTGTTGTTTCTTTCGGGACAAGTATTGGCCAGATGTTCTTCACCTCCGCATGTGAAACAAGCTAGTCTATTTTTGTAAATTTTGTTATTATTATGTTTTCTTACATGTCTGTCTTTATTTAGGTAAGGTTTTCTTGCTGTTGATTTTCTTAAATAGTATTTTTTTTTTCTTAGGTTTGTATTCCTGTGTACTTTGATATGTTTTCCTATATTTTTTTTGTGGTTTGCTTTGATCGTAACTTTGTGTTGTATATATATTTTTACAGAAACCAGTCTCACTTTGTTTCAAATGTTTTTGTATTTGTATATTTGTACATTTTTCTAGTAGTACCTCCATTACATCCTGTATTTTATAATATATATATATATATATAATCTTTTTTCTCATTCCAACCTTCTAAATCCGCCCCAATCATTTACCACCCAATTCTCCTCAATGGGGACTCCATTGAGAGTTGAATTATATGGGACCAATTGCCTATAAATAGGAAACAAGTATTATCTTACCATCTAAGATCTAACAACGAGCAAACTACAAGACATACTCATTTCATCGTAGATAAATTTTTATCAGTATTTTAAACTTAATTATGCTTTTTATAACCATATTATTATTATTTTAGGAAACATTACATTGTACGATCATCGATACAACACTACTAATATAAAATAAAAATCAGAATGAATGAATTTCATAGCTAAATAGTTAAATGATATATCATCAACTAAGTAATTTAGCTACAAATTAACAACAAATATTCTAATTTTTTTATTTTTTGGTAGTGAGAGTTCTAATAGAATCACACACACTCTCCTTTACTTGTTTTAGATCATTTGTCATGTTTATTCCTTTTCTTCATTTCACACTATTACATTTTACAAACTATTGGTGCCCCCAAACTAGGAATGGCAATGGGTTATGCGAGATGGGTTAAGCTTAACCTCTAAATTTTTTAATCCGCTTATTATAATATTCTTTTGCATTTTCAACCCACCCCGCATAAATCCGCCTCACATACTTTTTTTAATATTTTTTTTCTAGTTAAGTTTTATACTAAAAATAAAATTCATAAAAAGAAACTCATTTTTTTATTAAGTTGTATTAATTTAATAGGATAGTGACTTAAAATTTTATTTTTTAGAGGTCAATTGAAAAACATGTAAGAAATTGAATAACTATTTTTTATTGAACCATTTTCATTTACTTTCTTGAATATTTTAGTAGCTTTAAAAAAATTATCTTGATAAATAATATTCTATTACTCTTATAACATGTAAAAAAAACTCACTTCAACCTGCCTCACATTAATGTTAAAAAAACTCACTTCAACCTGCCTCGCATCACACCCGCCCCGCACAACCTTACACCTGCTCCACCCCACATAGCTTAAACCCACCCCACATCCACTCTACCCCATTGTCATCCCTACCCCAAACAATTGCTTCTTCGTTCTTTTTTTGGTTTTACATTCAATGTTCGAATCCACATTAAAATTTAACTAAATTTAAATTTGTATAAAAAAATTTTATATTAGGAGTAAAACGCTTCCTAACAAAAATGACTTTATACTTCATTAACTAGAAATCTTGGATATAAATACCATTGACAATTTTTCATCTAGAATAACCAAATACCCCCTAAACTTATACAATCACATATCCTTGTATTGATGAAGACATTGATTAAATGATTTGCATTTTAGGCAAAGATAAGAAATGGAGGAAAATATCCGGAGTTCATGGGAAGAAAGGAAGCAAACCATGTTCTTACAAAACTACATGACAGGCACTAAACATTCCCCTTCTTCCATGTTGTCAGTCTTTGCCAGCCTGCCTATGTCAGTGCCAACCGACCTTCCACACATTCTCCACTTACCCCCCTATTTTGTCAACTTATGAAAAAAAAAATTGTACTCATTTGACTGTCCTCTCTTCACTTTTATTTGTCATATACAATACATGCATATTTCTTTTTTCAATTTTATATAAATTTAAGTGTCTAATTGTGTATAACCTACCTCCAAAGCTGAAGGGACATAAATGTAAGCTAAGAACAAATTAAAAGATACGTTTATGCAATATCATTTTAAATTAAATTATGTGTTGGGCCATAAAATTTAATTAGATTTTGAAAATCTGATCTTCAAAAATTGACTCTTTTGGGAATTATGGGACTTCCCTTCACAAATTTCACCATAATTTTTTTTCACCGATAACCCATTTAAGAAATAATAATTTAATATTTTAATTTTTAGTCATACATAAATATAAAATATTAGTATAATCACTATATTAGATTATAACTATAAGGACCCTACACAATTAACACTACTTAACTCAAGCCTTTGCATTTACCCTTTAGATTTTGGTATTACTTTAGTCTTTGTTGTTGCAATTTAGTTTGATTTTCTTGTTTCGATGTATGCATGTATCACATCAAATTATTGGACAAATCATAAAAAAAATTGAAAGTATTTTCTTATTGGTTAAATCGAAAAACGAATCATTAAAGATCAAAAAACGATAAATTGAAAACTGATAACAAATATCTTATTGGTTTGGTTATCGGTTTAGCATATTTAAAAATCAAAAATCAATAAATTGAATCAATAATACTTAAAACTAAACCGAACCAACCAATACACACTCTTATTTTTACAAACTTTACAATAAAATATAACTAAGCGCCTTTGATTAAATTTTCAAATTTCAACTTGGTAATTTATGATAAAACGGAACCTCATTTTTTTTTTAACTAGGGAGAGGAGTAGAGTTGGTCAAAAAATAGGTACGAATTGGTGTATTTTAAAAATGGAGATACTCCACGTAGCTTACCATTTGCCGCACTTTCACACCAAAAAAACTTATATAGAAAAAAGTTTCTCCTCCAACATTTGCCCATTTCAAAACTCCATTGTTTCTCTTTCTAAAGCTTTCTCTCACCATCCAGGTAAGCCATTTGTACTACTTTGTGCATCAATCAACTTCTATGTATACGTATTAATTGTATTTGTATGTATATACGCTTGCGGATCCAGGATTTAAACTTTATGCTTTCAACTTTTAAAGTTTTTAGCATTGAATTCGTTATATTTTTGAAGTTACGAGTTTGTAACTGCTATTTATTGTAACTTTATGTTTAAATTAGTGTGTTCAGATGAACCTGTGCATTTCGGTCTTGGGGGGTATTTTGCTTTGTATTTTCCATTTTTAGGGTTTGTTTGTGTTTGATTTGATTGAATTGTTGCAGATCTAGATGATGTTGCTCTGTTTTTTGATTTTTTGTAGGTTTTAATACAGAGAATTAAAGTGATGGGGAATAGAGTGGATCATGAGTACGATTACTTGTTTAAGATCGTGTTGATTGGAGATTCTGGAGTTGGAAAATCGAACATTTTGTCTAGGTTTACGCGAAATGAGTTCTGTTTGGAGTCAAAATCCACTATTGGAGTTGAGTTCGCCACTAGAACTCTTCAGGTTAGTACTGATATCACTTTGTTCTTAGTTTAATTTGAAATTCGGTATCATTTGAGCTCTTAGTGTAGTAGTGATGTGTATTAGTTCATACCGAAAATGTTTTACTCCTGAAAATTGGGGTTAGGGGATTACAAGGTAGGGAATCGAACAGTCAGTAACAAGTTGAAAGTTCAGATAGCTTATTAAGATTCCCTGAAAATTTATACTCCTGTTGTGAACTGCTTGGCACTTTCCATTTCTCGAGATTTAAACTAAGTGAAGATTTTGAACAATATTTTAGAAATGTAATATGTATCATTTTTTGTATGAGGAGAATTGCAAAAATTTAAAGTACTTTTCATGTAGTTTCTAGTTTCGGAATATCTGATTTTTTAATTTTTAAGAATAAATTTCTCTCGTTTTTCCTCCATAATTAGTCAAATTGACTATCCAAAAAGTGTAAAGAAAATGGAGATGGAGGGAATCATACTATCATCTATTGCCTTGTCGAATGTTGATTATTTTATGTGATTTTGTCGAATTTGTTGTGGTTATCGATGAGAATTGTGTAGAGATTGATGGAGCGGAAAAGCCGGTGTTTTGTAGCATCTCCAGTATTCGAGTTGTGGGTTAAATGGATGACTAAAAATTTAAGTGGATCAGTTAATGATTGCCTTTTTTTTTTTTTCCCTGTCTGATACAGTTTTGGCTAAATGATCATTTTTTACTCCAAAGTTTTAAGGACAAATCAATATATTCTAGCATAAACATCAGGTACTGTGAACTCATGAAATCTGTTTCTTCCTCTTTTCTGTAGCCTACATATTCAATTGTATTTTCAAGTATGAACAATATACTAGTGCATAGATGCAGCTGCAACATTCTGTATATGTATTCTTATTAGGAATGAAGTAGTTCTATGATTGTCCTGTGTAATGTTACCAATGAGTCTTTTCAGTTTTGTTCCATCTGTACTTCCACTAATGTGCTTTTAAGAAAAAATGTTGGTCCGCTTATTTTATGTCTGGGTTTTCTCACTATCCTGCTGTTGTTTCTGCTTATATATCTCCATAATTGTTGTGTTTTTGCTTTCCTTGAGCCGAGGGTCTATCGGACAGTCTCTCTCTACCTGCCAAGATAGGGGTCAGGTCTGCCTACATTTTATCTTCCCCATATCCCACTTGTGGGACTATACTGAGAATGTTGTTGTTGGTCTTCTTATGACCTGGGATTTCTGCCTTTAACTGTTATGTGTGGCTTAATCTGATGGTGCTACGTTTTTTTATTCTGTTGAAATGAAATTATTGGATGGCAGGTTGGTTGTCTATCTGTAATTTGAATTTGAGTATTTTAGTGGTGCTTATCATGTCCTATTGAAGAAAACCAAATGCTCTGAAATTCTCAACTTTTAAAACTCTTACGCTTGGTGAACCAGGCATTTGGTTTCTGCTAGCCACAAGATCCAATTCCGTTTGATAAATTTGCTTTTTTGTTTGCGGGTAAATGTGGCTGAAATAGAATTTAGTGTTTTGGCATCAACACTCATGGAGTAATTTATCTACTTCATGATACAGGTTGAGGGAAAGACGGTCAAGGCCCAAATATGGGACACTGCAGGCCAAGAACGATACCGAGCCATTACCAGTGCTTATTACAGAGGAGCAGTTGGTGCACTCCTTGTTTATGACATAACAAAGGGACAAACATTCGACAATGTTCAAAGGTGGCTCCGAGAATTGAGAGACCATGCAGATTCTAACATTGTCATTATGATGGCTGGAAACAAGTCCGACCTTAGCCACCTTCGAGCAGTCTCTGAGCAGGATGGTCAAAATTTAGCTGAGAAGGAAGGACTGTCATTTCTTGAGACATCGGCATTGGAAGCAGTTAACGTAGATAAGGCTTTTCAGACTATACTGACCGAGATATACCATATCATAAGCAAGAAGGCGCTGGCTGCACAAGCAGCAGCCACAACCACTACTCTTCCCGGTCAGGGTACAACCATCAATGTTAATGACACCTCCGAAAATGTGAAGAGAGGCTGCTGTTCTACCTGAGTTAAAAGGTTTCAACGAGGAAACGAGGTTCGGTATATTTAAATTTTTTGGTTTATTTTACATTATTCAGAGCAAGAGATGTAGATTACTTTCTTTATTATACAAGAGAAAAGGGCCTGTGAATGTTAATTGTCCTAGTGATTTAGGAAAGATCTATTCTTCATGTGGTGTACTGTTTAACTATTTTCTTTTAGCTTAAGAAGAGATTAGCTTATCTAATATCTTCCCAGATACTTGTTGCTATACAGGAGATTCAATTAAATTCTAGCATCTTCATCTGTATTATTTTGACTTCTCTGGCTTTCTGTTAATTCAATTCCAAGCATTTTCATTCAATTGTTAAACCTCTCTGTAATGGCATTGTTTGTTTCGATATTTTTTGCTTGTTATAGCAAATGATGTTGTAGAAAACATATAATATAACATAATATGGAAAATCTATTTTATGGGAAATATGGTTATACTACTTTCTGTGGATTTTTTATTTTTTTTTGATGTAAACATATAACCAAATCCACTAATAAACAATGATAAACTTTTTTTTTATGTAAGCATATAACCAAATCCACTAATAAACAGTGATATTGAAAAGTCATTATTCCACGCTTTGATAGTTTTATTCGTGTGGTTGTTTTCATCCTTTATAGTAATCGTTTTGACTTTGGTTGTTAATTTGTTTGTCTTATTTTGATTGGATGTGAAATTTTATAAATATAACAAACTTATAATCTAAATTTAAAATACATAATATGAATCAAAATATTTTTAAAGCTTTATAATTAAAAATACGTTGTAGGAAAATTTGAAATTAAAAATATTTTATTATTTTTAAACGAACTAAAAAAATAAAAAATAAATCAAAACGAATGAGCAATAGGAAATATCAGCTTGGTTGAAGTTAGCCCCTCCAAGTCGCCAGTCGCCAGAAATATCCCTTTTCTGCCTTTATTTTTATTTTTTTCGGTGTGTTCGATTAATTTAAATTCGTGCTATGTAAGACTCTGAGAAAGTGTTCTTTAGAAAAGATTTTTTCAGATAAAAAAATCGGATACAAAACCTATAATTAAAAAAATAATTTCATCCATCGCATCATATCAGCATATCCTTATGATTTAAGTTTAAGATATTGTAGGAGAGTGATATCTCAAAGTTGATGATAAAGTAGAAAGTATTTTAAGGCCACTGTGTTAACTTAAAAATTAAAGGTTATTGGGTTGAGGTTCTAACTTTTTATGTTATTAGATTCTAAATTAATAATATAAACATATTCAATTGATTTCTTAAAATTAATAGAGAGTTTCAATTAAAATTTTGTATTCGATCAATGACATAATGTACATAGTAGCTCCACACTTGAAATCTGAATACCACCCATAAATTTTGCAACATTATTTTTTATGTGTCCGATGTCTTTTTCTTTTTTAAATATTTTTGTTTCAAGTTAAACGTAGTCACATAAATTAAACAGAAAGGAATATTCTCAATTCAAACATGTATGGTATACATGATGAATTATAATTCATGTTGATAAAATCGAGGCTCAACAACATGGCAGAACAAGACAATTATCCCAACTGTAATGGCCCAAATATTCAGGCCAAGTACATTTTCAATTTCTCTTTTTGTAGTATGAATTTTGGCAAATCATAAATAAGTAATAACTAGTTGTGTGAATAAGTGATTTTTTATTTGTTTTTTATTCTCTCCGTTTCATTTTATGTGACACTTTTCATATTTTAAAATTCAAACAAGTCTATCTTTGACCATAAATTTTTTATAGATCTTTTAAACATTTTGAATTTTCAATTATTGTGACTTATAGTACTTTTTACATAGTTTATAAATATATAAATTTCATTTCAAAAAAATTAAAAATTTTATGTGTGCAAATTTCCATTCAAACTTAAACAATTTGACTCTCGAAAAACGAAAAATGTCACATAAATTAGGACAGATAGAGTACTATTTATGCCAAGCTTCTATTCGGAGTAAGATGGACCATCGATGCCCCCCCTAAAGTTGGCACTAATATGTCAGTAAAAAGTGTCAAATGATATAGTATGACATAACATGAGGTGTCTAAAATGAAAAGAAAAGACATAAAGTCACCATTGAAGTTATCTTGAATTTTTTCAAAAAGATACCTTAACTTCATGGGTGTCCTATTACCCCCATTAACAATTTAAAAGTGTTATAAATATCTCACTTTTCATCCAACCTCAATTGCAAGAAAAAAAGTGTAATCAATCACCAATTATTATTTGCCACGTATTAAATTTTTTTAAAAATTTTTAGTTTCATTTTCAATTTCAATTTTTCTTCTTCAACCTTCATTCCTCTACACACCCCAAATGAAGAGAGGATGCGAATTTTTTTAAATCCTCTTTCATTTTGAATTGAAAATGAAACTAAAATAACAGCCAAAAAATCTCCATTTTTCTTTTTCAATTTAAATCCTCTTTCTTCTTCAACCTTCATTCCTCAAAGCAGCAGTCATTACAGCCTTCGACGTACTCCATAATGCTTCCCTGTTATAGCATTAAATCATCACTAAAATCAGATTAAAATTGATGAAATCACTATTAAATTAAAAATTATTAATCATTCCAATCTACCATATTCTTTTTAACAATATTACAATAGTAATGTAGCAAAACTCCATTACAATAGATATCTTTTTTAACATTACATATCAGTGAAAAATTATAAGTAAATAAATACAACCAAATCAATTCAAGTCTCAAGTTACTAAAGCAAGGTAATTGAGTTTTATATTCAAACCAAAAATAAAAATAAAAATAGAGTTTCATAGTACTCTCTAATCAATCGAATAATGGAGTGCACATTTGGTTTTTTTTTTTTTTAAAAGAAAAAAGGATAAACGAAGAAAAAGAAACAAAGAAAAGCAAGAGACAAGAAAAAAAGTGATAAAAATGAATGAAGTTAATGAATCTTCTAAGTTGAAGAATATAAAGAAAAGGTTAATGAGTTTTTGAATTTGGGTGAAGAAGATAATGGAAAAGAATGAATTGAGAGATTTAAAATTAAAAAAATAGAAGTAACAAAAAGAAAATAATATTTCTAACTAAATAAATGTTAAAATAAATATTTATTTATTTTTTGGCTTGACTCATGCCCCAAATGGAGATTGAACTACACTCTACCTACCACCTAGGCTCATAATGGGAAAATAAATTCATTATAAATAAGAATAATGAGGTAATAGGACCTCCGCAAAGTTTATGTGTCTTTTTGAAAATTCGGGACAACTTCATTGGAAACTTTATATCTTTTCTCCTAAAATGAATAAAATCTAGTTGAAGTGTCTAAGTGAAAATTACTGTCAACTTTAGGGGATCACCGATGGATCAGACCTATTCTATATGTATACATGAACATGATATGTACATTAAATCATATAATGTTATTCAACTTGAAAACATGTGAAAGACTTAACATTTTTAAGATATCTTATCTTAGCTTTTAAATTACATTAACATAATTCATTATGCTTGTTACACTAGGAATAAGTTCATTTTGTAATCATCTCAATTTAGAGGAACTAGACATCTCATGATAGAGGGATATAGATATAGCATTTCAAATGAAGCTAAGGCACATGAATATCTCAAATGAAGACATATTAGACCAAATACAATGACATGATAGTTCAACTCGAAAAAAGTGACCACAAGTGTGTTTGGTATGAAAATTGTTTTTAAATTTTTTCATGTTGGGTTGGCTTAAATGTTTTTCAAATCAACTTATTTTCCTCATATTTAAGGAAAATAACTTATCTCCGAAAAAAATAAGGAAAACATTTTCCAAAACTCTTTTTAACCTCATACCTCAACTTCCCATCCTAACTCAAGTCTCAGGTACTGATTCCAGATATTAATCTGGAAATCAAATCTAATTCTCGATTCAAGACCCAACTCCTGCATCACACAAGTCATATAGGTGTCGAATTTTGGTTTGGGTGTCGAATCTCGAGTTAGGATTTGAGATCGGATCTCGAATTAGATATTGGTGTCGGATCTCGAGTTAGGTGTCGGGGTGAGCTTTCGAGATCGAATTTCGAATCAGGTATTGAGGTCGGATCTAGAATGAGGTGTTGGGGTGAGGTTTCAAGTCGGATTTTGGAGCCATACTTTTGATCAATAGTCAAGGCCAAGTCCTAGGCCAAGTGTAGGGTTTGGATTTCGTATCAATCGTCGAGCTCGGATGTCTGGATCAGATCCCTATTCGAAAGTTGGGTTTCAGGTTAGGTGTTAATGCAGATCTCAATTAGAAGTAGAGTACCGAATAGATGTCGAGGTCAGGTCCCAATTTGAAAGTCAGTTACTAGGTCGGGAATCGAGGTCGAATCTCAAGTCGGAGCGTGATGGAGAAGGACTTACCTTGATGAATGAAGATAAGAGGAGGAGAGAAAACTACTTTTAAGGCTTGAAAAAATGACCAAAAGTGAAGAAAATCATAGTACTAAAATTGACTTACAAGGTTTCCCGTCGGCCCCACATGCATTTCGTAGGTGCGGATCCACTGAACGCACGCGAAACACATGTCAAAACGGAATATCTCTTAATCCCCCTCCCAATTTGCGTCTCACTTGAATTTTGTAGGTGCAGATTCGCTGAACGCAGGCGAAACACATGTCAAAATGGAATATCGCTTAATTTTCCCCCATCTGCGTCCCACATGCATTTCGTAAGTACAGATATGCTTATCGCAGGCAAAATGCATGTCAAAATAGAATGTCCGACAAAATCAAAATGATCATTACTTTTGATTAGGACCCCAGATTAATAAGAGATCAGTGACATTGGAAAGAAGAGTAATAGATCTTTCATTTGATCATGGGTAGTGGGACATATAACTCTTCATATTATAAGAGATATATTCATTTCAAGTTGACTCAAGTACTAACTTACATTGAAACTCAATCGGTAAATAATTAAGCTTTCGACTCAACGTTGTGCTAGAGGATTCTTATGACCTTAATTCTTCTCCAAAACACCTTTTACACTTAAAAATTGATATTAATATCTATGCATAGTTAGAAATCAGCCGATACGGTACATAAATGATTCGAATCTTAGATGTATAATTTTTTGAAATATGTACAAGGAATATGCACTTTAATATAATCAAAATGGATTATTCCTTCTTTTCTTATCGAGTCATGTTGGAAGTGGATTCTTCACTTCAGTCACAACAATCAATTTTATCAATTTCATAACTATCATATAAGTCAATGGATGTTCCTGATGATTTTCAAAATTTGTGTAAATAACTCTCCTCGAATCCTTACCCCCACAAAATAAAGTTGTGTCACATTATTTTTGTTATAGACAAAAGCAAAGGGGTACAATTTAAATGATTTTGTCAAGTATGTGCACTAAAATATATTAATTAAAAATTTCTTTTAATTTTATGATCAATATTCCGTCATAACTAAAGCAAAATTAGTTAAAACTTTTTATTAAACAAAGTGATCCTTCTTTTGATCAAGTCACGTTGGAAGTAAATCCTTAACTTCAGTCACAATAATCAACTCTATCAATATCACAATCATCACCGCTAAAATCAATGATTTCTCCTAATGAAATTGTCTATAAAAATATTGTTCGAGGTAATAGACATAAACGAAGGAGCCAATTTTATATCTTATATTTTCTTATTCACCTATAGAATACTTTTACGTGAGGATACATTAGCCTCTTTGAATTAAATATAGTATTGATCTAATTTTTTTCTTTGAATTTTTTAAGACTCTGCACTTTAATACGATCGTGGTATGTGTATGCATTTAAAATAATTTTGTAAAGCAAAAGAAAATTTCTTCGAATTTTCTAACAGATATTCGTAATTCAAACAAAATTATTTTGAACTTTGTTTAAAATGGATTTTCCCTTTATTTGATCAAGTCATATTGGAAGTAAATTCTTCATTTCAGTTACAACAATTAACTCTATCGATTTCACAATCACTACAACTGAAATTAATGAATGCTCTTAATGAGATTATATGCAGAAATATATTTCAGGTTACAAGTTAAATATTTACGTTGCTTATGATGTTACATCCCATTTTAACTTGGTCAAGCCAAGGTGCAACATATTATTGATTTATAAATTAATTAATTAAGTGAGTTGCTGGTTAATTATTTCTAAGGTGAATAAGGACATCTTAATATTTAATTAAGATAATGCTAAAATCAACTCCGATTAATATTTTACATAACTTATATAATTCTAAGTAAGGATTCTAGTTATCATTAATAAGTAGAATTTAGCTTCCTTTAAAAGATCTGCTAAACTACAATCAACCAACCAAACTTACGCTATTAAGGAAAATTTCAATCTATTTTCTCAAGTTTTAATATATTTCTATTAACAACTACAAAAGGCATATATTCATACATAATGCTACTAAAAATCGTGATTTCTTCGTCTCAAAGTTATAAATAGTGAAAATCAAAATTAAAAATTATTTTTTACCATAAATTTGTGATTTGACAAAAAAAATCAATAAAAAGTACCTATTTATACATAAATTGTTCGGGGAAAAAATTGAAAAAAATACATAAAAAATTCAATCTCAATTTAAACTTCACTTGTGTAGTACATGTATAATTATGTATAAACTTGTATATAGAATGTGTAATAATATATACTAGAATATTAATAAGAAGAAGAATAATAAGAACAAGAAAAAAGTGTGAAACTTTCATGAATGTCTCTTATATATTATTGACAATGGGCAATATATATACATTCTCATACACTGAAGATATATAATTAGACAACATTACACATAAATATACACTCTTATACATTGATATACAAAAATTGTTCGGGGAAAAAATTGAAAAAAATACATAAAAAATTCAATCTCAATCTAAACTTCACTTGTGTAGTACATGTATAATTATGTATAAACTTGTATATAGAATGTGTAATAATATATACTAGAATATTAATAAGAAGAAGAATAACAAGAACAAGAAAAAAGTGTGAAACTTTCATGAATGTCTCTTATATATTATTGACAATGGGCAATATATATACATTCTCATACACTGAAGATATATAATTAGACAACATTACACATAGATATACACTCTTATACATTGATATACAAAAATTGATTCTTCTCTTTCACAATTTAACTCGCAAAATATCATCTGAAGAGGGTTTAATATATCAAATAATGAATCTCAAACTTTAGTACAAGCTTCATCCGAACAGTTTCACCAATAGAAGAAACAAAAGAAAATTAAAACAAAATAGAAGAGGGAGGAGAAGAAAAATCTACAAGTAAAAGTGTCACGACTCGAGACTACTCATAGTCTACCTAGAACCACAAATGACCCTAAGCTAATTTCATGGTCTGATAAGCAACATATGAAAGTAATTGAGGGAAAAGCAGAAGCTCACTGAAATATGTTTATTAAGACACACACAATAAATGAGAAAATATCTGATAAATGTCCAATAGCTGATACTACATCTAAATGTTTAAAAGCATCTACTAGTATAAGTTGCTAGGACAAGCTCCTAGTTAACTCCAATTGTCTAATATTGAAATAAACCGTACTAAAAGAAAGATAAAGACTGTCCTCGAAGAATAAGGACCCACTAATGTAACTGTACTAAAAGAAAGATAAAGATCGTCCTTGAAGAATGAGGACCTACTAATGCACTGTTGTGCTGATCAGAAATTGTACTAATCTCGGTTCGAATGTTGAACATCTTAACCTATATATCAAACAACATATGCAGAAGTATCCGGACAATACTTTGAATGTACTATGTATGTAAGATAATGCATGATAGAATGATAATTGTACGTGATGAATCTGTAAGACACACTAATGCAATGACCAAGTAAAATATATAACATGAAGTTGAGATATATTGAACTGTTCGATGCTTGCAAAGATAAGGAATCTGATAACTATGTGAACACACTATACTGATGTGCTAACTTGAGCTACATAAAGACTAATGATGACATGTAGTTTTGAGACATAGAGATTGCTACTAAAGGTTCACAGACACTGACCAAAATCCTTCATCTCCAAACCGCTTGGTGCTAAGTATACTCCCAATGATAACATGCATTCAATTGATACAATAATAATTTGATAATACAAAAATACTAATAATAACTGAGTAACTCATGAATCATTAAAACTAATAATTTCGAATATAATTGAAAGACATTTTTCTAAAAGCATCTAAAATCATGAAACATGACAATATGAAAACATGCATTCTGAAATCATGAGATTCTAAGTCATGAAAATACTAGTTTACTTAGGGTTCACGAGAATATCATTTAAAACATGAAGTTCATAAGAAAAGCATGTAATTAAATACTAATCGTGAAGAATAACTGAATTGAAATAAGAACCCATGAAAATCATAGAAGCCCTAAATTTAGAGATTTCATAAATCTTAAAATCTGAGGTTTCTTTGGGACTCAATGAATAAAGGGATATCTTTTGATGAAATTCCACATACCTAGAATGAAGAACACTAGCTTAAATTCCTTGAATGAAAAGTTAAAAGCCGAAACCCTAGCTTGCTTGAGAAGAGACTTGAGAGTGAAGAAACATAATTAGGAAGTATCCATAAATGGAAAGATTTCCTAGGTTCTGAGGTCAAATCTACGGACCCTTCTATGGTCCGTAGATCACTCTACGGGTTTGTCAAAGTGCCCATAGAAGTGAACAAAGTAGTTGATGTTTTGATCTAAATCTACGGTCCATAAAGACTTTTACGATTCGTAGCAGTGTCTGTGAAAACACAGATATCTGCAAACTGATTTTTTCTAAACTTTCTCGATCTCGTTTGGTCTTAAAAACTTTTGGGCTATTACAAAATGGAAAATAATTGGAGATGCCCTTTCAGTATAAAATTTGAAGTAATTACTTAAAAATACACATGACTTATATATATATATATATATATATATTTATTGCCAAAATTGCTCAATATTTTTAAACTTTATCAAATATAATCACTAACCCGTTGTTGTCCTACGCAACCAAAACTCACTTTCCTCTCCTAGCACATCTTCATTCTCTGCCTTTCTTCTTCATCCTCTTTTCTCTCTAATTCGTGTATCCATCTCAAATTCAAGTAGCGCTTAATACTCGTCACATTCGGGATACTTACGCTTGCCAGAATCTCTAAATTGGAAGACACATTTTCACCGGCAAACAATCACAAGATTTAACAATAACAATAATTTTCATATCTACCTCAAATTCAATGCCCCCATAGTTTGTCGCTCCCCAATATACTTCATGATTGTGCTTATAAGAAATTCCACCATCAGAGATCCACTTTCATCGGCAAACAATCAGTTGTCGAGTTTCAACAACAACAACAAGTGCAATAAGATTTGGAACTTTTTCTTTGTGACGTAAATTTAGATAGTTATCTTAACCAAATCTCATCGAGAAACTCAGTTTTTCTTCTGAAATTTGATGAAAACAAATTAATCATGTATGAAATTAATTTGATGTTTGATGTGTAATTCAATAACCTACATGACTAAAACATATATAAGTTAAAAAAAATCATATATCAAATAAAAAATTATGATATATAGATTTCATCATAACTAGTTTACGTTAACCAGATACCAAACGACCCTCTTAATATTGCATAGTGGGGGGTTAGAGCTTTTCCCACTTTCTTGAAGTTTAATTTGGTTAGGTCGTATGAAATATATTTTAGAAACCTTAAAAAAAAGGCAAATGGACTTTTTTTATTAAATGGCGCCGTCCTCTAATGAGCAATGACCTCAAGTAGGGGTACACCCGCACATGATTCATGACACATTTTTTAGCAAACAACGTTAGATTTAGCAATTATCAAGGAAGCCACCACACGAGCAAACATAATTTCATATTTTTTTCAATAGTAAAAGTATTAATCCCTCATTCTTGATTTTCCCATTTTTCTCAAATATCAAATCTACAATCTTTTTTTTTTCTTGTAAAAATCGATTCTTGAAAGAAAAAAACAAAAAAAAACACCCCTTTTCTTGTTTTTCCCCCTTTCCCCTTTTGTTGTTTGGTTTGTTTTGGATTGTGGGTGTTTTTCTTCTAGTGTTTGTTGTGGAGAAAGAAAACAAAAAGGGGTCTCAAAGAAATGGCACAAAATGAGCATCAGCAGCAGCAGCAGCAGCAGCAGCAAGGGTTAATAGAGCCTGCTGTTCTTGATGATATTATCAATAGGCTTTTGGAGTTTAGGAATGCAAGAACTGTTAGGCAGGTTCAGATTTCTGAAGCTGAGATCCGTTCCCTTTGTAGTGCTTCAAGGGAAATCTTCCTTCAACAACCTAATCTCCTTGAACTTGAAGCACCCATCAAGATCTGTGGTAAAATACTTGTTCCCCATCTTTTTGTTGACCACAAATAGCTTGATTTATCATCTTATTATGTTTTTAAGGCATAAAGAATTGATTTTGTTTTTGATATATCTTTTGTAATTATGATTAAACCTGTTGGTGGTGGGAGGCAGTGGTGGATCCAGGATTTTACGTCTGTGGGTGCTAACGATTTTTATATAAACTTGTATAAGCATAATTGCAAGCTAAAAGTTCCTCAAAAGAAAATGGGAAGAGGAGTTCTTTGGATTGGTTCAAGAAAAAAAAAAGGAGAGGCAATATACCTTCACATATGATAGTAATCAAAAAGGAAAACCAGGGAGAAGGAGGGTATTTTTTCTTTTGAGTTGGAGAACTGAAATGAAGGCTCAATGTTTTGAAGCTAGTACAAATGATTTTTTCCCTTTTCTTTTCATTTTTCCTAAATAGATTAATGAGAAAGAAAGAGTAAAAAAAAAATTAAATGGAGAAGTCAGCAAAGAATGAGTAATATAAAACAAGATGGAAGTATGCTAGAAAAACAAAATAAGAGAGTGAAGTGAAACATAAGAAAAATAATCAGTTAAGTTTAAAAGAGTGCTTTAACGGAGGTTCGATCTCACATGCCTTCCCAATAAATCACTTAAAAGAGCTTTGCTTTCCGCCTTTAAACCAGAGCACCCATCAGGCTTTTGTTCCCTCGGTGCTCGCTGTTGTTTATATAGCAATTTTTTTAAAAAACTTAAATATATATAGTTTGAGCAGAACGTGGGTCTGCTCCTGATGGGAGGTGACAAGTATTTGTGGAATTAATGAGGGTGTGCGAAAGTTCGGTTTGCCTAGATACCACGACTATCAATATAAAGTTATCATAAAGATGACAACTTTTCTCATAAATTTGGAAGTTAATCTGATCCCTGATTTAGGAAGGGATGGTGGGTGAGGTTTTATGAGGTAGGTAAGATGTATATTTGTTTGGTTGAATTTGTATATACCACAATCTGTAATTAGTTGCGGTCAACTATATGAATCCGCAGTATTTGTTTCGCGTTGTTTGCTCAGTATTAGATTAATGAGAAAGAAAGAGTGAAAAAAATTAAATGGAGAAGTCAGCAAAACGAAAAGGAAGTAAACGAGTAATATAAAACAAGTTGAAATTAAGATGGAAGAATGTTAGAAAAACAAAATAAGAGCGTATAACATAAGAAAAATAATCAGCTTAGTTTAAAAGAGTGCTTTCATGGAGGTTCGATCTCACATGCCTTCCCAAATATGACTTAAAAGAGCTTTGATTTCCGCCTCTAAACTAGAGCACCTATCAGGATTTTGTTCCATGGGTGCTCACCGTTGTTTATATAGCAATTTTGGTATTTTTGTATTTAAATATATATAGTTCGAGGAGAATGTGGGTCCGTCCCCTGTGGGAGGCGACAAGTATCTGTGGAATTAGTGGAGGTGTGTGAAAGTTCGGTTCGCCCAGATACCTAGGTTATCAATAAAATATTTTCATAAAGATGACAACTTTTCTGATAAATTTGGAAATTAATCTGATCCCTGATTTAGGAAGGGATGGGTGGGTGAGGTTTTATGAGGTAGGTAAGCTGTATAATTGTTTCGTCGAATTTGTATATGCCTCAATCTGTAATTAGCTGCGGTCAACTATATGAATCCTAGTATTTGTTTTGTGTTGTTTGTTCACGTTTCATTCTGGTACTCATAAGAGACAAAGTAGGGCTTCTTTATAGTTTCTACTGATTTGGAAGATATAGGTCGGTGAGGTTTTATGAGGTAGGTAACATGAATATTTTGTTTCACCAAATTTGTATATGCCTCGAACTATAATTAGTTGCGATCAGCTATATGAATCCTCAATATTTGCTTTGCATTATTTGCACATGTTTCATTCCGGTACTCACAAAGACAAATTAGGGCTTCCTTATATTTTCTACTGATTTGGAAGGGATGGGTGGGTGAGGTTTTATGAGGTAGGTAACATGTATATTTTGTTTTGTTGAATTTGTATATGCCTCAATTTGTAATTAGTTGTGGTCAGCTATATGAATCCTCAGAATTTGTTTCACGTTGTTTGCACACGTTTCATTCCGGTACTCATAAAAGACAAGTTAAGGCTTCTTTATATTTTCCACTTAAATACAGATGTCTACTTGCTCTAGTTTATCAAATAGTAAAATGTTATATGCAGCTTTTAAAGTTTGGATATGCACAGCTTGCTCACTTGTCTTATATAGCATGTATGAGGTAGGTAACATGTAAAGTTGTTTGTTCTAATATATCCAATAACAACTATGGTTCAATCCCAAATTAGTTGGGGTTAGCTATATGAATCCTCAATATCTATTCTGCTTCATTTGGACCCTTTTGATTCCATGATTGGTCTTTTAAGGCAAATTAGGGCTTCTCAATATTTTCTACTGAAATACAAATCTCTACTTGGTCTAGTTTATCTATGATGTTTTTTTGAAGCTTCTTTAACCTTGATTGTGAACTTACCCACTCATTTACATTTCAGTTGATTGCGTTATGTGCATTCGTGGCTTACACGTGGGTAGTTGGTTTCATATTTTTTTTTCTTAATGTAAAATGTGGAATGTTGATATTAGGGTGAGGAGTTGAATATCATATGTGCTTTGTCTCTGTACCAGCTTGGTACTGCCCTTCTATTAATAAAATTTACCATTATTCATTTTTTAAAAAATTATAAACCGGTATCGTTCTTTTAATTTTCGGGTTATAAAATAACTGTACTGCTTATATTTTGGCATTATGGTACTAAAATTTTTGGAAAGGGAGGAAGGAGGTAATAAATTCTTTCATTGTCATTGTAATTGTCTTGTCTATCTTGAAAACAGTGGAACTCCAATGGTGTACATGATATCTTTATTTTATCTGCCTTATATAGTCATTGCTATGTACTGTGCTTCATTTGAAATATTTTATCGTCATGATTATGTTATATCACGAAGTCAGTTTATTTCATGATAGGTTGCTTTCCCCCATTAATAATATTTTACTTTCATTGTTTTGTATTTTGGTTCTTTTTATTGTTTCTTTCTTAGCCAGTGCATGGGATTATTCTTATTAAAACAGTATTGGACTGATAAATTTGTCTCATTTCCCCTCTCTTTGTTTTTTGTCTACATTTTAGGTGACATTCATGGCCAGTATGGTGATCTTTTGAGGCTTTTTGAATATGGGGGATTTCCTCCTGAGGCTAACTATTTGTTTTTAGGGGACTATGTGGACCGTGGTAAACAGAGTTTGGAAACAATATGCCTTCTGCTTGCTTACAAAATTAAATATCCTGAAAACTTCTTTCTCTTGAGAGGAAATCATGAATGTGCCTCTATTAATCGGATTTATGGTTTCTATGATGAATGTAAGCGCCGATTCAACGTGAAGCTATGGAAATGCTTCACAGAATGTTTCAATTGTCTTCCCGTTGCTGCTCTCATAGATGAGAAAATACTGTGCATGCATGGTGGTCTTTCTCCAGATCTAACAAACTTAGATCAGATAAGAAATCTACCTCGTCCAACTGATGTTCCAGATTCTGGGTTGCTGTGTGATTTACTTTGGTCAGATCCTAGCCGGGAAGTTAAAGGTTGGGGAATGAATGATAGGGGAGTTTCATATACTTTTGGTCCTGATAAGGTTGCAGAATTCTTGATGCAACATGATATGGACCTTGTTTGTCGTGCCCACCAGGTATTTATACGATTTTGCTTCTTTTTTGTGTTCCCTTTATGTTTTTCCATATTGACCAGAATATTCTCAACCTAGGTTGTTGAAGATGGTTATGAATTTTTTGCTGAGAGGCAGCTAGTGACAATATTTTCGGCCCCAAACTACTGTGGTGAATTTGATAATGCTGGTGCAATGATGAGTGTTGATGAAAGTTTAATGTGCTCGTTCCAGATACTGAAGCCAACAGATAGAAAACCTCGGTTTTTATGAGGCAAAAATCATAGGTTTTATCTATGCGCTCGCAGAGCACCTAAGGTTAGTAGCTTGATACAATCTTATTTCCCTTTATATATGCAACACTTATGCTGTTTCCATGATAGAATGAGAAGCCTGTCCTAGAAATGTCTCATTTTTGTCATCGGTAAATTTCATGATATTGAAGTGAAAGTGTCTTTGGCTTGTCATTTTCCTACTCTCAAAATATTTTCCCTGATAAGGTAAGATGTTAAACAGTATCAAACTGATACTGCAAAAGTACTGAGATAATGCTGGCTTGATTACATTAAAAGCCTTAGCAGTCTAGCTTGCATGTGCACCATTTTATTTGAATTCATAACAACATTTCCATCTTTCCAATAGTTCAAGTAATGCAAACAGCTATATTTCAAACCTGCTCCTTTTTACTTTCAGAACACCTCTTATTTCTTTCTTTCCATATTGTCCAAACTATGCTAAGAGGAATAACTCTCCAGATCTTCTTTAGGGGTGCTTCTGTGAGCTACGAACTTGCCATATAGTCCAATAGATGCCACAGTTAACTATGAACCTGGTCTACACTTGCCAAGTAAATTCACAATGCACAGAAATATGATCCATAGATTCACAAGATTTGTCACACAAGTAGCATCTGCTGCACATTATCCAACCCCTTCTCATCAAGTTTTCTTGAGTTAGACATGCTTCATGAAATAATAGTCAACCAGAAAATGGAACTTTTGTTGGGACTGTAGTTGTACATTCTAAGGCCACTGTTGTGATTGCACTGGCTGAATAGCATTGATTTTTTATAGAATGAGCTGACAATAAAAGAGCATTTACTAGCTTTCCAGAGTAGACCATCTTCTTTTTCTGCCAACAACACTACTGATTGCATCTTCTGAATGAATAAGTACAACTTCCTGAATTTTCCTGTCAAAGAGATTTCTTCTGAACTAGATGTCTATATAAGTTAAAATTCTAGCTAAAGAGGACTTCAGGATTATATGCCAGTCTGTACAGATTGGAAAAGTGATTTTTCTGCAAACCAACCCATTGCAATTATCTTCCCAAAGTCTGATTGTCTCATTGCCTACCCTCAAGACAACATACGTGTTGAATTCCTCCTAGATCCGTCTCCAAACAGCCACTCCATATGGAATCTTCACTGCTTTAGGTTCCCATCAACCCTCTCTTCCATAAATCACCACTACCACTGCTTTCCAGATAACTTTTTCCCATCATTTAACCTCCATAGCTATTTACATAGCAAGCTCTGATTGTAACCTCCATCCTTCTGATTTTGTCTCAATGGTCCACTTTACTAGATGAAATTTCCTTGTTTCTGGATTACTTTCTCATAGGAAGTGCCTTTGTGTTTTTGTGGATTCTTCTCCACACTAGCTGGCGTAGGGATTAGAGACATTAGATAGGTTGGGATGCCGTCAAGAATACTATATAGTAATGTCAAAATATAATCACTTTAAAGTTGTAACTGCTGTTCATTACTTTTTCACGCTCCCATTCTGCGTGGTTTACTTTGGTCATTTAGTCTGTCCCACTAGGGCTGAATAATTTTTTTCATTTGAAAAGATACAATCTCTAAAGTTTAGCAAACATTTAAAAATATTGCTTTACGTTATTGTGAATTTTGTTTATAGTTCTACCCTTTTCATGTCTTTCAAAAATTATTTTAGCATATAATCAGGCCTTAATACAAAAGTGTTCCTTACCAATCAAGTTAGGTCCCTTAATATAGCACAGAAGTACTTCTCCATCAAGACCGATAAAAGGTCACTAGATGGTTCACTTCTAGATTGGTTTCCCTTCCCACTTATCCCGAAATTCCCACCTTTTCTCTCCCATGACTCCATAACTAAGCTTCAGGAAAAGAGTATGGTGTTATGTGGTTCAGCTACTTTTTATCCTCTTCTCAAGTTCAATATGATCCAAAGAAAAATGGTGGGGTAAATAAATTTACTGCAATTATATTTGACATGACCTTTTGGTTGATACTACTTTAATGTGTATTTTGATAAAAAATGATGATCTTAACTGTTAAATTACCAAGATGCTCTTTTGAGACAGAAGATTCATTTAGGATATGTGATATGAACAATCAATTTTTACTTCTTCTTTTCCTAATAGCCTACGAAGTTAAACAATGACCACAAAAAAGTATGAAGTCATTTACTGCTGGTTTTTACCCGTTTACTTAGTTGATTTTCTCCCTTAATCTATTTTTGTTTGATTTATTTTCCACTTCCTTTTTGGTTTTGGGGGAAAGAACATGACTAAAACCCTGTTATATGGTTTATTATGAAATGCTCTATCACTTGGAAGATCCTTTTGCTGCGTATCCTGTTGATTTGAGAGTTTATATGTGAGAAATTGTTACCAGAGAATCCAACTTTGGCATGATTTAATTTCTAAATCAGCCTTATGTTATATTTTTCTTTTACTTCCATGCTTGTGAAGAAGTGATTAGCAGTGGCATCTGACAGTTGTTGTAACTTAAAGAAAACTGAAGAATAATAATGTGACTTTTCAAAGAAAGCAAATGAATTGGAAGGAGGGAAGGAAAAGGTAGATAATAGTCCTTGGTGCTTGTTTTAAAAGCACACATTATCTTGTGTTTAGATTCTTTGAAGAAAGATTAGCAATGATGGTATTTTGTATTCTGTCTTTCATATGCAATTTGGTCATTGGCCAACTTTAAATATGTTTAAAGCTTTTCTTCCTTATCCTCTTATTCTTTCCCTAAAATTGAACAAAATAATCAAACTTCTATGTCTCCTACTTCTCCTATCCCTCTGTTGCTCTCTCTTTCTCCAATCTAATGGAATGTTAGACCCTCTCTGTTAGTGAAAAGGAACTTTCATGTCCTTTTCCAGTTGCATCTTAATTAGTGAATTTGCTTAGAAACGGAACACTATATTCCCATGAGGAGCAAAACATTCACTTCCACATAGCTTTGTTGGTCTTATAACTGGGGATGTCTTGTACTTTAATGGCTCAACTTTCACTTCCATATAACATTGTTGGTCTTATAACTATTCTATAGAACTTGCCTTTCACTTTACTACACATTGTTCTATCACATAACACTGGTAGCACTTCTCAATTTCAACCATTCGATTTTGATTCTCTGTGTAACATCTTTTTATTCTGTTCTCTGGAACTACGAACATAAAATCCTGACACTCTACTCACGTTGGGAATGATGCACCATGATTAGTTACTGCTGCTAGGATTTTATCCTTCGAAACTCATTGATAACTGTACATCAAAATAAAGTCTCTTGCATAACACTTTGAAATGAATATATTCTCGGTCCTTGAAATGAGCTACGGTGTTTCAAATCTCGGAGATATTATCAACATATTTGAGGCTTTTAGAAGGCTATGTCAGTTAACGTGGTGAGTAGTGACACCCAAAATCTTTTGTCTAGATGAATGGTACCGAAACAATCATGGAAGATATACAAAATGCTTGAATAATCGTTAGAAGCTAGAAAGAGGAGTGTCATTGATGATTAGAGAGGGGCGACACCAGACACCAAAAGAAAGAGAACTAGAAAATATTGTTTGAGAGGGCAACCAACTTTGTTCTTGCAAGAGGCATAAGGCCACTCACTAGAAGTAGAAACTATCTGAGTTCGACGAAGATTATAGAGATTCTGATACCATATAAGGAATTAGAAGAGAAAACTTCTTCGTGACTTGATTAACTCACAATATACAAGATTGCCTCCTTATAGAGGAAGTTTTAGGTGATGTATGATATGGTGGGCAATCATTTTGTCTACAAATAAGCTAAGTTAATATTTTATAATTAAATGCAAAATATCCTCAGATATGGTATAGAGTACTCTATATGGTTTTCCTTATTCAAGTGTAATGAATCTAGACACGTATTTTGTTATATTGGTGATATGGTAAGAAAATGTATTTTGTGCTTAACTCAATGTCAAGAGGTAGTTCATGAAGTTGGGTTTGTTTAAAGATCATACAAGTAGATACTAAATAGCAGTTCATGGGACATTCTTACCATCCCTATCCATGCCCAAGGTTGGAACATTTTGTGCGTGGACAACATAACATGACAGTCAACATCAGGTAAACTAAGAATAGGAATGGTTCCACTCTGTTACCATGTTTAAAAATGAATATTGGCTAAGCTAGCTCATGGAGTGTGGATTATCTACAGACCATATAAGGAGACAACTTCTTCTCTCCATCAATATGAGATTTTTTAACACCCTCGCGTGCCTACCATGTTCAAGAATAGTTGCCATAATTGTCTAATAACAGGACAATGAATGAATAGGTGACCAGTATTTTCCCTAGCAGCTCTGCACAAAAAGCATCTAGAACATTGTTGGAATCCCCTTCTTTGAAGTTTATCCAGTGTGAGGCAAGCCTAATCAGAATGTTATAAGCTGAGTTTACAGAATAAGTTCCTTTTCCAGCTCCCAATTATGCAGTAGCCTTCTAAAAGTAATATTCCATCCGTGTACTCGTTTTGCTGATTCCAGATTAATGTCTGGCATAGTGGCAATGCTAAGGAATTCAGGGAAGAGTTCCTTTCGAGGTCCATGCCCAAGCCAATTATCACACCAAAAAAGAACTTTCCTTCCATTGCCCACTCTTAAACTAATATTTCCAGCCATCAAAGACCAGAGGATCTGATTGCTTTCCAGACTCCTACACCATGGGGGCCCACAACCACCTTTGAACACCACTGATCATCTTGACCAAACTTGTCATGAATGACATTTCTCCATAAAGCATATGTTTCAAGATTATACCTCCATAACCACTTCATTAGTAAGCTTTGGTTGTGAGTGAGTATTTAGATTCCTGATGCCAAGGCCACCATCCTTTTTTGGATTCGATAAGAACATCCCAATTAACTAGGTGGAATGCTCTTTTTTCATTGTTGCCTTGCCATATGAAACTCCTCCTGATCTTGTCAATTCTTTTCCTTACCTTGCTAGGTAAAGGAAAAAGAGACATGACTTAAGTAGGAAGGCATCCAAAACACTATTGACTAGTATGACCCTACCACCTAGAGATAAGTATTGTCATCTAAGAGACTAAGACATATGAGCCATACAGGAAAAAATAAACTAAGACCATATAAGAAGACAACAACACATTCCCTCAAGTAATGTAGGAGGAACCTAGGGAGTCCTGAAACATCTAAATACCGAAGGATTTTGTAATAGTTGAAACTATATTCACATAAAAGAACAACAAAATTAAACCACAAAGCTGCAACATGATACTAGCTAAAACATTTGGGAAGTCTTCGTAATTAGTCCCAATTTTCGGTTTGAATGGTCTTCATATTTATTGACCACTGTTGGCATCAAATATGGGGTACTTCTTTATACTGAGATATAATGATTCTCCTTTTCTCTAAATTGGTTGTCTGTAGTTCCATCATCTGTTTAAGCAGTCCCACAATGTTATCATTTTTCAAGTGTTTTGTGAAGTTGACTTCCGAAGGGCAACAAAGGTGGTCTCTTTTTCCTATTTTCCGTCTTTTGTTCAGATTTCCCCTTTTTGACCTTTGCCTTTTTCTAGTGAAATTGGTGAGCTCAGCCCCGTGAACTAGCAGCATCAAGCAGTTTAACAATGAAATGGATACTTCTGGTAGGCGGTAGCACCATTACCAGTTATCTGTACTGTGAACCAGTGGGTCGATCTCCAATTTTCGCAAAATTTTGAATTGTCTTATTTAACATTTGATATCGTCTTCTTAACGTCAATGTATTTTACTTCTGCTGTTCAAGTTATTCCCAATCTGTTAGCTTTCTTTCCTCTTTTTTGATAATCGATAAATCATCAGAAGCCAATGGCGCATGGTTCGAAACTAGGTGGATGATTGACCTGTCCCTCTATCCCTCTCAAACTAAAATACCGGATTTTTCCCTCTACGTTGGAGTTTGAATTTGTGAATGTGTGTAACTCGCACATCACACGTTACGCTCTTACCACTGGACCAAAACCTTGGGGGCAATTTATTTGACTGACTTTTTCTTTTAGTAAGGATGCGGATTGTGTTCTATTTGATAAATAAGGATGCAGATGAAGATCTTACTACCAGCAAAAATCTTGTGCTTCCAAATTTTGCTTCCAACATTTCTGGTTTCTATATGGGCTGAATAGTGGACCTGAAAACATAATGGAATTGACCATAGTACTTGTGTATGTGATATTTAGGGAAAAGTTATCTGAAAAGCTATGTTTCTGCAATCAGTTATGCTAAAACTTCAGCTTTTGCATCGTTATGCATGATGCTTCATGAACAGATGTTTGTTTTTCTTTAGTTAGCCTTTAAGAAGTTTATCTTGTATGCAGAAATTCTTATGGCTGGCAAAGAGCAGTTGAAGATGCAGACAACTTCTGGGATGTACATCGTACGAGTATGTTTTAGAACGGAGAGGAGCTAGTTGTTGGTTAAAAAAGCCTTCTCTTCCGAGCTAAAAAATCGAGGACCTAACTGTAGTTTTGAGGTGGCCTCAAGGCCACGTACTCTCTTTTCATTTTAAATCTGTCTTTTCTTATTTTATTTAATTTCATGCAATTTAAGAATTAAAACCGTCTAAATCGGTATGTAAATTGCGGTGCAGATATGTAGATTGTTGATACTGAAAATTTGCTCAGTTGCAGCAACTTCCTTAATTGGATGGTAGTTTCTCTGTGAGTCTTAATGGTTTGCTACTGGTTCTTAATGACTATCTGGTGTTGAAGATTATTAGATTCGTTCTGCAGTTGGGGACATAGTAATTCGATAAATGTGTTGGTGGGAGGTAGTAGATGGACATATAGTCGAGGTGTGTGTAAGATAGTTTAGACACCTGATAACAAAAGAGAGATGTATAGTATGATTGGGAGCTTTCATCCCATCAAGCTCTTTGGGGTGACCGCCTATCGATTTGAATTTTCCTGTCACGTGAATAATTTTAAAGTTTAGGTGTATTATCTAACTCTTTTTGTCTACATGGGGGAGTTGCATTTTTTTCCTTGGTGGTTTTCATCCACTTCATTGATGGTTCACTCAATAGTAAAGATGTAGCAATATTGTGGTTTTGTTAAAATTTTGAGTATATATTTCACTATGATGGCCAGTTTTGTACCTTACTATTTAATGGGATATTGTGCACAAATAATCGATAGTTTGTTCAAAAGACCTTTTTGTCCTCACTTTGTTACCTTTTTCATTCTTGTCATAGCCCTTTTCCTAGCTTTAGAGCCACAAATATGTACCGATATAAATTTCTTCGTTCTTAATCAGATATGTTTTAGTCTTTGAAAAGGAAAAACAAATCTTTAAGAATTGTTGTCCTCATTTCGAATTTAGACGGTGTTTGGATTGACTTAAAAGTTGGTCAAACTTACTTTTAAGTCAGTTTATAACTTCTGCAAGTGTTTGACAAATATATAAATCAACTTAAAATAAGTTTAAAATGACTTAAAATAAGTTAAAAAAATCAAAAGTAGGCCTCCTCTTACTTTTAGATTTTAGTTTGACTTTTTATTTTTAACTTAAAAAATACCTTTTTAAGTCGATCCAAACGGGTGGCCCCTATTACACTTTGTCATACATAGATATACAAGTTTGTGTAAAAGATTAAAATCAATTATATTTCTGTCCGACTCAATAAAATCACCAAATAAGAATGTAATCATAATCTTATCTAGTTTATCAAGAAACGTGAAATATGAAATAATGATATATAAATAAAAATCGGAAAGTGCAATTTTACATCGAATACATTTGACTTCCTCATTACCTAGATATAACCAAACTCCCCCACCCTTTTCTGACCTGAGGTATTTACTACCATATGAAGAAAACAAAAATTAGATATTTCACTAGATGCTCCGTGACATTGATAATGATACAAAATAAAAAAGAGAGTTGGGATCATATTGATTCTAATTTTTTTTTTTAAAGAAGAGAAATAATATATTTATTTGAAAAAAGGTATTTTGACTTATTAAATAATAATAATGATATTTTTGAATTAAACTATTGACAGTAATGACATTTTTAGATCAAATTATTAACTGAAGATTATTTTATTCAATTTCGCATAGTCCAAAAATGTTTTTAACTCTTTTTCATATTTTAATAAAGGGTATTTTACCGAATTCCACTAGTTTAGCAGCTAATACTTAGATATACACGAGTTTGCAATATTACGAATCAAAACAGATTCTAGTACGTCCAGATACATTTAGATTTAATTGCGTTATTTAAATTAGGAAAAAATACTTAATTTATGAGCTAATTACTTAGATATACGCTAGTTTGCAATATTACGAATCATAACAGATTCTGGCGCATCCAGATACGTTCAGATTTAATTGCGTGATTTAAATTAGGAAAAAAATACCTACTTTAGGAGCTAAATTAGGAAATAATTACCTAAAAATTTTAGGAAATAAACTTTGGTGTATAAAATAGGTTATTTTTGGTCCAATTGTTGACATACCCGGCCGGCCCAATATAAATCTCTGTCCGTTCGCTTCACTTTGTTCAACTTCGATCAACAAACGTAGCTTCTTCTTCTTCCTCAAACATGTTTTTCCACATAGTATTGGAGAGAAACATGCAGCTTCATCCTCGTCACTTTGGTCGTGATCTTCGTGAAAAACTTGTGTCAAAACTAATGAAAGATGTAGAAGGAACTTGCAGGTTTAATTCATAAAACCCTAATTTTCGTTTTTTTTTTCTTTTTCTGGTTGATTTAATGTTGTTAAAATTTGGATTTTGGGGTTTTTTTTTTTTTTTTTTGCAGTGGTCGACATGGTTTTATAGTGGCGATTACTGGGATTGAAAGTGTTGGAAAAGGATTAATTCGTGATGGAACTGGTTTTGTTACTTTCCCAGTGAAGTATCAATGTGTTGTATTTCGACCCTTTAAAGGTGAGATTTTGGAAGCTGTTGTCACCATGGTTAACAAGGTAAGGTCTTTTTTCCCCCCCTTAATTGCATTACTGTTACCTTCTGTGTGTTCGCTAGATCAAGTAATTACACAGAATTCAACTGAATTTCGCTAATGAAGTAGTTGAATATCTCGAAAATTTGGTATCCAAATCTTTTTACAGTGGTTGGAGGTGGATTAGCAGTAATCTTCTGAAAAAACTAACTTTAAATTTGCCTCCAACCAAAATGTACTTTCTCTTCCTTGTAGGAAATTCGGCTTTTAAACCTGCTAATTCAGCTTAAAATATATGCAAGAAAGGGGAGAATTTAGAGAATAAGAGAGATCAAGAAGGAAAGAAATAGAAAGGAAGATTCAATGGGTTCGAGTAGAGAATGAATTGAATAGTTGAGTCCAACTAGTTTGAGAGGGAGATTTAGATTGATTGATAGGAATATAGACTTTTTTATGATTGATAGGTTGATCTATAGATACTTTATAATAGAAGTAACCGATGAACTAATCTAAGAGAACACATGGTTTCTAGGAAAATAAGAACTACATTGCCTACCAAACATAGTATTTTCAAGCCATAGAGCTGGTCTTTTTTTTTTTTTTTTTTTATACCAGCATCTATTTGTAAAATCCATAAAGAATCTGCTGCAACTGGTTCACTGTCTTGGTTACAATGCCAATAGAATAGGCGTGGGTGGTGGTTTTGATTTCAAGAATCGCGCGGCCAAAACTTGCTTCGCGATGAGCTGCATAGCTCGGCTGTGGTTCTGAAAGAACTGCAGAAACTAAACCAGACAAACTCCCATCAGAAACTCTTCTCATTACATCAGATAACAAACGAGATAAGAAAGAATATAAATCTAATTTGGGTACTTCATGATTGTGGAATATTTCATATGGAACTTTTGTGTGGAAAGAATTTTTCATTGCATTTATGTTAGTCTTGTTAAAACCTCTAATTTGGTTTAAAATATAAAATTAATTACTACAAGTTAGGGATGAAGTGTGCCTGAATGTAGAGGAATGGATTTAGAAGATTCATATATATAGTCAGATTCCTTGGGGTTGAGTTGTAGTTGATTGATTGGTTAATGTTAGTTAGCTCTTCTTCATCTACCTAAAGATATTTATCCGTGTGGAATATTGCAGATGGGATTTTTTGCTGAAGCAGGGCCTGTGCAGATTTTTGTCTCAAATCATGTGAGTTTGTTCTTCATTTTTTAATATTTAATCCAGCATGTGTTCATTCCCATACATGATCGACATTTTCTTAGTGTGGCATATTACAAGCTCATTCTGCTATATGCATGATTGCATGGGTCAATTTGAAATATGGAAATTTAATATGATAATGAAATGTACTGATTAGAAATATATTATTGAAATGTCTTTTGCATGCATTTTCTATTGTAAAAGCATGAATATCAACTTTTTTTAGAAAGGTAGTTATTGATTCTTCAAAGATATTTTTGTTCAATCTTCATATATGTCTCTTCATTTTCTTTTTGTGTTTGTTTTCCCTTGATTTTGGAAACCCCTTTGATGATGCAAACTCTTAATGGATTGGTTGGAACCGGAGGGTTCTATCACTACAACAAACCTTGATATATCAAACTTATTCTGTTTTCTAGTGTGTTAATTCCAATAAAAGAATGAAGAAGGAATCTAGAATTCGAAGATGGGTAGTCTCTCATATGGTATTAGCTTTAGCTTAATTTGAATGTCTAGTTTAAGATTATCTACGCAACTGCTAAGTAGTCTATAGTGTGTGTGTGTGTGTGTGTATAGATATATACAGTTATACACACACATCTACATTTCTCGTGTGATTCTCAGCTACATCATTTGTACTTGTTAGATGTTCCACCAAACTAATTTACCAATAAATAAGATTAAAAAAATTCGTCAAGCTATGTAAGTACTCGGCCATATCTAAATTGTTCTTGATATTTATGCTTAGGATCAAATTTTTCATGGGACTCATGTTAGACCCTTTTATAATTAAACTGTATTGAGTTTGTCACCTTAAGTGAATTTCATTGGTGCGTAGATTATTTAAGAGGTGTATGCATATGACTAGTCACTAGTGGTGGTGGGAATTCCGGCGGAGGAAAAAGGATGTGGTCTAGTGGTTAGCTAAGTGGATACAGACCTTTGAAACTAGGGTTCAAATCCACGGAGAGACAAAAAATATGCAAAAAACAATTGGATGATTTCTTCTTATCTGCCTATGCCTTAGTGGGAGGAGTTACCCTTTAACTCTGCTGGTGGGAGGTAAAAGGTACCTAGTGGAATAGTGGGGGTGAGCATAGGCTGGTCTACACACCATTGTCATCAAGAAAAAAGGTGGTGGGAAAATGTGAGCATCTAGTGGGGATAGTTATATTCATAGACATTCGTGCTACATACTGAGTTTACAACCACAAAGAGAAGAAAGTAGATCTCATGCAGTCAAGTGTGGCTTGATACTATTGTTTAGTAGATGACAGAATTGAGGATGCCAGCTTTCTAACCAATTTTAATCCAATCTGTCTCATTTGTTTATTTCTTTTTTCCAGAAAAGAAAATCAGCTTATTGGCACAATGGAGAAATCCGTGTGCCAGATAAAAACTATACAACATGAACAACTGCTATGTGAAAAGATAGTTTCACCCTTTTTATCCTTTTGCATTTACTTATTGGATAACTTGCCCATCTATCTTAGATATCACCCAATTCATGCCTAGCAGATTGATAGCATCAGATCTTTATTCTGCTGCTAGATTGCCATCAAGTGCGAGGTGGTCTACCACTTCCAATGCTTCCTAGCAAAATAAAGCCTCCAGCTGCTACAGATCTTTGTGAAGATTGAAAATGCCCATTTGATCCTTTAAGCAGCATAGTGGCACCCTTGCCTATGCCATTTCGATCCATTTCTCATCATAGAAGGCGCGGGTGCGCCACAAGGCAAACTCATCTGTATTTGAATTTGAGGAGAAATTCTTCTCCACTGTTGGGGAGTTCTATTATGCTGTTCTCCAAAATTGTAGGTCTGCTAGATTGGCTTAGTATCCATTCATTAAAGGTGCTTTTGTGACCCAAATAGCATTCTAATGGAACTTTCCCCCTCCAACTATAAGTGGATTGAAGTAAAGGACTTAACAAAGAAGTTGATAGAGGAAGTATTGTTTAGTTTGCAATATCACTTTGGTGACTTTGGATATATTCAATAAAATGTGCTTTGTCTACTAGTTTAAAATTTTAGATGAGGTGGTCACATAATTTAATAAGGTATCAGGCCAAGCCTCATCCTTCTCTTGGAAACTCTTGGGTTCCCTGACCAAAATATCCAAATAAAAAGCTTAAGAACTCCCAGACTGTGCTATTAAGCACTCCATTTGATGCATATAAAAGTTTCTTATTTCTTCTTACAAGACATAAAGCCTCTACGCATGCAAAAGCTTATATAGGCCTTTTTCTCATATCTGTTTATGTTTTACCCTTGTATTTCCAACAGTTGATACCTGATGACATGGAGTTTCAGTCAGGGGATGTGCCAAATTATACAACTTCAGATGGTTCGGTATGCCATTTGTTTGCTTTCCTTACTTTATCTTTTCTTTTGAAATTTCAGCTGGTAGATGTGATTCAGTAGTTTCATTTATTCATCTTTTGTAGGTTAAAATTCAGAAGGAAAGTGAAGTTAGATTGAAGATTATTGGAACACGTGTTGATGCCACAGAAATTGTATGTCAGCAACTCTCCTTTTATTTTGTGAATTTTCCTAAAAACTTTGAGTTGATGTGCTTAAATTTTGGTTACATTTTCTCACTATGTACAAACTACAAAGTTTGCCCACATTAGGTAACGAGAGCCAATTTCTCCCTTTGATTTCAGTAAATAGATGTTTCAGTCATTTGCATCCTCCTTTCTAGTAAGTTGTCTTTGTGAAGATCTGTGGGCGGGTTGAGCTCAATTTGGGCAGGTCAAAAGCTACTTGGGCTGGGCTGAAATGTTGGTCATAACCCAACCCATCCAATTCTTACTAAGTTTTAATATAGAGTCGGGAGCCTAAAGGGCAACATTTTGTTGCAAAAATGCCAAAAGGGCAACTGATAAATGGAACAAACCAAAAGGGCAAAGGCGCAAGGCCCCCCACACCTCCTTGCTCCTTGTCCCGTTAACGCTGTCTAACAGAGGTTAAGGGTAAGGCGCACAATTAAGAAAGGTAGGAAGAGAAATAGAACATAGGTACTGCAACCTTTTAGTCAAGGATATACAAACACAGTCCCAAAGAGAGTTTCAAGCAAAACTAAGAACTCCAAGATTTTTATTTACTAGCATTGCATGGATTCTTCGTTACTCCCTAACATGTTTCCCATGCCGTACTATTTCAGTTCTGTATTGGTACGATAAAGGATGATTTCCTGGGTGTGATCAGTGACCCAGGCACAAATGCTTGATACGTGCAAGACGTGCTTGACCTTTGTATATAGATGCTGCTGCTGTACCTTTTCGAGGAGAAGTGATGTTTTCATGGTTAAACTATTGTGTACAAGCTTCATGTAATTTCCTCTTGAGAAATTAATTCTTCACTGGCTACTGGTTAGAAAAAATTGCCCAACGTTGATTCGTATTCTTGGCCAGATTTGTCTCTGCAGCTAGATTCCAAGTTGAGGTTTTGTTTTAACTTTTAACTTAGGTGGTACCAAGTCCACATAGGTATTTATGAGATGTTCATCTCCAATTTATTTTCTATGTTGGAAAACTTAGAAGGTTATATTTCTGGTTATGGGGTTAATTAATGATACATTTCAACAGTGTTTTCCATTAAATGAGATTTCCTGCTAATGGATAACCTTTGGTGTTGGGATCCCTATGCCTTGTGGTAGTGATTCCTCTGGCACTATACCTTTACAACAATAACACCGTTCATAGATCAAATTTTTTCGTAGATTGAAGTTTACTTAATTGTCTACTGTCTCATTGCGTGTGTTGGGTGTATAAGTTTTGTCTAAATGTATCACCTGTGCTATTGAGTATTTTTATCTCATTCTAAGAGGTTGAATAGAGCAACTTTGTTCCAGTGTAATGATCATACATTTAGAATGTCCCATAATAGGTTCCATTCTTCTACTCTTTTTTGTAAGTCAATGATTATTCATAGCTATTACCTTGACACCTAAAAGAATAATTTGATCCAATGCATTGTTGCTGTCCTAGTTGCTCCTGATTTGGCATTAGAAGTCTGTTGAGGGGTCGTGTTATCTTTCTCCTGTTATGACCTTTAAGGTTTGTGAACCAGTGAGACATCAAAAAGCAACCTGATATGCTACTTCTAGGAGTGCTTATATCGCTAATATGTTTCACTCCCTCCCAATACCAATTTTACGTGGTACCTTATTAGTTCGTTTAGAAAAGAATGACACAACTTTTAAGATATAAAATTGAAAAATTTCTAGATCTTAAATTTTTCTTATGAGATCTAATGTGTTAGTCATCCGAACTTTGACTTAAGAGATCCAACCTGCCAGTATTCACAATGAACAATGTCATAGCTGCCAATTTCATCATAGGCATCAACAACAATGTGCAACTTTTTCTCCAACAATAAGTTAAGGGTTTGATGACTTGTCTTTACTAGAAAGGATCTGCAAGTCGAGTATTAACTTCATTTGTTCACTTACATAACCAATGCTAGTTACTCTGTATCAAATAGTAAAAAGGTTTGATGTCTAGGAAATAAACCTTACTAAATTGGAGGTTTGTAGATAGACCTTAGAGTCTAAAGGGTTTAGGTTGAGCAAGAGCAAGATAGGATACTTTGAGTGTGAGTTCAGTAACGTAATGCATGAGGCTTATGCTAAACTGAGACTTGATATATATATATCATATAGAAAAGAGAAAGTTTCAGTATCTTGACTCTATAATTCAAGAAAATGGGGAGATCAACGAGAATGTCACTCACCGTATTGGTGTAGGGCAGATGAAATAGAGGTTCCCATCCGGAGTCTTGTTTGAAGGAAGGTATCACCAAAATCGAAAGACAAGTTTTACTAAGTGGTGGTTAGACCTCTTTGTTGGATGGAACAAAGAGTTGGGCTAGTCAAAAAATTCTTAGGTTCAGAAGATAAAAAATGAGGAAATGAGGATGTGTGTCCATATTAGGAGAGATAAGATTAGAAATGAAGATATTCAGGACAAGGTGAGAGTTGCTTTGGTAGAGGAAAAAATGCGGGAAGTGAGACTGAGATAGTAGAGACATGTGAAGAGGAGATACACAAATGTCTTAGTACCGAGGTGTGAGTGGTGGACTGTCAATGATTTTAGGAGAGGTGGAGGTAGACCAAAGAAGTATTGGTAAGAGGTGATTAGAGTGGAGATGATACAATTTCAACTCACCGAGGACATGATATTAAATTAGAGAGTTTGGAGGACACAAATTATGGTAGCAAATCAGTAGGTAGCAGTGCATTGTCTTTCAGTCCATTCATATGGATTAGTAGACATAGTATTGTGCTCCGGTAGTTTCTTGTCTTATCTATTGTTTACTATACCTCAATTATTATATTATTTTGTTGTAGTTTATATTTTAGTACTATATGTTGTTTTTTGTAATTATATTTCGTTTCTTGTTATTATGTGTTGTTTCTTGTACTTCTATTACTTCTTTTTCTAGACTGCTTTGGACTGTTTTTCCTTGAGTTAAGGATTTATCAAAAATTACTTTTCTATCTCTAAAATAGGGATAAATTCCGCATATACTTTATCATCTCAAACCTCACATGTGAAACTACAATGAATATGTTATTGTTGTTGCGGAGGCAATTGGTTGTCCCTTCTGCATCAATACAACTCCAATCCGCAAGTTGCAAGCATTAATTAGTCTCCAGCTATCATAAAAGTCAAGGCAATTTTTTAATTAGTAATTACATTTAGCAATTTTTTAATTAGTAGTTACATTTATACTTTAAACCATTATGATTGGAGATTAAGTTTACGTCTCCCTCTTTTAATTAGTACATTTAGCAATTCTCTTTCTACTTGTTATGTTCAATATTATAATTTTAGGTTTGGTAGGTGATAATCAATAAGTCTAGTCATTATTTCTTCTTTATATTCTTCAATTTTATGAATGTATTTTTCATTAGATTGATAAATTATTCTCTGATTTTATATAACTTGAAGATTCTTAAACCCAAATGTATTGTGTTTAAGAATAAAAGAGATGGCTTCAAAAAAAAATTTGATCATTTCCTTTCATATTCAAAAAAAATGTACAAAAGTTTTCTATTTTAGATGGAGTTTGAAAAATGTAAAAACGAATCATAGATAGAGAACTATAAAAAGGGTTCCTTTTTATTCGTCATAAGAATAATTATACAACATAGCATTATTTATTTGAGGTGATTCCCTATAATATACACGTAAATCATAACAAGGAAAACATTATTTTTCTTTACTTCACTTTTGAGCAATCAACATCCTTGCCAATTTTGAAAGGAAGGTTGGCACCACATTTCCCAGGGATACTAGCTAGACGATTTACTTGTTTTTTTGTGTAAGCTAAACGCTTCATGCACGAGCAAGCGCTTTGACGATTTGCAATTGTTGTTATGTTAGAAATAAGAGATTTAACCTCGTTGCAACATTCTGATGGAAAACTTCCACCTAACAATGCATATCCATGACAATATGGATGCATGATATTATGTACGATATCACATGTGATCGCCCTCGTCTTAGCCGATGCTGGTGCCACCACCATGAAAATGAGGAGGAAATATAGAAGTACTTTCTTGCTAATTAGCATTGTAGGAGTTATATTAGTAGAAAGAGAGTGCATATATTATATACTAGTCTCCCACAAGTGTGTTTTACACGTTATTCCCTACAACCTCAATCATCACATAGAACATAAGTTAGGTTACTTTATAATATTGAGGAAAAATTATTTAAATACACAATTTATTTTACCATATTCTCTAAAATTTTCTATCATTTGATTATTTTTTTTTACAAAAACCCCTTTTCTTTCCTATTCTCGGATACATCACTTTACGCGATGTATCGGGACGTATGTGATGTATCGGGATGTTGAGTCATGTGTCCGAAATCGAGACATGATATATCGGGACGTTGAGGGATGTATCCGAAATTGGGACGCAATATATCGGGATGTTTTGGGATATATACGGATTCCACCAAATTCAAGAAATTTTTGTAATTTAGAAAAGAATAGAAATATGATGTGATTAGCTCTTACCACAATGAGATTTGTGTAAAATTCTTTATTATTTATATGAGTACATATATGCATTATTTTTTTTAATAATTACAAAAATACTATTATAGTATATGATTTTTATCCATTTAGTATTTCTTTGAAAATGATGTTCTTGATATATATGTTTTTTTTTCATTTTTCCTCGTGGAAAATAAGTTCAAGACTAATTGTAGGGACGGCTCAATGGGAGGCCTAAAACAAAATTTTAATTAGAGACCTAAAATATAAAGAAACTTTATACAAACCTCTTGAGTTTATTTATTATATTTTTTTATAAAAAATGGAGGTTGGTTTTTTTAATGATTACAAAATGTTAAAATAAAAAAGCATCAATGATCTAATGGTAGAAATTAGGGTGGACGTCTGGTATTTAGTTCAAAATTTCTAAATTTTGGGTTCGATAATTCGATAAGTGATAGTTAAATTTAGATATCGATTATCGAATTTTAAAATTTTTAGTTCGGTAATCGATAAATTAAACTTTGACTTGGTAAGGTATTCGGTAATACTATATTAAAGTTGTAGCCGATTGTATTACAAAGTTAATACTATAGCTCAAATCATTTTTATTTTTTACGTGAAAGCACGATATAATAGAAGATCAATAGTTAAAAAAATATCAAGAAAAACAATTCACACAACTAAAAAACATATGTATTTGAGTTGATTATATTTAGTCTTTTAACTTTCTCTTTGGAATTGTACTAATGAGTATATGACCTATTGATATATGACATTCGTTAAGTAAATAATTGATATTCGGTAAATATCGAATATCAAATAGTTCTAATGTCTCATACCAATCTCAAACTCAAATAACTTAATTTTAGAATTCTACTCGTCAATACCATACCGAATACCAAATTACCAAAAAAAATTGTTTAATTTGATAATTATTCAGTTTTCAATATTTTATGTTATCACGACCCAATCCACCGTGCGGACACCTACTCTAAGACCTATATAGGAGAACTCTTATACCCAATCTAAAACAAGTAATGCAGAAGTGAACACATATAAACTAATGGCCCTACTTAATACAAGAATACTCTTAAACTTGATTAATATAAAGTATTTTCGAGAAATACATGGAACCATCCTAAGGAACTAGTCTAAAAAAGGTACAAGAGATTCTAATTGACAGAATAAAAGATCTAAAGTTAATAAGACACAACTATCACCATAAAAGAAGAGAGGTAGAACCTGTAAGAGAATATCTTCATTTCACATTAGAAACATCAATGATCATGCAACTAAACTATGCCAAGTGGCATATGAAGAATAGTATTAGCGCAAACTACATGTAGCGATAGGCATCACCAGTCGATCAGAATCCATCACATAATATCATACAAATAATCAAAGAAACGTGAAACAAGGAGATATAACGAGGACTCCGATCTTTCAATCACCACCTTTACTGCGAAGTAATACTACCTTTGAACTTATACGTTCTATCTCAAGTCACCCACCTTCCTTTGACTTCCAACTCAACCATCTAGGTCCTTTCTCCCTCATATCATATCATGACATAACTCTTATGTTACTTAGAGACTTTTCAAATCACTCATTCTATCAACATAAGAATTCCTTTACTATTTTCATTCCTAAATTCAAGTCCACTACTAACTCTGTTAACCGGTTTACTATTGTCCCTTAAGCACTCAGACAAACACTTTGCCCTTTATCAATTTAGTAAGCTATCTCCAAGACTCTTACTAAACAATTTTGACTCAAATATCCTTTACCAAACTAAAAATATAGTGCAAGCCAATGAATAAGCAAAACTCCCAGGCAACATCATGACTTAACAACTACTCGAGACATGTCCAAAAATATAACATTCATCCAAACCAAATTCATCACACCTTTCAAATAACTCGGACCAATAAGGAGTCCTAAGACATCATTTATGTTGTTTAACATGTAATTTCGATCAACAAATTAAAAGAACCATCTCAACATTCAAATACAAATCCCGACCACTCATGGACCAACATGTAACAATCACATCACGATGAGGTAAATTCAATTCACTCAGGTAATATGCACAAAAATAATCACATGTACCAAACGTGGTACCTGAGCCAACGATTAGTAATTTTTATCGGCGTGGTATCTGAGCCAACCATATAGATATTTCGTACAAGATGTGGTACACGAGACAATATAATATGTATCAGGCATGGTACCTAAGTCAACCAAGAGATATGATGTATCAGATGTGGTACCCAAGCCAACTAGCAATCACACGTCACAATCACAATCACATTTCAAATCATAATGAATACCACCATATTTGTACACTAAGAAAACACATTCACTGCATGCATTGATGACAAGGTAACACAAGGGGAATTAAACAACCATCATCTACCCGGAAGGATTTTTCCCGAGTGCTCCTTGCTCATAATCTAATTACCCACAATTACCTTTCCTGGGATAACACCCAGTAATCATCACAAGGTCAAAATTAACTAATCAAGCTCATTATCAATCTAAACCACAACTAACCACAAATTTAATGATTCAGACTCCGTATTTGAAGGCGTATGCATGAAATATCCCAACAATATACAAGAGATTATATAAGTAAAGAAAAATATAACTACTAAGTTAAAAGTTTAGCCTGCCTAGATGCTAAGCAACTATCGAAGAACTCTGAATACAAACTTTTTTTTTAACTCTGTGGGGATGAATCTTGATGGACGTAGACCGAAATTCTATGGGTTTTGACTCTCCTTGTGCTGAAATTCCTCTCCTCCATTGTTTCCAAGCTTAGAGTGGCTTAGTAGGATTTTTAGCGTAAACTTCATCTAGTAGCCATGTAGGTGCTATAGCGGTGAAGCCATAACGGCCATGCATGTGTTATAGTAGCTACTCCATAGCATGAGTCTTCCCACTTTGGCGGGCTAATGTCAGTCAAGATCAAATTCAAATTTTGAAATTTTTCATCGCGTCATTCCAATTTTAAATTGACAATGTATTTTAAAAAAATTTGGGACTCCACATGAGGTGCCTTTTGAAAAATGACAACAGTAACGAAGTTATAATTTTTATTAAGGGGCGCCAATACTTGTTGTAAAAACTAATTATGAGGCTAGTAAAGCCTGAACACACGACCTCATGAAATTTTCACAGCCACTAAACTAATCTACAACTTGTGTTAATAGGCGTCGATACTTGTATATATATATTTATTAAATTAAAATTTTAACCCTATATACAATATAATTTTCTGTCGAAGGGGTGTCGCTTGACACCCCTTGGGCAAGGGTGGCTCCACCCTTGAACGACCGGATATGTCATTACATACGCCCATCCCTAGTAGGAATATATCCTATCATAATAAAGATAGGGCTTTGAACCTCAATTGATACATTTGGTTGTTGTGTTATTTTAAAAGAACTTCAACAAAAGAAAAATGAATTTTTTTGTCTACGTGAACTTGATCGATTTCTTTAAAATTTAAATCTCAAGGTAATGTTTGAACCTCCTAAATTACCGAACCAATTTATATTCTTTGATTCAAGGAATTAAATATATATATATATATATATATATATATATATGAATGGATTTAAGTGAATACCTACCATCCCCTAGCTAGATCTGCCCCTGTCATCAACCTGCCCCACTTAAAATAATAATTTAAAACCAAACAAGAAGAAAAATGTTCCTAAACATAATTAAATACTATTGCCATGAGGCTAAAACGGCAGCTAACCATAAATACTATTACTAGGAAGTTAAAATGAAAACGCAAACCAATAATGTAAAATTTTATGGCTTGGAAATCATTATTTTTTAGCGACAATATCACACGCGGGAGGATTTAGGAGAGCGTGGGTATTCATCCAAATCAGAGGCGGACCCAACCCTCTAGGTAGGGGTACACCTGTACCCGTTAACTTCAGAAAATATATATATATATATATATATATATATATATATATATATACGATAAGATCTAAAAAAAACAAAATAAAATCATGTCATTTGATTACTTCTCCTTCATTATCATCACTACACCCACTCTATAATATAAACACATAATCCACTTATTTCATCATTAAAACTCATAGCAATACCATGAAAATTATAATCCACCACTAAATGTATCCCTTCACCACCACTGAATTTAATATCTGCTATTAATTTCATTTTTCTACCACGAAACAGCAAAACAAAAATATATTTTATCATCCACTTTCAAATCCACCACAAAATATCACTCCAATTGTCAAAAACTCAAGCTATTCAATCTTAATATTAAAATATTAGATCTCTTGTATCCAATTGAAGTTTGTGACACAATAAAGTTAAAAATAAATCTCATAAAATATGATCTTAAATCTCTACTAATCAACTACCTATAATTGAAGGCTAATCCGAGAAGAATTAATTGGGATCATTTTTTTATGATTGAATTTGTGTTAAGAAAGGCCGATTGAAGTGAAAAAAGTGGGCGGAGTGTTATTGATGGAGAACTAAAGAAACTTAAGTGGGTTGGGGTTGGGGCGGGGGTAGGGGTGGAATGTCATGAATCATAATAATGTTAGGGTGGGGTGGGGGTGGGGGTAAAGTTAGAGTGGGGGTATGGTGTGAATAATTGAGGAAGGGGAGGGTAATTAATTTTATTTTATTTTTAAAAGGTTTTAATTTTAATTTTGCTTTTTATAAGTTGCCTAAATTAAATTCTTAATATGCGAAAAAAAAGATTGTCAGTTTCATTCAAGTTAAATATTTGAGTGAAAAAATGAAAACGAAAAGAAAAATTCTTCCAATGATATACAAATTAATGAAAAACACTCAAAAAAGTTCTTTGAAAATTTAAGTAGGTTGTGAAAAAAATAATCGTATTTTAAAAATTGATAAAATTTGATTATATTTCATAAAGAAAAAAATAGAAATTAATTAAAGATGTCAACTTATGTTTTAATGGCAATTAATTGTATGCACTAATTAATTATAAAATGTCCAATTAAAAATGAGCATGTATCCATATTAATCATATTTTAATACCTCTTTTTTGTATCTCACATGCCTCTAAGATCTTGAACATACTCTCTGTGTCACCTCAACAAGAAAGGTTGTGATTAGTATACTTTAAAATGTTTCACGGATAATGTGACTCATATAGTTAGGGTAGCAATTTCAGCTCATATAAGGTGAAAAAAAATAATCCATTTAACCCATATATATTTAAATGGGTCACACATATTTTCTAAATGAATAACTACAATTGATCTATTTTAAGAAATCATACAAATATGAATAAAATGGATAAAATACAAGAATCCATATATACCTATAAATCACCCATTCATAATAAAAATTCTTAATTGCACTAAAAAATTATTTATGTATTTTAAAAATAATATTAGATGTGGGGGTAGGGTTGAGGTGTGGGTGAAAATAATTTAACTTTTTTTTTTTTAAAAAAAAAAGCAATTGTGGTTGGTGTGGGGATAAGGGGGTACGAGTAAGGGTAGGTGGAGGTGGAAGATGGGGGGAAGGAGTGTGAAAAAAATTGTGGGTGAGGTAGGGGTTGGGGGGTTTGGGTGTGGGTAGTGTGAAGGTGTAGAGGGGGTGTGAAAAAAATTTAATATTTTTTGAATATTTTTTATTAAAAAATTTGGGGTTGGGATATAGGTCCAGGTGGGAGGGGGGGGGGGGCAAAAAATTTATTTTATTGTTTTAAAAAATTGAGTGGTGGGGTGGGGGTAAGGGGACGGGTAAGGGGTGAGGAGTGGTGGTAGGATGGGCAAATTTTTTATTAAAAAATTGGGGGTTGTGGAGATTGGTGCCGGTGGGGATGTAGGATGGGGTCAGGAGGTAGAAAAAAAAATTTAAAAATTTTGTATAAAAAAATATATTTTTTAAAAAAGTATTATTTAGGAGGGGGTGTGGCCTGTGGGTAGTAGGGGTTGAATATTACCAAATTAGCTTTGATTTAATTTTATTTTATTTGACTTTAGGAGATTAAAATAGGTTAGAATCTTTTACTTAAAGAGTGTCAAAAGAATAAAAAAAATTGAACAAGTCTAACAGTATCAAATCGATTTATATAACTTTTTTTCAATAAAATCGTGTATTTTTATTTAAGTGTATAACCGTCCCGAACAATTGATATGATCTTTTTAATTTATAAAAAAAAATCGAATCGAACTGAATAACCTTACATGTATGCAAATATATTTTAATTATTAACAATATGTTAAATTTAATATATAAATATATTTATAACATGTTTCAAATATAAATATAAACTAGCTAGGTCCTACGCCTCTGGTGACTATACGACTTTGAGCCTTTGCTTTTTAGTTAGCCTTTAATTAATTAAGTTTAAAATTAAAAGATACTATACTAGATACTCCATCAAACAATACGGCAAAACTTATGCAAATACTCTTAATAAAAGTTTAAGATCAAACAATATGACAGCAAGGATTTTCATTCTTAATTTCCTTGTGAAAAATTTAGTTGTTGCTTCAAGAACACACTTGCAAGAGAAATATTTTAATAATGGTGTATTTTGAGATAATATTTTAAAAGAAAAAAAAATTAACTGAACAGTACCGATATCGAAGAGAAACTATGATTAGGATGGTTTTAAAAAAATATAATTTTCGTTATACATTATAAAATACCCAAAAAATTAGGATGGTATAATTTTTTTAAAATAACTAACCTAACATCCCATTGACATCCCTAATTTTACCCAAACCGACCAAACCCATATTTATCCTATTTTATATGGGTGAATTGTAATTCAATCCATTTTGGCTCAATTCATATTAAGTCATCTAAATTTAATCCAATCTAATCATTTAATTTGACACCCTTACATACAGTTAAGGTGTGTCTTTGTAATTTCGCCTATAATTGAGGGATTCTTATGAATTATCCCTTATTATTATTAGACTAATCCGTTTCTTCGCACTCATGTGAGTATAATGAAATTTTATGATCTGTTCCATTTTCTAAATTACAAAAGAATATGTATGAGCTTATAAAATAGTTTGATATACTAAATTTTGTTTTTACTAATAAATAGTAAAAATACTAAATTATTTTTAGAAAATGTTCCTGACATAGTCAAAATGAAAGAATCATCTTACAAACCCGTTTACTAAAGGACTTGTGAGGGATATGAATTGATAATAATGAACACTATTCTATGAGTCAAAGACGGGTTTGTTTAATTAGGAACAAGTTATTTTAAAATTAATTATTTGACAATAAGTTATCTCATCATGTATATGAAATAACTTCTTGTTTGCAGCAAATTTTAAACATATGAAAAATAAATAAACCACACAAATAAAATTTGAAGAAACATGAATATTTTATTGAGTATAGCCTGGGTACAATTCTGTTCCTCCCTTGATTCTACTCTCCTAAGATTTATCCATAATTCGAGGGCCGTTAGTGGCGTATTTCTCGAACTAGGATGATTTAGATTTGACCTTTATATGAATATTTCATGACTTTTGTGGAATATTCGAGATCTTGATCTTTTTATGAATATTCCATAAATTTGTGGTGGACTTTTTAAGATTTGTTTTAAAGGAATTTATTACCCTTTATAGGCATGAACTTATAAGGTTTATGGTTGAGTAGCCTTCAAGAAATCTAATTGAAACTGAACACACCTTCTAGAGTCTCAATTCGAATTGAACACGTCTTGTAGAGTCCACAAAATTTCAATGTCTACACTTGTCTCATCACTATGGTAAAAATGATGAGATAAATAATACAAGAAATATTTAATATCTCCAATCAAACGTAGAATAAAATAATCCTCCATTTTATCCTAAGATTATTATACCTTATACCTCACACCAAACGAGTCCTAAATTTGTCACTAACAACTGAACTTTACCTTTCTTTTTGTCTTGTCAATTGTGAATTAAGACCTTTATAGGTACTATTAGTATTGTTCTCTTCCATAAATGAGATTTACAAATACAAAACAATGATTTCTTCTTTTCATCTCAAAATATCCATTACATAAAATAATTTTGTTCTTTTCATCTCAAGTAGTAATCTTGTACTTAAGTAATATTTTTTGACATTAATAGTACCTTGTAATTGTTTCTTGAGACTGAATGAGTAGTTATCTTATAGTGATTTTTTGGATAAGATAAGCATTTATACTAGACTAGAAGAGGAAATTATATGGCGTAGATTTAATTCTTCTCGCAAAGTTCAGAATATATTTAATCATTTTTACACGTGAATTTTTTTGGTCTTCTTTAATTTCAAGACTTCCCTTTCGAAATTAATTATATTTGACTTCAATTTTACTATTCGAACAAAAATACCCATGTTGTTAGCAAATTTTGGATACAACTACTAAAATCCCATGTCACTTGTTGATGGTTTATATGAGTCCACCATGAGTCAAGAGACCAGGTCCTTGATTGTATTAATAATATAAAGAATACTAAATGCTTAAAGTAAAACACGCGGAAATCTCCTTGCTCAAGAAAGGAAAAATCATAACCTGTCCCACAAGATTTCTCAACAACTCCACTAACTTCAAGCAATTTGTGAATACAGACTCCAACTCCAGTAATCAAAAATGATTAAACACTTAATGCTACACCTTGTAACACCTCTATTAGAAAGACTTAAATTTATAACCTTATTGCTCACTATAGCAAATACCTCTAGTTAACATATACTTCAATCAAACACAACACAACCACCTGTAGCAACTTGACTTCACAATGATTACAACCAAAATGATCTAAGTTCCCTTATATCATAGAAATAGATCGATCTTACAATAAATAAGCACGAGAAATTAAACTCAAATGTCAACTCAAGACATCTTCATATCACTCGATCAGGTCACTTGCTGCTTGTGAGAATAGTTCTTTCTTTAGAGAATGACTTTTGCTTTTTTTGATATTCTTGATTGCAAAAACTAGGTTCTTTCTTCAATATTTCGCTTGTATATGAGAGACAAAACAACCTAGTAATACACCATTGGGCAATGACTCTGCACCTTTGCTACTGTGCCCACCCACCACAACAGATTTGACAGCTTTACAACTACACTCCACTGACTCGTTTTAAATGCCAACAGCTTGAAGGATCAAAACCTTCTACCTGATCCTACTACTCCATAGTTTGTTAAATCATGAAAACATAAGAATACAACACTTGCCTTTTAAGTGAGGTGGACACCACGTAGTATCCCTCATCACCACCCTTATAGCTGCAATTTAAAATTTGTTCAATGATTTTCTCATTTTTTTTTTCTCTATTCACACTTTTTCTTTTTTTATTTCTCATATTTTTAAATTAAAGAATAGAAGCAAAGAATGAAATAAAAATATAGAAATGAGATAATGATAAGCTAATAGATTCATGGGGAGAGAGTACAGCCCATTCATCATCAAGAAGGTCTTCTTTAGTCAAATTACATTTCTTCATGGGTTTTAAATTTGTCCTTCTATTGATTAACATATATACGAGCTTGCATGTATTGAAGCAAAAAAAAAAAAAAAAATTGAATTCATTCACACTGAACTACATAAACGATGCGTATAAACTTTGTTTGGTAATGGTTAAACTTAAGAGGTAATTGGTTTAAATTACATAGGTCTTCCCAATATCTCACACACAAAAATTATTATTCCAAAAGAAAATTTACGACTAAATTGTAATTAAAGAATAAAAAAAAAACACATATGTGAGAACAGTGACAGATCTAGCCAGAATTTTCGTGGAGGGGTTCAACATATAAAGAAGTAAATAAAAAAATGGAGCAAAACGGATCGGGAAGAAAAAAATTATCCTTAATCCGTTAAATTTAACTTGCCTTGTCAATTGTCATCCCGCATTTATCGTTTCTTCCTACTTTTACCCTGCTTCATTGATTCTTTTTTAAAAAAAAAAAGTGATTTTTTTCCTTTTATTTTTTATTGTTTTACTTCTTTTTTGAATTTTTAAAATAAATTAAATTAGTGTTCATTCAATCATATGTTACTTTAAAAATTGTTTAATACTCTTTAAAAACGTGTGGGGATTGAGTTATCAATATTATAATGTTTATTAAAAGGATAAATAAATGGCATTGCCAATTTTATGTTCAGTTATTCAATTTATAAGGTTTCCATCGGTTAAAAAAAAAAAAAAAGACGAATAAATCAAATAAATGTAGTTTACATCTCTCTAGAATAGAACCGAAAAAATAAGAAAGAAATATCATGAATAATCATGCCTTTCAAATTTATTCGTTTGATTAAGTTTAGTTTAACTTATCATTAAAATATTTTTTTTCTATCTCAATTTCAAGTTTAAGAATAATTGACGGTTTTTTAAAAAGTTCCTTTGAATTAGTATATAAAAAGAGAGTTACGTAAAAATAAAATGAGCAATAGAGATAAAAAGAATAATATACAAAAAATGAAAATAATGTGCCTAATAAATTCGAACAAATGAATATTGAAAAGGAGAAATAACATTAAAAAAATGAAAAAAAAATTAATAAAGTTCCAACCCAAAAATGTTGAGCCTATCTCAGTCTTGCTATTTGATTTTCTAAATGAAGAAAACAAAAAAAATCAAGGAAAGTGTTGTTGCGCAGAATCAAACCCAAGACGTCTAGGCGAATTCTTGAACCATCTTTACAACTGAGCTAGCCTCTTTACATGTGTTGAGGGGGTTCATTTTAATATATATACAAATAAAAGCAGAATTTGACTTTATATACCGTGTAATTTTTCGACGAAGAGGGTTCGGGTGAACCCCTAACCTCCATGTAGATCCGACCCTGTGTGAGAATGATTAAATGTACCCTTAAATTATACGAGAATGATCAAATTCATCCCTATGTAACTTTTATTTTAATTTATTTAAAAAATTAAAATTATTTTTTTTCACTTTTACCATGTGAAAGAAATACATTAATTCAAGCCATTTATATAATAACCAGAATATAAATAAGCCATTTTTTTAGTGGAGGATATATTTACTCAAATGGTATAATTTAGAGATATATTATTTAGACCTTTAAATTCAAAGATTCTCATAGATAGAACTATGAGGGTCCCATTTTATTCTTCATAAGGATAATTAAACTACATAGCAAAATATTTTTGAGGTGATCCCTCAAATATACTTTAGTTATACATAAATCATAACAAGGAAAACATCATTTTTATTTATTATGTACATATAGAAAGAGTAATCACTAAAATCACTCTTTTATCATATATCAACCTCTTTTTCTTCAATATACCTTTGAGCAATCAACATCCTTACTAATTTTGAAAGGAAACTTGGCACCACATTTTTCAGGGATACTTGCGACACGATTGATTTGTTTTTTGGTGATGGTGGAGAGAATGTCATTTACACATGAACAGAGAGTTTGGCGGTCTAAGGTGGTAGTCGCATTACCTAAACATGATTTGCAAGAGTTGCAACATTCTTTCGACACATGTCCACCATACATCACATAATTAAGGCATGGTTTTATTTTATCGGTTACCGTGTTGCATGTAATCGTCGTAGCCTTAGTGGATAGTGGTGTCACCACCATGCAAATGAGGAGGAAAGAAACAAGTGATTTCTTGCTCGTAAGCATTGTAGGGATTAGTAATTGAATGATCAATGAGTTGTTGAATGTATTGTAGGGAATATATTTATATAGAGGTACTACCACAAAAAAAAATAATTATATTTATGATTTTGATACCTAAAGGCTAAAACTATGGACACTTGTGGTTAGTACCCTCGTGAACTATATAAAACATTTTTTTAAAAATCTTACTATTCCTTGTACTTGTCGTAGCATTTATGTGACATTTTACAATTACGTTTTTAAAAAATAATTATTTTTAATTTTACTTTTCTTTCTTTTGGACAGTTAAAATGACATAACACATCACACACACTTAATGAAACTTTTGAATTAGGTTGATTATTATTAAGTAGTTATATTCTCGTTGTTATTGATTTATTTTATTGTTTTATTATTATTATTATTATTATTATTATTAAAATATGATTTTTCAATTGTATTTACTGTGATAAAAATATATGTTGAATTTTGAAGAAGAATAAGAAGAAAAAAAGTCAATAATAAATTAAGATATGCCAATAACAAAGAACAAACAAGAAAAAAAAACAATTTACGCTTTAACGTACAATTTTTGGTTTTTTTAAATTTTATGTGTTTCAATTAGTTTTGTGTTACTAACAAAGGATGTCGAGATTTGAAGAAGAAGAAATGAATAAGAAAAGAAGAAAGAAAAAAATATTTTTTTAAAGGTTTTTGGATAGGTTAGTTTAAGTGTGAGTAATGGGTGATACGGGTGGGTTAACCGGGTCGATGGGTGGATATGGATGTTCGAGTTTAATTAATTGGTCAAATCGAGTCCTTCTGTAGAATTGCGTCATGTGTCCCTATTTAGTCTTCCGTTAGAGTGAAGGGCAAATATGTTCTAGTTTTTGGACGGTAGGGACACCAATGTCCCAACAATATGACGGAGGGTATCATATACCATTTATGATAGTTCATGGGTATATTTATTCTTTTTCCCTATATAAATAAATTATCCACCTAACCCAAATAATAATTTGTCAACCTAATGAAAATACATTTATACAATTGAAGAATATAAAGAAAAAATAATAACTATGACTTATTGATTATCAGCCTGCCAAATCAAAAATAATAATCTTAAGCCTAACAAGAAGAAAAAAGTTGCTAAATGTAAATACATAATACTGCCATGAGGCTAAAACATAAATAGTATTACTAGGAACTTAAAATGATAACTCTAATCACAAATTTGAAATTTTGTTGCCAACAAATTATTGTTTTGGGCAACAATATCACACCATGCGGCTTAAAATTAAAAGAGGGAGACATAAACCTAATCTCCGATTCTAATGATTGAAAGTGTAAATACGAAATTGCTCATCCCATTTTTCAGAAGTGTATGGAACCTAGATATGATCTTTAAAGATGCTTAACTTGTCTTGTCATTTATTCAGTTTTTTTCATGTTAATGTTTCTGAGCGTGTTACTATTTTTTTCATGTTCCAATGTTTAAAAATTTTGAAAAATATCGCGGTCTAGCAGTGGTGTAGCCACATGGTGGTCGTCGGAATTTTTTTTTTTGTATATACAAGTAAAATGATACACGAAATGATTAAATAATATATTTTGGACATCCTTAATATAACAAGCTATTGTAGCTTAGTGGTTTTACCTCCTTAAAAAGAGGTAGTGCTTGTGTGTTTGAATCTCATTAGTTCTACTTATTGAAAAGAGTTTTTATTGTGTTTTTTCTGGACTCTCTTTGAAAAATTTCTGACTCTGCCACTGTGGTCTAGGTACAAGATTCGGATCATGACAATTATATTTCAATTGATCCAAAAGTAGATAGAAGCAGTGTAAACTTGGCCAAAACCCTACTACAAGATAATGTTTGAGGGGATTTTTGGGGCTACTAAGATATTACACGAGGTTTATAAAAGGTTATGGAGTTATTAGTGAACCCCTCATAGATGCGTTGAATAAGTAAAAATTTTGATTGGTCCAACAAGGCTACTACATTAGTTTTGATACTACCTAATTTTGCCATAGACTTTTTATGGTAGAGATAGGGATGGCAATGGGGTGGGAGCGGGGGCAGATTGAGCTTAATCAGTAAAATTTTTAATTCGCCTCGCTCCGTTCTGCATAACGTGTTTTTTCATTTCAATCTGCGCCGCATAGACACGTCCCACATAATTTTTTAATATTTTTTTCTAGTTAAGTTTGATACTAGAAATAAAATTCATAAAAATAAATTTATTTTTTCATTAAGTTGTATTAATTTAATAGGATAGTGACTTGAAATTTTAATTTTTTTAGAGGTCAATGGGAAAAATGTAAGAAATTGAATTGAATCATTTTCATTTACTATCTTGAATATTTTAGTAGCTTTTAAAGAAATTATGTTAATAAATAATGCTCTATCACTCTTATAACATGTAAAAAAATTAAAATTAAGTATAAACTCACATAAAATCACATATATATACCCGGAACACCCCCCCCCCCCACATTAATTTTAAAAAAACCCTCTTAATTCAACTTGCCTCGCATCCCACCCGCCCCGCATAGCCTTAAACCCACCCCGCATCCGCCCAGCCCCATTGTTATCCCTAAGTTGAGACTAATGCTTGCTACTTTTGGTTTGGGGTTATAGTGATGCAGAAGGGATAATTACTCACTTACCTAATAACAATAATATATTGATTGCAATAATATATTCATTGCAATCTTACGAAGTCATTAGGTTTGGAAGAGTAAAATATACACAAAATTTATCTTTATCTTAGAGGTAAGGAGGTTATTTTTGCGATAAACTATCAGCTCAAGGAAAAGCATTTTAAAGTGTGCAATCTGAAACAAAGTAACGAAAGTACAAAAAAATAACATATAGTAATTGAAAATAAACTACAACAAAACAAAATGATAATCAAAAGACAGAAACTACTAGACAAATACTATGACTACTAATATGAATGAACTGCAAGACCATGCACTGATATCTACTAAAATTTTGGCCTAGTTTTTGTCCTTCACACTCTTTATCTAAGATCACTTCTTCAATAAATTGAAACTGCATCATCTCCTTTCTAATCACATCTCCCTAAACTTAGCTTCTTTGGCCTATCTCTATCTCTCCTAAAATCATTCATATATATAGTCAACCTCTCACACTTCTGCACCAGGGCATTCGTAAGAAGTGATAAGCAATAGAACTATTGAAGGGAGCTATATTTTCCTTGAGATAGACCCTTGAAATTGGGGATCTATATGCCCCTTCGCAAGTTACGCAGAATACACATCACTCATGAATAAATTAACACAAACTTCTCATTTTGCACTGTACTCATTCAACTCTCAAATTTAAAATAATTATATGCAAGTGTTTGCAACAACTTTTTTTTTTATATGAAAAATAATTGCAACTATACATAAATATGAAGAAACGTAGGAGTAATGTTATTGATAAGTAATGTGGTACAATACTATATGTTTCCTTGATTATTTTTGTTGATTATCTTGGGGATTTAAATGTTGAATTAGCATATTTCTCGATTAAGATGATGCAGAACTCCTTAGGATTTAGTTGATCTCCACCAAATATATTATTAATTATTTTGAAGTATTTGATTATCAAGAAAAATCATCTTGATCACAATGCAATGCACTTCTTCTATTCTTATTATTTTCCCTGCTTAATCGTTAAGTTTTGTCAATAACCATTTATATGCCTAGAGGACTGTCTGCGGATCTCAAGGTCGATTTTAAGGTTGTAAAAAACTATCCACCTTAGGTGGTAAACCTATGCATTCTGCCTCTTTCCCTTTTGTCTTGGGTTAGGGTGATGTCACGACCCAAAGTATACCCTAAACGTGCCGTGGTATATATGATTCCGAAAGGCCATACACAAGTCACTTGACATACATAATGCATAAGGAATTACAACTAAAGAGAGAATAGGTAAAAACATCTCATATCATAGCAAGAGTCTGAACATAAGTGAGGACTGTAACTATGTCTTGACAAACTTTTCTAAAATAGTATAAGAGTGGTTGAGACGTAATCCATACACCCCGTAAAAGTCTGAAACAAAAGCATGAAAGAAACATAACATAGGTGACATGGCCATCGGAACATGAGGACTCGCCAAATCTTCAAGCAAAAGAAATCCACTAGTCACGAGCTTGTGGAGGAACGTCCGACCTATATCATGAGATAATATAAACACAAATATACGTTAGTACAAGGAATATACTAAGTATGGGAAAATATGCATAGAATGATATCATAATGGGCTAAAATTGTGTAATGCATAACCAAGTCGAACGTTTAAAAGTTTAGAAAGCAAAATTCATAAAGGAATGAGGCAAGGTCAAACATTAATAAAAAGACATGATGTAAAGAATTAAGAAAAATCATAGTTATTTTGTGGATATTAGCTTTAACTGACAATAGAGCGTGCGGGCAATGACATGGAATTCGGTGTAACCCTCACACCAAAAAGAGAGAGTTTACTTTGCCAAGGTAGAACTCTGTATTATTCATTTATGCTATGTGGATTCACTAGCTAAGTCATTTAAGACAACCTACGAGGGAACGTAGTTTAGAACTAGAGATTGCTACTAGAAACTACCCATTTTGAGCCTCTACCTCAAAGTTCTTGTAACACCCCCGAAAATTTCTAAGCTAATGCCCGAACTATTCCTTATTTGTGTATATGATCGTACCGAGTGATTCTTAGTTGTTCTTAAATTCTAAGGTCAATTCTTTAGTGTGGGAATGATTTTGGATACAAATTAAGGCAACTAGAATCCCCTAGTACAAAGTTGAGTTGAAAGTTTTCTTACCGATTAAGTTTCAATATGATATATTACTTGGGTCAACTTCAAATGATCATATCTCTTAGCACATACAGAATTAGGTGGCTCATAACCTATCAAATTGAAGGTCTTTGAGTCCTCTTTCCAACGTCATCAAGTTTTCTTAATTTCGAGCTCGGAGTAAAAAGTTATGCCTGTTTGAGTGAAGCCTCTCTATTTAAGGTATTTCATTCATTTTTAGAAGGGTAGTTTGGTCTTTTACTTTTCCTACTAAGCCTAGACACATATTTCCTCACCCAACTAAAGGTATAATCAGATACTAAACCACCTTTTCACATTCCTAAAACTTAGAGAAATTAGAGTGAGGTTCCAAGAGGAGAAAAACTAGGTTTTCAAGCGTTCTTTAAGATTTATTGAGTTTCGTCAAGAAAATTGTTCTTTCCAGGTATAAGGCTTCTCACAGTTTTGGAATTGTTTATCCTCACGTCATATATCTAATTTACCCATGAAATCGTTGTATCTGAGGGATTCTTGAGTAATTCTTGATTGTTGTTAAATCCTTTAACAATGTAGGTTTGAATTAGTTGGTGTTGTGGATCTTTGGTAAAAGTTGTGTTCCCAAAAAAGATTGAGTAGAATTCTTCATGTATTCATGTTGAGTTTGAGAATTAAGAAGAGTTTAGGAGAATTTTCCCTATTCTAAATGAGTTAGGACCCTAATTTAAGCTTGAAAATTAGTCGGGTTACTGGGGAAGGGCCTGGGGCGGTGCGCCAAGGTTGAACTTCGGTAGTTCAGGCCCTGGTGCGATGCACCAGCAGTTCGCCAATGCCTGACTTCTGAAGTTCAGGCCCTAGGATGGCGCGCCAGCAGTACGCCAAAAAAGTACTAGCTGATTATTTGCTTTGTTTCATCCGACATATGTTCCTTTAAGTTGTGGCTATGTTTCCCTTCATTGTATTAGCTCCTAAAGGCTCCATTTACCTTTGAGAATTCCTACATGTTTTGATCACATTTCCTAAGTCACATTTCAAAACTAAAGTGACTTTAAGATAAAAGTTCAAGAGCTTTTGTTGAGTTGATTTTGAGTTCTTGAGTTCCAGATCCTTTTTGAAACTCTAATCCTAAGTTATTGTATTTTTATATACATCCTTGAGTTAATATATTTAATTTATGAAGCTTTAAACATTGCATCTCTTATTATTGCCTTTGTATTAGAGTTGAGTTGACGTGAGTATTCTCCAGTCTTATCAGTTCAATTATATTTATGCATTCGATTTTCTTACATACACGTACATTTAAAGGACTGCTATCATTCGACCTGCATCTTATTATGATGTTGATATAGGTGTTCAAGGTCATCAACATGTTCAGATAGCTTGGGTGGAGCCTCCTTGCATTCTAGGAGACATCACATTTATTTTCTAGTCAGTGTCTTGAGATGTCATGGGTCTTGTACCGACATCAATCTTGAGTAATAGAGGCTACATAGATAGTTAGAGTTGAGGAGTCTTTTAGTATTTACTTTCTTTTGAGTTGTTTTACAAACTATAAGTATTTCTATTAGTATTTTCCAGACCTTATGAGTTGAGTACTTGAGTTTAACGAATTTAATTTAGTTTTATGCCTATTATTGCTTGAGTTGGTTTTCCACTTGTAGTCAGGATGAGGGTTTGCTTGGGGACTAGCAATGGTTCTCGAGCACCAACCACGTCCAGGATGTAAGCTCGAGTCGTGACCGTTTTCTTAGTGCTAAGTTAAATCCCCATGGAATAGATAAAGTCAATTTTTATAGCATAACATTAGGAAAGACAATAATCAACCACCAATCAAAATCATAAGATCATATAAGATTAGCTCCTTTCATAACCATGATTTCATAAAGTAATTTATAGACAAGTACCTCTCTAAGCATCTAAATAGTGATTTCCTTTCAATTGTGAGAAAACATTTCACAAATCATTCTTAGTTAACTTGAAAAGTATCCTTCAGTCATAATTCATCTTTTCATAAAACATGCATAAATATCTTATCAAGTTCATAATCATAATTTCATAGTTCATAAGTAGAAATCAAAGTATAAGCATCGGTCCATATGAAATAAATTATACAGCATGTATTTAAGTCAAATCATACATAATAAAGTATAAAATCAACAATTGAATCATAATAAATTGGACACATGAAGGTTGACATGAAACCCCATAAGAATTGGGTGAAATTGACATTGGAGATTAAAACCCTTTTGGGACCCAATTGATGAAAGGTTATCCATTGATGAATTCCCACATACCTTGATATCAAAGCCTAGTAGAGCAACAGAGGGAGAAAACCTTAAAGATTAAAACCCTAGCTTTTCTTTATTGAGCTTGAGAGAAAATTGGAGAGGATGGACATGAGAATTGGATTTTGAGAGAATGAGAGGATTTGAGTAGTTTTAGGAATTGAAAATCAGTTATGGGACTTAGAAATAAGATCAAAACGACAATGTATCGGCATTGAGTACATAAGAAAAGACCCAAATACCCTTATGAATTAACTGTCAGACATACCTACGATTAGGGGTCTACGGTCTGTAGGGCGGACTACGTTCTGCCTTTCAAACCATAGATCCTCAACTGTAGCTTGAAAATTTGAATAAGTCCTACGACTCTTCATCTGGTCTATGGTCCGTAGACCTCACTTGTAGACCTCACATTACCAATTTTTTACCTAAGTTCAATCTTAATTCTACGAGACCCTTCTACGACTCATAACCAAGACTATGAATCGTAGTCTTTAACCGTAAATCACTTATCCTCCAAAATCCATAAGTACATAAATATCCTATGGATACCACCTATAGTTCGTAGTCCATTCGATGACTCATCTTGTCAAATCGTAACTCATCATCACATACATTGAAATTTCTAAAAATTCAAACAAGGTCCTACAAAACCCTTCCTACGACCCGTAGAACTCTCGAAGGTTTGTAGGTCAAGTCGTAGCACCAGACTTTCTGCAAATTTTTTCTGAACTTTTCTAACTCGAACTCAACTTTTGATTTCTAAGGTGGTACAATATCTCCCCCTTGGGAACATTTATCCTAGGATGGGACTAAGGTTACCATAAATAGAGCAGGAGAGAAACTAACAACCCAACATGAATGCAAATCTCATCATAATGCACATAAACATTGCGAAAGGTGTGATCATTGTGAGGTTTGTAATAAGAAGAGAGTTTATCTTCTTGTAGAGTAACTCTGTTACTAGAGTTAGTCCCTTAGATTATAAAATTGCAATGTGAAATCGCTCTTTGAAGTTAGTGAAGTTATTGAAAATCTTACACAATGTGGATCGTGATTTTTAATTCCCTTAAGTAAGAAAATTTTCCATGAAAAATTATATGTTTTTTACTTTTTGTCCTTGAAATAATTGTTACTGCATAGTTTCTTTCCATTGGTATTAGTGCTTGTCCTTTTATCAAAGGTTAACACCTTGAAAAAGATCATATGGCTGGATTCCAACTCTTTTTTGTATCTACTGTCTTTATTCCTTCTAGATACACTACACTTTAGCACTAGACTTGTATTTGGATAATAGATGGTCTTTTAGTTTAATTTTTTCATCAATCTTGGAGATTACTTAGTGATCAAAGTCATTTCCTTTATTACATCTGAACTCTTAACTAAATATTATTATATCACTTAAACATTGTTATTTATCTGTAATTTTAATAAAATCATCAAATACTATTAAATAAAATATATTTTCAGGAAAAATTAATTTTCAGTTTCCTTTCAAACAGCCGAAAGTGCTTTTTCAGGGAAACTGAACCAAAATAGTTTTCTATTTTGGATAAAGTTTAAAGAATGTAAGAATTCTCATAGATATAGAACTATAAGGGCTTCCTTTTGTTGGAAAAATAAGTTCGTGGTGAAGTAAAAGCGTTGGTGAACTCCAAATCAGTATTCATGAACAAGGTATTTTTCGTAAGATTTTCAACACCTTTTACTCTTCATAAGAATAGTTATATAAATACAACATTAGTATTATTTATTTTAAGGTGATTCCATATAATATACACGTAAATCATAACAAGGAACACATTATTTTTAATTATTAGGTAGCTCATATGCTAAAGAGCAACCACTAAGTCACTCTTTTCTTCAATTCACTTTTGAACAATCAACATCCTTGCCAATTTTGAAAGGAAGGTTGGCACCACATAGCTCAGGGATACTAGCCAGACGGTTCACTTGTTTTTCAGTGAAGGCTAAGCCCTTCATGCACGAGCACGCACTTTGACGGTCTGCACTGATAGTTATATTAGATATGAGAGATTTAAGCTCGTTACAACATTCTGAAGGAAAACTTTCACCAAACAATGCATACGTATGGCAATATGGATGCATGATTTTGTGTACGGTAACACATGTGATTGCCACCGCCTTAGCCGGTGGTGGTGTCACCACCATGCAAATGAGGAGGACAGATAAAAGAATTGATTTCTTGCTCATAAGCATTGTAGAGTCACTAAATTTTGTAGGAATTATATTATTAGTAGAGTGATCAAAGAATTCTTCTGCAATGTGTATTTGAGGATTTTTGCCAAGAGAATGTATATATTTATATACAAGTCCATGTAAATGTGCTTCACACGTTATTTCCTATCAACCTCAATCTTTATAGAAAAAATATTATTATTTATAGTTACATATATACATTCATTTTTTATAATTTACCTAAATCTCATAGTGTTAAGAGCTAATTACATTATTTCCCTACTCTTTTTCAAATTACAGAAATCCTTGAAAATTATAAATTTTGGATACATCACTAGAATTCTGGATACATCACTGGACTTTCGAATACAGTAGCAGACATCTGGATACATAGGTGAGGGATGTATCCGAGAGGGGAGAGAAGTATCAGAGAGGGGATAGGACATCTGGATACGTCACTGGACTTTCAGATACATCAGCAGACATCCAGATACATATAGGTGTGATATGTATTCGAGAGGGGAGGGATGTATCAGAGATGAGAGGGATGTATCCGAGAGGGGGATTAGGATGTAACAACGAGAAAAGAGTGATGTATCCGAGAGGGGGATTAGGATGTAACAACGAGAAAAGAGTGATGTATCCGAGAAATAATTTTTGAATTTTTTTTAAGATGATAGAAAATTTTAGAGATTATAATAAAATAAGAAATTTTAAAAAAATTATGTGTAAGAATGACTAAATATACCTTTAAGTTTAAGTGAGAAGGATCAAAATATCTATATATATATATATTTCACTTCAATCAGTCGAAAAGAATGTATATCTAAATCATTTATATAGTAACATGAATATAAATAAGCCGAAAAATCTATTTATTTTAAATTGTATTATTCAGAGGTATATTTAAACCTTTTAAATAAAAGATTTTCATAGATAGAACTATCAGGGTTCCATTTATTCTTCATCAAGATCACTAAAAATATTAGTTTTATTCATTATATACATATAGAAAGAGTGACCTCATTTTCTTCAAAGAACCTTTGAGCAATCAACATCCTTGCTAATTTTGAAAGGAAACTTGATTCCACATTTCTCAGGGATACTAGCGGTACGTTTAACTAGTATGCTGGTGGCTGTGAAGAAAAGATCCTTTATTCATGAACACATAATTTGGCGGTCTGAAATTGTAGTCGCGTTATTTAAACGGTATTGCACTATAGTTTACCGTGTCACATGTGATCGAATTCGCCTTAGTCGATGGCGGTGTCACCACCATGTAAATGAGGAGCAAAAATAGAAGTAGTTTCTTCATCATTAGTGTTGTAGAGTCAATATTTATTGTAGGGATTGGTAATTGAATGATCGAAGAGTTTTTGAATGTATTGAAGGAACTTTGCCAAGGGAATCAATTTATTTATATAGAGGTAGTACCTCAAAAAACAATCCTATATTATTTATATTTTATTAGTTTAATACCTAAACTATGGAGAGTTGTAATTATTACCCTCCTAAAGTATATATGACATTTTCTATCTAAAATCCCATACAATGTCAAGTGACATTGAAATTGGTCTTACTCTCCTTGTAGGTTAAAATGCTTGATTTTAAGATGTATGTCAAGATTAAAAAACTTGATTTTAAATTGTATTAAGATTTGAATATTATATAATTATATCTTTTCGCAACATTTGAATGTATAATACTTGTCTTTATTTTAAATTAATAAAAATAAAATACTAATTAATCTATTACTATATCAAAATCATCAATGTTTATAGTGGAGTAGTAAGTACTGCTCTTGAAGGCAAGTAAACAACGAAAAAATTGGACATATATCCTTTTTTTAATTGGTCTATTTACAACTATTTAGTACACTTAATTGTTTGACATTAAAACTTATATATATATATATATATATATATATATATATATTTGTATTTCTTTCTTTGTAAAATATTTAGTTCCCTCCTCACTTTACACTTTTTTATTTTTTTCTCTTTCATTAACTTTTATCTTTTTATTTTTGAATTATTTTTGAAAAATTATGTGTAGCTTTTTAAATAATAATAATTTATTTTCTTACAAAATATCCTTTAATTTTGACATTTTTATTTGTTTATTGTCTTATTTAATTTCTTCACTTATTTTGATATCCGTCCGGAATTAACTTATTTTAAATACACGACTTGTAGAATTAAATTTGAAATCAAATCAAAAGGAGAGACAAAGAAAATAAAAAAAAAAGAAGAGAAAACAATGAATGAACTTGAAAAAATGAAAAAAAAAGAAGAAGTTTAAATACATGGCAAAAAAGTTTTTAAAAAACTATGTGTATTAACTTAGTTTAAAATTTTTTTAAATACAACGCAACTAACTTTACCTGGTTGAAGTTGCCACATCAACACAAAAAGTTTAAGAAAATACAAAAAAATTGAGTTCAAAGGGGTAATAAGACTCGAGTTAAGTTAAAGTGTACCGTTGGAATCTCCGTCATAGTTTAGGGGGTACTTATACATTTTCTCTTCTTTAGTGTAAAATTATGAGGGAAAAAAGTGTGAATGAAAAAAGAATAAAAAGTAAGAAAAAAATTGAAATTAATTTATTTTTCTAATATAATGTAATTTATATTTTGTATTTGTGAAAAAATATGGGGCATATATGATAAATTTTAGGAAAAACTACATAATTAGACACTTCACTATCATATATATACTATTATTACCTATACTTATAAAATATTATGTATCTTACCACTAAATAAGAGTTTCCTATCATATATTAAGGAAGATACACTTACATCTAATTTGCAACCAAATATACTAAAATAGGGAGAAATACGAGTGAGATTCATTTTGTATCCTAGATACATGCATGTGAATCACATTGTCACACTAGCTAGATACATGTATATGTATTTATCAGTGTAATTCACATGTATCTAGGATATCAGTTATATAGGAGAGTTACGGGCGAGAGGGAGAGAGGTGAGGGAGGCGGCCAAGATTTTTTATATATCCCATAAATATGCGAATCCATTTAGATATAATGTATCTAGAACAAATTACACCTAATTTTTGACCTCATATATCTCGATACATGTATATATCAAAAGTCCTTTTTCATCTTTTAAACTTCAAAACCAACCAAACAACGTTAAAAGGGAACAATATTATGTTCTTATTTTCATATATATGTTGATTCATGAATGATAATGGCCATTAATTTCTTAAGAGCATATAGATATAGATGGATTAATCTTGAACCTAACCAGAAGAAAAAAGTTGCTAAATGTAAATACTTTTGCAATGAGGCTAAAACAGTAGCTATTACTAGGAAGTTAATAAAATGAACTCCCAAATCCCAAACTTAGAGGGTTCATTTTAAGTTTCCTATCGTGGTCTAGATACAAAATTCGGATCGGGACAATTATATTTCAATTGATCCAAAAGTAGATAGAATCAGTGTAAGCTTGGCCAAAAACCCTACTACATTCTATATAATATTGGAAAAATTACTTGGATAGGTAACTTTTAATAAATAATTATTGATTTTAGCGATATTTTTTATTTATTATCATTTATAGCAATACATATCAATATTATGTTAAATTTGCAATATGTGTTAAAAGTGAATTATGTATGCAATATATATGTATTATAACTGTTTTTTAAAATATATTATGCTTGTTTGATAAGAAATTGACACATTATATTATAAGTGTATTAAAATCCGTAATAAATATATTATTCATCACTTAAACTTATATTATATGTGAATAATGAATTATTTTTTGTAATATATATTAAAATTATATTATAAATATATTAAAAGTGATCATAAAAAAAAATATTATCTCTATAAATAATAAAAAAAAAATTAATATAGTATATTTATGTAAGTTTGGGGGGATTTTTGGGCTACCAAGATATTACACGTGGTTTACAAAAGGTTGTGGAGTTATTAGTGAACACCTCACAAGACCAATGCACTAGTTTTGATACTACCTAATTTTGCAGACTTTTTATGGTAGAGATCTAATGATTGCAACTTGGGGATTGGGGTTGCATTGATGTAGAAGGAATAACCAATTGCTTACCTAACAACAACAATATATTCATTACCATCATATACACAAAATGTATCTATGTCTTAGAAATAAAGAGGTTATTTGCGATAAATTCTCAGCTCAAGAAAAATTATTTCAAAGCATGTAGTGATAAATAAAGTAATGAAAGTATAAAAAAAATAAAAAATAACAAATAGTAACTGAACATAAGCTACAATAAAACATGATAATTTGGGTACAAGGAACAACAGATAGTAAGAGAAATCTGAAGACAAGAAACTATCAAAACAACACTATGACTACTAATATGAATATATAGATCGCAAGACAATGCACTACTACCTTCTAACATTGTACCCTCATTTGTGTCCTTTATACTTTTCTATCTAAGGTCGTGTCTTTGATAAACTGAAATTGTATTATGTCCTTTCTAATTACATTTCTCTGATACTTCTTCAACCTACCTCTACCTCTCTTAAAATAATCCATAGTCAACATCTCACACTTCCCCACTAGGATATTCATACATCTCCTCTTCACATATCAAACTATATTGGATTTTGTTCCTGCATCTTGTCCTCCACCAAAATTAATCTGGCATCTTCATTTGCTATCAATTCAAAACCACCATGTCACCCTTTCTTCTCCTTTACTCTCTCCGCACAGTAACAAACTGAAATCCTCACTATATTAATAGAGCACTGGAACACTATTACAACTTTAAGATTCGAAATGTAATAATCAAACTATCGAACTACAATGAAAATCTTGAAATAACAAGTAACTAAGGATAGGGATAAAAATGGAGATGAGAAACTTAAACTCTAAAATTGGGGATGAGAAACACATAAATGTCTTTGCACATAATTCCTACGATGCCTTCTGATAGTGATGCCCTGTTCTATTAACGACAATCAACGTACCCTCAGTCTGAATTCCAAATTATCCTTTGTAAAGATCTGGCCTTATTGTTTTTATTGGGCCTACTTGGTCCAATATCTATTTGGGAGATATCCTCGTTGGTATCCCTATTGGATTGGGGCTGATTCATAACACCTATCAACTCTATCACCAACTACTTTTACTTACTCCTTTGAACAATATGCGACTATACACTTACATTAAAATAGTAATTTATATTACATGTTCAATTTCTTTAGCACATTTCCTCTTAGTGGTGTAGGTGGTGATGGTTAAATTTTCTCTTGAATTATGTGGAAGGTTTAATTTACCCTTCATTTAAATTATAAAATAAGACTAAATATATTTATTTTCGCATAATTTAAAAATAAATTTGACATATAGATTTATTAGACTAATATGATTGAATTGTTGTGTATACAAGAAAATGTTACTTTCAATGTGAGCCTATCTCTCCCAATTTGACACATAAATTTACTCGTTAACTATGTTTGTAACATGTTTCCCTTTAAATTTAGTCAAGAGAATAATAACAATAATAATAAAAATAATTTTAAGAAATAAAATAGTTGTTTGACTTAGTACGTGAGTAATAAGATGCGAGTTTAACTAGAAAAAACATGTGAGTTTAATCCTAAATTCAAAACTAATCAAAAGATCATATTTGGGGTTTAATTTAGTGGGTCGGGTTGGGTTTAGATGGTCCATTCGAAATGGGTTATTTCAATTAATAATTTTGATTGATTTGGAAAGTTTATCCAAATAGGGACAAATGTGTCAAGTTTGGTAATAGTAAGAGTACCCTATAAATAACGAGAGATAAATTTAACTAATAAATAAAAGTAAAAAGGGTAATTTTTTGACCCTTGTCCCTTATTAAAACTACTTTCATTTAAAAAAAAAAAAAAAAAAAAACATGAATATGCTCTGTACTTTTAAAATAATTTAAATATATTGATTGTTACATATTCAATTTAAATATATTCCTTTCGTTATAATTTTTGGTATACATATAACTTTTTCCTTTATATTTTTGACACAAAATTATCCTTAATTTCGATGGAGAAAGGCAAGCTCGTAGTCAAATGACCTATCCCAATTTTAAAAACTTAATTCTTTTAGAAATTCACCGATTTAATGCATTCCTGATCCAACAATAAAATTAATTGTTTTCAACAAAGCATCCTTAGATTTATAAAAGCAAACAATTTTAACCCCTTTAGTTTCCCCTCTTAGAAATAGACACTTTGAGTTGGTTATACACTAGTCACGTAATTTCTCCCATACTTTGTGAAGTTCGACTGCAATTTAGTTTTGTTCTATATTTGACAATGATCGCTTATACCTTTTACAATGTAATTTGAATATAACAGTACTCTTTTTTTCTGATAAGGTTTTTCTCCCACTGAATTATTTTTTAACAGTTTTAACGATACATTCAAAATGTGTATTATTAAAAATTTATATTTTTTTCTCTTCACTAGAATTTTTTGTAGTTAATTTTTTTAGGAAGGTTTTAGCCAGACACACTATGATATACTAAACACTCTAAAAAGAATCAACACTCTAATAAAAAATAATATTTCAAACATTTTCAATTCTTGAATCCGCCTTAGAAACAATAACTATATAAGTAATAATGTCCCTTTTCTGCTTTAATATTGTATAATTAATTTGAGGTGGTCCCCTCAAATAAACGTTAATTTACACATAAACCCATAAACAAACAAAATAATTACTTTTAAATTTTTATATAACTGATATGTCATATATATAAGTCACTATTTTTTTGTTCATAGATCAACCTCTTTTTTTTCATTTCACCTTTGAGCAGTCAACATCACCGCTAATCTTAAAAGGAACATTGACACCACATTTTCCAGGGAGACTAGCGGCACGATCAACTTGTTCATCCGTTGCGGCCGTGGCGAGATTCTTCACGCATGAGCATGCCATCTGGCGATCTTCGGTGGTAATTGCATTAGTACTAAGAGATTTAAGCCCGTTGCAACATTCTGTTGGTACATTTCCACCAACTAACACATAACTAAGGCACGATTTCAAGTCGTTGAATACCGTGTCACATGTTATCACCGCCCTAGCTTGTGGCGGTGACAACACCAAGCAAATGAGGAGGAAAGAAAGAAGGAGTTTCTTGCTTAGCACACTGGCCATTGTGGGTGGGGGAATGAAATGAAAAGGCTTTGGCAAAAGAATGTATTTATATAGGGTGAAAAATATTATACATGTCAATTAATTTTTTAAAATACCTATTTTAGGCTACATTATTAATCTTTATAGTTTTTTTTTTTTTTACTTAAAAACATATTCAGAAGAAAAAAAAAAAGTCCATGTAGCAAAATTTACCTATATAAAATAATATTATTATCGAGATTAAAAAAATAAAGAGTAAAAAGTGTTAATTCAATATATAAGTCAATAATGTTCTATGATGAAATAGAAGAGAAGAATAAGACAATTTAATTTTATTATTAATAATCAGAAATCTAATATCTATTTACATTTTACACACAAAATAATATAAAAAGATATTGCATAGATGGGTGTAGGGGTGTTCATGGATCGATTGAATTAGTTATTGGTTAAAATTACAATCAAATCAAATCAATTTGATTGTTTTTTTAAAATTATCAAAACCAAGCTAAATCAAATATACATACATACATACATATATATATATATATATATATATATATATATATATATATATATATATTTATCAATTTCAGTTCGATTTGGTTAAGTTATTAATATGTACAAAAAAATAAAAAAAGATCCATCCAAAACAAAAAATATTTAGAATGACTAACATTATAGAACTTTCAATCACTAAATTTAATGTGAATAAAGCTTCAAAATTCACCACTTTGGCCTAGAAGGAAGAGACAATGACATTCCTAGTCCCACAAAAAATTATCATAGACACTCATATATATGAAACCAATAAGATAAATTTTCTCATCTCGGACGTTTTTGACTTTGCTTTCCTAAATAAATTTAGAAGAAAACATATATGTAAGATATTGAAAATTATTTATAAAAATAATATATATTATGCATGTATAATAATAAAATATATGTATATAACTTATCAGTTCAGTTATTTCTTCATTTTTTTTTAACAAAATCAAACTCAAATCAAAAATTATCCATTTTTAAGAATCTAAAACCAAACCAAATTATATCCAAATAAAATTGATTTGTTTAATTAGTTTGATTCGATTTATCAGTTTGGGTCGATTTTTATTCAAATTGTAAACACCTCTAAATGGGTGAGTGAAATATTCAAGCTGAAAATAAACATTGCATGAGATAAAAGGGGAGATTGTTTTAGCCTTTCATTCTATGCAATCATATGTGTTGGTCTAATTAGATCATTTGGGAGATATCGTATTCAAAAGTGTATTACCTTACTTAGTTATTTTAATTTCAGTTAGAGTTTTTCCAGGATTACTATGATCTATATCTGGTTCTTTTGATTTTATTTTATTCATTTGATTTGACTCATCCAGATTTTAATGCTTAAAGTAATATACATATATAACAATTTACTTCCGAAAGAATTTTACTATAGTTTTTGTGGATGCTTCATTTTATTTGATTTATTTTTGTTCTAAATCAGGAGCACCATATTTAACAATATTGTCTAAATTAGAACATTTAACTAAATTATCAGAGCATTGCCTTATTTAGGATTTGGATTGTCACGATCCAACTCATCAGGTCGTGCTGACACCAACTCTAACATCTAGATAGGAGAATATTTACCACTAAATTTTAACACGGACATTGCGGAAATAAATAAGAATTTCCCTAACAATTTGCATGCATAACCATGAACTAGAGTATAGTAACATCATTCTTTATAACACCTGAAAAGAAAATCTTCCTAAGGAACTAGTCTACATAGGTACAAGAGCGACTAAGGAGACACAATGACTAAAAGAAAATATTACGACATAGCTTTCACCATGAGAAAAGAGGAGTAGAAACTATCGGAGATCACTATCATCATCACTGATGAAATATCACTAATTCCTGCAACCAGACTATGCCAAGTGGCATAACAAGAGTAGTATCAGTACAAACAACACTCACTTATAAGCATCCTCGGTTGATTTGAACCTACTACAAAATATCATTCAAATGATCAGAAACACGAACTTAAATAATAAACTAAGACCACGGATCACCATTTACCATGCCTATCTATTCTGTTGGGTTTTAGACTTAGCATCGAAAGGGCTTTCAGGTGGAGGCTCAAATAGGATAGTCTCTAGCAGCAACCTCTAGTTCGAAACTACGTGCCCTCATAGGATGCCTTAAATGACCTAGCAAGTGAATCAATTTTAGCAAATGATGACAGGTATAGATTTTATGTTGGCAAATAGTTTCTCCTTCTTTTGGTATGAGATATACCGGATTCCATGATATAGCTTTCATGGTCTTATTGTATAATGACTAGGTTTTCTCCAAAGCTTTTCATGATTTTCATGTCATCTTTTCTTTAAAGCTTTTAAATGTTCAATAATGATCACGCCTACTCATTTTAAGTTATTAATGTTATCATGCCTATGTTTATGCATATTGTCTCATACTTAGTACATTTCATGTACTAATGCATACTTGTGCCTACATAATTTCACTAATATAGGGTCCGACACTGCTATTTCCCATACTCGTGGCTAGTTGATTCTTTTGGGCATTTTAAGATTGGTGAGTCCTCATGATCTGAGGGCCAAGAGTCTGTAATAGATGACTTTGAGACTTATGTTTAGACTTCCATTTTTGTCAGACTCTTTTGTATGAAATGTTATCTTTTAAACTTTTTTGTTTCTATTATCTTGTATGATGTATGCTAAGTGGCTTGTGTGGGGTCTCTCGGGGTCTTATACGACATGTAAGGTCTAGGGTGTGCTTTGAATCATAACATAAACTCTAGCTTGGATTGGTTGTGTAATTGTACCTTTCCATGGATGATAATATGAATATGACTAATGACTATTTTGTGGGATTTTACTTAGCACTGAGTGGTCTTTTGGGATGAAGGTTTTTGTGTAGCGTTTGTGACCTTTAGTAACAATCCCTAAGTCTCATAACTTTGTGACACCATAGGATTGTCTCAGATAGACATTAGTTAGTGGATCCACTTTAGTTTAGACTCATGGTTTTTACCTTGACAAGTCTCGGTGTGGGATACACACTAGATTCTATGTTATAGCTCACATGATCTATGTCGGTTATATGGTAAGCTTCCCACAATAATGAACTAAGGTTACTTTTAAAGCATCTCACAAGTGTTTTAAAGATATTATGATTCCATTGATCATGATTATGACTTATGTTTTCTAATACTTTTATGTTATGATTTAGCTTGGTCATTGCATGTCATGTAAATTCCTTTTTAGCATGATTTTATAACTCTTATGCATTGCTATCATACTTAATAAATTTCATGTACTAATGCATACTTATGCCTACATTGTTTCACTAACGTAGGGTCCGATGCTCCTATTCCCCATACTCGTGGCTAGTTTATACTTTTGGGCATTTGAAGATTGGTGAGTCCTTATGATCCGAGGGCCGAGAGTCTTTTATTGCCTTCATGTCAGTTCCATTTCCAGACTTTGTACGCGGTGTATGGTTACATCCCAACCACTTATTTTGAGTTAGTAGATGGCTTGTTGAGACTTTTGTTAGACTTCCGTTTTATCAAAGTCTTTTATGATATAAAATTGTTTCTTTTGAAATCTTTATTTCTATGATTTAGTATGATGTCTGCTAAGTCACTTGTATAGGGCCTTTCAGGGTTCTATACATCATATTACGCCTAGGGTGTACTTTGGATCGTGACAGTTTGTAGCATGTTACTCTTTTATTTAGTCAAGGTAATAATAATTACAACAAATTTTTAAAAAGAAAACAAAACCCTTTTCGGCCTACGTGGCACTATCTTCTGGGCCCAACGCATGTTGATAATTTTTTCAAACTATCTGGTTGATAGTGCCACGTAGGCCGAAAAGGGGTAGAAAATTATTTATAAAATACGTTTAGGGGGGTAATAGGACGTTATTATAGTATAAGTGTGTCTCTGGGATTTCGGGTATAGGTTGAGGAGGGGGGGGGGGGGTACTTATGCATTTTTCCTAATAATAACAATAACAATAATAATTTGATTTGCACGTATGGTCATGCAATATGAAATTATGATTTGTAATCATGACATTAAATCATGAAATGTAGTTGAAGTTTTGTTTGAACACGCGATTTGGACTTTTTATGTTGCATGTTTTTCATAAACATAAAAACTACATGAGTTGTAAAACTATTAAAATTGTCTGAATTCTTTATACAATCTTACCAAATAAACAAAAGTTTATAAAATCTCATAATACATTGTCACAAAGATATTCTTAAAAAATATAATATTTATTGATCAAGCTTTAATTCATTAAAAAAAATTAAACAAATATACATTGTGGTGTACTAGTCTTTAACATAGTCCTCTCACATAGTACAACCAATTTTCTCACATTGAACATTCATTTTTCGTTCATATGACAAAAAAGAACAAATGTTGTTAATTTGAGTCATTTGTTGGTCAATTTTGTTGGTAAATAAATTTGATAAAAATTAATGAATTTGGTGAATGTAGATGGTAAGTAGAAATTGATTTGAAGTAATAATAAATTCTATGTTAGTGAGGATAATCATTATATGAGATGTAAATTGTTGACACCCAATTTTGGCCCTCCACAATATAAATTAATTATCGAGCTTCTTCAATTTCAAACTATTTAAAATATTTAGTTTTGTAAAGTTAAAAAAAAAAATTAATTAAAAGAAAAAAAGAAAGAAAAAAAATATACATATATATGTATGTATGTATATGTTTGCAAGTTATTTTAACTAGTTTTGTCACTTTTTATAATTTTTAGATAATGTACTGGTTTCACATAATTATGTATTTAACTCGTATATTTTATGATTATTTGAAAATCGTCTCAAAAAGATTTTATTTTAATTAAATATTTGGTTATGTATATATATATATATATATATATATATATATATATTAGTTTATAATTAAATAATTATTATATTTTGTTAAGTAAGAAGCTCGTTAATTAATTAATTAATATTAATTCATCTAAATTAAACTCAATATATATATCTCTTAAAAAATACAAACCCCTTTTCCTATTTTGGGCCAAATTCCAGCCGCCCATATCATAATTCCCAGCCCACTCCCTCAGTTCCCTGTAATTTCTAGCGAAAACCTAGCCCAACCATTTTGTTCAACACAAAAGAAATCCATCCCAATACAATTCCAAAAATTAGCCCAGCTGTACAGTTCTTCTTCTTTCCAGCAACCCAAATGCGAAGAACACAGCAGCCAGCCAGAATCGAACCCAGAAAATCGCAGCAATACCAAACTCGACCCCATTGCCCATACCGAATCCAGCGAAAATCGCGGAGCAATCAGTAAACGTCAACATTCACAGCAACTCCGATGACGCATGCGACATCGATCACCTCAAACCTTCTTTTTTTCCCTCTCCTCAGCTTTTTCCCATTCCCTTCCACTGTTGGCTTTGGAAAGAGGGAGAGAAATTCAAAATTTTGTTTGAATTTCTCCTACGGATTTCCCCTAAAACTGGCCATTTTTTCCCTATAAAGAGCCATTTACACTCAAGAAAGAGGGGGAGAGATTAGAGTTTGGTTCTTTGGCAATAGCCATTTTATACTTAAGAAATTTCGAAATGATTTTCTTATTCTAAGTTCCAAGAAAAGCTTTGATTAAAGGTTGGTTCAAATTTCCTTATTTATTGCTTGAGTCCAAACTGGAGTAGGAAGTCGCTTTCTCTTCTGCTCGTTTGGTCTCAGTTTGCTGCCCCCTAAAAAGTAATACTCATCTCAATTCAACTACTTTTTGTTCTTAATGTGTTATTAATTGACGCTCTACTGTGTGAACTGTTTATATGCTAGTATTTCGGATTGTTTTCGACTCACTGTTGATCGTAAATCAGTATGCGTTTGGTTTGTTTGCTCGAAATGATGTTTTCTTAAGTTTTCTTTTGCTCAAAGTTGGCTTGGTTTCATTTTAGTTTCCATACAGCTTTCCCCTGCTAAGATCTCTTTACTGCAAAGCATGATCTCTCTTGTTGTTTATAATTTGTAGTTCAGTTTGGGGTCCTAAATTTAAGTTTTCTAAAGATAGGTTGTGTGGGCCAAACTTCATTTTGTGTCTCGATTGCTACAACAATCTAGAGCGAATGGGTACTATTTTATTTGTTTGTGGGGTAAGATATTGTCCAGTACCGACTTAGTGGTGGTATAATAGGCTTCTATATAAGGTTTGGTCGTCTAATGATTGTTAATCTATCATCTCTTTACTGTCTATGAGTCTGTGACATAATGAGGATTAATAATATATATTGTTTTGGGAGGGTATTACCTCCAAGTTGGATCGATTGTTTTATCTGCTAATGGACTTTTGTTTCCTTTAAGCTTTGCTTGTCTTTAAATGTTGAAGTTCTTATTAAATGGTCTTCCAGTAATCCATTTAGGATTAGGAAAAGTTTAGTCAATTGATTTTTTGCTTTAAATAAGTGTAAAATTTTAGTGAGTTTATTGCTTTACTGAGTTTTATCATTGAGTTTCTTTGTTATGAATGTGTATTAATCCTTTCTTTTCCTTTTGTTTCATGTGATTTCGTTGAATCCCATTGCCTTCCTTTCATTTCGTTCTAAAGGGCCATGAAGGCCTGATGGCATTTCTCTCAAGTCACATTTAAAATTGTGTCCCAATAGACTGATACATGAAGCCAGGTGTACAGGTTAATGATTAATTGCAAGTCTAAAAATGCCCCAAAAAGGGGTGCGCACCTGTTATATACATCAGTATACACTGGTATGCATCGAAAAAAAATTGATATACAGGTAAAAAAATGTAGAAATACAGGGCTAAGATGAAATACAGGTGTTCAGAAACAGGAAATACGTGAAAAGAACTGATATACATGCTCATATAAACTGATATACAGGGAGTGTATACCAAAAACGGGATTGGGCAAAAGTCCCAAAAATCCCAACAAAATAGGCCCAAAAGGCCCAGATTTAATTTATCTCTTACTCTTTAATTATTTATTTTTTGATTATTTATTGGTTGTTCCTTAACTCTAACTTTCGAATGGTTATTAACTTAACTAAATTCTCCAAAAGACGGATTGTTTCTCTATGTTGTTTTAGTTTTTTAACATATCTCGTCAATGCTTGTAGTTCATTTATAATCTTAGTCAAAGCCCTAATAGTTTAAAATAATTTTCATATTTTATAAAAAAAAAAAATGATTCAAATAAAAATCGATTAATCTAGTTGTGGTAATATTCTAAATACTTGTCCTTAATTCAAATGGTTCAATTAAGATCCCAATTTTCTAAAAGAATAAAATGTGTCATTTATTTATTTATTTCCTCAAAATTAAATCATTTTCTAAAGAATTAGTCAAAAATATTTTTTAGTTAAATCGCAGGTCAACCGCATGTTAGCGGACACTTCGAATGCCTAAACCCTTCTCGAAGTGTAAATTGAACCCCGAACCCTCTTTGGTATTTTCAAATGATTTTTTCTGTTTAAATCTTTGAAAATTATAAGTTTTCTTGATTTCTTAAAAAATTAAATAGCGACTCTTTTTTAAGTATTTTTCTTAAATTGTTTTATACTTAGAACATTTCAAAAAGTGATTTTTCTACAGATTAGAGAATTACGGCGTAACAAAAATGGCGACTCCGCTGGGGATTGAATTAAGTTCTAACTATAAGATTTGACTATTTGACTAATTGTAATTAATTATTGAATTGTTTATTTGTGCTTAATGTGTTTAATTTGCTATAAACTGTTGTATTTCATGGCATAACATATTCCGTCAAACGACACTTATTTTTTATTTTCCATTTAAAGGAAGATTATGCGGTCCGCAATCGTTCGTTAACCAAATTGTTCTCGGGACACCCTGACGAATGTAGTTGGCTACTGGATAATCAACGATCGTTAATTGTCCCAGCCCAAAGTAGTTCGCTTGGGTCACCAATCCACTATAAAGAAAACCCACTATTAGTCAGACTAGGGTAAAGCAAAACCAAAATCCCTAAAATTTAGCATATTAGCCTAAGATGACTCAACACCTAAGGCGTGGTGGGCCCATTAGAAAGACCACCTTGAGTCCACAACGGCCCGCGGTCTAAATGGATGATCATACTTATGTGCTTAAATTTGAAAGATGTATACGTCATTTAGCAAACCATTGTCTCTTGGGGTAGAGTTTTAATCGTTTGTTTGAGTCGAAGAGGGATCAAGGTATCATAGCATCCAGAAAGCGTGGACATTCGAAGATGACAAGAAATCAAGAACAGAGGATCTTCCTTAAAAGCATAGATTAGGATTGTGCCCCTACGTGGGACTAATATTTTGTATCATATTTCCCTATTATGTATCCCATTTAGTTTATTCGTAAAATTTGTATAAATTTGGGTTTAGGAGCAATGGAATGTTTCAAACAATGTTATACATCCTTCAAATCGCTAGGCCTACCCTTGGCACAAAAGGGTCACATATCTAGTTAGGACGTGATACATGCTTGTGTGCATTAACTGTTTATGTGATTTGTCGCTTTGAATGAGGACATTTTAACCCTTTTTTTTAAAAAAAAAAAAAAGATCAGTTCCCTATATTCGTGGGTTAAAATGTTATCAAACAAAGCAGCTCTTATGTGTTTATATGCCCTCTGTGTGATATTTTGCATTATTTGTTATAAATCAAAACTAACAGATTTTCCTTTGAGTTGTTTTTTTAACAAGTAGTTAGAACTGATCTGTGTTGATAAGTTGACTGAACACCCATATTTTACGAGATCTAAGGATCACAAAGATTCCTTTCCTGATCAAAATTCGCAAAAAGGAAAGATAGTAATGGGTGATAACAATGAACAGATTGACCTGAATGATGTTGTTGTGGCTCAACCCACTGCCGCTGATCAAAATGAATTAATTATGCAATTAATGCAACAAATTGCCGAAATGAGGGTTGAAATGCAAAGAAGACAAGATTTGCCTAATCCAATTTTCGCTATCAACCCTCCAGGAATTGGAAGACCTCCACTCCACTCTCCTCCTCCAAGCGCGGAACAAGTTCAGCATCCATCTTCCAACCCTGTTCAAAATTCCCCAATCATCGATATAACTGCCCCAAATCCCCATCATGCCTTCGTCTTTTACCAAGCGTCACCTCCTCCTCAAGGTACCAACCCTCAATCCTTCCCTCCTCATCTAAATGCCAACCCACAGGTTTGTCCTCCCCTACAAAATCAAAATGCTAGCAGTCCGCAAACCTTTACCCGTCACCAAAATCAACGTACCAACCCCCAGAATTACCAAGCCCAAAATCCCTCCATTGTTCCACCTCTACCTCAAAGGACTACTTTTCAAATTCCAATTCCAAATGAACCCTATGTCAATTGTTTCGAGCTTGATCACTATGAGGAACAGAAGAGAGAGTGGACGTCAAAGGAACAGGCAGCCAAGCTGAACATAAAAAAAGAGATCAGGAAAGCCATGAAGGAACTGCACTGTATTCCTGAGCCCAATGGGTTGATTTATGAGGATCTGTGCATCCACCCGAATCTGGACCTCCCGAAAGGGTTTAAAGTGCCGAAATTCGACACTTTTGGAGGAACCAAAAATCCGTTGGCTCATCTGAGAGCTTATTGTGACCGACTCGTGGGTGTTGGAAGGAATGAAGCCTTGTTAATGCGGCTCTTTAGCCGAAGTTTAAGTAGAGAAGCACTGGAATGGTTTGCCTCTCATGAGATAAAACAATGGTCTAGTTGGAATGCACTAGCTAAGGATTTCATCGAACTATTCGCCTACAATGTGGAGATCGTTCCCGATCGCATTTCTTTGGAGAGAATTAAGCGAAAATCCACTGAAGGCTATCGTGAATATGCATACAAGTGGAGGAAAGAGGCCGCCCGGGTTCGACCCTCTATGTCAGAGAAGGAGAATGTTGAAGTGTTCATACGCATTCAAGAGCTAGAGTATTATGACAAGATAATGTTGCTCATTTGGAGCAAAATTTGCAGAGATAGTCAAGGTAGGTGAGGCTATCGAAGAGGGGATTAAAACTGGAAAGATTTCTCGCTTTGCCGCCCTAATTGAATCTTTCGAATCGTTGAAGAGGAAAAGAGAGGACGTGTCTTCCATTTCCTACGCATACGATGAGAAAAGACGCTTTAGAAAATCTTTAACTTACAAAGGTTAGCCCTGAGCTCCACAAAAACCATATCCGGCTTATTATTCCCAATCGGATCACCAAACTCCACCACCGAGTTACCAAATTCCACCTCTTGTTTACCAAAATCCACCTCCACATTACTAAAATAACCATTCATATTACCAGGCTTCATCAGTTAATTGTTCAAGTATCCAACAGAGTTACCAAATTTCACCCCCGCACTACCAAAATACCCTTCCTAGCTACCGAGCTCCACAATACCCAATCTTCCAAACGCAAGTGCCAAATCACCAAAATCCTCCAAATTACCGTTAAGGACCTTCACATCCAAGAAATAATTACTATCATCCTCGCCCAAATCTTGAGAAGAAACCTTCTAGAGTCTTTACTCCTTTGGTTAAGAGCCGAACACAACTTTTTGAGAGATTGAAATCAGCAGGCCTGATACAGATAATTGATCCAAAAAATATCAATGTCAACTCCAAGCTTTATAGACCTGATCTTCACTGTGCTTACCATTCAGGTGGTGCTGGGTATATTACTGAGGATTGTATCAACTTGAAGCATAAAATTCAAGACTTGATAGATCAAAAGGTTGTCACTCTTCAGGCCACCACTCCTAATGTTAATAGTAACCCCATGCCAAATCATGGACGGATAACTATTAATATGGTGGAAGTGGAAGAAGATTTGAATATGAAGAAAATTATAATCTTAGCCAACCTTGAAAAACTTGAGAAAGTTGTAGCTTCTCCAACCAAAAGAGAGAAATCCAAATTTGTGATCAAGGCACCTTATCAAGCTTTTGCTTTAGTGCGGAAAGAGGGTCAGAACAGGCAGAAAATCGATCAAGCTTTTTCAAAATCATTGTCTCACTTATATCAGTTTTTCCCAATGCAAAATGGTCTAGGGCAAGGAATTGAAAATCGGTTCAAAGAAGGTGATATTGTGCTTGAAGAGATGATCGAAGCACCATTCGTACTAAACAGCAAGTCAAAGGAGCAAATACCTAATTGGACATCCACTTCGCTCTTGATTCCTCGCTCGTCTTGGTTGACAAAGACAATTTTCTTCTAAAATTTGGTGGTGTTTTGAATAAGGCTCGAGACCTATCCTTTGCTTTATTTTTGTCTCACTATATTTTAATCTCCCTCTTAATATTTTGATTTAAAAAAAAAAAGAAAAAAGGGGCAAAATGATTTATTGTTATGGAAAAATTTCTTATTTTCTATTTTTTTAAATGAAAACTTCTTTATTGCGAAAATTTACTTTTACTTGCTTCATATTCGCTATCTAACAGTATTTGTCTATGATTTCAGTGAAAATGTTTTCAAATCTGTCAATATCATGTCATGTCACAAGCTAACTGAACAAAATGGGATAGATGCACACGAATTTAGGGACTACAATGAGTAGACCATGGTACCCAAACACCTGGTTGAGGAATTCAGACAGTTCGAAAATCACGATAAGTAGAATTCAGAATAAATCAAAATAGTAAACCAAGAAAATGATGAACGCATCAAAGAAATCAAAATTGGTTCCTATATGACAAAAGCATAGGAGAGAGAACTCATCAATTCGCTCAAAAAACACCTCGAATCATTTGTTTGATGACATTACAGGGTTAAGCATGAAAGTTGGAGCTCACAAGTCATTAATCTACTTAAATGTGTCCAAAAGATACCATATTTGAAGACTCGATTTCTATCATTTCCATTCAATCTTGCTATTTGCTTGTAATCGTTTTGTTCAAAATTTTATCCCTCTTGTAATGAAATACGTCTGACTTGAATTCTCAAGAATAAGATACGTAGGCGGCCTATGTCGGCCTCGGTCACCCCTTTATTCCCTTTTAATGTTTTTCCTTGTTTGAACTACGTTCGACCTGAATTCTCAAGAATGAGATACGTAGGCGGCCTATGTCGGCCTTAGTCGATTTTCTTGTAATTTTCTTACTTTTGTTAATCCTCAAGAAAGGGAACTACGTTTGACCTGATTCCTGCCTCAACGGGATACGTAGGCGCCACTACGGTTCAGTTATATCTCCCGTAAGATTTCTATTTATTTTTTACGATAGAAACTGGGAAAGAATTTTTTAGAGGGACTCAAAAAATCTCAATAAGAAGAGCTCCCCAAAAAATCAAAACTGAAGTTACTTTGATATTTGTAACTGGGATAGAATTTTTGAAAGGATCTCAAAAATTCCGTAATTTGCTTACCAACAGTTAAAGATAAGCCAAAACAGTTAACTGGGACAGAAATTTTGGAGAATGACCTCAAAAATTTCAATAAGGTTCATCGGCGGCTTAGAACAATTTTGAATGCTTCTTAACAAGTAATCAAATAGATTTTGAGGCATCAACTTCAAAGACGTTCATTATGCTTGACGTGACATGACACTTGTCAGTGACCTTTTCCAAATAATACTTTTGAAAATCTTATTTCTTTAAAGCTTTTCTTTCATGTTTTGATTATTTTACATAAAAATGTTTTGTCTTATCTATCAAGAAGTGGGAGATCAGAGCAATCAACCGGAGATAGCGAGACAAAAAGCAATCAACTGGAGATAATAAGACAAGGAGCAAACAATCAAAGAAATCAACACAGATCAGTTCAGTTAAAACTAACAAATTTTATTTAGATGCAGAAAATAGTTCAATGCTTTTGATTCCAAAAGAAGTAATCGGGGATATGAGTAACACTGTCTTCGCTTAAAACCCCAACAAGGCAAGTGAACATACAAATGTTCGAAGGTAAAATGATGGACATACGTTCAATATCCTATTGATGGATCATCTTTTTTTATTTCGTCCTACCGATGGACATACGTTCCAAATCCTAATGATGGATCATCATCTTCAAAATCCTATCGATTAATCATTTTTTTTATTTCGTCCTACCAATGGACATACGTTCAAAATCCTATCGATAGATCATTTTTTTTACTTCGTCCTACCGATGGACATACGTTCAAAATCTTACCAATGGATAATTATTTTCATTCGTCCTACAGATGGATATACATTCAAATCCTTTCGATGGATCATCATCCTTCGTCCTATCGATGGACATGCATTCATATCCTACCAATGGATCAATATTATCGTACCGACGGATTTTCATTATAATTATCCTACCAATGGATCATCAACATTATTCTACCAATGGATCAATATTATCCTACCGATGGATTTTCATTATAATTATCCTACCAATGGATCATTAACATATCCTACGAATGGATCAATATTATCCTACCGATGGATCTTCATTATAATTATCCTACTAATGGATCATTAACATATTCTACCAATAGATCAATATTATCCTACCGATGGATCTTCACTATAATTATCCTACCAATCGATCAATATTATCCTACAGATGGATCTTCATTATAATTATCCTACCAATGGATCATTAACATATCCTACCAATGGATCAATATTATCCTACCGACGGATCTTTATTATAATTATCCTACCAATGGATTATCAACATTATCCTACCAATGGATCAATATTATCCTACCGACGGATCTTCGTTTTAATTATCCTACCAATGGATCATCAACATTATCCTACCAATGGATCAATATTATCCTATCGACGGATCTTCATTATCATTATCCTATCAATGGATTAACATTAACTATTAATGGATCAACATCATCCTACCGACGGATCTTCATTATTATTATCCTACAAATGGATTAACATTATCAATGGATCATAAATATTATCCTACCAATGTAGCAGCATTATCCTACCAATGGATCAACATCATCCTACCAATGGATCATTGTCGTCTTACTAATGAAGAATCATTATTGTTATTTTCATTTGCAAGAACGATATCAAGAGAACTATCAACATATTACATCAGTCTATTTCTTATTACTTCGTATCAAAAGAAGAATAGATTGAAGAATTATATTGCAAATATGAAATACCAACTTTAGTTGCTTTACGTCAAGATGAAGGAACTGACATTAAACATTCAATGAGAGCGACTAAGTGTCAACATGGTAAAAGACGCTATCTCTCCATTTGAATCATATTTTACACTAATGAGTTTTATCTCAGTCTTTGTCGAGAGCATCCAAGAGGATGAATTATCAAATCAAACCACAGGTGCGGACGACATCAACAAGAATGCAACACAACGTGGAACTTTTTCTTAGCAGTGAACTGGGACATAGTCCGAAGAGGAGTGCCAAACTCTTAGGACACGAGCAGAGGAGCGGCTTCCATCACAATCAAACCACACCCCTATCAGAAGGCATATGGGTTTATCTTTGGGATTGCCGATTTCTGTTCCGCATCCGAAAATTTTTGGTCTCCACTGAAAGCAGTTTTCCAATCTAAGTGACAATACACCAAGAGCCTTGAAAATTATGTCCGTGTAAGTTCTTACCTATGGGTGTGAAGTGCACCACATTCATGGATAAGAGGTTGCAAGCCTCCTTTTCATACTCAACTTATTTGTCACTCTTCTAGAACCAAAGGTTATCTTGTATAATAGATTTCCTTTTCAACTGATCGAGTCGAACTACAAGTAGCCTGATTCCCTAAGTTGAGGGATATGTAGACAGAATCAATGTTGAGACTCAGCTGTATTCCAACATTCGCACCTAAATCTTATTCTCGAGCATACCGGTCCCTTCATAATTCGGTATCAGGATGACTTTTGAATTCTTTCAAATCATTCGTCAAATCAAGCGTCTCGAACTACAAGTGGCCTGAATTATCATATAACCTGAGATATATAGGAAACCCACTCCTAGGGTTTGGCCATAACTCCTAAAGCCCGTACCAAAAAGCCTTGCCGAAAGATTGAAAATGTGGTCGGTCAAAATTAGGTTCGTCAATTTCATTTGCCTCGAATTTCTTTCATCAATCCAAGTCAAACGAGGGACAACTGTTGTCACCCAATTTTAGCCCTCCACAATATAAATTAATTATCGAGCCTCTTCAATTTCAAACTATTTAAAATATTTAGTTTTGTAAAATTAAAAAAATTAATTAAAAGAAAAAATGAAAGAAAGAAAATATACATATATATATACATATATATGTATGTATGTATATGTTTGCAAGTTATTTTAACTAGTTTTGTCACTTTTTTATAATTTTTAGATAATGTACTGGTTTCACATAATTATGTATTTAACTCGTATATTTTATGATTATTTGAAAATCGTCTCAAAAAGATTTTGTTTTAGTTAAATATTTGGTTATATATAAGTTTATAATTAAATAATTATTATATTTTGTTAAGTAAGAAGCTCATTAATTAATTAATATTAATTCATCTAAATTAAACTCAATATATATATATATATATATATATATATATATATATATATATCTTAAAAAGTCCAAACCTCTTTTCCTATTTTGGGCCAAATTCTAGCAGCCTATATCATAATTCCCAGCCCACTCCCTCAGTTCCCTGTAATTTCTAGTGAAAACCCGGCCCAACCATTTTGTTCAACACAAAAGAAACCCAGCCCAATACAATTCCAAAATTAGCCCTAGTGTACCGTTCTTCTTCCTTCCAGCAACCCAGATGCAAAGAACACAGCAGCCAGCCAAAATCGAACCTAGAAAATCACAGCAATACCAAACCCGACCACATTGCCCATATCGAAATCCAGCGAAAATCGCGGAGCAATCAGTAAACGTCAATATTCACAGCAAATCCGATGACGCATGCGACATCCATCACCTCAAACCTTCTTTTTTTTCCTCTCCTCAGCTTTTTTCCATTTCCTTCCACTGTTGGCTTTGGAAAGAGGGAGAGAAATTCAAAATTTTGTTTAAATTTCTCCAACGGATTTCCCCCAAAGCTGGCCAATTTTTCCCTATAAAGAGCCATTTACACTCAAGAAAGGGGGGGGGGGGGGGGAGAGATTAGAGTTTGGTTCTTTGGCAATAGCCGTTTTATACTTATGAAAATTTGAAACGATTTTCTTATTCTAAGTTTCAAGAAAAGCTTTGATTAAAGGTTGGTTCAAATTTCCTTATTTATTGCTCGAGTCTAAACCGAAGTAGGAGGTCACTCTCTCTTTTGCTCGTTTGGTCTCAGTTTGCTGCCCCCTAAAAGGTAATACTCATCTCAATTCAACTACTTTATGTTCTTAATGTGTTATTAATTGAATCTCTACTGTGTGAACTGTCTATATGCTAGTATTTCGAATTGTTTTCGACTCATTGTTGATCGTAAATCAGTATGCGTTTGGTTTGTTTGCTCGAAATGATATTTTCTTAAGTTTTCTTTTGCTCAAAGTTGGCTTGGTTTCATTTTAGTTTCCATACAGCTTTCCCCTGCTAAGATCTCTTTACTGCAATGCATGATCTCTCTTGTTGTTTATAATTTGTAGTTCAGTTTGGGGTCCTCAATTTAAGTTTTCTAAAGATAGGTTGTGTGGGCCGAACTTCGTTTTGTGTCTCGATTGCTGCAATAATCTAAAGCGAATGGGTACTGTTTTATTTGTTTGGGGGGTAAGATATTGTCCAATATCGACTTAGCGGTGGTATATTAGGCTTCAATTGATTTTGTGTTGTTTCTTTTGGGTTGTGATCTACATAAATGTTTGTCGTCTAATGATCGTTAAATCTGTCATCTCTTTACTGCCTATGAGTCTGTGACATAATGATGATTAATAATATATATTATTTTGGGAGGGTATTACCTCCAAGTTGGATTGATTATTTTATCTGCTAGTGGACTTTTGTTTCCTTTAAGCTTTGCTCGTCTTTAAATGTTGAAGTTCTTATTAAATGGTCTTCTAGTAATCCATTTAGGATGAGGAAAAGTTTAGTCAATTGATTTTTTGCTTTAAATAAGTATAAAATTTTGGTGAGTTTGTTGTTTTACTGAGTTTTATCATTGAGTTTCTTTGTTTTGAATGTGTATTAATCCTTTCTTTTCCTTTTGTTTCATGTGATTTCGAGTGAGTTCGTTGAATCTCATTGCCTTTCTTTCATTTCGTTCTAAAGGGCCATGAAGGCCTAATGGCATTTCTCTCAAGTCACATTTAAAATCGAGTCCCAATAGACTAATACATGAAGCCAAGAAAACAGGTGTACAGGTTAATGGTTAATTACAGGTCTAAAAAGGCCCCAAAAAGGGGTTGCGCACCTGCTGTATACATCAGTATACACTGGTATGCAGCGAAAAAAAATTGATATACAGGTCAAAAAATATAGAAAGACAGGGCTAAGACGAAATACAGGTGTTCGAAAATAGGAAATACGTGAAAAGAGCTGATATACATGCTCATATACACTGATATACAGGGAGTGTAGACCAAAAACGGGATTGGACAAAAGTCCCAAAAATCCCAACAAAATAGGCCCAAAAGGCCCAAATTTAATTTATCTCTTACTCTTTAATTATTTATTTGTGATTATTTATTGTTTGTTCCTTAACTTAATTAAATTCCCCAAAAGATGGACTGTTTCTCTGTGTTGTTTTGGTTTTTTAACATATCTCGTCAATTCTCATAGTTTATTTATAATCTTAGTCAAAGCCGTTAATAGTTTAAAATAATTTTCATATCTTATAAAAAAAAATGATTCAAATAAAAACCGATTAATCTAGTTGTGGTAATATTCTAAATACTTGTCCTTAATTCAAATGGTTCAATTAAGATCCCAGTTTTCTAAAAGAATAAAATGTGTCATTTATTTATTTATTTCCTCAAAATTAAATCATTTTCTAAAGAATTAGTCAAAAATATTTTTTAGTTAAATCGCAGGTCAACCGCATGTTAGCGGACACTTCGAATGCCTAAACCCTTCTCGAAGTGTAAATTGAACCCTGAACCCTCTTTGATATTTTCAAATGATTTTTTCTGTTTAAATCTTTGAAAATTATAAGTTTTCTTGATTTCTTTAAAAAATTAAGTGGCGGCTCTTTTCTAAATATTTTTCTTAAATTATTTTATACTTAGAACATTTCAAAAAGTGATTTTTCTACAGATTAGAGAATTACGGCGCAATAAAAATGGTGACTCCGTTGGGGATTGAATTAATTTCTAACCATAAGATTTGACTATTTGACTAATTGTAATTAATTGTTGAATTGTTTATTTGTGCTTAATGTGTTTAATTTGCTATAAACTATTGCATTTCATGGCATAACATATTCCGTCAAACGACACTTATTTTTTATTTTCCATTTAAAGGACGATTATGCGGGCTGCAATCGTTCGTTAACCAAATTATTCTCGGGACACCCTGACGAATGTAGTTGGCTACTGGATAGTCAATGGTCGTTAACTGTCCCAACCCAAGTAATCCCATTGAGTCACCAATCCACTATAAAGAAAACTCACTCTTAGTTAGACTAGGGTAGAACAAAACCAAAATCCCTAAAGTTTAGCGCATTGGCCTAAGATGACCCAACACCCAAGGCGTGGTGGGCCTATTAGAAAGACTAACTTGAGTCCACAACGGCCCACGGTCTAAATGGATGATCATACTTATGTGCTTAAATTTGAAAGATGTATACGTCATTTAGCAAACCATTGTCTCTTGGGGTAGAGTTTTAATCGTTTGTTCGAGTCGAAGAAGGATCAAGTTATCATAGCATCCAGAAAGCGTGGACATTCGAAGATGACAAGAAATCAAGAATAGAGGATCTTCCTTGAAAGCATAGATTAGGATTGTGCCCCTACGCGGGACTGATATTTTGTATCTTATTTCCCTATTATGTATCCCCATTTAGTTTATTCGTAAAATTTGTATAAATTTGAGTTTAGGAGCAATGGAATGTTTCAAACAACGTTATACATCCTTCAAATCGCTAGGCCTACCCTTGGCACAAAAGGGTCACATATCTATTTAGGACGCGATACATGCTTCTGTGCTTTAACTGTTTATGTGATTTTTCAAATGATTTTTTCTGTTTAAATCTTTGAAAATTATATGTTTTCTTGATTTCTTTAAAAGATTAAGTAGCGACTCTTTTCTAAGTATTTTTCTTAAATTGTTTTATACTTAGAACATTTCAAAAAGTGATTTTTCTACAGAGTGGAGAATTACGGCGCAACATAAATGGTTTAAAAAGTAATGATATGAATTATAAATTTTATTTACATATGAAATAAATGGTTAGTAGATATAAATGTGGAGTTGTTTTTACAGAATATAAACTTATGGATCAATTTTTGTATTTGAAATCTCAAGTCATGACTTGAAATTCACAATCATGATTTTATGGATTTCATCTCAGGAGATGAAATCAGCGTGAAATCACATGTCGAAACGGTGATTTTTTCTCATGATTTCATATCGCATGTCCAAACGCCTACTTACTATGTGACTAAAAAGATGTGAATTTAACTGGGGGGGGGGGGGGGGGGGGGAACGTGAGATCAGTCCTAAATCCAAAAGTACTCAAAAGATCAGATTTGGGTTGTAGTAGGCGTTCGGATATGCAATTTCATATCGCGATATGAAACCATGAGATGAAATCAGCGTTTGGACATGAGATTTCAAGCTGAGTTAATCTCATGATTTAATAACATGAGCTCAAATTCTCCAAAAAAATGATTTGAAAATTTTCAAACACAAAATTGACCAACAAGTTTATACTTTGTAGAGAAAAAAAAACTCTCACATTTATATCTACAATCATTTATTTTATATATAAATAAAATTAGAAAATTCATACATTACTTTTTAGACCATTTATATATCATATAATAATTATTCTCACCAATAAAAAATTTCATAATTCAAATCAATTCTACTTTATCATTTATCTTCATCAAATTCATTATTTTTTTATCAATTTTATTTACCAACTTATGTTCAATTTTATTTTATTATTGAATTAAAAAAAATATTGGGATAAGGCACAAGTACCCCCCCCCCTCCCCAGACTATGACCGAAATCTCAAAGACACGCGTTAACTAAACTAAAGTCCTATTATCCCCTCCCCCACCCCCCACCCCCCACCCCCCGAACTCATTTTTTTTTGTAATTTTATACACTATTTGGCTTACGTGGCACACTCAGTGACTTCACGTAGTTGAGGCGCGTGGAAGATACTTGGATGCCACGTAAAACAAAAAGGTGTACAAAATTACAAAAAAATGGATTGGTATAGGACCTTAGTTTAGTTAAGGTGTGTCTTTGAAATTTCGGTCATAGTCTAAAGGAGTACTTGTGTCTTATCCCAAAAATACTCAATTAATGTTTGATCAATAAATTGTACATTTTTTAGAATAATTTTGCGATCGTGTATTATACGACTTTATATACTTATGCTTATTTGAAAAGATTGTATAAAGAATCGGACAATTTTGATAGTCTTACAACTTACGAGCTTTTAATATTTATGAGAAAACATACAACATAAAAAATCCAAATTGCATGTCCAAATAAAATTTCAACTTCATCTCATTATTTCATATCATGATTTCATATCGTATGATCAAACAAGCCCTTAGTTGTGTGGGTCGGTAGGGTTTTGATGGGTATCCTTCCGAATTGGGTTATTTCAATTAATAATTTTAGTCGATTGGGAATTTTATCCAAATAGAAACAAATGTCTTAAGTTTGGTAACTATAGGAGTATTATTAGTCCAATGGTATAATGAGAGATAAATTTTACTAAATAAATGCAAGTAAAAGGTATCGTAAAACTAAAGCAATAAGATAAGAATACTAAAGATAAGAACAATACAAATAGAGAGACAAGAGATAAAAGTGAGAGTTATTCTTATTCTTTCAAGTATTCAAGTGTTTACAATATGAATTCTTATGCCTCTATTTAAAATACTATATAGAGGCATACAAAAGGTTAGTCATAAACATGACATTAATCATGAATAAAATGGAAGATGTTATGGAGATGTAAGGTTATAGAAATAATGATTATTAAGGTTGAGGTTATCTTCATCATGAAGGAAAGTAATGAAGATAATTAGTGATCAGAGTAACTTCTTGGTGTTGCGGACATCCACACTATAATATTTTATAACAAAAGGGTATTATTTTTTTTTACCCTTGTCCCTTATTAAAGCTACTTCCATTTTTATTTAAAAAGGAAAATATATTATGTACTTTTAAAATACTCCCTCCACCCCATATCATATGTCACATTTTCCATTTGCACTTGCATTAAGAAATGAGGTAATTTTACCCTTATGCCCTTATTTAATGTTTGCTTAAGACAACTTTGTAATAAATGATGAATATGTTAAATTTCAAAAATATAAATGCATTTGGATGACTATTTAAATTTTAGAGTTTATTTTTGGAGCCAAATTTTTTCACCAATTGATCCAAAAAATTTAAATAATCAAGTTTTTTCCACCTCAATTTTCCTATATATTTTGTGTAAAATATTTTTTTTATATTTTTATATATAAATTCTTAAAGCAAACATGATATCATCACAAAATATTCAAATTTCATTACTTCAAATTGATCTAAATTTTTCTGCTGAATCTGATGTTATTGATAATGAAATTAGACGACAAATGAATTTTAGTTCTAGTTCGACAAATCATTTATATTTTGACTTAAACACCAAGGTGCATATTGAAGAATATTCGAATACAAATATTGGTTTGTTGTTTTGTTTAAAATTATGATTCGTATTTTAATTGTTTTATTTGTATTTTTATACTTAATTCATTTTTACAGATTTTATAGAATAAGTAGTGAATAAAGAAAGTAGTTAATTAATGAATGAAGCACTCTCCCAATGACTAATTATTCATTTGAGTAGATAGAAATTGCCAACCAGAGAGCCACCACGGAAAACCTAATCTTTGCCTAGTCAATCGGAAAATATGGCCACGCCGGCCACTGGCCAACCTCCAGGGCCAGCGACAATTATCCCTGACCCAAACAAACGATTCTATGTTGATGTCATAAATCCACCACAATCATAATTTAAATCACTACTGTTGAAGCAAATTACCTATCTACATGGGGAACCACGTATAATATGGGAGGAGGAAGAAGTAGATCAGATGATCATTAATGTGGAATTACAATATGTAGTGATTGGTAAATTTTCATATGGCTGGCCGGACATACAAGATCTAAGGAAGCTAATTCCTAAACAATGTGACTTGAAGGGGGAAGTGAATATAGGATTACTGAGTAATAGATATATTTTGATCAGGGCTACTTTGTTGGAAGATTACATTTGCCTTTTATCGAAGCCGCAATTTTATATTACACATAAAAATTGGTCCTACCCTATGCGAACTCTATAGCATGGATATCTTTTCCATCGCTACCACCAAACCTTTTTGGAAAGGAAGCAATGTTCTCATTAGCTGTTGCAGTGGGGAAACCTCTACATGTGGATATGGAAACTCAAAACAAGACGAGACCTCGTTGTGCTAGGGCCAAGGTGGAGGTGGATCTGATGGGGGAATTTCTAAAAAGAATTAATATAGGAATGAGGAAGAAGACGGGGGAAATTAATGAAAAATGGATCACAATTAAATATGATTATGTTCCGAAGTATTGTAAAACTTGCAATCTATAAGGGCACAATGAAAAATAATGTTTCATTATACATCCCGAATTATATCCCAAGAAGGAAGATGAAGAAGCAAACAAAAGAGAAAATAAGAATACTGAAGGGGAGATACAGCAGCAGGAAGAGGACACAGAAAGGTCAAGAAAAGGAAAAGGAAAAATAAGAGAATCCAATGCCTTTCAAGAACAAAGGAGGAAATCTGGTTATAGAAAGGGTGGATTTTTTCTTCTTGGTAAAGTGGAGCAGGTTTGGAATCCAAAACAACAACAAAATGATCAAGTCATCATCACCAATAAGTTTGAAGCTTTGGGGGACACAGAAGAGAATAAGAATGGGGAAGCATTGCGTACCAAGGAAGACATAATACATGAGAATATACCAGTAGCAAACAATGAAAAAACCAAAACTCTTGTGATTTCTAAATCAAAAGACAGTCATGCAGATGCTTACAGTGGAGTGAAAGATTCAGCTAACAGATATATTAGAGCACTGAGCTCAGTGCCATCTTCTGTGCAGATTTTAGAAAACGAAGGGGCAATAAATCAAAGGTCTGAGGAGAGGAAGAAAAATGACGATGAAGGGCCACACACGGGACAAGAGGAGGGACACAGTCAGACAGGGGAGTCAGATACACACAATCTAGTACAGGAGATATTAAAAGCACCAGTTATAGATAAGTTGACATAACAAGAAAAGATGAAGAAAAAGGACACAGAAGAGGATGAATACATGGAAAGGATCATCGAAAGTATAGGTCGAGAAGGGGACTTGTCACCAAGGCAAATTAATCAGTTACAGGGGAAGAACAAGAAAGGGGAGAAACTACAAACACAATCACAAATTAATACAAGGAGCAAGAAAGGGTCCACATCCACCATTAACCAATGATTAATAAAGTACTTTTCTGGAATATTAGATAGGTAAGAACTCAAAAATATTTTGAGAGCCTTATTGACTTACATAGGAGGAATCACTACTCTTACATTGCTCTGTTAGAGCCTTTTCAAAATCCAACACATCTCGAGAGGTATAGAATCAAATTGGGAATGTCCAAAACAAAGGTGAGCAGCTCAGCGAAAATATGGATCTTCTAGGAGAATGATTGGGAAGAACAAGATTATAATGATATTGGTCAACAACTCACGGTCAATTTTAAAAAAAAGGGAACCAACGATATTTTCAGTGTTACAGCAGTATATGCAATGTGTAGTGCAATAGAAAGATTGGAATTGTGGGAATCACTAGAGAATACAGCAGGCAGCATACAGAAACCATGGTTGGTTGGGGGAGATTTTAACACAATTAGAAATGACTCAGAAAAATTGGGCGGATTACCAGTAACTCAGATGGAAACCATAGACTTATGTGCTCTAAATGAACTTGGTTTCAAAGGAAGTTCATATACTTGGTGGAATGGAAGAGTAGAGGCAGAATGCACTTTTGAGAGACTAGACAAGGCATTTGGGAATGAGGAGTTCATGAGTCTACTACCTAACAATGAAGTTCAACATTTGATTAGACAAGGATCAGATCATGCACCACTACATGTAGTATGCAACACTTCATAGGATCATGTTATGAAACCTTTTAGGTTTCTAAACTTTTGGACAAAGCATGAAAATTTTAAAAAGATAATTGCTGATGTATGGCAGGAGGGAGAAATTACTGGCAATCCTTTTACAGTGGTGCACAGTAAGATGAAAACAATAACAATGGAGTTAGCTAAATGAAGTAAGAAAACATTTGGGAATGTTTTTCAGCAAGTAGCTACTTTAGAAGATGTGATCAAAACGAAGGAGATTTAATTGGAGATGGCACCTACAGAGAGCAATAGGGCAGAACTTCACAAGGCAGAGGCAGACATTAAAAGATATAAGCATATAGAAGAAGAATATTGGAAACAAAAAGCAGGAATGCAATGGTTCAAGGATGGGGATAGAAATACAAAGTTCTTTCATGCTTATGTCAAGGGAAGAAGAAGAAAGCTGCAAGTAAATGCAATTCAGACAAGGGACGGAGACATGATTACAACAACTCAAAATATTAGGGAAGAAGCTGTCAATGTTTACAAGAAATAGTTCATGGAGGATCAAGAGGTCAGTGATTACAGTATGCTAACACATATTCCTTCTATTATTACAGAGGAGCAAAATGAAATTATAATGAGAATACCCACTAATGAAGAAGTAAAAAAATGGTATTTGCTCTGAATGAAGATAGTGTTAATGGTCCAGATGGTTTTTCAGGTATTTTTTTCAGAGCTACTGGGATATTGTAGGGAAGGATGTGACTAATATGGTAAAGGCATTTTTTTGTGGGCATGAACTGCCCAGGTATATCACCCACATCAACCTGGTTCTCATTCCTAAAAAGGAGTTGGTAAGCACTTTTACAGATCTCAGGCATATAAGTCCTAACACCTTTGCAAATAAGATCATTTCAAAGAGTTGTACATGAAAGAATAGTCACAGTATTACCTAGTTTGATATCCAAAAATCAAACAGGTTTTGTCAAAGGGAGAAATATTATTGAGAACGTACTGTTGGCACAAGATATAATTAGAGACATCAACAGAAGAAACAAATATCATAATGTTGTGGTGAAGTTGGATAAGGCCAAGGCCTATGACAGGGTTTCATGGAAATTTTTGGTGAGAGTAATAAGAAGCTTTGGTTTTGCAGAAAGAATCATAGACATGATAGTGAGGCTCATTAGCAATAACTGGTACTCAGTATTGATGAATGGACAGTCTTTTGGTTTCTTTCAATCTACTAGAGGACTAAAGCAGGGAGACCCCTTATCATCTACACTTTTCATTATTGCAGCAGAGGTTTTGTCAAGGGGTTTAAACAGTCTATTTGAAGATCCTGATTATATAGGCTATGTGATGCCAAAATGGAGTCCAGCAATAAATCATCTATCATATGCAGATGATACCATCCTATTTTGCTCAGGACAAACTGCATCTATGAGGAAAATGATCAACATTCTTAGAGGGTATGAGAAGGTGTCAGGGCAAATGATTAACGTGGACAAGAGCATGATATATTTACATGAACAAGTGCATAACAGAGTGTGTAATCTGGTAAAGAGGATAGCAGGCATTAGGCAAGGATCTTTCCCATTCACATATTTGGGTTGTCCAATTTTTTATGGAAGAAAGAATAAAGGTCATTTTGAGAACTTGTTGAAGAAAGTTACAAATAGAATGAACATTTGGAAAAATAAGCGCATGTCTTTTGGAGGAAGGTATATTCTAATTGCTCATGTTTTAAATCAATCCTAGTCTATTTGCTAGCTGCTATGAACCCTCCTAAAAGCATAATAGACCAGTTGCATAAGTTATTTGCAAAGTTCTTTTGGAGTAATTCAACGGGAGCTAGGAATAAGCACTGGGTGGCATGGGATAAGATGTGTTATCCAAAAGTGGAGGGAGGATTAGGCTTCAGGTCATTACATGATGTCTCAAAAGCTTTTTTTGCAAAGCTTTGGTGGAACTTCAGAACTGCTACATCATCGTTATGGGCATCATTCATGTGGAACAAGTATTGTAAGAAAATGCATCCTACAGTGGCAAGAGGGCAAGGTGCTTCTCATGTTTGGAGAAAAATTATCACAATAAGAGAAGAGGTAGAACATAACATCTAGTGGCAAATAAAAGCAGGTAACTCAAGCTTTTGGTTTGATAATTGGACTAAACAAGGCACACTATGGTATGCGGAGAACAACGCAGTAGAAGAGGAAATAGAGGTCAAATATTTCACTCATCAAGGGGCTTGGGATAGGGAGAAACTTCTTAATAAGATATCAGAAGAGATGACTGATTACATCATGGAGTCCAATAAGCCTCCATTGGAGGAATATATCAATGATATAGCATGGTGGATGGGGAGTACTCAAGGCATTTTCACAGTTAAATCAGCTTGGGAACTAATGAGACATAAACAAGAAAGAAGGGTAGATTATCAACTGATATGGACTAAAAAGGTGCCTTTTAAGATGATTTTTTTCTTATGGAGACTCTGGAAAAAAAAGAATTGCAACTGATGACAATCTGAAGAGGATGAAAATTCAAATAGTGTCTAGATGTTGGTGTTGTTCTGAAACAAAAAAAGAGACAATGACACATGTTTTTCTAACAGCCCCCATAGCCAATAGGCTATAGAGGCAGTTTTCTAATTTTGCAGGTATACAAATTGAAAGCATGCATTTACAACAACTAATAATAAATTGGTGGAAGCATAGTGACAATGCCAAACTCAAGGTGGTGATGAAAGCAATGCCAACAATTATAATGTGGACACTATGGAAAAGGAGGAATAACTTAAAGCTTGGAGGTACCACCACATACAATGAAATGGTGATGCAAGTGCAAGAAGAGGTGAGGAAACTCATAAAGTTGAAATATCCTTGGATACATATCAAAAAGGAAACATGGCCTCAAATCATCACAAAGTTGAAGGAGTATAAACCTAAAATACATCACCATTATGTTCAATAGAAGAAACCTAGAAGAAACAAAGTTAAATGCAATACAGATGGGGCAGCAAAAGGAAATCCAGGTGCTAGTTCTATAAGTTTTGTAGTGAGGGACGAGGAAGGAGACCTTATAGATGCAAGGGCAAAAGGAATAGGAATAGCAACATACATGGAAGCAGAGGCGCTTGCTCTGCTAGAAGCAGTTTGGTACTGTCAAGAGAAGGATCTAAAAGAGCCTACAATCGAAACTGACTCTTTAATTCTCAAAAAAATGGTGGATAATCAGTGGAAGATACTGTGGGAATTGGTAGAAAGAATAGAGGAGATTAGAAGGGAGATATGAAGTATAAATACATCAATCACTCATATTTTCATAGAAAGGAACTGTGTGGTAGATTCATTGGTCAATGAAGTAGTGGAGTCTCAAAAAACTAAGTGTTATTATCTATTTCAGGAGCTACCAAGAATAACAAGGAAGCATCTAAACATCGCAGATACCAAACATAAGTATGAAAACTAGCAAAATCAGCACACAATGATATAGTAGAGAAGGAACAACTAAGCAATCACCTCAACAACAATCATAACAACAATTCAACATTTATGCGAGGAATCAGAAGGTACAATAATTTTATAGCAGAATACTTCACACAGGTACAAAGTCAAAATAGAATTAGATGTCCTAGTTAGTTTGGGTCATCAAAGAAACTAGTTGAAGGAAAAAATCGTCAAGCAAGCGGCGTCATAACCGGACAGAAATGAAGAACATCTGCAGTCCCTTAGATTTCCAATAGCCACCTAAAAAGAAAAATGAATCAGCAGATCAAAGATTGAAGAAGACGAAGGAGACAGTGAAGAGGCATACCAAATATTGAAGAGGCGGGTAAAGAGAGAAAGGGTTTGGATATTTTTGGAAACTAGACAATGAGCAGCTAATTGTAGATTTGGAATCTTGTCTCATTATTTTATTTGGATCGGTCCATTTATGGATGAGGTCATTTTTCAAAAGAAAAAAAAAACACTCTCCCAATGAAATTAATTACTTGTAGCTTTCCTAGGTTAGTCAAAGAAAATACATTTTCAAGATTAATTAATTAATCTATCAAAGGTATAATGGGCAAAATATGGTAATTTATGCATATTTTATAAAATGACATATATTGTGGTCCAACTATTTTTAGAAAGTGATGACATATAATATGGGACGGAGGGAGTAGTTTTTTTTTTTTTTGGTTTCCCATCCGGTGTCCGGTACCCACATTGGAGCCCGACTAAATCCAGATTCGCGTCAGGAAGTCCCACATTGGGGGGTAAAGCGCTTCCTAACAAAGATGACTTGGTATCCAAGGAGACTCAAACCCGAGACCTCTTGGTTAAGGATGAAGAAGTACTTGCCACTTCACCACAACCCTTGTTGGTTACTTTTAAAATAGTTTAAATGTATTGATCATTATATATCCGATTTAAATATATCCCCCCCCCCCCCCCCCCCCATTTTATATAGTTTTTCTCTTCACTAGAATTTATCATATTTTTAGTAAGGTTTTAACAAGAGTACACACAAATAAGAATAATTTCTCAAATATTTTCAATTCGCCTCTAAAATGAGAATTATAAGGTAATAATGTCCCTTTTCTTCTTTCATATTGTATAATTAACTTGAGGTGATCCCCTCAAATAAACATTAGTTTACACATAAATCCACAAACAAACAAAATAATTACTTTTACATTTTTATATAATTGATATGTAATCATATAATAAGTTACTATGTTTTTTGTTCATAGATCAACCTCTTTTTTCATTTCACCTTTGTGCAATCAACATCACGGCTAATCTTAAAAGGAAATTTGATACCACATTTTTCGGAGATACTAGCGACACAATCAACTTGTTCATCCGTTGTGGTCGTGGCAAGATTCTTCATGCACGAGCATGCGCACTGGCGATCTACCATGGTAATTGCATTAGGAATAAGAGATTTAAGCCTGTTGTAACATTCTATTGGTACATTTCCACCAACTAACACATAACTAACGCACGGTTTCAAGTCGTCGGATATCGTGTCACATGTTATCACCGCCCTAGTTTGTGGCGGTGACAACACCAAGCAAATGAGAAGGAAAGTGTTGAGATAAATATTATTATTATCCAATTGTAATTAGACTAGCTGGCAGATTAGTCATGTGATTAGTTAGTTAGTCTTTCCGTTAGTTAGTTAGTTAGTTAGGCTTTGGGTATTGTGCATCAAGAAGTTAGTTAGCTAAGCTTCTAGAACTTTCTTACATTGTTGTATATATAGAGTGTAATCAACATGAAGTAATTCAATTTTTCATTTTCCCCAATTCACACAGTTTGCTCCTCTTGTTCTCATCTCGAATTTCAGCTTTCCATGCTCATCAATGGAGGAATGATCTTCTCCAGCTTTGTTTGTTTCAATATGGTATTAGAGCAATAAGGCTTTCTTCATCTTCCGCAATCGTTTCTTTTTCTCTTTTTTCAAATTCATCTACAATTTCTCTTCGTTTCTTCAGTAGCTCAATCTCAGACATATCATGGAGTCGACTGGTACTTAGGAGGGGACTTCCACTGGCAATTAGTTGCCAGCTCATGTTGTTCAAGATCTGACCATTGCATTTTACGTTCATCCTTCTGAAAGTGCAGGATCTACAATTGTTCCAGTCCTTTTTGATGGATCTGGATATCGTTCATGGAGGAGAGCTGTTCTTCGAGGATTATCTGTGAAGAACAAAACTGGTTTCATAAATGGAAGATAGGTATGATCAAACTAATGAGGCAAAACTGTATCAGCTTCAACGAGAAATCAATAATCTCAGTCAGGGCAATTTAGATATCACTGGATATTACACCAAGATCAGGAAATTGTGGGAAGAACTCAACACTTTGGACACTAATTCACAATGCACATGCCTATGTACATGTAGTGGAAAATCGAAAATGCACAAGGCGGAACTCAAAAGGAGACTCATTCAGTTCCTAATGGGTTTAAATAAAGTGTATACCATTGTGAAGGGTAGTATTTTGATGATGAACCCTTTACCTACTATGGCTCAAACATTTTCTATTCTTGTCCAGGAAGAAAAACAGAGGGAAGTCAAACCTCACAGCAAATTCAACCTGGACTCAACTTCTTTTCATGTAAATGGAGCTACTAGTTCTAGTTTTAGGACTAACTATACTCCCTATAGGAACACTGTGGGTACCAGCAAGCCTCCAAACAAATCTAACTTGTTCTGTGACTATTGTAAAAAGACTGGTCACATCAAAGACAATGTAACAATCTTCATGGTTGTAGCGACCCTTTCGAAAATAATTTAATTCAATAACTCACGGGATTTTTATGCATATATTATCCTCACACTAGTAAAAAAATGATATAAAAAAAATATTTCCAACTTTCTGAGTGCCCAACTAGGTGGTTCATGCTTCATACAATCATTCTAAATAAGTAGTAAATTTAATATATTACAAGACTTGGGCTTACACACCCCAAATGAACAAAACTTGTAGCCATACTTATATTACAACCCATGGTGACATGATCCAATTAGCCCTCAAAATTTCATGTAAATATACAACACATAGATTAGTATAAGTCCCAAAGTTTATACAAAATATGGGTGTCTACATGCAAATGTGATCTTCCTTAAGGCTCTCAAAATCTCCATCTCCAATGGCCAACTTCATGCCTCCTCTCGATCATTCCCTACGATAGAAACAACTATCACTAAGCATATAGCTTAGTGGTGTAAAAACTGAAGGTTCAAAACCCTCAAAATTCACCTATCTATCTTTCTCAAGTCATGAGCAGCACAATTGAAACATAATAAATAAATCAAGTAACAATATATAAAGAATATCAAGTTCGATATTTAAAGCTTCAAATGTCAAGAACGCTTATAGCACCATTTTCCAAGAGATTAAATAACAAGGCTCGCCCAATATACATCATGTCGTCACACCAAGCCCAAGCAGGTATCAAGAAGGGCCGACGCCCTGTATCAAGAAAGGTCAAAGCCCAATAATCAAGAGAATCAAGAATCATATTAAAAATGGCTTACTAGTTCGTACTTAAAATGAACAACTTTCATTCTTAAGACGGACTAAAAATCCAGAGGCAAGAGATCCAAATCAAGAGGCATTCTAATAGTGACAAAGTCATAGCCACAAAAAGGACAAGGTCCCAACAAGAGTGTTAAGTGATCAAGCAATCCGTGTAAGTGCGCGAGTTACACAAGCGTCTTTAACGTCTTAAAGGATACCAACACGACAATGCAAAGTGACAAGAGGTAACCAAGTTATCAAGATCAACTTTCAGATATACAAGCAGTTAAAAGAGTGCAGTACAAGTTTATACACAAACCTCAATACTTTAGCATAGAAACAGTCCAACACAACTTCACAAGTTCAAACGGTAGACCAACCAACGTATCAAGGTCCTCAACTTGTTCACAAGTATATTCAACCTTTAAAATACAATTAAATAACTTCTTCAATTCCTAGTATCTCAATAATGTCGAAATAAAATAGGATTATCATCACAAGTAAGCTTAGCATGTACAAATACGACTATGCTCGCAAAACAGTGATTCTGGCCGGCCTAGTACCTCATGTTCCAACTTACATTTGAAAAGGAAAATAGAAAAACTAGACTTTATAACCTTCATAAAAGATGTAGTTACATCTCTTAAGGTTACAACCAAACAAGAATCACTGCAAAATATATTTTGTACAAAATGATATATTCAAAACACTAACAGTTGTCCATACAGAATTCCTAATTTCGAACTCTAGACAGAACTTGTCCTATGTTGCATCCCATATTTTGAATCCATAACAGCTAAATTAGAGTTTTACATAGGCATAAGAGTTGTACATATACGAATTAGCTTTGAAATCATATTTATTCACTATAAACGAAGTTCTATAAAACAAGTTATGCTCAAAATACTAAACACTACCCAGCTCGAAAACAGATTTCATCACTTACCAAAGAGAAGTGTGTGTCTCGAATTCCAGCCAAAAGGACCAAGTTTTTCTCTTGTGATTTTGAAGAAAAAATGGTTAACTAAGGTTCTAAGGTTCTTAGACTTGAAGGAACCGAATTTAACTCAAGGAGGTGTGAAAATATATAGTCACACACAAGTGGTGTTTATCCTTGTACAACTGTCCCTCAAGGTTGCCCAGATAGTTGTGTGATGCCCAAAATGCATACATATACACCTATATATATATATATATATATCCTTCACCTCCTTTTAAAATTAGACATAATTCTAATTAGACTATTACGTAAATACCCCAATAAAATCCCTTAAATTACGATACAATTCATGTTAAGCAAGCTAGCAATTATCACACATTTCAAGTTCCCAAAATGAGAGTAAAACATAATGTAGTAATTAAGCAACGGTAAATCGACATGTGACTCTTGGTTAGTATTTAGGGGTGTTACAACGCTCTCCCTCTTAAAGAAATTTCATCTCGAAATTTACCTGACACTAGTCCTGAAACAAGTGCGAATACTGGGTCCTCATGTCTTCTTCTCTCTCCCAGGTAGATTCTTTTCCCGAATGGTTCCTCCAAAGTGGATTTTCTTATTTCTAAGTTGCTTCACTTTCCGAGCTTAAATTAAAATAGGTTCTTCATTATACGTCAAGTCAGGATTAACCTCAATAGATTCAATTGGAAGAACATGAAATGGATCAGAACGATATCTTCTAAGCATAGAAACGTGGAAGACATTATGGATCTTGTCTAACTCATATGGTAAAGCCAATTTATATGCAAATGTTCCAACCCTTTCAAGTATCTCATAAGGTCCAATAAATCGGGGACTAAGTTTTTTTTTTTGCCAAATCTCATAATCTTTTTCCATGGAGACACCTTTAAGAATACTTCATCTCCCACTTGATATGCAATGTCATGCCTTTTAAGATCAGTGTACGACTTTTATCTATCCGAAGAAATCTTTAGACGATCCTTGATAATTTTTACCTTGTCCTCTGTTTGTTGCACAATTTCAGGACCAATAAGTTTCCTGTCACCAACTTCACTACAACAAAGAGGGGTCTGACATTTTCTTCCGTACAAGGCTTCATAAAGAGGCATTCCAATACTCGATTGGTAACTGTTATTGTAAGCAAATTCTATCAAAGCTAAGTGTTTGTCCCAACTACCCTAAAAATCCATAATGCAAGCTCGAAGCATATCCTCCAAAATTTGTATCACTCTTTCCGACTGAAAGTTTGTCTGAGGATGGAACGAAGTGCTAAATTTCAGTTTAGTACCCAAAGTTTCCTACAAGCTACCCCAAAATCTAGATATAAACCTTGGGTATTGGTCAAATACAATAGACATAGGGATCCCATGTAGTCTTACGATCTCATTAATGTATAATTTGGCTAAACGCTCAAGTGAGTAATCCATTTTGATTTCTAAAAAGTGAGCACTCTTGGTTAGCCTGTCCACAATCACCCATATTGCATCATGATTTCTTTGAGTGCGAGGAAGTCCAGAGACAAAGTCCATAGTTATTCTCTCCCATTTCCATTCCGACATCGACAAGGGTTGTAGTAAACCAACTAGGACCTGATGTTTTACTTGCTGACAAACGAAACATTTAGAAATGAACTCCGCAATGTCTCTCTTCATACCACTCCATCAATGATTTTCTTTGATGGTCTGGTACATCTTTGTACCCCCAGAATGCATTGCATATGGTGAGGTATGTGCTTCACTCAGTATCTCTCTCCTCAATTTGTCATCATTAGGGACACATAATCTATCTTGATAAAATAAGACACCATCCTCTGTTAATGTAAAATCAAGTTTTTCCCCATTTTGAACTTCTCGGGACAATTATACAAGTTTCTCATCTAACTTTTGTGCTTCTTTCACCTGTTCAAGTAATATTGGCTTTACTTGCAAATTAGCACTAATTGAACCATTTGAATCAAGTGTGAAACAAACATTCATGGCTCTTAACTCAAGGAGCAAGGGCAAAGGACTCAAAGAAATGCTTGCGAAGGATTTTCGACTTAAGGCATCTGCAACCACATTAGCTTTACCTGGATGATAATCAATCGTGCAGTCATAATCCTTGATGAGTTCAAGCCATCTACGTTGTTGAAGGTTTAGCTCCCTCTGAGTACCTAAGTACTTAAGCTTTTGTGATCAGTGAATATATGACATTTCTCTCCACACAAATAATGTCGCCATATTTTTAAAGCAAACACTACAGTATTAAGTTCATGATCATGGGTAGGATAATTCAATTCATGTGGTTTTAATTTCCGAGAGGCATAAGAAATAACCTTCCCTTCTTACATCAAAACGCATTCGAGACCATTGTGAGAAGCATCGTTGTATACTTCATACTCCTTCCTTTCAATTGGTAGAGTAATTATAGGTGCTTGAGTAGCAAGGATTTGAAAGTTTCAAAGCTCTCTTGGCACTTATCATTCCAATTAAACTTCACTTCCTTCTGGAAGAGTTTAGTCAATGGAGAGGCGATAATGGAAATACCTTTCACAAATCTTCTGTAGTATCTTGCTAAGCCTAAGAAACTTTTTACCTCGGTTTGACTTTTGGGAGGTCTCCACTCAACAACTGCTTGTATCTTACTAGGATCCACCTTCACGCCTTCGGTCGATACAACATGTCTCAAAAACTTCACTTCATCAAGCCAAACTTCACACTTGGAAAGTTTAGCATAAAGTTCCTTCTCCTTCAAAATTTGCAAAATAATCCAGAGGTGTTTATCATGGTCTTCACTACTTTTGAAAAATATTAAAATATCATCTATAAAGACAACAACAAACCGATCAAGATAAGGCTTGAATACTAGATTCATTAGATCCATGAATACCGCAGGAGAATTTGTCAATCCGAATGGCATCACCAAAAATTCACAATGATCATCTCAAAATACTTATTCACTATAAACGAAGTTCTATAAAAACAAGTTATGCTCAAAATACTAAACACTACCCAGCTCGAAAACAGATTTCATTAGTTACCAAAGAGAAGTGTGTGTCTTGAATTTCAGCCAAAATGACCAAGTTTTTCTCTTGTGATTTTGAAGAAAAAATGGTCAACTAAGGTTCTAAGGTTCTTAGACTTGAAGGAACCGAATTTAACTCAAAGAGATGTGAAAATATATAGTCATACACAAATGATGTTTATCCTTGTACAGCTATCCCTCAAGGCTGCCCAATTAGTTGTGTGCTGCCCAAAATGCATACATATACACCTATATATATATATCCTTCACCTCTTTTTTAAAATTATACATAATTCTAATTAGACTATTACGTAAGTACCCCAATAAAATCCCTTAAATTACGATACAATTTATGTTAAGCAAGTTAACAATTATCACAACATTTCAAGTTCCCAAAATAAGAGTAAAACATAATGTAGTAATTAAGCAACGGTAAATCGACATGCGACTCTTGGTTAGTATTTAGGGGTGTTACAATGGTTTCCCTCCGGATTTGAAGTTTGCAAAGGGCAAGAATGCAGGCACAACAACCATTGCTAATGGTTTCTCAGAGGAACTAATGGGAGATAGTTGTGAGAAGACACCTGAGACAGGCAAAGGCAAAGGGAAAATGCATGAACAGTCAGGCCAAATTCTAACCAATCAACAGTTCAATCAACTGGTAAACTTGTTGAAGCATATGCAAATCCAAGCATGAAACAACACCAGTAACACCACATATGAGAATCTCAATGGTGGAACTCTCAACTTTGTAGGTATCCTAACTTATTATTCTTCAATTTCTGATATTGGTAATTTGTCATGTAAGTGCCTGAAACTTAATATTGACTCTTGGATCATTGACTCAAGAACCACACACCATATGACCTTCACCAAGTCACTCCTTAACAACCTCAGACCCATACCATATCCTTTCCTAATTACCCTTCCAAATGGCTATAAAGTGAAAGTGACAGAAATTGGTAATGTGTGTTTGAATCCTTCACTGACTTTGTATAATGTGTTGTTTGTACCCAGCTTTAAATTCAACTTAATCTCAGTGCACTGTTTGGCTTCACACATAAAAGGAATGGTCAGTTTCAACAACTCTTCTTGTTTAATGCAGGGCCCTTCACTGAAGAGCGCTCTAGAGATTGGTAGAGCACAAAATGGCTTGTATTACTTGTGCTCAAGATGTCACACTTCCAGTTCTGTCAATGTCCTACTGGATTAGTTTCTACTACTACATCAGGATCAGTTTCTACTGTTGCTCTAGATCATCTAAACATTGTTTTCTTACTTCATCTATTACTTCTTTTTCTAAGTGTAATCCATGTAATCCTTCACATGCCACTTCTACTGTAAACTCTTGTAATGCCACATCTGTAAAATCCACATTTTTGAGTAATAATAATGTGCTTCCTAGTTGTGTTCATACTGCTAATGCTCCTAGTTTGATTAATTCTGTCATGTCTCATGGAAATGGTGTTGATCACTTGTGGCACAATAGGCTAGGACATATCCCTTTTGTAAAAATGAAGGGTATTTCCAGTATTCTCATTGATTTCTCACCCAAACAACCTTTCACATGTACTATATGCCCCATGGCTAGACAAGCTAGACTCTCTTTTCCAACAAAATCCACTGTTTCCAGCACTAATCCTTTTAATCTTCTTCATATGGACCTTTGGGGACCTTATCATGTTTCCAACTTACAACAATTACAAGTACTTCTTAACCATAGTTGATGACTTTAGTAGATCAACATGGACTCACCTTCTCAACTGCAAAAGCAACACCCTTCAAACAATAAAGTCTTTTATATCTCTTGTAGAAAACTAGTTCGAGACCATTGTCAAATCAATAAGAACAGAAAATGGTTCAGAATTTACCAACAATGAAACCAACACATATCTCCAAGCCAAAGGAATAATACATCAAAGAACTTGTCCTTACATACCATAACAAAATGGTGTGGTGGAAAGAAACACAAGCATCTCCTAGAAGTTGCTAGGGCACCCTTATACCAGTCCAAACTTCCCACTACATATTGGGGAGAGTGTATTTTGACAGCCACTTACTTGATCAATAGACTTCCCAATTCATTATTAAACAATAAGACACCTTTTGAAATACTACATCACCTATCTCCCACCTACTCTCACCTTAGGTCATTTGGATGCCTATGTTTCCCTACACTAAAGGCTTATAAAGATAAATTTGATCCAAGATCCATACCCTACATATTTGTGGGATATCCTTGCAACACAAAAGGGTATAAGGTTCTAGACCTGAGCACCAAGAAAATACATGTTTCTAGAGATGTGACATTCCAAGAAAATATTTTTCTTTTTGCTCTGTCTGAGTCTAATCCTAGTTTTAGCACTGTATTAAGAACCTTACATACTGATCCAAACATGTTAAAATCTACTGATAACATTTTTAACAAAGTACCTGTGTTGGATGATGATATCACATTTAATGTCACTAACAATAATTTGCTAGAGTATTCGCCTACACACCTTTAGCACGATTAGACACTAACCACTCATTGGCTCCTGATTCACCACCAACACATAACCAAATTCCAAATTGTTGTTCCCCATCAAATTCCAAATTGTTGTTCCCCATCAGACACCATCACTCAACCTCCAGTCCAACCTTTAAACCTCAGGAGATCCATTAGACCACACAACATTCCTACTTACCTGAAAGAGTACACTTACACATTACCTTCCTTACAACACCAATCATCAATCCCATCTTCTAATCTTGTATTTCCTTCATCCCATTTATCCCTCACAAGTTTCAACCAAGATAATCAACATATAGTTAAAGGTCTTCTTCATGACACTGAACCATGTTCATATGAGGAGGCAACACTTGATCCTGCTTGGAAAGTAGCAATGACATCAGAATTTGAAGCATTGTGTGCTAATAATACTTGGGATCTTGTTAAACTACCCATAGGGAAGAAGGCAATTAGATGCATGTAGGTTTACAAGATCAAACATAAGGCTGATAGTACAATAGAAAGGCTAAAAGCTAGACTTGTTGTGAAAGGTTATGCTCAACAAGCTGGTATTGACTATAATGAAACTTTCTCTCCAGTAGTTAAGATGACTATAATCAAAATTTCAATCAGCATGGTTGTTAAAAAGGGATGGAATTTATACCAGCTAGATGTGAACAATGTTTTCCTTCATGAAGACTTATATGAAGAAGTGTACATGGACACACCTCCAAGCTTCATGATAGACGACACTGGGTTAGTTTGCAGTTTTGCACTCTTAAGAAGTCCTTATATAGACTGAAATAGGCAAGCAGACAATGGTATGACAAGTTGACCCAAGCCTTGTGTTCAAGGGGTTATTCTCATTCAAAGAGTGATTACTCTCTATTCTACAGAAAAATTGGGAGTTCTTTAGTTTTTGTTGTTGTGTATGTTGATGATATTGTCTTGACAGGTATTGATGTTGAAGAAATCACTTCTCTAAAAGGTTACCTTCATGATAAATTCAACATCAAAGACTTGGGAAGACTCCAATACTTTCTTGGTTTGGAAATATTATATAAGGACTGTGGAGTCCTAATTTCTCAAAGAAAGTTCACCTTAGATTTGCTGAAAGAATTTGAATGTTCAAGCTACACACCAGTGACATCACCTCTTGAATCTATAGTCAAGCTTAAAGCAAGTGAAGGCCTATTGTTGAAGGATCCTTCACACTACACGAAGTTGGTAGGAAAACTGAATTTTTTGACTAACACAAGAATGGACATAGCATTCAGTGTCCAGCATCTTAGCCAATTCCTTCAGAATCCCAGAGAACCACACCTCAAGGCTTCATACCATGTTCTAAGATACCTCAAAAATGATCCTTGTTTGGGTATATATTTGTCCAACAACACAAACTGCTCAATAACTACATATTGTGATTCAGATTAGGCCGCATGCCCTGATACAAGAAAGTCAGTAAGTGGTTATGTAGTGTTAATAGGAGATAGTCCTATTAGCTAGAAGTCCAAGAAGCAAACGATCATATCTTGTCCTCAGCAGAGGCAGAATACAGAGCAATTAGAAAGGTGGTAGGAGAAATAGTATGGCTGGAAAGGTTGTTGACAGAGCTGAACTTAACATGTACCTTGCCCATATTTGTGTTTTGTGATAGTCAGGCAGCCATCCACATAGCCAGGAACCCTGTGTTCCATGAGAGAACAAAGCACATAGAAGTGGATTGCCATTTTGTCAGAGATAAGCTGCAAGGAGGTCTCATTGCACTTCATCACATTCCAATTGGAGATCAACTAGCAGATGTTCTGACCAAGGCCTTGCCAAATATCAAGCATTCCAAAATTTTGCAGAAGTTGTTTGTGAGCTTCCCACCTCCAACTTGAGCGGGGGGGGGGGGGGGGGGGGGGGGTGGTGTTGAGATAAATATTATTATTATCCAATTGTAATTAGATTAGCTGGCAGATTAGTCATGTGATTAGTTAGTTAATTAGTCTTTCCGTTAGTTAGTTAGTTAGTTAGGCTTTGGGTATTGTGCATCAAGAAGTTAGTTAGCTAAGCTTCTTGAACTTTCGTACATTGTTGTATATATAGAGTGTAATCAACATGAAGTAATTTAGTTTTTCAGTTTCCCTAATTCACACAGTTTGCTCCTCTTGTTCTCATCTCGAATTTCAGCTTTCCATGCTCATCAATGGAGGAATGATCTTCTCCAGCTTTAGTTGTTTCAATAGAAAGAAAGAAGTAATTTCTTGCTTAGCACACTTGCCATTGTAGAGAGGGTGGGGGGGGGGGGGGGTGGGGGGGTTGAATTTTTATATGAATTGAAAAGGCTTTGGCAAAAGAATGTATTTATATAGGGTGAAAAACATTATACATGTCAATTAATTTTTTAAAATACCTATTGTACCCTACATTATTAGCATTTATATATATATATTTTTTTACTTATTCAAAATCATGATATTTAGTAGAAAAAAATTCGATGTAGAAAAATTTACCTATATAAAAATAATATTGTTTTTTAGATTTAAAAAAAATGAAAAGTGTTAATTGCATATATAAGTCAATAATGGTCTATGACGAAATAGAAGAGAAGAATAAGACAATTTAATTTTATTATTAATAATCAAAAATCTAATATCTATTTACATTTTACTCACATTTGATTGATGAAAAGAATTCACCTGTTCACAAATCAATTTGTATCGTTATTGATTAAAGTCAAAATCAAATCAATTTAATTGTTTTTTTAAAATTATCAAAACCAAGCTATGTATATAAATACACATTTATCAATTTGGTTGTTATCGATTTTGGTTCGGTTCGGTTTGGTTATTAAATATACACAAAAAAATTAAAAAAAGATTCAGTCAAAACGAAAAATAGTTAGAACGACTAACATTACAGAACTTTCAATCACTAAATTTATTGTAAATAAAGTTTCAAAATTCACCATTTTGCCTTAGAAGGAAGACACAAGGACATTCCTAGTCCCACAAAAAATTATCATAGACACTCATATATATGAAATCAATAAGATAAATGTTCTCCTCTCGAACGTTTTTGGCTTTGATTTCATAAATAAATTTAGATGAAAACATATATGTAAGATATTGAAAATTATTTATAAAAATAATATATTATGCATGTATGATAATAAAAGATATGTATATAACTTACGGTTTAATTATTTCTTCATTTTTTTTTAATAAAATCAAACCCAAAGCAAATATTATCGAATTTTTAAAATCTAAAATCAAACCAAATCAAATCCAAATAAAATTGATTCATTTAATCAGTTTGATTCAATGTATCAGTTTGAATCGATTTTTATTTCAACCGTGAAGACCTCTAAATGGGTGAGTGAAAGATTCAAGCTGAAAATAAACATTGCATGAGATAAAAGGGGAGATTGTTTTAGCCTTTCATTCTATGCAGTTATATGTGTTGGTCTAATTAGATCATTAGGGAGATATCGTATTTAAAAGTGTATTACCTTACTAATTACTTAGTATTTTTAATTTCAGTTAGAGTTTTACCAGGATTATTATGATCTATATCTGGTTGTTTTGATTTTATTTTATTCGTTTGATTTGACTCATTCAGATTTTAATGCTTAAAGTAATATACAGATATAACAATTTACTTCCGAAAGAATTTTACCAGAGTTAAATAGTTCTCTTTTCTGGATGTTTCATTTTATTTGATTTTGTTTTGGTTCTAAATCAGGAGCACCATATTTAACAATATTGTCTAAATAAGGACATTTAACTAAATTATAAGAGTATTATTTTGGATTTAGATTGTCATGGCCCAATCCATCAGGCTGTGCAGACACCCACTCTAACACTTAAATAAGTTTTAAAACGGACATTGCGGAAATAAATAAAACAGGTGAATTTCCCTAACAAATTGCATGCATAACCATGAACTAGAGTATAGAAACTTTTTTATAACACCTAAAAAGAAACTCTTCCCAAGGAATTAGTTTAAGCAGGTACAAGAGCGACTAAGGAGATACAATGACTAAAAGAAAATATTACGACATAGCTTCCACCATGAGGAAAGCGGAGTAAAAGCTACCGGAGATCACCATCGTCCTCACTTATGAAACATCACTAATTCCTGTAATCAAACTATGCTAAGCGGCACATCAAGAATAGTCTGATAGCTAGGCATCATCGATTGATCCGAACCTACCACAAAATATCATGCAAATGATCAGAAAACACGCACTTAAATAATAAACTAAGACCCTGAATCACCATTTACCATGCTTAATACGACATCACTTCTTGGAACTCATACATTTTGTCCTAAGTTTTTATCCACCAACTCAAACTATAACAATGTTCCTTGGAACTCATACGCTCTATCTCAGGTCACACTACAACAAATATGATATATCGCTACGAAATTATTAGCTACGACATTAAATTTGTCACTAATTGTTCACTTTTAATGACAAAATTTACTTTTCATGCTTAAATATATGATAAACATATTTTTAGTGACGAAACATAAAAATGCGTAGCAAAGTTTTGTCCACTAAAGTTATCCACCAAAAAATTAATTTGCGCCATTTGTTAGGTAGTGTTAGTCACGAATTTAAGTTATTGGTGACACATTATTTCGTCACTAATAATGTATCTAATTCATGACATATTATTTTTTGTCTAAAAATTGATTAATTTTTGGACACTAAAAATTTCATCTAAAAGAATATGTTGTTACAATATAGACAAATTGGAGTTCGTAGTTAAATATCATAAGTCTTAGCTATAAAATTTAGATTTAATTATGATATTTATTTTCGTCACTATGAATATAAATAATTGGTGACAAATAGTTTATTGTCTCTAATCAATCTATGATTTAGTGACAACAAGAAAATTGTCACAAAATATGTAATTCAACTTAAAATTTGTAGTGAATAATTCAACTATTTGCTACGAAAAATAATCATAGCTAAATACAATTTTTTTTGGCTACAATTGTTCATAATTACAAGTGACAACTTACAAAAAGAATAATACAAGTGCTTAATAAGAAATAGACAGAGTCCATTCGTTAATTGGTGAGGAAAAATATTAAAACCAATGAATTCGGTCGATTTTTTAAAAATGAAAAAGTTCAATTCATCAATTTTCTTAAATTAATTATAAAATGCATCATTTGAAAAATACAATCCAGGTTATACCATGAGTGGGGTACGGTTCTACCACTAGATCGCTAAAACTTATTGGTTTAACACTTTTGTTTTTTATTTGATACACTTTCATCGATAAAGACGATAGAAAAAATAATTTCTCAAGTCTTGGTGCTAATTTTTGCGCGTGTCTATTGATTTGTGATTGGTAAACTGCATAGACTATATGTGATCTATTTGTAAGATTAAATACTTTAATAACATAATATTAGGATCTTGAATACGATAATCTTACATAGAGATCATTAGGGGCACATACCTGATGCGGAAGATATCATCACAGAGAGAAGCAGAAGAGTTAGTCGTAAATTGGTTTCTACCTCCTTGTTTCTAACTTTATGTTACCACAACCGTCAGCAATGGAATTATTGTAGAGAATATGTGGTAGCCCTAATGGGTGGAGGGAGGACCAATTTATAGAGGTTATGACTTAATCTGATACGTCCATCAAGTAATCAATGTACGAACGAGATCTATTCCTTATTAAATATTATTTATGGTATTACTTGGATTACAAGTAATCTTGGGTCATAAGTAAGAAATAATAAATAATAATTCTTACATTTTCCCACTTGGCCCAATGACCATATAACATTAATATTTCATAAACATTAATTGAGCATAAAATAAATCTCTTCTATAATGTCCATCATACATACCACAATATAACAAACTACTAATGCGAGTTATGGCGGTTTTACATAAATTTTAAGCTATATACTTCCTTCCATATACTACTACATTAGCAACTTATCATACTAGGTTCATAAGCTATAAAAACATATAACATTACGGTCCACAATAATGTCTCATAGAGACTTACCTTGTAATATCTTAAAACAATAATGTATACACCATTATAAGAAACAAGAAATTCATTAATGTATATCAGAAACACATAATTGAGCTCAGAGTGTAAGAACATCATAAATGTATCAATCATAAGTAGAACCAAGACCCATTCTTTGAACATGTTCTTTAAATGTCTTTGGTTGTAATCCTTTTGTTAACGGATCTACAATCATGAGATCAGTTCTAATATTCTCAAGTAACACTCTTTGTTTTTGAACTTCTTCCTTGACAATAAAGTACTTTAATTCCATATGTTTGGCACATTTGGAGTACTTATCATTCTTGGAGAAGAATACTGCTGCAGTATTATCACAATAAATTTTCAGCGGCTTGATAATGGTGTCAACAACCCAAGTCCTAAAATGAAGTTCCGCAGCCATAATGCAAGAATTGTGGCTTCATAACATGCCACAAACTTTCTTTGCATTTTTTTTTTCATTAATCAATTCCAAGATTACTTTGATATCTTCCTAGCATCCCGACCGCAAAAATAATATTCAATCTTGTGCAAGTTTGAACATACATCAAACTTCCAACAATAGAAGATAAAGGAATTGATTTCATTTATTTTCGTTCTACATCATTCTTTGGGCATTGCATGAGATTAAATTTGTCTCATTTTTTTGAATAGGAACTATTCTTGCTGAACAATAATTGTTCATGTTAAATCTCTCTAGAACTCTTTCAATATAGCCTTTTGAGACAGTACCAATAATCTTTGTGATCTATCACGGTATATTTCTATCCCTATCACATAGGATGCCTCACCCATATCATTCATTTCAAAGTTCATAGAGAGAAAGTCATTTGTCTTACGCAATTATGCCTAAATCATTAGCGGCAAGTAAAACGTCATCAACATACAGGGCTAAAAATATAAACTTACTCCCACTAATCTTTTGGTATATACATGGATCAATGGTAAGCTCCTTAAATCCAAAAGATGTTATGGTATCATTAAACTTTATATACCATTATCGTAAGACTTGTTTGAGTCCATATATTGACTTCTTTAGCTTACACACCATTTGATCTTTTCCTTTAATTTTGAAACCCTCTGATTGGTCCATATAAACATTCTCCTCGAGGTCTTTATTAAGAAAGACAGTTTTCACATCCATTTGATGTAACTCGAAATCATAATGAGCTACCAAAGTCAAAACAATTCTTAATGAGTCTTTCTTTGAGACCAGTGAAAAGGTCTATTTATCATCAATGCCTCCTTTTTTAGTGTATCCCTTCGCAACAAGTCCGACTTTATATCGTTCAATATTACCATTAGAATCGCGTTTGGTCTTGAAGACTTATCTACATCTAATTCTTTTAGAACTTTCTGGTAATTGAACAAGATCCCAGACTTTGCTTTGTTCCATGGATTTTAACTCTTCATTCATGGCATTAATCCATTTATCATACTCAGTGCTTTTTATGGCTTGTGAAAATAAAATCGGATCTTTATTAATTTCAATGTCAAAATTTGACTCTTGCAAATAAATCACTTAATCATCTGAAATGACCGATTTTCTTAATGGCACTGTTTGTGGTTCATCTACATCAGATACTTGTGAGTTAGTTTCTTCTTGAAATGTTTCACCCATATTGTTCAACATTTTTAAAGTGTTATTCAACAAGAGGAACAACATTTGTTATTGGTGTGGAAGTAGGTACATTTATGGGTAATGAAATATTTACCCTTATCTCATTAATTTCCAGACTTTGTCGTTCAACACTCCCATTAATTTCACCATTCTCAATGAATTTTGCATTATCGATTTCAACAATTCTCGAACTATGATTTGGACAGTAAAACCTATACCCTTTAAATTTCTCTAGATAACCAATTAAGTAACCACTTACCGTTCGAGAATCTAATTTCTTTTCATGTGGATTATAAACTCTAGCTTCTGCTTGACAACCCAAAACATGTAGGTGTCTTAAACTAAGCTTCCTTCCTGTCCACAGTTCAAAAGGGGTCTTTGGAATTGCCTTACTAGGAATCCTGTTTAATAAATATACAGCGGTTTTAAGAGCATACATCCACAATGATTTGGGTAATGAGGAATTACTCATCATACTCCTAACCATATCCACAAGTGTTCGGTGACGCCTTTCTGCAACACCATTTTGTTGAGGTGTTCCTGGCATAGTATATTGTGCACATATGCCATGTTCTTCAAAGAATTTTGCAAATGGACCTGGACATTGTCCTGATTCGTTATACTTTCCATAATATTCACCACTTCTATCTGACCTAATGATTTTCACTTTTCTATCTAATTGTTTTTCAACCTCATTAACGTACACTTTGAGAGTGTTCGCTGCTTGATATTTTTCTTTCTAACAAATAGATAAATCAATAACGTGAAAAATCATCTATAAATGTGATAAAATATTTTTCTCCACCAAAATATGGAACATCAAAAAGCCCGCAAATATCAGTGTGTATAATTACAAAAAGTTGAGTGCTTCTTGTGGCACCTTTCTTGGTATGCTTGGTTTGTTTTCCTTTAATGCAATCTAAGCAATATATCAAGATCAATAAAATTCAAATTCGGAAGAATCTCATTCTTTACTAATTTTTTTAATCTTTCTTTGGATATATGACCCAAACATTTATGCCACAAATAAGCAGAACTTTCATTTAGTGAAGGTGTCCTTCCTTTCTACAGAAACTACACACACCGGCCTTGAGTTCCTTATTAGCATTCTATGGAATTTTAGCAAGTGCCTTTTTTATTATTATTATTATTATTATTATTATTATTTCTTAAACTTGTTGGCCTCCACTTTAAGTCCTTTACTAGCTCCTTGACTCATGAGGTTAATGGAATGACCTCCTTATTTCTTAAGTCTTGACTCCTCTTGAGTAAGAATACTGGACAATTCACTAACATCCTACTTATCCTTAATAGTGTTATAGTCATTTAGAATGGTCCATACTCAAGAGGCAATGAGTTCAGAATAAATTGAACCAAGAAGGCGTCATCCACTTTCATCCCCAAGGTTGAAAGTCTTGTTGCAATGTTAGTCACCTCGATAATATGATTTTGCATACTGTGCAACCCATCAAACTTCATAGTCGTGAGTTCATCGTTAGTGTACCAGCGAGAGACTTATCAGCAAAACTCGTTCTTCCACAAACTTCAGGTATTCCCTGGCACTTTCTATTTGTGGAATAGTACTCTTAATGTCGTTAGCAACAATCATTCGCATGAATATAAGACTCAATCTGTTAGAGCGCTCCCATGATTTATGGAAACACTTCTCATTCTCACTGCTCTTATAAGTAATGACAGTAGGTTTATCATTCAGTAAAGTCAAGTCAAGATCCATCATAGCTAAGTGGAACTAGACTTGTTCATGTCATTCAGAGAAGTTCAATCCATTGAACACAATAACAGACAAAGCATGTGAATGAAGAGGAATAACTGCAAATAGATATACATGCTCACAAATCAAAAATAATGTGAATTCAGTAAAACGATAAAAATACATCGTAATTCTCCTTTGGGTAGATACTACGACACACTATCATAATTTAAATGCCATTTTTTTAATCTTTAATAGGTAATTGAATATTTTTTAATCAAACATATACGACATCTTCGGAGATACAGTATAGGTATGACTAAAAAGATTAATTTACCTCATAATTTTCACTATTCGTAGAATGATTTATTCACCTTTGGGTAAATTATTAAGTTCTAGCAATAGTGAAAGTCAATTTATCTAATTTTTTTTAATATACAGGCATTTAATTAACCTTCATAGATAAATGACAGTTTTTATGAATGCATATTTCTCTTAACCATACTAGTTTGGCCACTTTGGTGACTAACAAGCTATATGAATACAAATGCATACATAATCTCATAAATTTTTGTGCATGTGAGTAGTTTTATACATTTTAGTTAGGTCACTTTGGTGACTACAAACTATAGAAACATAATACATACATTAGGTGATCATAAATATGATATGTGTAGAAGTTAATTTATCTAGTTTGGCCACTTTGGTGACTAACAAACTATAGAAACATAATACATACACCAAGTGATCATAAATAAGATGTGTAGACGTTAATTTATCTAGTTTAGCCACTTTGGTGACTAACAAACTATAGAAATACAAATGCATACATAATATCATAAAATTTTGTGCATGTGAATAATTTTAGACATTTTAGTTTGGTCACTTTGGTGACTAACAAACTACATAAATACAAATTCACACATAATATCATAAAATTTTGTGCATGTAAATAATTTTATACATTTTAGTTTGGCCACTTTGGTGACTTTATACATGCATCAGGTTGAAAACCCAGACTTGGTCTCTCTTGAAATACCGAATATGCCAATAAATAATGAATTGTACTAATTCGCATATGTCAAGTGATCATAAATCTTATATGTGTAGACGTTAATTTCTCTAGTTTGGACACTTTGGTGACTAACAAACTTTAGAAATATAATACACACATATTATTTATTAAACAGTATAACGACCACTTTAATTTATTGCACAATTTAAAAGCAAAACATAATTATTACATTATAGGAGGATTAAGCATCGTGGCTACAAACATCAATTCTAAAGTTTTACGAGTGAAGACAATCTTTAAAAAAATTGAATTTTGTGGAAGATAATTTATTAAATATACATCCATATCTTCTATGTATTTAGTAAGATGTAAATCACTTTCAACCATGATCAATCTAGTTATTGAGGTCCATGGTGGGTCGCCAGGCGAATGCATCACCTCTAGCACATCACTTATTGGCAAAGGCAAAAGGTTGCATAATTTATTTATTTATTTATTTATATTATTATATCTTCTACAATTTTGTTAGAACAAGCATATTTAGAAGATCTGCATGAGGAATAGATCAGAGACTTTTATGGCTTAAACAAATCTTTCTACGTACAAAGACTTGAGGCTCTAATTCGTTCACATTCGCGTGTCAACATTTCATTGCGTTACATAGTAATTATTTTCATATATATGTAAGATTATCCGTTTAAACAATCCAGGCTCTGATGCCACATGTAAGATTAAATACTTTAATAACATAATATCAATATCTTGAATACGATAATCTTACATAGAGATCGTTAGGGGCACATACCTGATGCGGAAGACATCATCACAGAGAGAAGCGGAAGCGTTGGTCGTAAATTGGTTTCTACCTCCTTGTTTCTAACTTTATGTTACCACAATCGTCAGCGATGGAATTATTGTAGAGAATATGTGGTAACCCTAATGGGTGGAGGGAGGACCAATTTATAGAGGTTATGACTTAATCTGGTATGTTATCAAGTAACCAATGTACGGACGAGATTTATTCCTTATTAAATATTATTTATGGTATTACTTGGATTACAAGTAAACTTGGGTCATAAGTAAGAAATAATTAATAATAATTCTTACACTATTTGCTTCTGTCTAAAAATATGTGCATCTTTAATAGTAATTCCACATACGTATGTAGAGCAACTATATAGAGATAATAACGACTTACAAACTTAGACTTTGCAAAGGTGCGAAATATTTCATGAATTTCTATTAACTTTTTCCATCAGTGTGAAAATCGAAATAAACTAAAAAATGAAAGAAATGAACCAACTAGGATTTCAAATATAGTATGATGAAGTACTATAGTTATGAGTATCGATGTTTTTTTCAAAACAATTGATTTGCTAATCGAATTGAACCGATTATTCAATTTTTTTTAATAAAATCAAAAGTTTAATTTTATATAAATTTATAATTGTACTGAATAATTTTTAAAATTTATAAAAATAAATAAATAAAATGACAGAATCATAGTGAATATATTTAAAGATATTTTAAAAAATATATTGTTTAATTAAAATATAATCTACATTTGAATGAATTGTGGGTGGTAAATTTCATGCATTTGTGTTTGTATATAAATAATCATATAATATATTATTTCAACAGAAGTTAAACCTCATTTCTAACCTTAAGGTTGTGAGTTCGAGTCCCTAAGAAAACATAATGTGGGAGCTCCTAGGGAGGGGTTAAAAAAATTGAGATGGGAGATAATAGGAAATTAACCTTTTTTATAATAATAATAAATTTGTCCCTAACTTAATTTAAGAACAAAATAATTTTTGTATATAAAATATAGTCATTAGTGACGAAATTAGATTTTGCTCAACTACGAAATACATATAACTTCAGAGACAAATGATGTCATCACTAACTGAAGTAAAATAATTAGTGATGATATAATTTTGTTGGTAGTAATAACCTTTTTAGTGACAAAGCTTACTATTAACTACAAAAAACTATACTTTTTACGACAACTAAATTTGTCACAAATGTTTAAGCATTTGGGGACGATTTTTCTTTTTATAGTTAATATAATACTTTTAGCGACAAAACACTAAATCGTTTTTGTATACTTTTAGTGACACACATTTAGTGATGACTGATTGACGAATTATTTTTCGCCTCACAAGATTTTTAGTGACAAAATATAATTTATAAATGACGAAATTATTTGTCCCTGATAATCGAATTTGTTGTAGTGTCACCTCACCTCCTTCCGATGTCAACTTCACCATCTAGGTCACCCTAAGGCTTTCCAAGCCTACTTGTTATGTCACCCTCACCTCAAATCATAGCTTAAGCCTTCTATGTCATAGATTTTTTTGAGTACAAGACCAGTACCAACTTTGTTAACCAACCTACTAGTTTCCCTTAAATTATCATGCAAACACCCTGGCCTTTGACCCTTTTTGGTAAACCACTTGCAAGACTTTTGGTTAACCACCTTGACTTGAATCCTCCTTACAGATGCTTCTTAAACACAAAATAAGTTATAGTTAACTAGTAACTATAACTTAGCAAAATAGATAACATACAATTATAATAACAAGTATAACCTAACTCGAACTCTCAGTCCTCATCCAGGCTTAACATTCATATGAAGAATGATCCACGTGATCACACCCAAGCTCATTTAGTGGCAATATAACCATTTAAGCAATAATTGAGTTAACGTCATTGTATCCATTATCCAAATATTTTAACTCAATTAAATTGTATATGAGTTCAAATTTTATACAGATATACAAAGACAATCATTGATGCATATATATAGTAGTTACATATATACAATTATCTAATTGATATACATATACAATTTCCTTCTTTCCTCTCTCTCCTCTCTCTCCCAATCTCGCTCGCCACTCTAGCCTAACACATAGAACATATACATATAGCAAAATTATAGTTATAGAGCGCTTATATGATTTTTATCTTTACTATTACTAAAATTTACTTAAAAAAAAAAAGTCAAATGTTTTGAGTTGTTTTTAACATGGCTGAATAAATAGAATAGTTGGCTAAACTCAAAGCAAAACGTTAGTTTAAATATTTGAAGGGAAAAAAGGTTGAATGCGGTGAACGTGGAGCGAACACGTCACCTTCAGATCTTCAGTCTAACGCTCTCCTAACTGAGCTATCCTTGCAAGCATAAATTGCACCAGCCCGAAATCGAACCCGGGTCTGTACCATGGCAGGGTACTATTCTAGTACTAGACCATTGGTGCTTCTTGTTTATTTTATGCTTACAAAATATATAGTTCATTCTGCCTCAATTTATGTGACACAATTTTGATATTTACTTCTTAATTTTGATCATGAAATTGAATATAAAAGTATTGAGTTTTTTAAATAAATTTTATATATTTAAAAATACTACAAATCACAACAGCTAATAACTTAAAATAGTTAAAAACCATATTAAAAATATTCGGTCAATGGAAAACTTGATTGAACTCCTAAAATTCTAATTGTGTCACATGACTTGAGACAAAGAAAGTATTTGTTGTTCCAGGTACGTTAAAAAAATTGGAATTATAGGATTTATGTACTAATTTAATTAGTTCCTCTAATAGCTTCTCTAATCTCTCAAGTGAATTAGATTTAAAACAAATCATTATTGAAAGGTTTTGGGTGTTGAATTATCATGGTTCCAAAGATTTAGGCTCCTTGGCAATGCGATATAAAATCATGATATAAAGTTAAAGTTTTGTTTGGACTTTTTATGTTGTATGCTTTTTCATTAACATAAAAACCCCATAATTTATAAAATTATCAAAATTGTCTTAGTCGTTTATATAATCTTACCAAATAAATAAAAGCTTATAAAATCGCATGATACATTATCACAAAACTATTCTAAAAAAAAATTTATTGATCAAATTTTAATTAAACAAAAAAATAAAATTAAACATAAGTTGTAAGTTTCAAGTTGTTAGTAGCTAAGAAAATTATTTTTTCAATTAATGTCACAATGGTTAGTCTTGTCCACTCCATATAATGATGAATTTTTTTTATTATTATTAAACATTGATTTGAATAAAATAGTAATTTTTTTAAATAAAAGTAATGAATTTAGTGAATATAAATGGTAAATTAAGAATTGATTTGAAGTAAAAATAAATTTTATATTGGCGAAAATAATCATTATATGAGATATAAACGGTTTAAAAGTAATTATATGAATTATAAATATTATTTACGTATGAAACAAATAGTCACTAGATATATATAAATTAAATGTGGGTTTCTTTTACAAAATATAAACTTGTGGGTCAGTATTTGTATTTGACAAATCCCATATCATGATTTAAAATTCTCAAATCATAATTTTTAGAGAATTTGAAATTTATCTCATGATATAAAATCATAAAATTCCAAAACACTGATTTTATCTCATAATTCTCATATCATGATATGAAATCACATGACCGCACCTACTTAGTTGAAAATAACACATAGGTTAATCATAAAATTATTTGTACTTGAAACAACAAAATGTCAATAAAAGGCAGGTTTATTTGTTAGAAGCCTATTCTTCTTAGCTAAATCTTCCATAATTGTTATTGGGGTTTTATCCAGAATATTAGTGTTAATAGGAGTCCTATGGTTTATACTATATTTATAGAGAGTTTTGTCGGACTTTTTTTTTTTTTTTTTTTTTGAACAAAATAAAAATCAAATCAAATATTATCATTTAAAAAAAATGTAAAATCAAATATTATCATTTTTAAAAAAAAATGTAAAATCAAATCAAATTCAAATAAAATTAATTTATTTAATTAATTTGAATCGATTTTTATCTAAACCATGAGCACTCCTAGTCGAGAGTATTGCATTTTCTTGAATGAAACCATTATTTTTCTAGTGCAACATATATGGTCGTAAATCGATGAGAAAAATAATTTCTTAAAAAAATTATTTCACTTCATAAATACCTATATTACCTATCACTAATTTCAACCAAAACATGTAAACATAATATAAATTAAGCACAACCTTCTTGTAAAAAGAAAAGAAGTGAAAACATACTGTGCCTCTAATTAATACAGTATTTGTGTTCTATTAATTAGTTTGTCTGACAAAGACAACTCAACCTCTACCTCTAAATTGTAAGGCATACCTGACATGTGCTTTACGAGGCACACGTGGTCATGCACCTTACAAGTGGACGAACGGCTTGCACCTTGTAAAGCACATGTCTGACTACACCTTACAACAAACGATTTTACGGCGTCCGTCTTCCGAACAAATGTTGCCTTTGGTTTGAACCTTCCTTTGTTGTCCTTCTGAAATTTTTGCTCAATTTTTTTTCTATTTTAGCTTCGGACTCATTAAAAGTCGACCCAAAAAAAGGACTTTGTGCATTTTTACTAGGTTATTATCATCGATTCGGTTGTTTTAAAGTTTATCATCTCAATTTATAGATATGTTAAATCGTTATAAAATTATTAAGATATCAACTTAGCAGTTACCAGTTATTGATAATAACTGTTAAGATTTGACAAGTCAAATGAATCATGCACATGAGTTAATACATTGCATCTTGCTCAAAAGTAAATAGTTACACATTATAGAATAACCGAGAGTTTGAGATAACCAGTAATAAAAATATGAAATTAAACCCTAAGTCAAAGACTTTATAATTTGAATGGAATAAATATAATTTATTAATTTACCATCTGTTTACAACCGATAATAAAAAAATCAAAATTATTATCCAAACCGTTAAATCAATAACCCAATACTTTTAAATTAATAACTTTTTTCGGATCGAATTATCGTTTTCGGTTCAATTTTGAACTAAGGTGTGTTTGGTATAAAGGAAAATGTTTTCCTGGAAAACAAGTAGATTTTTACTTAGTTTTTCATGTTTGGTTGGTGAGTAGAAAATATTTTCCGAAAAAGATTTTTAGTGTTTAATTTGTGAATGAAAAATGTTATTGAGAAATATCTTTTATTTTTACTAGAGTAGAAAATAATTTTTGAAATTGAAAATATTTTTTAAAAACAAACTTAAGGTTTTTTTTTAAGTTGGGGGGTTGGGGGTGGGGAGGGGGGCTGGCGGGGGGAGGGTTTCGAGGGTAGGGGTGAAAAAATAAAAATTTTAAGTTGAAAATATTTTTTAAAAACAAACTCAAAAATTTTTTTTGGGGAGTAGAGGGCAGGTGGGGAGGCTGGTAGGGGGCAGGTGGGGGAGGGGGTCGAGGGTAGGGGTGAAAAAATGAAATTTTGAAGTTGAAAATATTTTTAAAAAACAAACTTAAATTTTTTTGGGGAGTGAGGTAGGGGGGCTGGAGGGGGTTGGGTTGGGTTGGGGAGGGGGCGTAGAGGGTAGAGGTGAAAAAATGAAATTTTGAAGTTGAAAATATTTTTTAAAAACAAACTTCAATTTTTTTTGGGGGGATTTGGGGGGGGGGGGGGGGGGTTGTCGAGGATAGGGGTGAAAAAATGAAAATTTGAAGTTGAAAATACTTTTTAACAACAAACTCATTCTTTTTTTGTGGGAGGGGGGGTGGTAGGGGGCTGGCCAGGGGTGCGAGGGGTCGAGGATCGGGGTGAAAAAATAAATTTTTAAAGTTGAAAATATTTTTTTAAAAAAAAACTTAATTTTTTTTCCGGGGAGGGGGTAGAAAATATTTTTTAAAAACAAACATAATTATTTTTAGGGGGTGGGGGCAAGTAGGGGCTGATTTTTTGGGGGGAGGGGGTTAAAAAAATAAAAAATTGAATTAGAAATATCTTTTAAAAACAATTTTTAATATTTATTTTGGAGCTGGGGTAGGGGTGAGAATGGGGTAAAAAAAAAATTGAAGTTAAAAACATTTTTTTAAAAAAAAAAACTTTAAAATTTATTTATTTTGGGGGGTGGTTGGGGCCTGGTTTGAGGGTAGGGACAAAATAAACTAATTTTTTCAGTAAAAAAAATTGTAATTTGAAGTTGGAAGAGAATTTTGAAAATTGCTTTCCTTAAGTTATGAAGAAAAGTCATTTTCCTTAAATTTGAGGAAAATGAGTTGATTTGAAAAACATTTTTCAAAATATTTAACCCAACCAAATATGAGAAAAGTGAAAAAACTTTTTCCAAAAAATATTTTTCTTCATACCAAACACACCCTAAGTCCTAAATTTTCTACCAAAAACATAACCGAAAGAAACCTGATGGGCTGAAATATGATGAAAAGCCCAAACTACTGGTAAGCCCAAGCTGCCTAGGGCTCTAATAATTTCCACTGTTGCTCTGCCATTATAAATGCAGCCACCAAATTTTACAAAGTTACATATCCATTATTATTATTCTTCTTCAATGCTTAATTAGTTTTCAATTTTTGTTCTTTGATTATTTTCATTATTCATCTATGGAGATTGGACAGTCAAATCTATTTATGAATCTTTGATTTTATAGGCTAATAATCCCTATTTTATTTTGTTTTCTTTATTTTATAATATGAAGTTCATTTATGTTGTCTCTAATGATGATCAAAAATATAACTTTCGTTCTTCCGAGATTAGCCATGCGGAAAAGTTATGGAGACCTGAACTGAAGAGACAAACTCACATTCTTAATACACATCTTTTTTTCTTTTTTTTTGAAATTTTTATCGACTTTCAAAAAAAGGCCCGTGGTTACGAACCCTACTTTCAACGAAAAAAAAAGCTCTTTTTTTCTTAAAAGGAAATTTACAACCCTAAATTTCTAATCTGGTTCTGCCTCTGAATTTTAGACATGATTTTTGTCCGAAATTAAAATAGTGTTTGATCAGTTGTATGGTAATCGTTCCTTTATATTTTCAAGTTAAATGTATGTTGAAATAGAATTCTAATTTTTTTTGTAAATGTTTTTTTTTCAAGTATCAAACTCTACATTTTATGCCGAAATTCTTGTTTGAAGACATGTTGAAATAATTGTTTTTGGAAGCCCTAAACTCTCTCAAATTAAGTTATTTTCAGTGATGGTGTATGAACAATTTATTTTGTTGGGGAAATTTATGTTATAGATTTTATATCTTTCATTTGGTATATATAATAAACTTTTTGTTTGTAAAGTCTACTCATTTAGACTGAGATGTCTCCTCGAATGATCTATTTCATTGTATCAAAATTTTCAATGAATTGGAACTATCCTATTGATTTGAGGATAGAATAGAATTTGGACAATTTGAAATAATTATTTAATAAAAACTTGAATAGAATATTTTGATAGAAAATATTAACAGTAACTGTTTAGAGTTTTTGGCAAAATCATGTTTAAAGTATGACATAAACTTAAAGTACATCCTTATGTTATATAAGTGAACAAAAAACATTCTTTAATTATTCAAAAAGTTGCAAGATTCATCTTTCTGTTTATTTTTTTAAGAAACTCACGCCATCAACCAAAAAAATGTCGAATGAATATATGTAAATCATATTTAGACAAAATATATTCAAATTCTAAATATACTTTGTAAAAATATGGCCAAATACTACTTCAACTTCAAAAATTTCAAATAAAGTAATTATTCTTTTTAATTTCATAACTAAATGCCTACGTATCTATACATTTTATACAATGTTAATTGCATTGTTTATGTAGTACATACGCCCTAAATATTTTATTAAAGAAAATCTCTAAATAATTGGATGTAATATTTTAAAATGATTTTTTCTATATAGTCTTTTAAACCATTGGAACCTACTATATAAATATTTCAAAACTTAGTATTATTGCAAGTCAATTTGCTTGATGATGCAAAAAAAACATATAAACTAGCAACACATAAAATTTAAATCCTGAGAATGGAAGATTCATTTTCTATTCATATTCTTTTTCTTTTTAGGTAACCTTAATCTTCTCGTCGTGGCCAAGACATGAATAAATTAAAAATATTCTATCAGTTTCTTAACAAAAATATACTGAAGGATGATTCATGTTAATTTTTTGTATAGTATAAGATTGTTTTTTGCTCACTTAGATAATATAAGGATGTACATTATTTAGTATGGAGGTTGTTGTAATAATTGTATTTAATGTGGAGGTTGTTGTAATAATTGAAAACTAAAATAATGTTTAGTTAATTGTATTTAATGTGGAGGCTATTGTAATAATTGAAAACTGAAATAATGTTTAGTTAATTGTAGCATTCTTGGTGATTATCATGAACCCACATTACTATTCATACATAAACCTTTTAATCTCCTTTTTATTTGTTTTGCAATAGGGAAATTTATCAAAACAACAAATAGTTAACATTAAATAGGACTCTATCTCTATTCTGAGAGAAGGAGGACAGAGGCTAGCGAGATTGAAAGAGAGTAGAGTCAGGTGAGTGAGATTGAAAGAGGGAGGAGAGAGATTGTTTTTATATTTAGGGAAACAAAATTAAAAATGCCCTTGTATTAAAAATTGTTCAAAAATGCCCTCACCGATCGGATTAAAGATGCCCTTTAAGTTATTTTTAAGATTAAAAATGTCCTTTAACAAAATTATGGCATGTCATAAATATATTTTTAAATTAAATACGTGGCTTTAAAGTATTGATCCACGTGAATTTTTGATACACAACTCAAAAGATCCAACATTTTAGATGATTGCCTATAACTATTAGGCAGTGTACCCCAGATGAAACCTCTTTTAGATACCATGGCGAGGTGTGGTTTGCTCCTTACACTAGATTCGATTATTCTCCAATCGCATAGTTCCCTACGTTCTGGATATTATTTCAACACATCTAGGAAGTTCAAGATAAATGTTGGTTCCTAAAGTGAAGAAAACATATAATTGATGCACATGAAGAGGCATTGATGTTCTACTGTTTGGACTTCTTTGTCATGTAGCCACTTTTAGGCCCGAGTCATCATGGTCTTGGTATTTGATATGTTAAAAGTGATAAATAAAAGTGATTTTTTTTTTTTGGAATATTAAATAATGTCAATAGTGTTCTTATTAATCCAATATTTCATGATCTTTAGTGGCAATAGCTTAATTGTGTTAAAAACATATATTTAGCGACATTTAGCACTGTTTTGTAAATGTCTTCAAAGCCTATGTCGACACTAGATCCCATGACAATTAATCAATGCCGATAAATGCTTTATCACTCTCTATGTGTATATTTATTGTTGTTCATAGTTGTTTTTGTTTTAGTGTACCATTATAAGTAGCCAAATAGGTTTGCACCACACAACATTTTAATAATGAAAGCCAGCCTAGATGAGTAGTTATAGACATGTTTATTAGCCATGTTCTTGCCATAATGTCAATGTAGGTCCATTTCTCACTAATCCAACATTGTTATCCCTAAAAAAGGTAGTATATACTAAGGCAAAAAGAAGAAGAAATTAGAAATTTCCTTTGTCATTTTCACTTGATCATTAGGCAAATTCCTTATTGTGCATGTCTTGAATGTTGATGCAATACTATATATGTTACTTATTAATAATTGAGACATCTCATTCTTTATAGAGAATAGAGGGAATTCAATTGATATGGGGATCAAGAATTGTGGTTTTTGCATGATGAATTGGAAGAGCAACAAAACTAAGCAAGAAAGGTACAAGTCAACAACAAAAGAAAGAGTCCCACAATATTGAAAACCAACTCAAAAAAATAAAGGTTTTAACAACATGGTTGGTTATGGTCATACTGATCATGTAAACCATGAGGTAGCTAACAATCATGGTAGCAACGATGTGGGAGCAGCCGGCGTTGCGATCATAGCCATTGCTCATATACATGATATGGATGGTGACGGAGGCGAATAGGGAGGCACGAGTTGTTTGTAGTGACGAATTCAGAATTTAGATGATATGGTTTCTTTTAAGTTGAGGGGTGAGTTTCCAAAACATATACTTGACTCTATTTGCTTTTTTTTTTTCGTACGTATATATATATTCGTCTTTGAAGCAAATTCATTAATTTTTGGATTCGCCACTAGACAATTGATGAGGTTAATATAATGAAGTAACATATAGATGTACAACTTTATTATTATTTTTTATTATTTTTCAGCCGATGTTTGGTATTCAAATTGAATATTAATGAATTCTAATTTGTGCCATGTAAGACCTATCTAAGGGAGAGGTGAGTCCTACAGGATTTATTTCATATAACATCGGCAAGAACATTATTATTTGGCCCCTATATATGGCCTACAAGTTGAATAAGAAAGGACCAACTCCAATTTGTTTCTTGTATTAAAGCAATATTGGGTTGAGGGGGGAGAGTTTAATACTACCTCCGTCCGCCTGTAATTGTTATAGTTTCTCTATTTTTTCATCATATTGATATGCAAAAAATTGAAATTTATAGTACTTTTCGTATAGTTTTTGAATATCTAAATCTTTTGTTTAAAACATTGAATTAATATAATCTAATTTAACTTTGAAAATTAGTCAAAGTGAACCAAATTAGTCAAATCTAATTTAACTTCGAAAAGCGCAACATACAATTAAAAGTGGACAGAAGATACATAGTTGAATTCTATAATTTTTTTTCTATCTTTTAGGGCTCGTTTATAGAAGGAATAAGGAATAACTAGTCACAAAATTATTTTTAGGATAAGTTTAGTTCATGTTTGGTTGAGATAAAATTGTGAAATAACTTATCTCGAGATTAATTATCCTGGGATTGTAAACTCAGCGGCAGGACTATATAGAATGGAGGGTGCTGTAGTCTCGATATATATATATATATATATATATTAACATGGCACCCAAAGACACCCTGAGTTTTGAGGAGCCAGTTTAAGGTGTGTAACACCTTTGGGATGTATTTTCTTGAAACTTTTTATAGTGAATTCCTTATAAAAAAATATGGATAAGTAGAATAAAATTTTAGACCTCTTCTAACTAAAACTTTGAATAAATTTAAATCATGTATAAGAAGTTGGGCAGGAAATATATAACATATACTCTTTTGTTGTGAATAAATATGCTACATACGCTAATCTAATAATAAAATTTATATATTTAAAAAACTAAGTAAAATATATTAAAGTTACAATAATTAATAATATAAAATATTATAGTAAATAGTTAACTCATTTGACACTTAAAATTAAAACATCACTATATACATTAAAACTAAAGTGTATAATATATACATATGTTAAAAAAAAATTGGGGGCCCAAAATTAAAGGGGCCTAAAACAACAACTTTGGTTGCTTCATGCTTCAGCCGGCCTTGCAGCGCGATATGGGTTTTATGTGTATTATTTATTCTTATTTCTAAATTATAGCGTATCTTTTACTCTTACGGTTTTATGTGCATTTATTGTGGAATTAATTAGGGCAATTAATTATGATATTTTGTAGAATATAATTACGTGTTAGCTCTTAAGAAGGCCATGACAATTCCACAAAGTCTAAATACACTGAATGGACTTAAAATAACGACCCATACCTTTTTCTTAAATTTGATATAAGAACTGTTGAAAAGAATTAGTATTAAATCTTTTTGATGAACAAATATAAAAAATAAATTGCTTTTACAATATAAAAAATAAATTGCTTCAAAAAAAAAATAGAGGGAGTAATTGTTAAAGTATTATGTGTCGGTTGATCAGATATAAAGATGCAGTATATCTTTAATGAATGTTACTTCATCCGTTCCTTTTTAGTTGTCATATTGTGTTTTTCGAAAGTTAATTGAACTAATTTTCAAAGTTAAATTAGATTATATTAATTTGATATTTTAAACTAAAAATTTAAATATTCAAAAACTAGATGAAAAATACTATAAATTGCAAATTTTTACATATTAATATGATTAAAAAAAAACTACATCATAAAATACTAATCAAAGAATTATCGTTTGACTCTAAAAAAGAAAATCATCACACCTAAAAAAGAACCAAGGAAGTAATAGACATATTCACATGTTCGTATCAAACAAGATGTAATGTAACATATATATATATAATTGTGGTGGGGTGTAAGTGGCATTAATTCTTTATATATATAAATATATAATTCGGTTTTTGGTTTTTTGATTTTTGTTTTTCTAAATTTAAAACCAAACCAAAAAAACAAACAAAGTAAATTATTAATCCAAAATCTAACAAAAAAATAAATCCAAATTAGAATTCAGTTTGATTTTTGATTTAATCCAAATAGTGCACACCCCAATACATACCTTTATGGTCCTTTTATAAATAAATGTTTGTGATCACTAGTCCAATAAATAAACAATGGTAGTAGTAAGTAGTAACTAAGTTATTCTTTAATATAATTCTCCCACATGGTACAAAGTACAAACAATCTCTTCATGTTGAGTCTAAAAATTAATCTTACAATATACAAATTTAAATTAATCAGATTCTACTACAAATATTATCAAATAATGAGAGAGGAATTTTAAAAAATAATCATGTTTATGATTTGTTGTTTTTTTTTTCTTCATAGAAAAGAGATATTAATATATTATAAGATTAATATGCATCAATACAAAATAGTGGAACTTATTGCTAGTGCTACTTTGTGTATGATTTGTAAAGTACTATCAAGTAGGTAGTGGATTTTGTGATATGAAAAGAAAACGATACTTCAATTATAGGGTCCATGCAATCCCAAAAAATGTGCTAGAGAAGACAAACTAACACCAATCTATCATTTTCTAGCCAATACATTAATCATATATGATTAATGTATTAATTGACTATTCTTCTAAATTATGCATGCAAGATGAAAGAATAAAGGAAGCATTAGCTTTACAAATTAAATGGAAAAAATGGTTAAATATACCAGTGAGTAATATAAATGAGTCAGTTTTATCTTCTATTATATTTTTGACACAAAATTTTTTTTTATAGTTATATTTTTGGTTCAAAAATATTTTCTAACTATCAAAATAGCTTAAAATATCCTTCTTATTATCGATCTCCTAATTTTAAAAAAAAATTGTATTGTATTAAAATTATTAAATTATTTATTATATTGGAAAAAGTCATTCAATTTTAATTAGGTACTGCAAAGATCCTTGAACCATCTTTTATAACAATTTTTTTTTTACTACATTTTGGTAATGCATGTTTTAGAAAACGTACTTAGCAGGAGAAAGTATATAAATATTCTCTAGTATATTTAAACAAATCTCCAAATTGTTATTTGTATATCTTTGTCAAGAAACCATTTTTGTGGGACTATATCCTGTCACCTTTATTAGTAAAGCCTAGAAGGAGATCCAACAAGATCTAAGTTAGAGTAAATTTATTTATTTTCTTATAAAATTATTTAATTACTTTCTTTTAATACTTATGCAATGTTGAATAAATTTTTATTATATCATATAATTGAATAATTTTAATATAATAAAATAAAATAAAAAAGAAAGATTTGCAAACTTTAGAAGATTTTACAATTTTAAAGAAGAAACAAACTTGACTCTGTAATGACCCGGAAGGTCGCTTTTGAGAATTTTCATAAAATTAGCATTTTACCCCTCTTGATAACTGCCCTGAGTAACTTTTGATCAGTTTGTGAAGTTGATTGGGAATTTTGAACTATTTATTTAACTACTGTTATTTAGTTGACGGGTATTTATTAAATAATTAATTTTTTTCTTATTAGCTGGTGGTTAATGGGTCAAGTCCAAATATATACCCTATATCATTTTAGATTATTCTTTTTATTAAAAAAAAAAAATAAGGAACCTCCCGATTAGGACTTCATGACCTCGGCACAACCAGATCGGCGGCCAAGGTACATCAGGTAAGATCTAAGTCTTAATTGATGCTATACATGCATAAATGTAATATTCTATTATAATCGTAATAATTAGTGGTGACAGAGGACAGAAGGAAAATTGACTTGAATAGGGTTGTTGTTCACGTGGATCCTTCAAATTGGTGTGAATATTTTTCTTAAATGGTAAATTATGGCCATGATTGGATAGTGATGACAATAATTGGTATTTAACTAGTTATCATTGGAAACTATATATATAGAATAGGCTAAGATTATGTATGTTTTTATTTTAGTTAAAGTTACTGGGCATGTTTTGTGTAGATTTTGGTTTGAGAAAACGGCTAGCCCACTGTCATTTACGTGGCTGTAGTTTGAAAAGACATTGTGAGAAAAGAAGTTGTAAATTAAGTAGTGATAGACCTGATAACTATGAAATATAATCTTAAGAAGGAGTTAATCATTGGAAACCATAGAATTTTGATAATTCTTTTTAATATAAAGTATGTCAGTTTTAGATATTGACTCTGAAGATTACTGGTGGCTTAATCGACTGTTGGGTAGGAATTTTTGCTATGGTTATCATACTAAGACCCAAGTTTGATATATTAATTTGCGTAATTGAATATTGGATGTATTATATTATATGAAAACTATTAGAGTTGTAGTGTTTGGAGAAATTATGACTTAAACCTAGACTTGAAATTTGGAAGTATGAGGGTTGACATGATAATTGGCATCAAAATTTAGGAACTTGATTTTAGGTTTGTGTGAGTTTTTGAGTCTATAGGCTATACTTATGGTAATATGGTTGTTGTTAGTTTTGAAAACTTATTGTGATTAATTATTGAATAGATTGCGTTGATTTCGAAGCCTAACGAAAAGGGAAGGCTCAAGAGTTTGAGTGATTGCTCGATGATTTGGGGCAAGTGGATTTCTAAACCCTTGTTAAGTGTATGAAATTCGTGTATTTCCTTGTAATATGTGTTTGGGGGTAATGAGACTTGGTGATGGGTTAACTTGTCCACATTGATTAATTCAAATGATGAAAAAGGGCTAATAAAAGGCAATGTGATTAATTGTTTGTGTGTGATGTGTTGAGAATTATTTGTGACAGGCATTGGTACGAGTACCGGTGTTATAAAGGGAAATTTTATTACTATAGAATGTGGATTGTAATTCGAGAATGCCAAAGCATTTGGACATTAGCTGATATATTATTGACTTGATATATTATGTGTGATTGTGTTCTTTATTGAACCCGTATACTGGTGATAGCTGAGGTGATTACATATCATATTGATATTTGTTTGAGATACATCATTCTTTTTATTGAAATCATATTGTGCACATGCATTGACATGAGATTGAGTATAAGTTAGGCACGTGGAGATCGTCCGTGCTGGGGATGGTGAGATGTTAAAATTATAATTTGGGCACGTGGATATCATCCGTGCGAAATTTATTTGATTTATGATAGTGCGTTGAGATCGTTCGCACAGACACGTGGAGATCGTCCGTATCGGTATATGGACCTCACGAGTCCCCCATGGGTCATGAACTCTCGATGTATTTCCGAGGAGTATCATGTATATACGATTGAGAGAGTACTTGGTATTCTGAGGCATATCATTTCATGGTGTCATATTGCATTGCATCCCATGACATCCTTTCATTCTTGATGATTATGTGTTTTATTGGTGGTTGAAAAGTACTTGATATTTGATTACCTCTATTGATGAACTTGATCTTATGTGTTGTTGATATTTGTGAGTGCTTTTTTTTTTTCTGGAAGTTGTGATTGATGAATATTGAGTTTGTTGTTGAGGATATGCAACTTGTTAAAGTGATTGTTGTTGAGTTGGGTGCTATGTAAACTATCAACTATTAAGCTGGGCTGGTTTTATACAGGTTGTAGTTGTGGAGGTTCGGTTGGGGTGTAAGGAGTATCCGTATTCTATCCCCTTAGCTTGTGTTTAGAGGTTTACTTGCTGAGCACCGTGTGGTTTGGTACTAACCCCTTGCTTCTACATTTTTGTAGGTTACTAGCCCGGACCTTTGTGATATTTCCTCTCTCCTGGTCTGAGGCTTCTTATGGAGGTTTGTGAGGTAGTTGCTTGTCATTTCAGCGAACTTTCTTACTCTTATTTATGATCTCGTTCTATTCTAGAAACAAGGTTATTTGAGACTTGTATTTTCTTTTAATCAATTGTAATACTTTAGAGGCTTGTACACGTGACAACCAGATTTTGAGGGTATTTTTGAGTTGATTATGAAATTTCCGCATTTTATTGTAATGATTGAGTTTTAGGCTGACTTGTCTTGGTGGATAAGACGAGTGCCATCACGTCCATTTTTTGATCGTGACACTCAAATATCTAATTATTTTTTCTTATTATTTTTTACTTGCTTGCTAGTAGTAAAGGTATTTTTTTAATGCCTCAATAGAATTAGATCCTATTTAGGATTGCTGTTAAAAATTGCTTCTTATTTTTTGAAATAGCTTTTTAGAAAAGTGCTTTTAAAATATAATTTGTGTTTGACAAATTCATTTGAAAAGTGCTTTTAATAGGCAATTTGTGTTTTTTTTTCGATATTTGAGAGTCAAATTACGAAAAAATACTTTAATTTGTATTTTTTTCTTTGAGTTCCGCTTTCAGAAAATAAACAAAACTATCTTCTATCTAGCTAGGAATGAGCCTTTGGGCTATTCGAATTGAATATATATACAAATTTTGATTTTTGGATTCAAGAACTTAAAATCCAAATAGTTCGAATTGGATCGGTTCACTTTAGTTCAATTTAGACTAGACGATTTGAGAGTCAATTTCCTAAATGGCCATCTAAGCTTAGGAAATTGTCCTAAAATATCATTTATGTTTCATTTAAGACTAAAATATCACTTAACTATCACTATTTTTCTCTATATATACTTAAGACTTCAAAAGTTTCACTCTCTCCTAGTTGACATGTCATGTCATGTCATTAAAGGTTTTTTTTTCTTCTAAGAATAGACTTATTTAATTCATCAAACACATTAAACTAAAATAATGATCTTATTATTTTCTAAAAAGTATATATTAGTTTATTAAGAAGAAATTTTCATGCTTAAGAATCTTTTATCATAATTAAATTTTTTATTTTTTTTATGTTATGAAGAATATATTTTAAAACTTACTATAATGTCTTCAATTTTGAATACTTATAAACACATATATTAAAAAAAATATTGATATATAAATCACTCATGAATATCAACTTACATCAATTAATCATATATTATATAATGGATCAGTAACATTAAAGTTCAATTAACTATTAAAAATAATTAATTGGGTATTTATGAATATCTTTTTTTTGAAAGAAATTAGAAATTGAATATATTTATATTAGAAAATAAAATTTTGATCTTTATTTATCAATATATTAATCTCATATAATATGTAGATTATTGAATTAAAATAGACAATTCAATTAATTATTACTTGTATTTCACGAATTTGGGATGAGATGAAGAATATATATTGGTGTTTAATTGTATGATAAGTTAAAATATAATATAATATAACAAAAAAAATAAAAAATTAAATAATAATTTTCTATTTCTTACTAACTTTTTTGTCAACCTTACAAATTTATTTGAATACTTTTATAAAAAAAAAATTGCTTAAAATTTTCTAATAATTTACTTAGGGATTTTGAGAATTATTAAGTAATTATTGCACACAAAGTTTTTTGGGAAAAAGGACAAATATACCCCCGAATTATCATAAATGGTGCGTTTATACCCTTCGTTATACTTTCGGGTTGTGCATACCCTTACCGTCAATATTTTGGAACGTATATACTCTTAAAATAAATGGAGGGACACGTGTCATGATCTTAATGGTCATGACACGTGTCAGATAGACCATTAAGATCATGACACATGTCCCTCCGTTTATTTTAAGGGTATATACGTTCCAAAATATTGACGGTAAGGGTATACACAACCCGAAAGTATAACGAAGGGTATAGACGCACCATTTATGATAATTCGGGGATATATTTGTCCTTTTTCCCAATTTTTTTTCATTGAATTTTGTTTGGTAAAAAAAATAAGAAATTAGTTTTTTTTTAATTTTTTTGTATAATCTTCATAAATTCTCATGTAATTTATATATTTGTTTTTTAGAGACATAAGTTTGATGAATTAAATAGGTCTATTATTTTTTAAATGATGATTTAATAACATGATATATCAACTAGAATAGAAGGAGACTTTTTAGATATTTAATTTTTTTTATGGATAAAAAATAAAAATAATATTATTCACTTTCTATTTTTTTTCAAGAAAAAAAAATATTGTAAGCATGAATTTCAAAATACACAATTGATTTTATTATAATAGTTAATTGACATTTAGTATTATTGATTCATTATAAAATTTATGATTAATTGATTCAAGTTAACATTCATGAGTGATTTGTATATCAATTTTTTTTTGAATGTATATGTTTATAAGTATTCAAAGTTGATGATATTATAATACGTTTTAAAAATTTATTCTTCATTACATAATAAAAATAAAAAGGTTAATTATAATAAAAGATTTTATAAGTATGAAGATTTATTCTTAATAAACTTGTATATATGTATTTTTTAAAAAATAATATGATCATTATTTTAGTTAAATGGGTTTAATGAATCAAATTAGTTTATTATTAAAAAAAAACTTTAATGACATGTCATGCCAATAAGGAGAGAGTGAGGCATTTGATATGTCAAGTATATTTGGAGGAAAATAGTAATAGTGATATTTTGGTCATAAATGAAACATAAATGATGTTTTATGTCAATTCCCTAAACTTGGGTGACCATCATCTAGGGAATTGATTGGATGATTTGATTATTTTGAATTTTGAATTTCAAATCGATAAGTTGATCAACTTCTTCTTCTTACAAAAGGGCTATTATAAAAAAAAAATTATGTCAAATTGCCTTAATAATTTCTCATTTCCACAATTCAAATAAAATGTACAAATTTCTAATCTAAGCAAAGTAAAATTCTGTTTAGATAAACCATACTACTAATAGTTGATCATATTCGAGCAAAATACTCAACTATTACTCAATCTTTATGAACTCTATTTAATTTAAATATCAATTAATATACCTTAAGGATTCAATATCATAGCTCTTCAAATGAGAATATAACAGATACATCTTAGTTTATAATATTATATTCATTATTCTAACAAAGTATATTGTCTGCTTGTTTAGTTTGAAAATCAAAAATCATTCTAAAATTCAAAAAATCCCAAATTATGTTCAAATTATGCCCATTTTATCTCTGTTACACTATTTACACACATATATTATCTACTCGAGATTTAAATTATCAGATTTTATTGTGGATGACACAATATTTTTGGAGTTAAAAAATAAAAAAAAAAAACTATTTGCTGTCCATATCTATTATCTCATCTACACACATAATTTATCTACAAAAAATAAAAAAGAATAAGGCAGAGGAAATGCCACCCAAAGTTACTCATAGCTTTTAATGTGGTATCGTAGATAGCAAGTTAACCACCATCAAAGAACGTGGCATGGTAGATTGTGTTGTTTTTTTCTTAATTAAAAGTATTAATTTTAAGTTTTCGAATATGAAATTTTCGAATATGAAGGGCTATACTTGAATAAGTCTGATCCAACATAAATATAACTTAATTGAGCTTTAATGTGATTACTAAAAATTCTCATACACATAAACATAAAAAAAAACCTTTAACAAGGTGTAAAAGTATTTGAAGATACAACATACCCCCTCCTCACACGTGTGAGAAGGATGTGAGTCAAAATAATAAATTTAAATTAATTATTATTTTTAATAAAAATTACTTGAAAATTAATTTTTATACTTTTATTAGAGAAAAATAATAAATGTGAGTCATTTGTGTATAATAAAGATATATTATATGAGTAACTTTTAGAACAATAGATATATCAACTTTAAATGACTTTTTTTTTCCTCTAAATGACAAAGAAGGGTAAACAGATCTTTTCCCTGTATTTTATTCTCCTTAAATTTATTTTATGAAATTAAATGAAATATGTCATCACTTGTTCAATAAATATCATAGTTTTAACTCCATAATTTCAATATTATAATAAATTTAATATTAAAATCTTAATTAAAATTCTAAATTTGTTCTTGTTCCTACATTTGAATTAAGCTACATAACTTGAAACAAATGTAATACTTCCTCCGTCTACTTTTATTTGTTACGTTGCGCTTTTCGAAAGTCAATTTGACTAATTTTTAAAGTTAAATTAAATTACATTAATTCAGTATTTAAACAAAAAATTTAGATATTCGTAAATTATACGAAAAGTACTACTTATAAGTTACAATTTTTTACATATTAACCTGATGAGAAAATATATAATAAAATATTAATTAAATTTTTTTATAATTTATATAAAAATGGACTATAACAAATTAAAAGTGCATATAGAACGTAATATTTTAAGCTATAAATGGTAGGGAAAAGACAAACAAAACAGAGTCACTGTAATGTTTTGTTGAAAATGACATGTGAGGTGCTGTTATTTACAAACCACAAAAAAAAAAAACGTGTTCTCAGGCAGGCTGAACCCTCTAATTGAATCTGTTTATTAAAAAAATAGATTTTTCGCGGTTGTCAAAAAAATTATTTAAAAAATTAAAAATATAATAAAAATAAATACTTATATGAAGAAGTCAAATATTTAAAATAAACATCCTTCACATTTTTAAACTCGAAACAATTGGAAAGGATTTTTTTTTTTTTTTTTTAAAGATACATTTGAAAACAAATTCAATAGAAATGGGTGGAGTCTGTAACTCAAAAGGGAAATTCGGATGAAAAAAAATATTTATGTGATTCTTGATATAAATTTAAAAATACTTTTAATTTTATATATTATTAAAATAACACAATGAAAAAACAAAGGAAGATAGTTTTAGGAGAATTTTATCTTCCATTTTGTTATTTAATGTAATATTTATAATATCATCTCCTTTAATAGCTTAGGATTGACTTCTCTATGCGAATAAGTCACAATAATTGCTTCTATATCATAATAAAATTATAATATTTTATTTTCATAATTATTACAATCATATAACTATCATCAATACAATTTATCATTTTTAATTTACTTCATTAACCACACCCCCACGCCCCTTCAAGTTTGGAGCATACGGATCCAAAATGTCAATTTACCAAGTAGATGTTGTAAAAAGATTAATCAATTGTTTATTTGTGGGGACATAATTCAAAATATAGTTGCTTCCTTGTCCCAAGAGGACTATAATAATTACTCCCTCCGTTTTAAAAAGAGTGACATAGTTTGATTTGATACGAAGTTTAAGAATATAAAGAAGACTTTTAAATTTTATGGTTCTAAATTAAAATTATGTCAAATGTTCAAATATACAAAATTGTCCTTTAATCTTGTGGCCTTAAGCATACTACGTGAAAAACTAAAATTAAAATATTATCAAAAAAAGAAAGAACTCATTCTTTTTTAAAGAGACTAAAATAGAAATGACACCATTTTTTTTAAAATGGAGGAAATAATTTTCTATCCCAATATAATTACAATAATTTTTTTAATTATCTTATTCGTGAAAGTTATAAGTAATACTTGTCAAAAAAGAAAAGAGAATTTTCTTAAAAATAAAAAAATTATAAAGTAATAACTACAATAAAACTATCTTCCGCTTTCTTAAATTCTATAATAATTTAAAATAAAACAATCAAATTAAAACAAAAAAATAACATAATTTTACATAACTACCAAAAATACTTTGTTATATTTACTTCATTTAAGTACATAATATAATTTTTAACCTAACTCCTAATCAATCAACATTTTTATGTTACTCTTAACTCTATATTTCAAACATTATAATAATTTCAATTCTGAAAATTCACTACTATAATAATTATATGTTTATATTTCTGAATTAAACTAGGAAGGTGTATATATAATATTATAAGCCATAAAGGTAAGTGAAAAGACAAACTAGGAAAAAGTCACCATGATAATTTTCTACGAAATTTCTTCACCACAAATTTAATAGCATATGGACGTGCATTAGAAATTGTGCATGCACGTGTATATTTCTGCACCTCACTAGTATCATGTGCATGACAAGTTGATTTCATAAATGAATGAGGTTAATATTTTTTCAATTCCGATTAACGTCTAAAATAAGTTATAAAGTTATAAGTATTTATAACTATAAATAATTTTTTAAAGCAATAATGAGTATTATAAAAATATATCATATTTTTCTTTAAGCTAACAAAAAGTAATGAGTTATATAAATTGAAATAAAGAAATACCTTGCAAAATAAAAAAAAAGAAATAAAGAAATACCTTATTTAGATAAAAGTGTTGAACAATAATAATATAACTAATGTAATTCCAATCAATTTTACGGAGTGACAGGGTAAAAACATGAACTTTTTCATACAAATTTTAGTAGCTTCGAATTTGTCGCATTTTTTTTATCCGGTAGCCCATCAAATTAAATAATTAAAGATCAGGAAATCCAAAAGTTAATGTAATATATTCGGTTGTAATTTAATTTAACACAAAAATTTTAAAAAATAATTTTAATTTGTAATCTAAAATTAGTCTTGTGAAACAATAAATTATTCCATTTAAAATAAAATAAGATTCAAACATTAAATCATTATTAATATAAAATTGGAACTGATTAAAAAAAATAATGATATAAATTATGAAAGAGAAAATATATAGTACTCTATTGTGTTTCTGCACCAAACTCGTATGACGTGTTACGTGCATAACATATTTATATTATATCTAATATCAGTATAACAGTATCATTTTTTTTTGTAAGTTACTAATTACTATTGACGAGTTTAAAATTTGAATTTTATAAATTACATTTTATGAAGATCTCACCGTAGTAGTAGTTATAATAATAATAATAAAAATAACTTATAATTAAATATATTTAATAAAAATATTTAAATTCACATAAATTCTAGATTCATACCTACTTAGTAGTTACTGTTTAATCATGATTGGTGCATGGAGGGAGCATCACTAAAATCCATAAATCTGAAGCCGATCTATCCTATCAAATTGACTTTTAATAATGTAATGCAGTAGAAAAATTAATCTTATATAATTAGTGTATAAAAACATTAAATTTTTATACAAAAAGCTATTATTTCAAAATCTTTAGGTACGAATATGTTAGGTACAAGTGACTTCTTTGATAAAATAATATATCTTGTGAAAGCTCGTTTTTTGCTGTGATTGAGCATTAATAATTGTGGTCAATAACGAATCCAAAAATTATATCAACAGATTTTAAAAAATAAATAAACACATCACATGTAAGATCTTTTTTTTTTAATGTCATATATATATTAATTTTAGTATGTACATATAAGAATAAAGTGCTTCCTGATAGATTTTTTAAAATCCATATTCCAAATTCCAACCACAGATTATTAATTAAAAGTAGATGAATTTTATCCTACCACAATCCTTATTACTAATATCATACCCATGACAAGTAATTTCTTTAACTTTGTTTAATATTATAATTAAATAATACAAGAAAAGGTTAATATATCTAGAGATTATAATCTCCATACATATATTTATTAGTGTATCTGTCTCAATTTATATATATATTTTTTAGTCTGTTTTTAAAAAAAAGATTAGATTTTATAATTATATAACTTAATGAAATGTCATATATTTTCCCTTTTTAGTCTTAAATTTTTTAGTAATATCAAATCAATAATTAGTTCTAATAAAATAATTTTGATGATGAGTTTTTAGACACCTACCACTAAAACACTATTGTATTGTTAAGTTCCTATTCTACCCTTATATATACGACTAAATCGATGGTCTCCTTACAGTTTCAGCCATGGCTTCCATGATCGAATCTGCTTGGGCGGTACTATTCTCTTCTTTCTCTCTCTCTCCTCATTTTTCTATCTGTGAGAAATCTTTTACATTTTATTCTGGAAATGTCGTATTTCTAACCACATTTTGCATCTCTGTTACAATGTAATTGTTATGGTTCAGTTTGGGTGCATTGTGAAACAGTGCATTTATGAGCAAAACGGACGAGAAATCTTAGTAGCTCAGTTAGTTGGTTATCTAAACTTTCAAATTTGTTGATGAGTGTTCGATTTCTCCGTCGGCTATCAGTTGTCGCCGGAAGTTAGTCGGAAATGTGTTTGTATGTCGGAAAATATTTTAAATCTTCATTTTCTGTTGTCACGGACTTTTATTTTCACACACTTGGTATTATTATGAACTTTTAGTACTACAAAAGTTTTTTTTAATCAAAATAATATCCTATTTTTGATATAACTATTGATTTTTTGTTAATATATATATTTTTCAGTAAAATATTTTTCTAAAAATAAGTGGACGTTTGAAAAATTTACTTTATTAGGAATTTGGAGTTATGTTGAATCATATTTTTTGTATTAAATATTTAGAAATTTGGTATTTTTAAAAAAAAATCTGAAATATAATTTAAATGGGATTATTCAAGAGTTGAATTTGCATTTTTTATGACCAAACAAAGTAATTTTTTTCTTTTGAAAAAAAAAAAGTAAAAAATTCTCATCTTTTCTCCGAAATCATTTTTGGGGTGATTTTTTCGATTTTTTTTTTCTTGCATGTATTTGTTGAAGAGTCCCACGTCGAATAAAAAGGGAACGGTAGTCTCGTAATTAGGCTCAACAATAATCGTCCTCTCTTTCATTCAATTTTTGAAGTGTGAGTTAGATTCAAGATCTAATTTTACAGTATTGGTGGTGTTTACCCCAATTCATTTGAAGCTCGAAATCTGTGTAAGCAGCCATTCTAGCTTGTCTATGGGCTCATACATGTTTTCAATACAAAGAAAAATACTATGAGAGATAGAATGGGTAGAGCTAGGTGTAGGGGTGTGAAGATGAGGTGTTGGATAGCTGGAGATATATAATCAATGTGGAATTACTCTCATTTTTCAAGTTTCCAGAAGTTACTTGGAGGTGTATTTGATATTTCGGAAAATATTTTTTTCGAAAATCAAGTTATTTTGTGGTATATAATTGTTTTAAAGGGAAAAAGGATGGATTTACCTCTGAACTTTAATATATGGTATGTATATGCCCTCCGTTATACTTTCCGTTCGCATAAGTCCCTGCCGTCCAATTATAAGTACACATATACCCCTCTCACTAACGACCCGTTTAATAGGATTAAGACACGTGTAAGAAATTAGGGGTCCGTTAGTGAGAGGGGTATATGTGTACTTATAATTGGACAGCAGAGGCTTATGCGGACGGAAAGTATAACGGAGGACAAATACGTACCATTTATTAAAGTTCGGGGGTAAATCCGTCCCTTGTCCCTTGTTTAAATATAATTTTTTTTTCACTGAAAAAATAGACCTTTTGGACGCAAGTCATTTTTCTTTTGTCTCAACTCTTAATTTCATATCACTTTGCACACTCTACATTATTATGAATCTTTAGTAATAAAATTGTTTTTATCAAAATACCATCCGATTTTTTGACATATTTACTGCTGTTAATTAACTTTTCTACTAGTAATTTTTTTTTTTCTGAAAACAAGTCATTTTGTGGCCTTATGATCGTGTAAATATATTGTTGAATGAGAACTTCCTCATGAAAAGTTGTTCTTTTACTGAAATACTATTTGATTTTTTTAAACGATTATCGATTTTCTAATACAATGTTTTTCAGAAAAATAAATCTTTTCCCCAAAAACATTTTTCGGTTTACCAAACCCGATAGTTCTTTTTTCTATTGGTGGTGTTAGCACCAATTTGTGTGAACCTCGACTAATCTGTTTGGATATGTTTGAGACTTACATGACAAAACACACACACATCCTAGTGCACTCATTGTTATTTAGAGAGTAATGAGGTTGTAGTTACTTGTTTTAATGACCTTTTGTTTTGTTTTTCAGTTTCTTCTTGCAAATTTCAGTGATTTCCAATTGACTTCTCTTGGAGGTTTCATTGTTCATGAGAGTGCCTTCTTCTTGTCTGGAATCCCATTCATCCTTTTTGAAAGGGCAGGGTGGTTTGGCAAGTACAAAATTCAGGTAATTACTTTTTGACTCTTCTAATGGAAATGATGTTTCTTGATCAAAATGATCCCAAACATCAATAATATTCGACTTAAGACTCGTGCACGAGTTGTGTTTTTGTTTGCATCTACTTTGATGAGAACTGGTTATGATGTTTCGAGTTCATAGTAGTTAGTTCATTCTGTCATTATTCGGATGAATTTTCATTTTGTTGCATTCTTGACCTGTTTGTGTGCAGAAAAAGACCAACACCCCGGAAGCTCAGCAGAAATGTATTACTCGTCTGCTGATGTTTCATTTTTGTGTTAATCTTCCAATCCTGATTGTTACGTATCCGCTCTTTAAATTCATGGGGATGCGATCTACTCTTCCATTGCCGTCCTGGTATTTTCCGGCTCTTTATATACCAAGCTTTAGTTGTGTGATGGCAACACATATACATTGAATACCTTTTTCTGGTCTTGCAATCTTCGTTTCTTTTGTTTTTGCTTTCTATTTCCTTATAATTTTGGTTTTAGAGTCCAATGTCCATTTTGTGAGCTTGAATATATGCGCATTGCATGTTTATACGATAGGAGGATACGTACCATGTGAAATGCAAGTTATATGGACAATTGTTAGATTGACAACGATATACGGAAGTGAATGTTGGACCTCTATGGTCCAACATATCCACAAGATGATTATATTCGATAGAAGGTGCACGTAGCCTCACATAGAGAATAAGTTTTCTTTAGATGGCTCTAGTCATGTTACTCATGTCCTACATGGACATCTAGATCACCGGTATATAGATGGGAGAAATCATGGTGGTTGACGGTGTTAAAACAGGACAAGGTAGATCTAAAATCATACGGAAGAAATTTGTCTTGAAAGACCTATCATCCCTTAGATTCATGCAAACTTTGAGAAAAATATGAAACAAACAACGGAAAAGAAAATACCCATATTGGTGATACCAATTAATTGATAAATGAGGATTCATGCAGCCGACTCCAACTAGTTTGGAATTGAGGCATAGCTATTGTATAATTTCGCAAGTAGGGGTGGTAGAGCTTATCTTTTCTGCTTATTCATCAGAGTAAATTGCAAATACTTCTTTTCTCTGCAGGAAAGTGGTTTCAACCCAAATTTTATTCTATTTTATCTTGGAGGATTTCGTATTTTACTGGGGACACAGGGCTTTGCATACGAAATGGCTCTACAAACATGTCCACAGTGTCCATCATGAGTATGTGAACTACTTAAATTCTTCGATTTTCACTTTTTCTCCCATGAAAGTCATAACTTCTGTTTGTTACACTAGGTATGCGACACCATTTGGTTTGACATCTGAGTATGCTCACCCTGCTGAAATTCTCTTCCTTGGATTTGCTACGGTAATTGGTCCTGCAATCACGGGGCCACATTTGATAACATTATATCTATGGATCTCACTTAGAATCCTCGAGACAGTCGAGGCGCATTCTGGATTCCATTTCCCCTGGAGCCCATCAAATTTCTTGCCTTTATATGGAGGGTCTGTACATTACTGTTAAAAATCATTCATTTGCATTCATCTGTTTTGCACATCGTGAATGATGTTCTTATAGTTGCTAGTGTTTGTTCCCAGGTCTGATTTTCATGATTACCATCATCGGCTGCTCTACACGAAGTCTGGCAACTACTCATCGACTTTCGTTTACATGGACTGGTAAGGCTTCCATCAATTGCCTTTATATTAGTACTCTAGTGTACAGCTAACCATGTACATGTTCAAAGGTACTAGGTTTGGCTGATCCCGTAACTAACACTCTAGCTCCACCCCTAGTTCCGAAAGCTATACATCTCCCTGCCTATGCTCAAAAAAACTTGGTCTTTTGCATAATTTCTCTTAGCAATTCTTGATCGTATACTTCCATCACATTGTTGTTGTTGTGGTTCTGTTTCCCAACTAATATTGACTAAGGGAGTTCAAAATTTTAATATATATATATCTCTTAAGAAGTTATTTTTGACCTACACTACTAGAAAATATAGAATTAGTGACGGAATTTGTCGGTAATCCCTAATTAATCTGTAGTAAAAAGCTCGATAGCTAATCATAGCTTAATAGAATTACCATGCCATTTTTGCTTTTTAGCTATGAAATTGTCTGTCACTAATTCCTTATATTCTAGCAGTGCTATATATATTGTACAATTACTTTCTATATACACTATATAATTTTTTGATGATGATGAAATGTGTTCAAGTGACCACTCTTGAATCAATGTAGCTACGCCACTAAGACCTCTATTTCTCTATTTATTTAGGTTATTTGGTACTGATAAGGGTTACAGAAAGTTGAAGATGCTGAAGGAGCAGGAGTGCAAAGCTGAGAGCAAAGCAATGTAAACAAGATGGGAAAGTAAAGGGGGAATAAAATTATATGTTTGTTTGAATGTATAAGAATAGTACTGAACAGATTCTATTAGTAATGTTGAGACTAATAATGTAAGGATTAGTTATGTTGGCACTAGTAATGCAAGAATTAATTATAACATGCACTTCATAATTCTAAAAATATTATTTGTTTACAAAAAATACCTTTAACATTATTCAATGAGAAAATACATCAAATCACCTTTGAACTTAATAGTCAAATTTACTTTAGCATTTTAATAGTCAAATTTACTTTAGTACTTTAAATACCACTCTAATCTTACTTCATTTAATCTCTTAATCTTATTTGAAGTAAATTAAATATGGAAAAAGTCAAATATATCCTTGAACTTTCAAAAATGATATGCATCTACCCCTAGTTATACTTTAAGGGGTCGTTTGGTATGATGGATAAAACGATTTGCTCCTGGGATAATTTTTAAGTGGCCTTTAAGCTGTTGTTTGGTTGCAAAGGCTGGGATAACTTATCCCAGTACTAATTGTTAATCCTGGGATAAGTTATCTCTCCCTGAGGGTGGAATAGTAATCCCAGGATAACTTATCCTTGGATAAAGTATGTGAAATAACAAAAATACCCCCCTCCCCCTTAAACTCTCTTTTATACACCACTTTACATACATGTATATTAACATAGTTTTTAACAACATTTATTATACCATTCACAACCTTAATTATTCGTTGTTTAATGATAATATATTTTTCTATTAAAAAATTACATTTTATAAATACAATTATTATTTATGAATATATCATAAGTTGAATTTTTTTGCCTAATTCTTATGTTTATTTATATTTTGATTTCTCTTAAAATGTTACCTTTACTACTAAAGTACATATTTTTAATTAAATAGTTTACTACTCACTTAAAAAATTATATTTTATATTAACTAAAATGTAGATAATTTTAAAATGTTGATAACTTTAATGATATTTTTTTTTACTTTAATAAACTTAACATGGAGGTCTAATTTTTAAGCTAAATAAGATGGAACATTTATTTTAAAACTAAATAAGATGAAAGTTTTATTTCAAAATTAAATAAGATGGAAATTTTATCTTAAAGCTGAATAAGTTGGAAGTTTTATTTTTAAGTTAAACAAGATGAAAGTTTAATTTTAAAAACACACAGCACAATCATTAAATGCACAAAAGAAAATATTTAAGCTAAATAAGATGATTTTTTTTAAAAGAATGAATAACTAATTAAAGCTAGCAAAGAAAATGTAAAAAAAAAAAACAAAAAATAAATAAGGTGGAGGGTATTATTGTAAACAAACAACTTATTCTTAGAAATTATGTAATAAATATAAGTTTGAATATGACAAACCAAACCAGCAATAAAAACTAATCAAAGCATAACTTATCCCAGCATTGCTTATCTCAGTATAACTTATCCCAACATAATTTATCCCAACATAACTTGTATTCAAACCAAACGACCCCTAAGTCTGTATATATCTTTATTGTCATACTTTTGGGCCATATATATCCTTAACCCAAATGGACAAACACGTGGCACCATCTAAAAATTTTGCCCAGTTTTATGCAACTTTTTTACCAAAAATTTATAAACTCACCTAACTATCCATTTATTTTACCCACTCGAATTAGAAAAACTTTGATCCAATTCTCATATTGTCCATATCGCTGATTTCTACTACAAAGACGATACTACATCGAAAAATATCATCGTGGGCATTGTAAATTTTGGGGGAAGATAATATGTAAAACTGATGAGTAAAATAACGAGAATTACCAAATGAGCTAGGACAAAGAAGGAAGAATTAATGGAGGTAAGGATTTTCTATTATTTGTTGTTCTCATCATTGATAATTTTTGGATCAACTGAATTTCTAGGTTCCGTTGATGGAGGCAATAGGCGTTGTCATTGGCTCGGCATAGCGGAGGCATCCCGCTATTGCATGCTGATGTCAAATTTTAATAATATCGTCGGGTACCTCATTTTTAAATTGGCAACACATTTTTAAGAATTTTGGAATTCTGCACTGGTGCTTTTGAATAATTCCGTTCGTTGGGGAATTCTCACTCCTATTTTGTTTAGAAGGTGATCATTCCTATCCCTCAAGCTGAACGAACTTGACCTGCTCCTTTAGTTTAGGACTATAGAATTTACTTGCTTCTCACTAACGGCAGAATAATGAGCTTCATCACTCTAGCTCGCTGATATAAAAAATCGGAAGATTCAATCCAGGGACGCTTGGGACTGGATTGTTTCTCTCCACTACCCAGAGAAAAAAGAAGTTCGCGGATGCATTGGCAACACTGGCCTCCAACTTGAATCAGTTTAGTTTTTCGCTTGTTACTTGCCTTTCCACTTTATTTATTAAGTTGAATTGTTAAATTTATTGGGTTGACTTACCTGTTGGTTTTGAACATATAAAGGTGTCATCACAACTTGTGTTTTTGCATCGTGACATATAATATATAATTAAATATAATACATCTTAATATATTCTATTTTCCTGGTACATTACAATTGTACGTGTAGAACCAAATAAGTGTTTTATGTTGATGACTATATAAAACAAATTCACTAATTCATTAAACGTACTTATACTTTTACGCTATATATATATATATATAATATTAAAGTATTTTCTGTGTTTACTGAATTTTCTGTTTTTACTGTATTTTCTGTGTTTACTGTATTTACTGTTTTTATTGTATTTTTTGTGTTTACTGTATTTACTGTTTTTGTATTATACTTTACTGTATTTACTGTTTTTGTATTATACTGTTAACTGTATTTATTGTTTTTTTATTATACTATTATACTATACCCTATATACCCTTTTCCTTATACCCCTTTACTATCTAAGTGTCCCTTATATTTGATATCAGAGCGAGAAGTTTTTGGGATCTTATTAGTACATAACAATACTACATGAAAAGACATCCTTCGTTTAGAAAAATAAGATTTATATACTGGAATTTATATAGAGAATATAATCTAAAAAGAGTAACTGTAGCTAGAAAAAGACATATAGAAAATACATATAGTATTAAGACTACTAAAGATTTAGATAATATTTTAGATCCGGAATTCATAAGTAATATAAGGTGGGAAATACAAGGTTACTATATTGACATAGATTGGTGTAATAATAGAATAGATAGTATAAATAGAAATTTAAAAAGAGAAGCAATTCTATTAGGATAGTAAATGCAAGCTATAATTAAAAGAAATAGACACCTAGAAGAGTGGCTTATAGAAGAAAATTACCATAAAAAATCTCTTTTAGACAGAGAATTAAGGATAAGACAACTTTTATCTTTAGAAGAATCAAACCTAGATATATCATACTTTCAAAGAGAATTAAACTATATTGAAAGACAGATAGAAAATTCTAAAAGAAGAATAAGAATATACGAACAAAAACTTACATCTATACATTTTGGATAATATACATGCTTTTAGAATATATAAAAAGAATTAGATTAAGATATAGTTGGCTTCATAAAGAAATACAATGTAAGTTAAAACTTAAATATCATCTAAAAAGATCAATAGAAATTTTAACCTGGATAGAAGAAGAATTAGAAAAAGAAGAAATAAGTGAAGTTTTAATCTGGTCAAAAGAAGAATTAGCTAACGAAGAGATACCTAAAAGTTATACAATAGATTTTTTGAATAAAGAAAAAGCTAAAGTAATAAAAGACATTAATCACATAAAATTAAATATTAAATATACTAATAATAGGATAAATTACTATAAACTAATATGTCCAATTAGAAGTTTTATAGGATAAAAAAAAAATAGATTCTCTAAAACAATTAGAATATTTAGATTTAAGAATACACCCAGAAAAGAAATATAGATCACTACCCAAAAATAGTATTTTAAAGTGTAATTTTTCTGAAGGAGAACATATATTACATTCTGAAGATAAGCAATATAATACTTTAATAGATTTAATAATAAATTTTAGTGAAAAAATTCAACAACAAGATAAAATCATAATAAAATCGTTAGAAGAAATAGAGGTAGTTCAAAACAAACAATTTAAAATACTAGATAAATTAGAAAATAATTTAGACTTCTTAAAAGCACAAGAGTTAGAGATAGATAGAAAAATTAAATATCTAAATACAAAATTTAATTTAGAAAAAATACCTACTAAAATAGAAATAGAAAACCTGATAAAAACTATAGTAGGAAAGCCTAAAGAATTAGAAATTAAAAATACCCAAGTAATAACAAAAATCATAGAACAAGTAGAAAAAATAACTACTGAAATAAGTAATCTAAAAGAAATAATTATAAGACTTGAACAGATATCACTTTCATGAGTGAAGAAGATATAAATTATAAAAAAGCATTAGAATATACAACTAAATTTCATCAAGAAGTAGTAGGATATTCTAGTCACGTTCCCTCTGGCCAAACAGACAAAGTAATTCTAAAACAAAATAATACAATAATAGCATTACTAATAGAATTAAACATAAAATTAGATAAAATATTAAAAGAAAAACAACCCAAACAAATTCATAAAAATACAGATATAGACGAATTAATAACTCAACTTAAGAAAGTAGAAATAACACCTAAACAAGAAAAACATAAATTAACCAGAAAATCTCAACAATGGACTTTCTTTCAAACAAACGAACAACCCAAGAAAGTAGACCAAGTTTCTCAGAAAATAGAATCGAAAATAATTTAATTTCTAGAATACTATCTAGAAGATCCTCAAATACAGACGAAAATCAAGAATTAAATGATATTATAGATATAGATAGAGATCTATAAATTTTTCAACAAAATCAACTAAAATTGTTAAATCCAAAAACATTATATAATGTAAAAAATTTCTCTAGAAATAATCAATTATATAGACACTATAAAGAAGAACAGATATCAGCAATAGGAAAAGAATTTGCAATTTTAGACTTAGTAAACCCAGTTGTCATAAAGACTATAAAAAATTCCAAACTTATGTTAATGCATATGGGATTAATAGTAGTAGGAATAAAAGGATTAACTAGAAAGAATCTAGGATCTAAAGTTTTAATTGTATTATACGATGATAGATGGTCAGACTTAAAGAAATCTATAATAGGATTAATTGAAGTAGACATGACAAATAATGGTGGAATATTTTATATTAACCCAGACTTTTTAATGAATCTAAAAGAATTTGGAAAACATATTAAAATAGGAATCCAGACTAAAGGATATGAAGAAATGAATAATGGAAATAATTTATTAATGCGTGTAGGTTTTATTGAAAAAATGACTTTAAGTAGTAACACAAAATTTACACTCCACGTAATGATGTAGTAGAAATAATGGGTAATAAAGGAATAAAACTAATAAAACCAATAAAAATAAATCCAGAAGAATATGCAGGATTATAATGGAATCTAGATAAATTAAGTACACCAAAAGTATTTGCTCCCGAGCAACATTTCATGTATACTAGCTCAAAAGGAGAAACATCAATTAGACTATAATTATACAAGTCAAAGAAACTTAAATGATACTAAAACAGAAAGTACAATAGAAACAAAACAGGAAGAATTTATGAATATAGAATTAATAGAAGAAGGGTATGAGGTAGAAAGAGCTATAGAAGAAGCAAAAAGACAATACCAAGAAAATAGTCTTATAACTTTTAAGTGTAAAGGATATAAAAAAGGTAAAATGGATATAATGGAAACAGTAGAACATTTTAGAATATGCCAAGACAGAGAAGATAATTTAGTATATAGAATAGAAGAACCAGAAGATATAAATGAAGAGAAAATAGATACTTTATTTATAAATAGTTATACTGAACTAATGGAAGAATCAACTAATTCACGTAGTGCAAGTCTGTTCCAAAGAACTAGTGCAACTCCAAGTATTAGCTATAATACAGGTAATCTACCTAGAAAACCATGGACAAGACCTGATCAAGAAATAAAAGATAATATTAAACCAATAGGAAAAAGAATGCCTATAGAAGAACCTATTAGACTACAAGAAGGAGGAAATAAAGGAAAAATATTAAACATAGCAGCACATGATCCACAAATGTGGAATACAATAATAGACTTATGGAAAGGAATAGTGGTAACACACTTTATTAAAAATTATCAAGAAACTGACGCTGAAACTATGTATAGATACTTAGAAACATTTTTAGGAGAATCTTGTAAAGCATTATGGGAATCTTATAAACAAACACATCCACAAGAATTTCAAAGTTTAATAGAATTAGGACTAAATCCATACAACTTTACAAATAAAATACATGTATTATTAACAGGAGAAGACACGAATAGTGACCTAGTAGCACTACAACGTAATGCTGTAATAAAATTAGAACAATTAAGTATATCCAATTGGCTAAACATAAAGAATTTTCTTAAAGACTATTTTTATTATTGTACAATTAGTGGAAATACATTTAATGAAGAATTAGGTAGAAAATTATTTAATAAATTTCTAGGAGCTTTAGGAAGAGAAATAGAAGAAAGATGGTATAAAAGAGAAGGAGTGGTGCAAAACCCCACACTATTATGGCCTATAGGACAAAAAATAAATCACATAATGAAAATACTAATTGAAAAATGTACAAATATACATATACAAAAATAATTAAAACAAAATGAAATGAACTTTTGCAAAGCAATGATATATACTATCCAAAGTTATGATAAAGAACCTAATAAAATAAGAAAATATAAAAGAATACCAGTTTATAACCAAAAACCTTATAGATATAAAAAATATTTCTTATGAAAATCTTCAACTAGAAAACCCTATTTAAATAGAGATAGACATGTTAGGAAATATAGAAATGATAGAAATTATAAAAATAAATTAGAATGTTATACTTGCGGAAGTATAGAATACTTAGCAAATACATGCCCTAAAAGGAATAATATGAAAACTAGGAACTCTCAGTTAATAGAAGACTTCCAAGAAACCCTATTAAATGTAGATGAATACATGTCAGATACAGAAAGTATATACTCAGTAGTAAGTATAGAAACAGAAGAAATAAATACCCAATCAGACATTTTTGACTCAGAAGATGATAATTTAATTAATGAAATAGGAACAAAAAGAAATCAAGATTTCCTAGATAATATCATAATAAATACTATGATGAATATTTCTCAAAAACGTAGTCATGAGTTTGAAAGACTAAAAGGAATAGATAGCAACCAATGTAATATATGTAAATGGTTTCCTAGTAAAATAAATAGGGCTAAATGTAAATACTGTTACATGGAAGCCTGTATTAGTTGTATAGAAAATAAATTAAAACAAAAAGTAAATAAAAATGAAGAACAAGTTCATATAAAAGACCAGACTACTAATCTAAGACTAATAACTCTAGAAACAAGAATAAATTACTTAGAGCAAAGAATAACTAAGTTAGAAAAAGATAAACAAAAAATAGACATAGATATTATGCAATCACAGGTACAATACATTTAGACCAAATAGAAGAAAGTGAATTAATGAACATAGAAGAAAATAATACTAGTTTTATATGTAATGAAGATAAAAAATTTGGAACAATAAAAATATTAGTCAGAATAAAAATAAAAGAAGTAGAAATAGAGACTTTAGCTTTAGTAGATACAGGTTGTACAAGTTGTCTGCTTAATAAAAAGATACTACCTCATAATCTATTATCAACTTTAAAAAATTTTAAGAAACCTATACAAGCAATACAAATGGATGGAACATATAATCTTTACGACCAGTACATAGAAAAAGCACAAATAAGTTTTATAAATACATGTAGTGAATTCTATAAACCTACATATAATATGCACAAGATATTAGTCCTAGATCTTAATATTAAAACAAACTTAGTCTTAGGTTTACAATTCCTTATACAAAATAAGGGAAGTTGTTTAATTTTCAGAGATAGAATAATGCTGTTTAGAAATACAACATATACCCCTGTACAAACTAGAAAAATTCCAACCAAGGAATTAAATAAAGACAATAAAATAAATATAAAAAATACTACTCCATGTTGTGACGATTGTGGCAATAATGGTAGTTGTTATTCAAATTACCTATATGAAGGAAAACAAGAAGAAAATTATTTAGAAGATACATACATAGAAGACATAGAAAAAGATTATACCTTAATAAATATAGAAACAGAATTTTACAATTTTCAAAAAGGAATAAATACAATAGGAAAAATAAACAATCATAAAGACTTAGAAAATATAGTAGCAATATTAGATGAAATGGAAATAATAGGAGAAAAACCTTTAATACATTGGGAAAGTAATAAAATTATGTGTAAATTAGACATAATAAATCCCGAGTATACTATAAAAACAACAACAATAGAAGCAAATAATGAAGACACTGAAGAATTTACTAAATAGATTAAAGAATTACTAAAACTAGAAGTAATAAGAAAATCTACATCTAGACATAGATCAACACCTTTTATGGTTAGAAACTATAGCGAACAAGTACGAGGAAAAGCTCGCATGGTAATAACTTATAAAAGACTAAATGATAATACTAGAACAGATGCATATAAATTACCCGATAAAAGTGAATTAATTAATAGAATACAAGGTAAAAAGATGTTTAGTAAATTTGACTGTAAATCAGGATACTGGCAAGTAAAAATGCACCCGGAAAGCATAGAATGGACAACTTTCACGTGTCCAGAAGGACATTTTGAATGGCTTGCTATGCCTTTTGGTCTTAAGACAGCTCCACCTATCTTCCAAAGAAAGATGGATGAGATGTTCGGCGACTATAAAAATTTTGTGTTAGTATATGTAGATGATATTCTTGTATTTAGTAAAAATATACAAGAACATTTAGGACACCTACAGACAGTATTTAGATTATTTGTAAATTACGGAATAATAATTAGCAAAAAGAAAATGGAATTATGTAAGACACATATAAATTTCTTAGGAGTAACTTTAGGAGAAGGAAAAATAAAATTACAACCACATATAGCTAAAAAGTATTCGAAATGCCCGACAAGTTAGATAATACTAAAGAATTACAAAAATTCCTAGACTTAGTAAATTATGCTAGAAATTTCATTCAAGATTTAGGAAAAATAGCAAGACCATTATATGCTAAGACAGGTAGTAAAGGACAAAAATATTTTAACATAGAAGATATAAAATTAGTCCAACAAATAAAGAAAAAGTTAAAAATATACCAAATTTACAAATACCTTTAGAATCGGATTACTTAATAGTTCAAACAGACGGAAGTAAATTAGGATGGGGCGCTATTTTAAAATCTAGACCTAATAAATACAGTCCAAAAAATAAAGAAAAAATATGTGCCTACCAAAGTGGACAATATAAAGAAAAAGGTAATATGAGTAGTATAGACGCTGAAGTATTAACAGTAATATATGGACTAAATAGTTTTAAATTATACATTTTAAATAAACAAGAAGTACTAGTTAGAACAGACTGCGAAGCAATAGTAAAATTCCATGAAAAAATAAACAGTAAAGCTAGTAGTAAAAGAAGATGGTTAAATTTTATAGATATAATATCTATATTTAATAATATTGTTTTTGAATATGTTAAAGGAAAAGATAATGATTTAGCAGATAAATTAAGTAGACTACAATTAAAAACTAATTAATTTTTATTTTTAGTATGAGACCAAGCATGAGACCAACTGGCCAACAGCCAGCAGAAAAAGGCAAGGGTATAGCCCAGCCAGATAATTATGCTCAGACACTATTAGGAAGACAAAATTTCAGACCACTAAGTACAACAGACAACTTAATAGAGAGAATTTATTTTGGTAAGTATAATTTAATTTCATATCCTAAGTGTAATTTATCTTTTAGAGTAAATCCAAACTTTAATTTAGACAAGTCTCAACAATGTTTAATAGATAATCTATGGATATCATATAATAAACAAGACACAAAATACTTTATTGCTGCATCTAATGCTTTGTGTCAATACTTTTCAGATAAAAATAGAGACAATAAATTTAAATATTATGTAGTTATACATGGAAAAACTAAAGGAGTTTTCCAAACATGGATAGAAGTAGTTGATTCTATAAATGGGGTTAAAAATCCACTTTTTAAAGGATTTAATAATTTTACTGAAGCTTTAGACTATGCATGAGGAATACTTGGGCCTAACTATTATATTTCACCAACTTTTAGACAAAGCCCAAACCAAATACCACAATATAATATCCAAAAAGACTGAGACAAAATAATTTTTTGTGACCACTGTTTAGCCATGACAGAGGGTTTCAAAAGACTTAATACAAAAAATGAAATCCTTATCCGAGAAAATATGAGACTTATGAAACAGCTAGAGACTTTTCGGAATAAATATGTTCCAACAACAGACAGTACTCAGACGCCAGAAATGAGTTCTCCATCTCTTTTAAAAATGGATGAGACGAGTGTGCATTCCCCTCTGAATGCTAAGAACTCTACTGTATCGGAGCATGATACAGCTAGTCTGGTTCAAACGGTAACGGATAAAGACTTATCAAATCCGTTAAAGGCTGTCACTTTGCCAAAAAGTGAAGAAGAGGGGTCGACTTCCTCACGAAGAAGACTATCGAAATATTTTGAGAAAGACTCTTTAAGAAAAAATGATGCTTTAAAAAAGAAGAAAAATGAAAAATTAGAAAAAATAATAAAACAAACTTTAGAAAAGTTTTTTCAAGAAAAAGGTCAAGAAAAACATATAATCAAAGACATTCCCAGTCCAAGTAATGGTTCGAAAGACGACATTCACAGTCCTTCATTATCAGACGAAGAACAAATAAATAATATTCAAGACTCTCAAGATCCTTATGAAGATGATGACTTAGGCATGAGTTTTGACAGGGTAGCATTACACCACTTAGATAATTAACTAAATATAAAGAAAATAGAATGGAAATGAGTTAATTGCCAAAAGACTTCATCAAAGGACAAGCAAGACATTGGCAAGTTACGGCAAGTCACAAGACAAGATAACATGCAAGAAACACATGGTGACTAGAAGACAAAACTATAAAAATACAAAAAAGACAAGATGGCATGTGAAAGGCAAGAAAGATGGCATATGAATGGTAAGAAAGTCAAGAATGGCTTGCCAAGAAAAAATTCAAAAAAGGCATGAGTGGAAAAGTAGCAAACAAGACACGGAAAAGTGGCATACAAGACATGGAAATAAATACTACAAAAAGACAAATATATGTATATATACACATATATTAAGAATGTTAGGTGGGGATGCCCACTACGTGTCATGTAAAAAAGAGTGTGTTGTCACTTTATCACTACCCTCCAAAAGAGGGAAAAACTGTTGACATAACACGCGTCCAATAACTGTGTCAGTCTGTAATATAAGTCCAACAAGATGAACTTAATAATGCACGTGACGATGGGGCCCAATGAGTACCCAACTTGCATTATTAATCTTATCAAGTTGTCGGCCATTAAAAAAAAATAAAAATTTAAGGCCACTTAGTAGTGTCATTTTGGTCTTTTTAAATTTCTTATTTTGCCTATATAAAGGGTAGTAGTAAGAGTTGAGAAAGTGTGTGAAAAAGAGTGGAAAGAATAGAAGTTAGAAAAAGTTTGTCATATTCCCTCCATACTTCCTCCATCCTCCTTCCATACTCCTTTATGTATCAAAAATCCTCCTTTGTATATTAAAGTTTGTGAAATAAAAATAAGTGTGTTTGAGTGTTGAAGTTTTAGAAAGCTTTTTCAAAGTCCTTCGGGGGTTCTCGAAAGGGAAACCTCTCTCAGTTTATCATGTAAGTTTTACGATGTTTACTTTCCAAAATTCCCCTAAAAAATATGTTATTTTTCTATGTTGTTAGTTTCAATGTAATTATTGTGCATGTGTTAAAAAATTACCCTTAGTATATGGTTAACTTCTTAACTTTTTAATAACGACGATGAATTAACCTGTAAATTCCTAGGATTCTTGGCTTTTACAGTCTGCTTGATGAAAGGATGAATTTGTTGCCAGTTTTTATATTCGGGGTGTGGTTAAAGATGAAGTTGTTAAGAACACAGGTTAAGAAGAAGAGATGAACTGGGCACGAAAAATACAATTAAAAATGGGGAAATTAGGGAATTAAGTCGGAAATTAGCATGATTTAACTAAATGAGAGAGGGAGTACTGAGTAGGACTTACAAAATATTTGAAACAAAGCCTAAACACGGAACAACTTGCAATATCCTGCCATACCTTACCAGGACTACTAAATTATATTAATTATCTAGTTATTATTATATATATTATACTTATATATACACTATATATACTAATATTATATTATATATTCTATATGGACTACTAATATTATATACTATAATACTATATACGTACTACTAATATTATATTATATATACGTACTAATATTATATTATATATATTATACTATATATCTATATATTATACTTATACATATATACGTATTACTATATATATTATATTAAGTCTTACTATATATATTATTACTATAAATATACTATATATCTATACACTATATATACATATTACTATATTATATACTTACATATACTTTCATATTTATATATTATTAAGTACTATTACTATATATATTATATCCTACCATACCTAAGATATATATATAATATTAAAGTATTTTCTGTGTTTACTGAATTTTCTGTTTTTACTGTATTTTCTGTGTTTACTGTATTTACTGTTTTTGTATTATATTTTACTGTATTTACTGTTTTTGTATTATACTGTTATATATACTGTGTGTGTGTATATATATATATATATATTATTTTGATATCTTATAGGGTAAGATTTATTACAAATCAATATATATGGTTCATTAATCACTTCGGAGATTATTATTTTGATATCTTATTGGAGTTTTAAACTATTTAACATCAATAAAAACAATGATTTTTTCTCAGTAAAACATTTAATGTCTTCTTTTATACACTCTAAAGAAAGAATGAAATGAATTAAGGGCATGACAATTAACAACAGAGCAGAGGAACACATGGAATTTGATTATGATATGGTTGGAAAAATCATCTCACACTTGCCCTTGAAGTTTGTAAATCAATTGTAAAGTTTCAAGCAAGAAATTTAAAAGTAGGATTTGGATCGTTATTTTTCCCAACTTTTATTCCAAAATCAACAAAATTATTATACACAACTTATCTATTCATCACATATTTTATCCACAAGTTTATACAAAATTTTCTTAAACCCCATTGCAATCATTCAATGTTCAATGAATTTATCGTGCGATGTTGATATTTTAGCCTCATGCAATGGACTAATTTTGTTAGACTTTGAGGAAATTATGATTTATCGTATTTTCAATCCAATAACCAAAGAACACCAGTTAATACTTTAATACCTTACCAGAGTCAACATATGTGATTGGTTATACATGCCTAGATGTTGATTACCCTAGTTCAGATACATATAAATTGGTATAACCATTAGAATTTTGGTTGAAAATTTCAACTAATTCTACAAATTTCATGTACTTCCATCTCTTTATCATTTTATTGTCTACTTGTTTACCAACACAATTACCTTTGTTGGCTTAGAAGCGACAGTAGTGTTCTAGCTTTTATACAAAGAGAGAAGAGGCAATACTAATTGTCCGTCCTCATTTCATTGATCATTTTGATTTCAACTATGGAAAAATCTTCACTGTCACGATATATGGCTAAGGGTGGAAAGATGCTTACTCACCCTTGTATCCATTTTCAAAAAGTTCATACTCATTGCTACTTATAATAATGCAAGCAACAATTGGAAGGTTTCCATATTTTGGACAATTTTGTTTGGGGCTCTCACGACATTATTAAAGAGTTTCCCGTCTTGCTAGATAGCAAAGAGGTACAAACTTCCTTGGCAGAATATCATTTGTCCGAGTATGGTTCTAAGAGTAATGGGTACAAAAAAGTTGGAAGTGTTGGACAAAATGGTTGATAATCACATGTATTACTTCTATTCAACGTTAGCTTGTGTCCATAAGACGCCCTCCAATAATGTAACGATTGCTCATAAGGTGTATATTGCTGCAAAATTGAAATGACATCAGAAGATTTATTATCGAAGGTACGTATCAGTTAGTTTTGATTGTTAATTAAACTTTGTTGTATCAATCGTTTAAATCTATTGTTAGGTAACAACGAAAAATTTCATTTTGTGTAACGACATATTTGGTGTGATTGTGTCATGATATAAATATTTTATTTCATTTTTTATTTACCTTTTATTTAATAATCATATTTATCCTTTACCCTACCTTTTGATAGTTGCTCTACCCCACTCCTTACTTTTCTTATATGTTTACCATTCAAATTGTTGATTTGTGACATGATGTAATGACGAAGAATAATACAATATATCTAAATATTTTTTTCATTAAAATAATACAATAGGATACAATACAACATAAATACAATAATATGATACATTATGAAACAATACCTAACAACCATCAGGATTAGCTATATATTTCTTTTAAATTTAATGTCTTTTATTAATTTGTTTTTTTTTGGTAAATAAATATTTTATTAATCAAAGTGAGAATTACAAATCACTAAAAAAAAAAAACAAGCCTGGACATCTCCCTGACCGTATACTTCCAGTATCTATCCAAACAACTCCTAACCATTGCTTACCCTATCCATCCCACATCTAAATATATTTATACAGGGTACCAATCTAACAGCTGCAATTGCATGTTTAGTTTCGGCTTCATCCCCCCTCTTATATGGACTTCTTGGATAATCTTTGTGACTAAAACATCACAACTTCTATTCTTCTTTTGAAATATCCTCTGGTTTCTCTCCTGCCAAATGTAATAAACACTCGCTGCTAGTGTTATGCGAAAAATTTTAGCTCCTAGCATCTTCCCCTTATAATGATTTTACGCCCATCTTTGTTCCTCAGTCCAGCCTGTTGCCTGTTTCTGGATATTTTGCCACCTTAGGATCTGTTGCCAAACTTTGCCTGAGTAGCGACAGTTAAAGAAAAGATGGTCAATGTCCTCATGTCCATCATCACACAATATACACTTGCTGTTCTCCACACTACCCCAAGTAAGTAGTCTTGCTTTCGTCAATAGCCTCCCATGCAATGTTAAAAATAAGATAAAGCTCCATTTTGGACATGCACAAGTATTGCATATCAATTTCCTCCATTCTACTTTTGGATACTTCCCTCTTATTAGTTGATACACTTGTTTAATTGAGAACTTCTCCATTTGTATCACTTGTGATTCATTCCGTCCCATATCCTCCAGGGCTTTATGTGTTTGTAAGATCTTTCTCACCATCCATAAGGCCTGGTTTACTTGTATATTCCACACTGTCCCTTGCTTCCCATAGTACATGTGCACCCATTGTACCCATAACTTGTCCTTCTTCTTGCTCAGATTCCACAGAAGCTTGCATATGGCTGCCTTGTTCCAGTCCTGAATACTTACAATATTTAAACCTCATGCAGTTTGTGGTTTTACACAGTTGATCCCATGCAACTAATGCTTTCTTTGATGTATCCGTCCTTCCAGTCCATAGAAAAACTCTGCATAAGCCTTCAAGGCATTTTATCACTTTTTTTGGCAATATATTACCTGTGACCAGAATACTTGAACAAAAAATAGTACACTTTTGATTAGCTGGACCCTTTCTACAAATGATAGGAATCTAGATGTCCAACTTTGTATCCTTCCTAGAATCTTATCAATCAAAGGTTGACATTGCACCATAGTTATTCTCTTAGTACTTAAGGGGACTCCCAAGTACCTAAAAGGCATTGTACCTTGTAAGAACCCTAGCTCCTTCATTATGGCCAGCTGCATTTCAGTTGCCATTCCTCCAAAATAAATGGAGCTTTTATCTACATTTGCTTCCAGACCTGATGTTGCTGAAAAAACTTTAAATAGTTCATAAACTTGTTTAACAGACGTGAGCAAATCATCAGCAAAACTTAGTTGGACCAGCTGAAGTTTAGAACATCTTGGATGGTACTTGAAGCTTGGGGACTTTTTTAGCTTTTTCAAGAGTCTTGTGAAATACTCCATGGCTAACACAAAGAGATAAGGGGATAGTAGGTCTCCTTGTCTTAGCCCCTTCTTTGCCTCAAAAGGTTTACTGGGGAACCCATTGATGAGGACATTGTAAGTCATTTTGCTTATGCATTATACTATCCAATCCACAAACACACTAGGGAAGAGTAGCTGAATCAACACCTTTTTTAGAAACTCTTATTCCACTGAATCATATGCTTTCCTTATGTCAACTTTCATCATGTATCTAGGTGAAATCTCTTTCCTTCCATAACCCTTGACCAGTTCAGTACTCAAGATGATTTTATCATTAATCAATCTGCCTGGCACAAAAGCAGAATGCCCTTTATCTATTAAGCTATCCATACACTCTGCATTCTGTTAGTAATCACTTTTGTAATGATTTTGTACACAACAGTACAACATGAGATAGGTTTATATTCTGATATTTTTGAAGGATGGTCCACTTTGGGAATCAGAGTCACTGTGGTACAATTTATAGCTTTATATAGTTTCCTTGTTTCAAAGAACTCTTGTACAACCTCAATGAGCTCTTCTCCTACTATTGCCCAAGTTTGCTTGAAAAAATATACATTAAAACCATCACAGCCTAGTGCTTTATTGTCATTTATCCCTTTTAAAGCTTGTATTATCTCCTCCCTTGGCACAGGTGCTATCAGTTGTGCTTGCTGGTATCTAGTCTAGGTCCATCTTTCATTGCTTGACCATCCACAATTGGTAATTGAGGTGCACAGGTCCCCAGAAAACTTTTGTAGAAACCAAGTATCTCATCTTCAACATCTTTAATGTTTGTGCTATGTTATCAATAACATTGGTTAGACTGGCTACTTTGTTTTGAGAAAGCCTATTTTTCAAGCTAGCAGGAAAGCAAGCAATATTTCCATCTCCCAATTTCAACCATTATACTCTAGACTTTTGTCTGATGATGCTTTCCTCTACATTCAACCATTTTTCCAACTTTAGTTTGGCCTCCCTTTCTGCTTCAATCAAGCTTGTGGGTTGTCCTGGTATCCTCATATTACCTTGTAAATCTTGTAGCTACTGTCTATACTTCTTTATTCTAGCTTCCACTCCTTGGAACTCAGTTGTATTTAAACTTTTTAAAGCTTGTTTCACTCTCTTTAGCTTTCTCCACACCCTCAGCATGTTAGTTCCTCCTACACTCTCCTACCAAGCTTGTTTCACGGTCTCCTAAAATTTCTCATGCTTTACTAGGTGGTTTAAAAACTTGAAAGGTCTAGATCTTAGCTCAACCTACTGAACAAAATTGATACTGAGTGGTGAATGATCAAAGCACCTATGGTCCAGTATTTGTACCTCCATGCCAGGCATAGTCAACATCTATCTAGTGTTAACTAAGGCCCAATCTATTATGCTGTAAGTGTGTCCATTATTCCAGGTAAAATCACTACCAATATGTTTTAGGATTGTCATGCTTGTGTCCCTCAAATAATCATCAAAATCTCTTATCTCTGCATCTGTCACAGGAGACCCTACTATTTTATCTTCCCTCTATGATTTGTATTGTAATCACCCATTGCAACCCAAGAAGTCTGCTGATTGTTATGTATCCTCCTTAACTGCTCCTATAAATTTCTTCTATCTGCTATAGTATGTAAATCATATATTGCTGTAAAGCTAAATTTAGCATTTATCCCTTTGCATTCCACCTCTGAATGTATACGTTGTTCAGACTGTTCTACTAATCTGCAACTAATCACCTGAGGATCCCACAACAACGAAATTCTACCCTTACTGCTAGATGGAGAATTAGTAATACTTTTCCATCCAGGTGCAACTTTCCTCAAGATTTTGTCTTCATGCTGAGACTTTATTTTATGCTCTAGAAGTGCTATAATACTAACTTTTTTAGTCCTTATAAATAGTGCAACTTCTTTTTGTTTATAGACTTCTTTTAGCCTCTTATGTTCCAAGTAGCTAACTTCATTTAGGAGGATAGTATGTTACCTTTCCCAGTCACCTTTACTGCTCCTCTGAAAACTTTATCCATATCAGCTACACATCTAGTATCATGATCATGCAATGGACCAAAGCCATTTGCAATGGAAATTTTGGCCATACCCATGTGTTGTCTTTGCCCCTTTGTTGCTGATTTACCTTTTGTTTCCTCCCATTTCTCCACATTCTCCTGGGCTTGTAGTTGTCCTCATTCTTGTTGCCTGCCGTTCTGCACATTTCTTATACCTTGTCTTTCATGTTGGTTCACCCTTTCCTGCCTTAGGCTTACCACTTCTTTCTCTATCTCTACTAACCCACTGTTCTCATATGTCTTGCTGGGTTCTCCTTGTTGTTCACCCCTCTTTTGTTGCCATTCTGTCTTCCTTTTGCAAGTTTTTGTTTATGTTCTTCCCCTTTTGCTGAACATTTATGCCCAATGATCAAGCACTTAGGACAATAAGCCGGCACACATTCATACACCACCTTCTGATTAAACTCCCTACCATTTGGATCTTCCACTTTGATGTCTGTTGGTAAGTTTTGGCTGATATCCATCTCAATTAATACTCTAACATAAGACACTCTGTCTACCTGTTTAGTGCATTCATCAGCAAATAGAGGAATTCCCAATCCACTACTAATTCTACTTAATGATTGTATACACCAGCAATTTAAAGGAAGGTTGGGGAACTTCACCTATATTGGGATAGTTTGCATAATTTCCTTATTGAGATCAAAATTCGGCGACCAGGTTTTCATTATGATTGGCTTATTTCCCAACATATGAGGCCCTGAGTACAACACTTTATCCTATCCTCAAAACTCCCAAATCACACAAGAAAATAACCATCATTGTAGTAGAATACCTTGGGCTTTGCTATATAGTTTCATTGCGCCGCGATGTAACGTTCTATTGCAGCAATTGTTGGGTCAATTCCAACCACATAGAGAATTAAGGCATGCTTCCATCTCACCGTCTCCAGTTCTACCTTTTATTTGCACAGCTCTATAATTTTCTCTCCATTACGGACTGTAGGAGCTACATAATTCAGCTTTATGCCTTGCACAACCATACGATTCCCCTGAAACAGGTTCGCCTACTTTTTTTGTTCTGTCTCTTCTTCCTTTCCTTCCTTCCCTGGAAACAACTCCATCGAAACCTTCTTGTTGCCTTAGGTAATCTTAGTTGTAGTACTACTAGATTGTATTTCCCGATCTTCATGTATTCTCCTCTCTTCCGATTTAGTCATATTTGAGTCTGGTGTTGTGTTGGTTAGAACTGGGGTTTTGCTACCTTTCAATTCCGACCACTGCTCAGCTGATTTCACCCCCACACTCTGTATCTCCCCTGTCTTCGTAGTATTTTCATTCCCGTGCTTAGATGCCCGCCAATGACTATCTTCTTCCGTCCTCTTGCTATGATAGGCGTATGTTAGCTCACCTAATGTGCGCCGAGAGAGGTTTTTATTTTTATTAGTCTTTTGTTATCAGCCTTCATGCAACTTCAATTTCAATTAATAACTAGTATCACCTTTTCTTGTTGTATTGAAAAACATTGTTTTTCATATTAACAACTTAGGCTTTAAGAAAAATGATATTATTTAAAATATTCGGTAGCAATTTAGTTCAATTTTTTCGTTACAAACTTCAATTTATTGATACTTGGCAGAAGTAACAAAACTTGCCTTTCCAAGAAAACATGGAGTTCATATGAAACTCATAAACTTATTTCATGAGTATGAACTTTTATAACATTATATATGCATGTCATAAATGTGATTTCTAGGTTTAATTTTATTTGAAACAAGTGTAAATCACTTTTAATTCTTTTCAAATTATGTATATAATTTTATCTAGATATTTCCATCGAAGAAAAAAGTTCTTTAGAGAAAGAAAGTTCATTGGAAGGAGGAGGATATTTCCATAGAAGAAAAAAATTCATCAGAGGAAGAAAGCTCATCGAAAGGAAATGGAGGCGGAGGAGAAGGAGGAGAAGGAGAAAGAGAAGGAGTAGGCGGAGAAGAAGAAGGAGAAGAAGAAGGAGAGTAAAATTGTTTTCAAGTTAAAAATTGTATTTGGAAATTGAAGTTGTGTTTAAACATGCATGAATGCAAATTTATAACTAGTTTGAACTTTGGTGATTGATTTGGAGTGAATTTATGAAAACCACTACTCATGGAATGTCCAGCCAGCCAATGATGCATTTGAGATGCACGTGCGACAAACTTTTCTTCTACAAAACTGTAGCATCACTCTATGGACAACAATTCCTCTTGTAACACCTCGGGTCGAAGGAGATGAGACCTACAGACGTGGTCCACGATCCGTCGATAGAACCACAGTCCGTAGGTGGGGTCCCGTTATTGTGGTTCAGGATTTAGAGGTCTCTGATCCCACCTACGGCCGACCACTACGGTCCGTAGGTCCGGCAGTTGGTGAGGGTTGTTAGTTATTTGGAAAGAAAGGGCTTTTGGGTCAACTTGAAATGGTCATATCTTTTAGCATGAAATGCATTAGGTAACCAATGACCTATCAAATTAAAGATAATTGAGTCCTCTTTCCAACGCCACCGACTTTGGTAAATTAAAAGCTCGGAGTAAAGAGTTACATTTATTTTAGTAGAGCCCTCTTGGGCAGGGACCCAACCACGACCCATTTGACGGGTAATGGTTCTAATGACGGTCTGTCAGTCTCACCGTGAAGGGCCTTCGTCAGTTTTTAAGTCAGGGTCATTTTGGTCCTTTTCCATATGTATTAGGCGCTTAAACTGCGTCGTTTGATGCCTAAATTATGTCAGTTTACTCAGTCTAAGCCTAATAATCTAGTTGGAACCTACCCAAAACCCTTAGTCTTCTAAAATCACCCAACTTTAAGCGAAAATAAGAGGAAAAGTTGCCAATTTCTTCCAAGAACAAGCAAAGGTGTTCTTCGAAGTTCAGCCCAAAAATTTAAAGGATTTCTCTGTAGATTTCATCACCAGGTATGTAGGATTTCACTAGTGGGTTCCTTTCACCCATTAGGTCCTTAGAATTAAGTAGTTCTTTAGATTCTCATAAATTGTTCAGACATAGGGTTTCTAGATTTTCAAGATTTACTGTGATTATGGTTCCTTTGATCTAAATAAATTGTTTCTTGATAATTTTAGTACAATTCCATGCAAGCACTCAGAAGCTAGCTTGTGTAAATTTGTCCTAGTTCATGATTTATACTTGCTAGGTCAACCAGAAAGAAATTCATGCTTCAGATTTCGAATGTTATAATCTTAGTATATAAATGTTGCATTCTCAGTCATGTCAGTTTTGAGCTATTAAGTGTTAGTGCATTTTAGCTTCATGAATATTCAGTTGGGATTAGACTTAACACTGAGTTGGACTAGGGTTTAGCATACCCTCAAAGTCCTAGAACTATGTGCCAACATAGGTTCAGAAGTCCCCTTTATTGGGCATCAGCTTTTGGTGATCACGCCACAATCATGCCTCTGCACCCTTGACAAGGTATATTGGGTCCTTTAGATAGGGTGTATACATCAAACTCCACATTTAGCTCATGTGATTTATGTCAATTAATAGTAGCTTCCATAGTCAGACTCTTCGTGCATTGACCAGGTTTTCAATATTTACATCACTATACAATTTAGCATGTTATCTTCATGATTAGAATTTTGTCATTGCATTCAATTCAGTTTTTAGATATACTTCAGTACCTATCTATATAATTGTTCAAATTATATCCTTTCTTAGTTATGCATTGTTTAGCTTGTATGCTTTGTTCAACTTAGCATATCTATATCATGCATGCTTAGTACATTCTAAGTACTGGTGCATACTTTACGATACATCGTTTCATGATGTAGGTTTAAGCACTCAGCTCCCAGATCACGCTTAGATCGATTCTTGATTCAAATTCAGCAACTTCAGTGGTGAGTCCTCATATTTCAAGGACAACAGACATGCTTTCTATTTTAGTCTTTACTTTGAGTTTTCAGTTTTGTTAGAGTTAGCTAGGGGTAGTATGTAACGCCCCTAAATGTTAATAAGAATTTTTATATTGATTTACCGTTATTAAACTATTTCAATATGTTCTACTCTCTGGTTGGGAACTTGAAATGTGATGATAAGTACTAGTTGCTTAGTATATATTGGATTGTAATTTAAGGAATTTTATGGGGGTGTTTCCATACTAATCTAACTAAAATTATGAATATTTTTTTTTTTATAAGAGGTGAAGGATAGATAGATATAGGGTTATGTGTGCATTGTGGGCAACCCACAACACTATTTGGGCAGCCCACAAAGCTTTAAAAGTGATGTTTATCACTTGTTGACTATATATTTTAACTCTCCTTTGATTAATTTCGGTTCTTTCTAGAAAAAAAAACCTTAGAAACCTGTCTTAACAGTTTGTTCATCCAAATCACAAGAAAAACCTTGGTCTTTTGGCTGAAACTCAAGATACAAATCGCCTTGTTTGGTAAGTGCTGAAAATCTGTTTCTGAACTAGGCAGTGTTTGGTAAATTGTGTATATCTTGTGATCTAGAAATCCGTTTTGGGTGAATAAATATGTTTTGGAAAGCTGATTCATATATCTACAACTCTTATGTTTATTTGAAAGTCTGATTTAGCTGTTATGGATGTGAAAACTGGGACGCAACACAGGACAAGTTCTGTCCAGATTTCTCTGTTGTTGTAGCTGAGCAGGTTGTGTTACGTTTAGAATATCTCAGTATCTAGAACTCCGTTTTGGGTGCATGAATATGATTTGGAAAGCTGGTTCATATATCTACAACTCTTATGTTTATGTGAAAGTCTAATTTAGCTGTTATAGATGTGAAAAATAGGACGCAACACAGGACAAGTTCTGTCCAGATTTCTCTGTTGTTGTAGCTGAGCAGGTTGTGTTACGTTTATAATATCTCAGTATCTAGAACTCCGTTTTGGGTGCATGAATATGATTTGGAAAGCTGGTTCATATATCTACAACTCTTATGTTTATGTGAAAGTCTAATTTAGCTGTTATAGATGTGAAAAAGGGACGCAACACAGGACAAGTGTTGTCCAGATTTCGGGTTTAGAATTCCGGTAGGAACCACTGTTAGTGTATTGATGATATCTTTTTGTACAAAATGTATTTTTCAGTGATTCTTGTTGCGTTGCAATCTTAAGAGATGTATCTACAACTTTAATGAAGGTTACAAAATCTATTTTTGCTTATTTCCTGTTCAAATTTAAGTTGCAACATGGGGTACTAAACTGTCCAGAATCACTGTTTTGAGAACAGAATTGTGTCTGTGTGGTAATCCTGTTTTATTTCGATATTATTGAGATATTAGGAATTAAAGAAGTTATTTAATTGTATTTTTAAGGTTGTATAGACTTGTGAACAAGTTGAGGAACTTGATACGTTGGTTGGCCTCCGGTTTGCTTGCAAAGTTTGTTGGACTATTGCTACACTAAAGTATTGAGGTTTGTGTATAAACTTGTACTTGAACTCTTGTGATGGCTGGTATAAATGAAATTTGATCTTGATACCTCTTGTTACCTTGCATTGTCATGTTGGTATGATGCTTGTGTATCTCGCCCACTTGTACGGATTGTTGGATCACTTGGCACTCTTGTTGGGACTATGTCCTTCTTGTGGCTGCGGCTTTGTCAATATTGGCAGGCCTCTTGATTCAGATCATTTGCCATCTTGACTCTGGATTTGTAGTTCGTCTTAGGAATGGAAGTTATCCATTTTAAGTACGAACTAGAAAGCCATTTTTAATATGGTTCTTGGTCTTCTTGATACAGGGCTTCGGTCCTTCTTGATACAGGGCTTCGGTCCTTCTTGATACAGGGCAGCGACCCTTCTTGATACTTGCTTGTGCCGGGTGTGACGACATGAAGTATATATGGGGCGAGCCTTGCTATTGAAATTCTTGGAAAAGGATGCTATGAGCTTCTTGACATTGTATCTTTGAATATCGAATTTGATACTTGTTATCTATTGTTACTTGATTTATTTATTATATTTCAAGTATGATGCTCATTGACTTGGAAAATGTGGCTTGATGAATATTGAGGATTTCGACCCTATAGTTTTTACACCACTAAGCTTCATGCTTAGCGATAGTTGTTTCTATCGTAGGGGCTGATCGAGAGGAGTGATGAAGATGGCCATGGGAGATGAAAATTTTGAGAACTTAAAAGAAGATCACATTTGCATATAGGCATATATATTTTGTATAAATTTTGGTACTTATATCGATCTATATGATGTATATATTTGCATTCGGTTTTGAAGCCTTGCCGTATCATGTTCATGGGTTGTAATCTAAGTATGGCTATGTGTTGGTTCATTTGGGGTGTTTAAGCCCAAGTTTTGTAATATGTTACCTGTCCTACTCGTTGGTAATGATTGAAAAGCATGATCCCAACTAGTTTGGGTACTCGAAAGTGGATAATTTTTATTATCATTAATTACTTGCATGAGGAAAAAGGAGAAACGAGAAAAAAAAATATATTTTTACATCTTGTAATTTATGTGCATACGGTAAATGGAAAGGGGTCTCTACAAGTTTGGTATCAGAGCCTAGGTTTGTGGTTCTAGGACTTTAGCTGTAAAGTACTTGTATACTTGTTCGTTTCGGAGAAAAAAAGCTATGTGGATTATTTGTTCACTTGCATGGTTCATAATATTTTTATCGCATGTAAAGTGTACGTGCATCATATACATGTCCATAATGCAATGTGATCTTCCATTTTGAAGGATAATTATGGCCTCTTCTGTTGACCGACCTATAAAAGCTACTCGTGAAGGGTCTGGTGCCTCGGTTTCCCAACCCAATGCACTTGAAGAGGTTGGAGAACCATTGTCAGATCATTATATTCCCCACACTAGTGGGTCTGAAGTGGGAAACCAACAGGGTGCCAGAGATGGTTCACGTTCTCACTTGAGTCGGGGCATTCATACTATAAATCCTCCTTTTCAACAAATGGCTGAATTCTTCCACCACATGGCGGAAGCGATCCATGATCCTAATGTGCTTAACTTTGAGAAAATGAGGAAAATGGGATGAGTGGAATTTGAAGGCACCGTTGATCCCACGGATGCTGAACAATGGCTGGAGCGTATGGAAAGGGTATTCGAGCAGTTAGAGTGTTCAGATGCTGCTAAATTCAAATATGCTATTTCACTCCTACAAAAGGATGCTTATGATTGGTGGGTAAGTGTTCCGAATGCCAAGGTAAAACCTCCTATTCTTACTTGGGATGATTTTCTTAGGGAATTTCGCATGAAGTATGTCCCACCTGCTTATTGTGATGCAAAGAGAAAAGAGTTTTTGAATTTAAGGCAACGAGGCATGTCTATTGCTGAGTATCAACAGAAGTTTCTACGGCTCTCTCGTTATGCTGGAGGTATTATTAAAGAAGAAAAATACAAGTGTCGAAAATTTGAAGATGGTTTAAATGATTCCATTAGGAAGAATGTGGCGATCTTGCAACATGAGAACTTTTGTAAGTTAGTGTCTGCTGCTTTTACTTGGGAACGACTTGATAAAGAAGAAGCTAGTCGAAATGAAAATAAATTTCGAAAGCCGAGATCAGATTTTGGAGGTCCATCCAAAAGGGGAAGGTTTGATGATTCTAAATCTGGTAGTGTTAACAGGCCACCTCAGCAAAAGCAAAGCAGATCAGAATTTTCTACAGCTAGCACTCCAAATTATGGCCAAGGTAGGTCTCGTGTCCCCACTTGTCCACAATGTGGAAAAAATCATTATGGTACTTGCAGGAGAGCTTCTGATGCATGTTTCAATTGTGGGAGTTTTGATCACAAAGTGAAGGATTGTACTAATCCTAAAAACGCTCTTTCCTTGAGAACTGAAGGCTCAGTTCAGAAGCCTCCTATTAATCCTCCTCGAAATCATGAAGGTTCAAGACTTAAAAATACACAAGCAACAGGTGCAAGTGGAGCGAATAAAGCTAGTGGACCACGGGCTACTGCACGAACTTATGCTATGAGGCAGAGAGAGGATCAAGATGGACAAGACGTGGTTGTCGGTAAATTTCACTTATTTGGCTTATGTGTGTTTACATTGTTTGATCCCGGTTCTACACATTCTTATCTTTGTTCATCACTTGCTCTTCCTGAAAATGTGAAATCTGTGAGACTTGATTTTGATGTGTTGGTTGAAAGTCCTATGGGTTATCAAGTTGTGTGTAATCGAGTTTATCAAGATTGCCCCTTCATGATTCAAAATCTAGTCTTCCCTGTTGATTTAATTGAAATGCCCTTCAAGGATTTTGATGTTATTATCGGGATGGATTGGCTTTATAAATATCATGCAGTTGTAGATTGTAGGTCTAAGCAGGTGACTTTTAAAGATCCTACATTTTCACACATCATTGTACAAGGTGAAAGATCATTGACAGCTAGTATTATCTCGGCGGCCTTGGCAAGAAAGTTGATGCGTCAGGGTTGTGAGGCATACCTTGCTCACATAATTGATTCGCGGGTAGAGAGTCCTGGTATCAAGGACATCCCTACTGTGCGTGATTTCCCAGAAGTCTTCCCAGAAAATCTTCCGGGATTGCCCCCGGAAAGAGAGGTTGAATTTCCTATCGAGCTTATTCCTGGATCAGCCCCTATTTCTATTACTCCTTATAGAATGGCTCCGGCAGAATTAAGAGAATTGAAATCTCAATTGCAAGAACTTCTTGAGAAAGGTTTTATTCGACCTAGTGTTTCTCCTTGGGGAGCCCCGGTGTTATTCGTAAAGAAGAAAGATGGCACTCTCAGGCTTTGTATTGACTACAGACAATTGAACAGAATCACAATTAAAAATAAATATCCACTACCAAGGATCGATGATTTATTTGACCAACTGAAGGGTGCTAAAGTATTCTCGAAGATTGATTTAAGATCTGGATATCACCAACTGCGTGTTAGAGAGAAAGATATTCCTAAAATTGCTTTTAGAACTCGGTATGGTCATTATGAATTTTTGGTGATGCCATTCGGGTTGACAAATGCTCCTGCGGTATTTATGGATCTAATGAATCGAGTATTCAAGCCTTATCTTGATCAGTTTGTGGTTGTTTTTATAGATGATATTTTAATATTTTCCAGAAGTAATGAAGATCATGATAAACACCTCCGAATTATTTTACAAATTTTGAAAGAGAAAGAACTTTATGCTAAACTTTCCAAGTGTGAATTTTGGCTTGATGAAGTGAAGTTTTTGGGACATGTTGTATCGGCCGAAGGTGTCAAGGTGGATCCTAGTAAGATACAAGCAGTCGTTGAGTGGAGACCTCCCAAAAGTCAAACCGAGGTAAGAAGTTTCTTGGGCTTAGCAGGATATTACAGAAGATTTGTGAAAGGCTTTTCTATTATCGCCTCTCCATTGACTAAGCTATTGCAGAAGGAAGTGAAGTTTACTTGGAATGACAAATGCCAAGAAAGCTTTGAAACTCTCAAATCCTTGCTGACTCAGGCACCTATACTTACTTTACCTACTGAAGGGAAGGAGTATGTAGTGTATAGCGATGCTTCTCACAATGGTCTCGGATGTGTTTTGATGCAAGATGGAAAGGTTATTTCTTATGCTTCTCGGAAATTAAAACCGCATGAATTGAATTATCCTACTCATGATCTTGAGCTTGCTGCAGTAGTGTTTGCTTTAAAAATATGGCGGCATTATTTGTATGGAGAGAAATGTCATATATTCACTGATCACAAGAGCTTAAAGTACTTGAGTACTCAGAAGGAGCTGAACCTCTGACAGCGTAGATGGCTTGAACTCATTAAGGATTATGACTGCACAATTGATTATCATCCAGGTAAAGCTAATGTGGTTGCAGATGCCTTAAGTAGAAAATCCTTTGCAAGTATTTCTCTGAGGCCTTTGCCCTTGCTTCTTGAGTTGAGAGCCATGAATGTTGGTTTGACATTTGATTCAAAGGGTTCAGTTGTCGCTAATTTGCAAGTAAAGCCAATATTAGTTGAACAGGTGAAAGAAGCACAAAAGTTGGATGAGAAACTTGCCAAAGTGACCCAAGAAGTTCAAAACGGGGAAAAACTTGATTTTACATTATCAAAGGATGGTGTCTTATTTTATCAAGATAGACTTTGTGTCCCAAATGATGACAATTTGAAGAAAGAGATACTAAATGAAGCACATACCTCATCATATGCAATGCATCCTGGGGGTACAAAGATGTACCAAACCATCAAAGCAAATTATTGGTGGAATGGTATGAAGAAAGACATTGCGGAGTTCGTTTCTAAATGTTTGGTTTGTCAACAAATAAAGGCAGAACATCAGGTTCCAGTTGGGTTGCTACAGCCCTTGCCGATACCGGAATGGAAATGGGAGAGAATAACTATGGACTTTATTTCTGGACTTCCTCGCACCCAAAGAAATCATGATGCAATATGGGTGATTGTGGATAGGCTGACCAAGAGTGCACACTTACTAGCAATCAGGATGGATTACTCCCTTGAGCGGTTAGTCGAATTGTACATTAATGAGATTGTAAGACTACATGGGATCCCTATGTCTATTGTATCTGATCGAGACCCACGATTTACATCTAGATTTTGGGGAAGCTTGCAGGAAGCGCTGGGTACTAAGCTAAAATTTAGCACTTCGTTCCATCCTCAGACAGACGGTCAGTCAGAAAGGGTGATACAAGTTTTGGAGGACATGCTTCGAGCTTGCATTATAGAGTTCGAGGGTAGTTGGGACAAATATGTGGCTTTGGTAGAATTTGCTTATAATAATAGTTACCAATCAAGTATTGGAATGCCTCCCTATGAAGCTTTGTACGGAAGAAAGTGTCGGACCCCTCTTTGTTGGAGTGAAGTTGGTGACAGGAAACTTATTGGTCCTGAGTTGGTGCAACAAACAGAAGACAAGGTAAAAATTATCAAGGATCGTCTAAAGATTGCTTCGGATAGACAAAAGTCGTATGCTGATCTTAAAAGACGTGACATTGAATATCAAGTGGGAGATAAAGTATTTTTAAAGGTGTCTCCATGGAAAAAGGTTATGAGATTTGGCAGAAAAGGAAAGCTTAGTCCTCGATTTATTGGACCATATGAGATACTTGAAAGGGTTGGACCAGTTGCATATAAATTGGCTTTGCCACCTGAGTTAGACAAGATACATAATGTCTTCCATGTTTCTATGCTCAGAAGATACCGTTCTGATCCATCTCATGTTCTTCCCGTAGAATCTATTGAGGTTAATCCTGACTTGACGTATAATGAAGAACCTATTTTGATTCAAGCTCGGGAAGTGAAGCAACTTAGAAACAAGAAAATCCCCTTAGTAAAGGTACTTTGGAGGAACCACTCAGGAAAAGAAGCTACCTGGGAAAGAGAAGAAGATATGAGGACCCAATATCCACACATGTTTCAGGACTAAGGTTAGATAAATTTCGAGATGAAATTTCTTTAAGGGGGAGAGAGTTGTAACGCCCCTAAATGTTAATAAGAATTTTTATATTGATTTACCGTTATTAAACTATTTCAATATGTTCTACTCTCTGGTTGGGAACTTGAAATGTGATGATAAGTACTAGTTGCTTAGTATATATTGGATTGTAATTTAAGGAATTTTATGGGGGTGTTTCCATACTAATCTAACTAAAATTATGAATATTTTTTTTTTATAAGAGGTGAAGGATAGATAGATATAGGGTTATGTGTGCATTGTGGGCAGCCCACAACACTATTTGGGCAGCCCACAAAGCTTTAAAAGTGATGTTTATCACTTGTTGACTATATATTTTAACTCTCCTTTGATTAATTTCGGTTCTTTCTAGAAAAAAAAACCTTAGAAACCTGTCTTAACAGTTTGTTCATCCAAATCACAAGAAAAACCTTGGTCTTTTGGCTGAAACTCAAGATACAAATCGCCTTGTTTGGTAAGTGCTGAAAATCTGTTTCTGAACTAGGCAGTGTTTGGTAAATTGTGTATATCTTGTGATCTAGAAATCCGTTTTGGGTGAATAAATATGTTTTGGAAAGCTGATTCATATATCTACAACTCTTATGTTTATTTGAAAGTCTGATTTAGCTGTTATGGATGTGAAAACTGGGACGCAACACAGGACAAGTTCTGTCCAGATTTCTCTGTTGTTGTAGCTGAGCAGGTTGTGTTACGTTTAGAATATCTCAGTATCTAGAACTCCGTTTTGGGTGCATGAATATGATTTGGAAAGCTGGTTCATATATCTACAACTCTTATGTTTATGTGAAAGTCTAATTTAGCTGTTATAGATGTGAAAAATAGGACGCAACACAGGACAAGTTCTGTCCAGATTTCTCTGTTGTTGTAGCTGAGCAGGTTGTGTTACGTTTATAATATCTCAGTATCTAGAACTCCGTTTTGGGTGCATGAATATGATTTGGAAAGCTGGTTCATATATCTACAACTCTTATGTTTATGTGAAAGTCTAATTTAGCTGTTATAGATGTGAAAAAGGGACGCAACACAGGACAAGTGTTGTCCAGATTTCGGGTTTAGAATTCCGGTAGGAACCACTGTTAGTGTATTGATGATATCTTTTTGTACAAAATGTATTTTTCAGTGATTCTTGTTGCGTTGCAATCTTAAGAGATGTATCTACAACTTTAATGAAGGTTACAAAATCTATTTTTGCTTATTTCCTGTTCAAATTTAAGTTGCAACATGGGGTACTAAACTGTCCAGAATCACTGTTTTGAGAACAGAATTGTGTCTGTGTGGTAATCCTGTTTTATTTCGATATTATTGAGATATTAGGAATTAAAGAAGTTATTTAATTGTATTTTTAAGGTTGTATAGACTTGTGAACAAGTTGAGGAACTTGATACGTTGGTTGGCCTCCGGTTTGCTTGCAAAGTTTGTTGGACTATTGCTACACTAAAGTATTGAGGTTTGTGTATAAACTTGTACTTGAACTCTTGTGATGGCTGGTATAAATGAAATTTGATCTTGATACCTCTTGTTACCTTGCATTGTCATGTTGGTATGATGCTTGTGTATCTCGCCCACTTGTACGGATTGTTGGATCACTTGGCACTCTTGTTGGGACTATGTCCTTCTTGTGGCTGCGGCTTTGTCAATATTGGCAGGCCTCTTGATTCAGATCATTTGCCATCTTGACTCTGGATTTGTAGTTCGTCTTAGGAATGGAAGTTATCCATTTTAAGTACGAACTAGAAAGCCATTTTTAATATGGTTCTTGGTCTTCTTGATACAGGGCTTCGGTCCTTCTTGATACAGGGCTTCGGTCCTTCTTGATACAGGGCAGCGACCCTTCTTGATACTTGCTTGTGCCGGGTGTGACGACATGAAGTATATATGGGGCGAGCCTTGCTATTGAAATTCTTGGAAAAGGATGCTATGAGCTTCTTGACATTGTATCTTTGAATATCGAATTTGATACTTGTTATCTATTGTTACTTGATTTATTTATTATATTTCAAGTATGATGCTCATTGACTTGGAAAATGTGGCTTGATGAATATTGAGGATTTCGACCCTATAGTTTTTACACCACTAAGCTTCATGCTTAGCGATAGTTGTTTCTATCGTAGGGGCTGATCGAGAGGAGTGATGAAGATGGCCATGGGAGATGAAAATTTTGAGAACTTAAAAGAAGATCACATTTGCATATAGGCATATATATTTTGTATAAATTTTGGTACTTATATCGATCTATATGATGTATATATTTGCATTCGGTTTTGAAGCCTTGCCGTATCATGTTCATGGGTTGTAATCTAAGTATGGCTATGTGTTGGTTCATTTGGGGTGTTTAAGCCCAAGTTTTGTAATATGTTACCTGTCCTACTCGTTGGTAATGATTGAAAAGCATGATCCCAACTAGTTTGGGTACTCGAAAGTGGATAATTTTTATTATCATTAATTACTTGCATGAGGAAAAAGGAGAAACGAGAAAAAAAAATATATTTTTACATCTTGTAATTTATGTGCATACGGTAAATGGAAAGGGGTCTCTACAAGTTTGGTATCAGAGCCTAGGTTTGTGGTTCTAGGACTTTAGCTGTAAAGTACTTGTATACTTGTTCGTTTCGGAGAAAAAAAGCTATGTGGATTATTTGTTCACTTGCATGGTTCATAATATTTTTATCGCATGTAAAGTGTACGTGCATCATATACATGTCCATAATGCAATGTGATCTTCCATTTTGAAGGATAATTATGGCCTCTTCTGTTGACCGACCTATAAAAGCTACTCGTGAAGGGTCTGGTGCCTCGGTTTCCCAACCCAATGCACTTGAAGAGGTTGGAGAACCATTGTCAGATCATTATATTCCCCACACTAGTGGGTCTGAAGTGGGAAACCAACAGGGTGCCAGAGATGGTTCACGTTCTCACTTGAGTCGGGGCATTCATACTATAAATCCTCCTTTTCAACAAATGGCTGAATTCTTCCACCACATGGCGGAAGCGATCCATGATCCTAATGTGCTTAACTTTGAGAAAATGAGGAAAATGGGATGAGTGGAATTTGAAGGCACCGTTGATCCCACGGATGCTGAACAATGGCTGGAGCGTATGGAAAGGGTATTCGAGCAGTTAGAGTGTTCAGATGCTGCTAAATTCAAATATGCTATTTCACTCCTACAAAAGGATGCTTATGATTGGTGGGTAAGTGTTCCGAATGCCAAGGTAAAACCTCCTATTCTTACTTGGGATGATTTTCTTAGGGAATTTCGCATGAAGTATGTCCCACCTGCTTATTGTGATGCAAAGAGAAAAGAGTTTTTGAATTTAAGGCAACGAGGCATGTCTATTGCTGAGTATCAACAGAAGTTTCTACGGCTCTCTCGTTATGCTGGAGGTATTATTAAAGAAGAAAAATACAAGTGTCGAAAATTTGAAGATGGTTTAAATGATTCCATTAGGAAGAATGTGGCGATCTTGCAACATGAGAACTTTTGTAAGTTAGTGTCTGCTGCTTTTACTTGGGAACGACTTGATAAAGAAGAAGCTAGTCGAAATGAAAATAAATTTCGAAAGCCGAGATCAGATTTTGGAGGTCCATCCAAAAGGGGAAGGTTTGATGATTCTAAATCTGGTAGTGTTAACAGGCCACCTCAGCAAAAGCAAAGCAGATCAGAATTTTCTACAGCTAGCACTCCAAATTATGGCCAAGGTAGGTCTCGTGTCCCCACTTGTCCACAATGTGGAAAAAATCATTATGGTACTTGCAGGAGAGCTTCTGATGCATGTTTCAATTGTGGGAGTTTTGATCACAAAGTGAAGGATTGTACTAATCCTAAAAACGCTCTTTCCTTGAGAACTGAAGGCTCAGTTCAGAAGCCTCCTATTAATCCTCCTCGAAATCATGAAGGTTCAAGACTTAAAAATACACAAGCAACAGGTGCAAGTGGAGCGAATAAAGCTAGTGGACCACGGGCTACTGCACGAACTTATGCTATGAGGCAGAGAGAGGATCAAGATGGACAAGACGTGGTTGTCGGTAAATTTCACTTATTTGGCTTATGTGTGTTTACATTGTTTGATCCCGGTTCTACACATTCTTATCTTTGTTCATCACTTGCTCTTCCTGAAAATGTGAAATCTGTGAGACTTGATTTTGATGTGTTGGTTGAAAGTCCTATGGGTTATCAAGTTGTGTGTAATCGAGTTTATCAAGATTGCCCCTTCATGATTCAAAATCTAGTCTTCCCTGTTGATTTAATTGAAATGCCCTTCAAGGATTTTGATGTTATTATCGGGATGGATTGGCTTTATAAATATCATGCAGTTGTAGATTGTAGGTCTAAGCAGGTGACTTTTAAAGATCCTACATTTTCACACATCATTGTACAAGGTGAAAGATCATTGACAGCTAGTATTATCTCGGCGGCCTTGGCAAGAAAGTTGATGCGTCAGGGTTGTGAGGCATACCTTGCTCACATAATTGATTCGCGGGTAGAGAGTCCTGGTATCAAGGACATCCCTACTGTGCGTGATTTCCCAGAAGTCTTCCCAGAAAATCTTCCGGGATTGCCCCCGGAAAGAGAGGTTGAATTTCCTATCGAGCTTATTCCTGGATCAGCCCCTATTTCTATTACTCCTTATAGAATGGCTCCGGCAGAATTAAGAGAATTGAAATCTCAATTGCAAGAACTTCTTGAGAAAGGTTTTATTCGACCTAGTGTTTCTCCTTGGGGAGCCCCGGTGTTATTCGTAAAGAAGAAAGATGGCACTCTCAGGCTTTGTATTGACTACAGACAATTGAACAGAATCACAATTAAAAATAAATATCCACTACCAAGGATCGATGATTTATTTGACCAACTGAAGGGTGCTAAAGTATTCTCGAAGATTGATTTAAGATCTGGATATCACCAACTGCGTGTTAGAGAGAAAGATATTCCTAAAATTGCTTTTAGAACTCGGTATGGTCATTATGAATTTTTGGTGATGCCATTCGGGTTGACAAATGCTCCTGCGGTATTTATGGATCTAATGAATCGAGTATTCAAGCCTTATCTTGATCAGTTTGTGGTTGTTTTTATAGATGATATTTTAATATTTTCCAGAAGTAATGAAGATCATGATAAACACCTCCGAATTATTTTACAAATTTTGAAAGAGAAAGAACTTTATGCTAAACTTTCCAAGTGTGAATTTTGGCTTGATGAAGTGAAGTTTTTGGGACATGTTGTATCGGCCGAAGGTGTCAAGGTGGATCCTAGTAAGATACAAGCAGTCGTTGAGTGGAGACCTCCCAAAAGTCAAACCGAGGTAAGAAGTTTCTTGGGCTTAGCAGGATATTACAGAAGATTTGTGAAAGGCTTTTCTATTATCGCCTCTCCATTGACTAAGCTATTGCAGAAGGAAGTGAAGTTTACTTGGAATGACAAATGCCAAGAAAGCTTTGAAACTCTCAAATCCTTGCTGACTCAGGCACCTATACTTACTTTACCTACTGAAGGGAAGGAGTATGTAGTGTATAGCGATGCTTCTCACAATGGTCTCGGATGTGTTTTGATGCAAGATGGAAAGGTTATTTCTTATGCTTCTCGGAAATTAAAACCGCATGAATTGAATTATCCTACTCATGATCTTGAGCTTGCTGCAGTAGTGTTTGCTTTAAAAATATGGCGGCATTATTTGTATGGAGAGAAATGTCATATATTCACTGATCACAAGAGCTTAAAGTACTTGAGTACTCAGAAGGAGCTGAACCTCCGACAGCGTAGATGGCTTGAACTCATTAAGGATTATGACTGCACAATTGATTATCATCCAGGTAAAGCTAATGTGGTTGCAGATGCCTTAAGTAGAAAATCCTTTGCAAGTATTTCTCTGAGGCCTTTGCCCTTGCTTCTTGAGTTGAGAGCCATGAATGTTGGTTTGACATTTGATTCAAAGGGTTCAGTTGTCGCTAATTTGCAAGTAAAGCCAATATTAGTTGAACAGGTGAAAGAAGCACAAAAGTTGGATGAGAAACTTGCCAAAGTGACCCAAGAAGTTCAAAACGGGGAAAAACTTGATTTTACATTATCAAAGGATGGTGTCTTATTTTATCAAGATAGACTTTGTGTCCCAAATGATGACAATTTGAAGAAAGAGATACTAAATGAAGCACATACCTCATCATATGCAATGCATCCTGGGGGTACAAAGATGTACCAAACCATCAAAGCAAATTATTGGTGGAATGGTATGAAGAAAGACATTGCGGAGTTCGTTTCTAAATGTTTGGTTTGTCAACAAATAAAGGCAGAACATCAGGTTCCAGTTGGGTTGCTACAGCCCTTGCCGATACCGGAATGGAAATGGGAGAGAATAACTATGGACTTTATTTCTGGACTTCCTCGCACCCAAAGAAATCATGATGCAATATGGGTGATTGTGGATAGGCTGACCAAGAGTGCACACTTACTAGCAATCAGGATGGATTACTCCCTTGAGCGGTTAGTCGAATTGTACATTAATGAGATTGTAAGACTACATGGGATCCCTATGTCTATTGTATCTGATCGAGACCCACGATTTACATCTAGATTTTGGGGAAGCTTGCAGGAAGCGCTGGGTACTAAGCTAAAATTTAGCACTTCGTTCCATCCTCAGACAGACGGTCAGTCAGAAAGGGTGATACAAGTTTTGGAGGACATGCTTCGAGCTTGCATTATAGAGTTCGAGGGTAGTTGGGACAAATATGTGGCTTTGGTAGAATTTGCTTATAATAATAGTTACCAATCAAGTATTGGAATGCCTCCCTATGAAGCTTTGTACGGAAGAAAGTGTCGGACCCCTCTTTGTTGGAGTGAAGTTGGTGACAGGAAACTTATTGGTCCTGAGTTGGTGCAACAAACAGAAGACAAGGTAAAAATTATCAAGGATCGTCTAAAGATTGCTTCGGATAGACAAAAGTCGTATGCTGATCTTAAAAGACGTGACATTGAATATCAAGTGGGAGATAAAGTATTTTTAAAGGTGTCTCCATGGAAAAAGGTTATGAGATTTGGCAGAAAAGGAAAGCTTAGTCCTCGATTTATTGGACCATATGAGATACTTGAAAGGGTTGGACCAGTTGCATATAAATTGGCTTTGCCACCTGAGTTAGACAAGATACATAATGTCTTCCATGTTTCTATGCTCAGAAGATACCGTTCTGATCCATCTCATGTTCTTCCCGTAGAATCTATTGAGGTTAATCCTGACTTGACGTATAATGAAGAACCTATTTTGATTCAAGCTCGGGAAGTGAAGCAACTTAGAAACAAGAAAATCCCCTTAGTAAAGGTACTTTGGAGGAACCACTCAGGAAAAGAAGCTACCTGGGAAAGAGAAGAAGATATGAGGACCCAATATCCACACATGTTTCAGGACTAAGGTAAGATAAATTTCGAGATGAAATTTCTTTAAGGGGGAGAGAGTTGTAACGCCCCTAAATGTTAATAAGAATTTTTATATTGATTTACCGTTATTAAACTATTTCAATATGTTCTACTCTCTGGTTGGGAACTTGAAATGTGATGATAAGTACTAGTTGCTTAGTATATATTGGATTGTAATTTAAGGAATTTTATGGGGGTGTTTCCATACTAATCTAACTAAAATTATGAATATTTTTTTTTTATAAGAGGTGAAGGATAGATAGATATAGGGTTATGTGTGCATTGTGGGCAGCCCACAACACTATTTGGGCAGCCCACAAAGCTTTAAAAGTGATGTTTATCACTTGTTGACTATATATTTTAACTCTCCTTTGATTAATTTCGGTTCTTTCTAGAAAAAAAAACCTTAGAAACCTGTCTTAACAGTTTGTTCATCCAAATCACAAGAAAAACCTTGGTCTTTTGGCTGAAACTCAAGATACAAATCGCCTTGTTTGGTAAGTGCTGAAAATCTGTTTCTGAACTAGGCAGTGTTTGGTAAATTGTGTATATCTTGTGATCTAGAAATCCGTTTTGGGTGAATAAATATGTTTTGGAAAGCTGATTCATATATCTACAACTCTTATGTTTATTTGAAAGTCTGATTTAGCTGTTATGGATGTGAAAACTGGGACGCAACACAGGACAAGTTCTGTCCAGATTTCTCTGTTGTTGTAGCTGAGCAGGTTGTGTTACGTTTAGAATATCTCAGTATCTAGAACTCCGTTTTGGGTGCATGAATATGATTTGGAAAGCTGGTTCATATATCTACAACTCTTATGTTTATGTGAAAGTCTAATTTAGCTGTTATAGATGTGAAAAATAGGACGCAACACAGGACAAGTTCTGTCCAGATTTCTCTGTTGTTGTAGCTGAGCAGGTTGTGTTACGTTTATAATATCTCAGTATCTAGAACTCCGTTTTGGGTGCATGAATATGATTTGGAAAGCTGGTTCATATATCTACAACTCTTATGTTTATGTGAAAGTCTAATTTAGCTGTTATAGATGTGAAAAAGGGACGCAACACAGGACAAGTGTTGTCCAGATTTCGGGTTTAGAATTCCGGTAGGAACCACTGTTAGTGTATTGATGATATCTTTTTGTACAAAATGTATTTTTCAGTGATTCTTGTTGCGTTGCAATCTTAAGAGATGTATCTACAACTTTAATGAAGGTTACAAAATCTATTTTTGCTTATTTCCTGTTCAAATTTAAGTTGCAACATGGGGTACTAAACTGTCCAGAATCACTGTTTTGAGAACAGAATTGTGTCTGTGTGGTAATCCTGTTTTATTTCGATATTATTGAGATATTAGGAATTAAAGAAGTTATTTAATTGTATTTTTAAGGTTGTATAGACTTGTGAACAAGTTGAGGAACTTGATACGTTGGTTGGCCTCCGGTTTGCTTGCAAAGTTTGTTGGACTATTGCTACACTAAAGTATTGAGGTTTGTGTATAAACTTGTACTTGAACTCTTGTGATGGCTGGTATAAATGAAATTTGATCTTGATACCTCTTGTTACCTTGCATTGTCATGTTGGTATGATGCTTGTGTATCTCGCCCACTTGTACGGATTGTTGGATCACTTGGCACTCTTGTTGGGACTATGTCCTTCTTGTGGCTGCGGCTTTGTCAATATTGGCAGGCCTCTTGATTCAGATCATTTGCCATCTTGACTCTGGATTTGTAGTTCGTCTTAGGAATGGAAGTTATCCATTTTAAGTACGAACTAGAAAGCCATTTTTAATATGGTTCTTGGTCTTCTTGATACAGGGCTTCGGTCCTTCTTGATACAGGGCAGCGACCCTTCTTGATACTTGCTTGTGCCGGGTGTGACGACATGAAGTATATATGGGGCGAGCCTTGCTATTGAAATTCTTGGAAAAGGATGCTATGAGCTTCTTGACATTGTATCTTTGAATATCGAATTTGATACTTGTTATCTATTGTTACTTGATTTATTTATTATATTTCAAGTATGATGCTCATTGACTTGGAAAATGTGGCTTGATGAATATTGAGGATTTCGACCCTATAGTTTTTACACCACTAAGCTTCATGCTTAGCGATAGTTGTTTCTATCGTAGGGGCTGATCGAGAGGAGTGATGAAGATGGCCATGGGAGATGGAAATTTTGAGAACTTAAAAGAAGATCACATTTGCATATAGGCATATATATTTTGTATAAATTTTGGTACTTATATCGATCTATATGATGTATATATTTGCATTCGGTTTTGAAGCCTTGCCGTATCATCTTCATGGGTTGTAATCTAAGTATGGCTATGTGTTGGTTCATTTGGGGTGTTTAAGCCCAAGTTTTGTAATATGTTACCTGTCCTACTCGTTGCTAATGATTGAAAAGCATGATCCCAACTAGTTTGGGTACTCGGAAGTGGATAATTTTTATTATCATTAATTACTTGCATGAGGAAAAAGGAGAAACGAGAAAAAAAAATATATTTTTACATCTTGTAATTTATGTGCATACGGTAAATGGAAAGGGGTCTCTACATAGTATGCTTGATATATGCAAGACGCAGCGTTAGCTCGGGGTCACTCGTGATCCTAGGTCATGTGTTACATCTTGGGGGTAACCTTAGAGCGTGACAAACTTGGTATAAGAGCATTAGGTTCAAAAGGCCTAGGGTGTATAAAACCCGCTCTAAGTATAGTTTTTTTCATGGGTGTAAAGCATACCACATCTATGAGGGGGAGGGTACAAAGTGTTTTAAGAAAAAAAAATCACTTCCTTTGATGTTCTTATCATGCATGAGGTGTGATTGAACTTCTCCCTTATAATCCATCGTTGTATGTTTCAGATCATGCCTCATCGTAGAGCTAACACATGAAATGCTAATGCCCGTCAATACTAATACAGTTCCTCCAGTTCCAAATCAAGAGGTTATGAATGTAAAGTTCCAAAATGCGATCAAGTTATTGGCTCAGACAGTAGCCAACCAGGCCAATCAGCAGACCCCAATTCCCGCAAACCCTACTGGTGGGTCAGTTGTAGCTATGGTTTGAGACTTTGTTCATATGAATCCGCCAGAGTTTCTAGGGTCGAAGGTTGGTGAAGTCCCACAAAACTTAATTGATGAGGTTAAGAAGATTTTTGAAGTAATGCAAGTAACTGGTACTGAGAGTGTTGAGTTAGCTTTCTATAAACTCAATGATGTGGCTCATATCTGGTTCACGCAGTGGAAGGAAAAAATGGGTGAGAATGCAACTCCTTTGACTGTTTTACTGGAGCTTTTCTGGTCAGGTTCTTCTCGAGAGAGTTAAGGGAGGCTAAGGCTAGAGTTCATGAACTTGAAGCAGGGTTAAATGTCCGTCCAAGAATACAGGCTGAAGTTCACTTAGCTTTCCAGGTATGCTCCACATATGGTTGCTGATTCGAGGGCATAAATGAGCAAGTTCTTGTTTGGAGTATCTGATCAAGTTAAGACCGAATGTAGGAATGCCATGCTTTTAGGAGATATGAATATCTCTAGACTAGTTGAGGGAGAAAAGCTTAGGGAAATGGCTAAGGACAACAAGAATGCCCGAACGGGGAATTATCAATACTCTAAAAAAAGGTTGGTTGGTGGAAATTGCTTACAATTTCAGCAAAGGTCTACAACCCCAACATCTTTATTAGCTAGCACTCCGTCCCCCAGGTTTTGACAGGATCAGAAAGGTAAGACATTAGGCTCTAAGTCATAATGAAGTGTTTCAGGTAATCAAACTTTTCCAACTTGCCTAAAGTATGGTATGAACCATCCGGGTGAGTGTCTTACTGGCACAGATGGGTGTTTTGGATGCAGTCAGTCTGGTCATAGGTTGAAGGATTGCACTTCTGCCAGGCAAAGACAAAGAGGTAACAAGGCTCAGTATACTACTTCAGTAGCTCCAGTGGGTTGCTCCACTTAACAATGTGCCTCGTCTGGTACAGGTGGTGGTTAGCGCTAGAATAGGGTGTATGTTCTCAAGGCTCTTTAGGACCAATAAGATTCTCCTGATGTGGTCACTGGTATGTTGAGAGTCTTCCATTTAGATGTTTATGCATTATTAGATCCAGTAGCTACACTATCTTTTGTAACTCCCTACATAGCATTAAACTTAAGTGTCAGCCGAGAAACTCTTGGAGAACCCTTCTCAATCTCTTCTCTAGTTGGTGACCCAATTATAGCTAGACGAGCATACATAAATTTCTTTGTCACAATTTCTTAGAAAGTCACCTCAGCAAACCTTATAGAGTTAGAAATGGTAGACTTTGATAGCATTCTTGGTATGCATTGGTTACATTCATGTTATTCCTCAGTCAATTATAGATTTAGGATCGTTCGATTTCAATTTCCAAACGAGCCAGTCTTAGAGTGAAGGCCAGGAAAATGATATCTAAAGGGTATATTTATCATCTTGTCATGTTAAGGATTCAAAATCTGAGACCCCAACTCTTGATTTATTCTCTGTAGTAAATGAGTTTCTAAAAATGTTCTCAGAAGATCTTCTCGGAGTTCCTCTGAAAAGAGAAATCGACTTCAGAATAGATATCCTTACAAATACCCAGCCTATTTCGGTTCCTCCTTACAAAATAACTCTAGCTGATCTTATGGAATTGAAGAATAATTAAAAGACCTTCTAGATAAGGGCTTCATTAGACCTAGTATCTCTGCATGGGGTACTCCAGTGTTGTTCGTGAAAAAGAAAGACGATCTCTCAAAATATGCATTGACTATCGTTAACTAAACAAAGTCACAATCAAGAATAAGTATCCCATCCCCAGGATTGATGACTTGTTCGACCAACTTCAGCGTGCTAGTTGTTTTTTCTAAGATAAACCTCATATCCGACTATCATCAACTTAGAGTCAGAGACAGTGATATCCCGAAAACAACCTTCAGGACTCGGTATGGTCACTATAAATTCGTAGTTATATCTTTTGGACTAACAAATGCTCCTACAACTTTTCTGTACTTTATGAACATGGTGTTCAAACAGTATTTTGACTTGTTCATCATTTGTTTTATTGATGATATCCTCATTTATTCTCGAAGTGAGGAGGAACATGTGACTCATCTAAGAGTTGTTTTGCAAACCCTCAAAGATCACCAACTATTTGCTAAGTTTAACAAATGTGAATTCTGGTTACAATCGATAGCTTTCGTTTGTCATGTGGTATCCAGCGAAGGGATCCGAGTAGGTTCTCAAATAATTAAGGCAGTAAAACACTGGACCAGACTCACCTCTCCAACAGATATCAGAAGTTTGTTGGGTTTGGCCGGTTATTATAGGAGGTTTGTTGAAGGATTTTCATCCATAGCTTCCCCATTGACCAAGTTAACTCAGAAAAAGTTCATGTTTTAGTGGTTAGATGAGTGTGAGAAAGGCTTCTTAGGATTGAAGACTAGGTTGACTACCGCTCCTGTCATGGCTCTAACAAATGGTTCAGATGGTTATGTGATTTATTGTGATGCATCCATGGTTAGCCTTGGTTGTGTGTTCATGCAGCGAGGTAAGGTCATAACTTATGCTTCTAGACAGCTTAAGGTCCACGAGAAAAATTACCTGACTCATGACCTCAAGCTTGCAGTCGTAGTATTTGCCCTAAAGATTTGGAGACACTACTTGTATGGTGTTTATGTTGGTGTGTTCACAGATCACAAGAGCCTTCGGTATGTTTTCACCCAGAAAGAGTTGAATCTTCGTCAGAAGAGATCACTTGAATTCCTAAAAGACTACGACATGGATATGCTCTACCATTCGGGTAAGGCCAACATAGTGGCTGATGCCCTCAACAGACTATCCATGGGTAGTGTAGCACATGTTGATGAAGAGAAGAAATAGTTTATGCTTTTAGATAACTTAAGGTTCACAAGAAGAATTACCCGACTCATGACCTCGAACATGCAGTTGCAGTATTTGCCTTAAATATTTGAAGACACTACTTGTATGGTGTTCATGTTAATGTATTCAAAGATCAGAAGAGCCTCAAGTATGTGTTCACCAGAAAGAGTTGAATTTTCACCAGAGAAGATGACTTGATTTCCTTAAAGACTATGACATGAATGTGTTCTACTATCCGGGTAAGGCCAATGTAGTGATTGATGCCCTCAACAGACTATCCATAAGTAGTATAGCACATGTTGAGGAAAAGAAGAAAAAAATAGTCAAAGATGTTCACCAGCTTGCTCGTTTAGGATTTTGCCTTGTTGTGATAGTTCAGAATAGGTCAGAATCTTCATTGGTAGCGGACGTTAAGGAAAAACAGGATAGTGATCCTATGTTACTTCAGCGTTTGTTTTGGTACTTTTACTAAGGATAGTCCATTTAAATCAACTAGGATTAGTTTTACTATTTTTATTGAGTCATAGAGTCGTCATAGAAGTGATAGTTCTCGATTATAGATGGATGACGAACATCTTAAAGGAAAAGTTAGTCACGTAGGGGAGTAGAATTGAGAGGCCAACCTTGGTATTTTGAAACTATGTTCGAAATAGTTTGCCAGACGTCATGGGTAGTCACTATTGGAAAATGCAAAAAGAATGATAACCTTGAAACAAACATGTGCTCTTTGTTTTGACTCTGAATAAATCTACATGGGATTAATTGTGTAGTAGTACCGTAATGTAAGTTGTATTAGCATGCTATTTGATATGTCCTTATGTGTGTTGTGATACCATGTGTGGTGAGTTATTGTTGGTTCTTGGTTTAATTGGTATCAAGAACTTGCCCAATGTGTGTTGAATGAGTAGTTTGTATGACTTAGGGAATATGATTGAGGCGTTTCTATGAAAAAGCTAATTCTTGATTCTAAATGTATGCCTACCAATGAAATTACCCCCAGTGAAGCTCCATTGAGCCTTTTGCCTTATTTGTTTGTTAAGCCACATGAATAAGCCAAAATCATTTTGATTGATACCAAAGTCTTTGATCCCAATGAAATCCTTAAATGCACTATGTTAGGAAGAAAGATTGAAGAAGTTGGTTGATGTAAGAAAGGGGGGAAATGCTAAATTGTGTGGAAAATAAAAGGATAAGAAAAACTCTGTTTTGGCCCTGGTCCTTAGCGACAATGTGCACCTTTACCCAATTGAGGGTGGCTATTTTAGAAATATGCTCTAAACATTGACCCTGTTCCTACCAAGGATATTGTGTACCTCACTCGGACCATAAAGCCTTGAGTTAAGGGTGGCTAGTGCAAAGAAATATATATAAAAAGAAGATAAGAAAATAAAGGGCAAAGAAGGAGCAACAAAAGAGGGAAAATATTTATGAAGTGTATACTAAGAAGAAAGAAAAGCTAAGTAGGACGTTTGTTGGTAAAGCGATGACATGTGCATTAGGAAGGTGTAGTCACTAAAATGAGTCCTAAATATTCCCTCCCTTACCCTAAGCCGACATTACAACCAAATAGAAGTCCTCTTGATTCCTTGAGAAATATAACGTGAAAGTGAAAATACATTATGGGCAAGCTTATGGCATGTTGAGAGAAGTAAGAACTTATTTTGTGAAAGTGAGTACAAAGTTTTGAAAAATAGACCTTGTTTATAATATGATTGCCTGAATGAAAGGCTATACTAAACACAAATAGGTGAGGGCATTCATGGCACATGTTTGGATTATTTAATTGGTGTGTTTGTATGAGTTTGCGTTGGCCCGGAAAAATAATAAAAGAGTCATTCTTTAAGTATATGTGTTGTAACTTGGTGTATCATGATGAGATAATAAAAATGGTTGAAATATTGCATCCAATGTGAACTATAAGATCATGATTAAATGTGTTTGGTTGATTTTAAGGTGGGTTGATAAGTCCAAGAGTTATGAAAAAAGAGTTGATATGCTAAAGATTGTTTGAGGACAAACAAAGTCTTAAGTGTTGGGTGGTGTTCTTAGGCGTATTTATACGCCAAAATTGTCAATATTTGCCCATGATGTGATTGAATTGAAGAATTATCTCGAGTCGATTAGCTTGATTTCGTGTAACTTGCGATGATTGTGCACTAACACATGTGATTAGTTGTTTCAGAAACTTTCAAGGAAGTTAGAGTTGATTCAGAGAAGAAGAAGCAATGAAGAGGAAAAAAATAGCTAAGGCAGAAATCACCAGTGGCTGGTGCACTGGTTGGCGCGGCGCTCAAAAGCCAAGTGTTGGCGTACTGATGAGCACAATGCGCCAAGGTCCCAAGATACGTTTTCCAGAGGCACTGCCTGACGTAGCGCGCCAATGGTGTTTCTACAGAACTATCTTCTTGGTGCATGAGAAGCGCAAAGCCCCACAAAGATTCCAACTTTTTTAATGAAAATTGTATTAAATAGGTTATCCTAGTTGAAGTAGAATTTGGTTGTAATTTTCCCAACTTCTATAAATAGACCCTTAGAGCTATTGTGGAGAGTTCAACATTATTTTGGTGTGCAAGAGCAAGTTTCATCATTTGTAATAGGTTTCACTTTTCTAGCTCTTTTTTTTTTCGAAAATCGCATGAACACTTGTATTTTGTGGTTTTCGAATATGATGAGTGGCTAAACACCCTAGATCTAGGGTTGTAGCTACAGCTTAAATGTTGATTATTTATGGTTCTTTAATTAATTCTTGGTTGTCATTATAAGTTACTTCTATATTCTTGTTTTAGTATTTTATGCTTGCGCACCATAAGATAAATCTATTGTCTATTCTTAAAATCGAGAGAGGAGAGAGTAGATAGACCAGCGAATATAAAAAGCTCGATCATCAATTGTGAGTCAATGCGTGTTCAGGAGTGACGCCCAGACGAATAACTTACTTGGTTACGAAACAAGATGAGATATAAATGCTTGCCAGTTAGGCCTGTTATCCCCGATCAACAATGTAGTTAGATAGTTGACTAGAGTAGGCGACTAGAGGTCGAGAGACCCGACTCGTACAATTAACCCTATAAACAAGTAACTTGATAACCAAAAATTAGTTCTTTGCCTGAAATATGATACATGAGATCCATTGCATGCTGCAGCCCTGGAATTGTCTTTTACTTGCTTGAAACATCATCTTAAAGTCGTTCACAATTAGTTACTTTTATTTATTACATAATTCGTAGTAGTAGTTCATAATCATCCAACTCTTTAAACGGTTACTTTTGTTGATTGTGGAATTAAGTTGTTAAATATAAGTTGATCATAAGTCCCTTGGGAATGAAAATTCATTTCTAAAAGAAACTATATTACTTGAGCGACCATGTACACTTGCGTGTATATTGGGGAGCAACAAGTGATGTAGTTGTGCTCATACAACTTTAGCAACCTCGATGCATAGGAAATAACCTGACCCACTATGTCAATACATAACCTAAACCAACGTCGGATGTGTCACAATACACCATAAATCCCTCGCCTTCAACTAGAAAAGTCAATATAAGAGTGATAGAAGAAACTCCTCGAGCTTCTGAAAGGTCAAATCACACTCCTCAAACCACTCAAAAGGAACATTAAAATGATTCAACCGAGTCAAAGGTGCTACAATGGCAGAAAAGCCCACCACAAGCCATATGTAGTAGCCTATCTCAATTACGAATAACCTCAATATTCATTGAATGTACCATCATGCCATCCTTGGACCCTAAATGCCCCAAGAATGCTTCAGACACAAGACAAAATTTGCACATTGAGAACTTGACATAAAGATCTCTCAAAGTCTAGAGCATAATCCTCAAATGTTGCTTATTCTCTCTCCTACTATGTGAGTATACAAGAATATCATCAATGAACACTATGACGAACGAGTCAAGATAAGGACCGAACACTGACATCATTATGACTATAAAGGTGGTAGGCGAATTAGTCAGTCCAAAATATTTCACAAGGAACTCATAGTGGCCATAACGAGTCCTAAATGCGGTCTTAGGGATGTCCACTATCCTAATGCTCAACTAATGGTAACTGAATCTCAAATCAATCTTCAAAAACACTATGGTACCTTGAATTTGGTTAAGTAGATCATTAATATGAGGCGGGGGTAACAATTCTTTACCACCACCTTATTTAGATGTTTGTAATCAATACACCTCTACATCGCACTATCATTCTTCTTCCCAAACAGAATGGGGGCACCCTGATATGTCCAAACTTACACTCTAATTAAGGAGTATAAACGGTCGAAGTCAATTTATAGAACGCAACGTGAGTTGAGGTCGATCCCACAAAGAATCTTTTTACAAAAATGATTTCATTGGGGCGTTTACCCAAATGTTGTTATTATTTCCTAGAGAAAACAATTACCGAATGTAAATTGGATTTAGCTGTAAAGTTTTAGTAACTAAGATTGTTAAACATGATCCAAATTAACAATTAACATAGTGTTGATTCTAAAGTTGTTTTGATAAAAAAATAAAACCAGGGTTGTGTTTCCCATGACCTTACATATGTTGTTCATCCGTAACTAAGTTTCAGGTAATTTAGTCTTTACAAATTATAAGCGAGTTGACTATATCTAACACTTCTCAGTCTAGTTAGATAATTTTCACTCAATTCCTCTCAGTCCTTGAGCATTAACAAATTCTACCATCGCGTACAATGTTGTTAAAGTTCTCTTCTCTCAAACTTGACTTTTAATGCCGTTTTATCAAATTAACTCCATTTTTTCACAACTATCTCTTTTCTCTCGAACAATTGATAGATACAGGCTAACTCTAATGCGTGCACTCATTAGAACAAATGAATAATGAAAGCTGAGTAAAATATTGCAAATACAATTCACCTTCTACTCGTGTTACGAATTCGCGTTTAGATTTCTGTCATAGTTCCCACAACCCTAGTTGTGGTGTTTAGCCACTCATGATATCTACTAAATGAACAGAGATTAATAATGAAAACATTAAGAAAGTTTACTTACACAAATCTGCAAATTCAATGAATGCTTGATATTGATAAAATCAAAATTCAACTTCATAGACGATTCAATGTTAATCGATAAAAACCAAAGTCAAAAGTATTTCAAACTTAGTCGCTTGTTCCAGATATCACGAGATAATAATCAGTCTAAAAGAGTCCTACTCAAAGTAGGATTAAAATGTCGAGCAACTTCATGGGCAACATGACGGACCATCAAGGGCTTCACGGTCCGTGAAGCCCTCCGTGGTCCTTACTTGGTTGTTCCATTTTAGCTCCTCGAAGCCTGATCACTGGTTCAACTGTACAATCACCACCATAGATCTTTATGAGGACCATGGCCTGTGAGGCCTTCCGTGGTCTTCACTTGTTTGACATTCCACTCCAACTTTTCAAGACCTGTATACTGGAACTAGGTGACGAACACCACCACAAACCGTTGTGAGGACCACGGCCCGTGAGGTTTTTCGTGGTCTTTACTTGGTCCATCAAACTGTAACTCTTCCATGCCTTTTCACTAGATCAACTTCACGAGCCCTATCACGACTCGTCATGATCTTTACGACTCGTCTGGGTATTCGTGACCTTTACTTGGTCCAATTCATTTTCACTCTGCATTTTTTTCTTTTCTTTCCTCTTTCAGGTACACATGTTTTACTTGTACAAACATTACCAAACACATCATATCCACATAAATACACTCGATTCTAGTAGTAATCCATAGTTTTAAAGCATCAAATATGCCAAGATTTTGCGGCACATCACACCCCAAGGCGATACACTAGACCAAATTAATCTCCTACCCAAGATATCCTAAAACTGAACATTGAGCTCTGTAAGGGCTATCCGATAAGGAGGAATAGAAATAGGATGAGTACCTAGCTTAAGGTCAATAGGAAAGTTAATATCATACTCTTGGGGTAGGCTAGGTAGGTCGATAGAAATCACATCCACGTACTTATGGACAAAAGGAATTGACTCAACTAAAGGAACCTCCCTACTCACATCTCACACATATGCCACGTAAGATAAGAAACTGCTAGCCACTAGCTTCCAAGCCCGAATAAATGAAATAACTTCAACCGTTGGGCTACTACAAGATGCCTACCACACTACTATGCATGTCTAAGGTAATAGTCTTAGAGAATCAATCTAAGATCACGTGCTAAGGGGATAATTAGTCAATGCCCTAATGATATCAAAGTCTGGCATAACAAGCAAAATAAGGCAAGCCCATATGTCATGCCCTTGGATAGACACCAAACAAGATCCAAACACCTGATCCACTATTAAAGACTCACCCACAGAGGTCAACACACGCAGCGACACTACTAAAGGCTCCAAACTTAGACTCAAATGAGAAGCAAAATATATAGACACATAAGAAAAGGTAGAGCTCATATCAAATAAAGATGAGGTGGGCTAATGTCATAATAAAATCATACATGTGATCACATCGTCTCATGCCTTTGCCTCCGCCATCACCTGAGCTGCATAAAAGGTAGCATATTTGCCTCTACCTTAGGTATTTGTCCTACACTTGACCTGTCTCTTAAAGGACGACCTCGAATACCCTGATGACCACCACGATGGTCCTTACCCTAGCCTCTACCTCTAACTGGAGGTGCTACTGGTGGATTTTGTAGAGTTGTCTATAGAGCTAGAGCAATCTATATACACTAGGGGAAATCTCTAAACCAATGACCAAAGTCTTCCACAGTCATAACAACTCTAAGCCGATTGACCCATAAAGTAATGTCTACCACAGAATACAACACCTCACTAGGAACCATCTCGACTCTGACTCAAGCCAACATCACTTTGACTATACCAGTCACCCTTAGAAGCCTGTAGTGAGGCTTGAACAGGCCAGTTGGACTGGCCCTGCTTAATGAGCTATTGAGACCTATTATAGGGGTCTCTAGGGCTAAAATGGGACTCGATGTAGCTGCCCTAATGCCTAGTTCTATATATAGTTTTTGAGTCCTGAGACATAATATATAATTAATTTTGATTTATCTTGATATATTTTAATTTTTTTCTTGGACCAAATAAGTGTTTTATGTTGATAACTAAATAAGGTAAATTCACTTATTCATTAAACGTACTTATACTGTATGCGAGATTTAAATATCATATATATTATTTATTATTTTGATATCTTATTGGGTAAAATTTATTATAGATCAATATATATAGTTCATTGATTGTTAATATGGACTTTCGAATCACTTCGGAGATTTACCAAATAATGTTGTATACTATTTAACACCAATGAAAACAGTGACTTTTTCTCAGTAAAACATTTGAAGTGTTCCTTTATACGCTCCAAAAAAAGAACGAAACAAACAACAATAAAGCAGAGGAACACATAGAATTTAATGATATATGGTTGAAAAAAATCATCTCGCACATGCCCTTGAAGTTTGCAATTCAGTGTAAAGTTTTAAGCAAGAAATATGAAGGTAGGATTTCCGACCCTAATTTTTCCAAATTTTTGTTCCAAAATCTACAAAATTATTCTGCAGAACTCATCTATTCCTCAATTTTTTTATCCACAAGTTTCTACAAAATTTCCTTAATCCCTGGGGCAATCATTCAATGTTCAACATATTTATCGTGTGATTTTGATCTTTTGACCTCATGTAATGGGCTAATTTTGGTAGACTTTAAGGAAATTAGGGTTTATTGTATTTTCAATCCCACAACCAGAGAACACCAGTTAATACCTTACCCACCATCCAGATTCAAACATATATGATTGGTTATACAGGCTTAGTTGTTGGTTACCCTAGTTCATATACATATAAATTGGTAACCATTACAGATCTAGTAGAAAATTTCAATTGGTTCTACAAATTTCATGTACTCTCATCGAACAGATCTGGCGTGTGGCGTGAAATCCAATTGAGAGCCAGTACTTCCATCTCTTTATCTTTTTACTGTCCACCTTTTAATGGCACAACTACCTATATTTGCTTAGAAGTGACAATAGCATTCTAGCTTTTGATACAAAGAGAGAAGAGTCCATACTAATTGGCTATCCTCAATTTATTGATCAATTTGATCTCAACTTTGGTAAAACCTTAACTGGTCACAATATATGGCTAGGCGTGGCACGAGGCTTACTCACCCTTGTATCCTTTTTCAAAAAGTCCATAGTCATTAGTACTTGTAATAATTCAAACAACAATTGGAAGGTTTCCCATATCTTGACAATTTGATTTTGGGCCCTCAGGACATTATTAAAGGCTTCCCAGTCTTGATAGATTGCAAAGATGTGCATTTTGTGGTAAAAATTACCTTTGCAGAAGATCATTTGTATGAGTATGATACTAAGACTAAAAAATACAAAAAAGTTAAAAGTGTTGGACGAAGATGTTGATAATCACATATTTTGCTTCCATCAAACCTTAGCTTGTGTGCACAAGACACCCTCCCACAATGTAACAATTGCTAATCAGGAGTATATTGCTGCAAAGTTGAACAACATCAGAAGATTTATTATCGAAGGTACGTACCAGTTAGTTTTGATTGTTAATTAAAGTTTATTGTATGAATTGTTAAATCTATCGTTAGGTAACAACAAAAAAAAATTCTTTTTGTCACGACCGATTTTGTGTGATTGTTTCATGATATGAATATTTTCATCTACCAATTATTTAGTAATCATATGTATCCTTTACCCTACCTTTTGATAGATGCTCTACCATGTACCCTGCTTCTCTTATAGGTTTATTATTCAAATTGTTTGACATATGACATGATGTAATGATGAAGAATGATACAATGTATCTAATACTGTTTATTTAAAAAGTAAAATACAATACACTACAATAGAAATACAATAATACAATACATTATGAAACAATATCTATCATCCATCAAGATTAGCTATATATTTCTTTTAATTTAATGTCTTTTATAAGTCTTCTGTTATCAACCTTCTGCAACTTCAATTTAAATTAATGACTAGTATCACTTCCTCTTGTGTTCAAAGAAACATTGTTTTTCATATTAACAACTAAATGCTTTCAAAAATTGATATTATTTGAAATATCCAGTAGCAATTTAGTCCACTTTTTTCATTACAAACTTCAATTTATTACTTCTTGGCAGAAGTAAGAAAACTTGTATTTCCAAGAATGCATGGGGTTCACATGAAACTCATGACAACTTTTTGGAAAAAGAAAGAAAACGACCTTTATATACCAGGTAACTTTGATCATTTTGTTTGCACTTTATGAAGGTCTATATCTACATGGTCCAGACCTTAAGTCATTAAATGCATTTATTTTTTTTAATTTGAATAGGTATTAATAATTAAAATATTGAAAATAATCTTAATATCATTAGGAGGTATTATTGTGTGGATAATATTGATTACTAGTCTATGTACAAAAGTTGAGTCCAAAGCTCCACAAAAAGAACACCTCCCTTCAACTAACAAGAACTCTTTTTTTTTTTTTACAAACTATTATGTACTCTGTATTTTCTTGTACACAAAACAAAGGAGACCATCACTATTTATAGGTGAGGAAGTTTTCCTTGCAATGATTAGGAAAATAGTGGTGGTGTAATAAATAGAGAAGATAAATGGTCTAGAGGTTACATATATCATAAAGAATGAAATAAAGTGAAATTTCAATGGAGAAGTAATGGCCTTTGGAAGACCACATCCAGGCAATAACCAAAGGCCAGACAATAACCAAGCACAATTAAGCCTAAAGACCATTTACACCAAAATGAGTAATTAGGGACACATACCTCCAATGTTCTAATGCAGCAATGAATAGAGGAAAGTAAGGACTTACAGACACCTCCAACGGACAGAAAAATTATCAATATGGCAATGCAAATATGCATAATTTTATAATACTACAATTCCCACATTAAAAATCCCCTACTCATTTAAATATTGGACAAGATAGTATATCAGCCGAAGGAAGATTGCCATGCATAATGAAGGTATTCTTTGCATTGAACCTTCACTTACTAGAACAACAACTTTTACTCCAAATGTCGTAGTTGTCTCAATCTTGAACTATGAATGCTTAAGGGAAATAAAATATCACTGCCTACAAATAATAATCAAGGTGTTGAAATGAGCTTTAAAAGTCATCACGTTACTGCCTAGGGCTATCCTGGTATCGTGAGTCTTTTTGAGAATAAGCCCAATTCTCATAGGAAGTGACCTACTTCCACACTCATATAGGTGAAATTTGTCTAGAGTGTTCTTGTAAGTTTAACATTCCACACATATTGGCTACAAAGTTTATAAAGAATTTTGTAAACTCAACCTTCACAAATCACTACACGAAACAATGCACTCACATGATAGGGAGGGAGTAAAAAAATAGTGCATATTTCACAACAAGTCGTCATATGATTCGTTTTTTCCATTGAACCTGGTTAGAGGATCTCTAGTCCCTAGGTTGGATTTCATCATATACGTCTCAAGGATGTATATATTTCAATCACATCCCTCTATGTGTGCTCCAGATCTTTTCTCTTGTTAAGGATTTCGTTATAGGATCTGCAAGATTATAACAAGACTTGATTAATTGCTCCTGTGGAACATTCAAGTGGAAAAGATGATGACATTTCATCATCGTTACTCTCTATCAACCATAAAGTCTTGAAAAAAAGGAAAGGCCATACCTTTTGTTGCTCATTGTAAAGACATAGATTTCAATGAGACAAAACCTAAGACAGAAGAAGTGAACACAACACTTCCAGCCCCGGATGCTTTCAGAAGGGGATAGGCCAGTTGACACAGATTCAAAATTTGTTGCCATGAGGCAAGAAACGTCTTCAGCTGTAAAATCCACCATATCTTTGCGAATATTGGTGCCCGCGTTGTTTATCTACTGAGCAATGAAAGAAAGCCAATTAGTTCATCTATTAGTGCATGCAATTCAGCCAAAAAAGCTAGATGCATCATACGTTCAAAGATATTAGTTTTAACACTGAGGTGCCAAAACCAACATTATGAATAATAAGTTAATCAGACATCATGTGTAACTTGGGGAGCAAAGAGATATACGATGCAATGTATTATCCAGCAATGATCCCAATACCACAAAATCTCCTACTCATTTGGTTTTTTCTTATAGGCAGTTGGAGAAATGCCAGTTTGCCAAATTTTTTCTAGGTTCAACACTGAAATAATTCAGCTGCATCTCTTGCAGATTAACCCAATTATCAATCTAATTTTGGTATATGAGTTCCATATGCATCGGCAACACTCTAGTGCTAATATGAAACAATTATCCAAAGAAATTTGAACCGCACACCATTGGGCCTCCAGGATTTCTTGGTTGTAGATAAGCTTTCTATAAATATCTTATGAGACAGAATCATTTTGTGGAAGATAAAAAAACTTTCCATAAATCATCTATTTGTTCCAACTGGTTGAGGTCGATTATATGATATCCAGTCAGCTCAAGTCAGTCATAATTTTAAAGGGAAAACTTTTCCTTAGCTTCCAAGTCCTCCACTAAGAGATATCATTGAAATATAAAGCTTCTAAGAAGTGCTTAAGCTAATAAGATACCTACGAGAATAAACAATCAAAAAGAAAAGATACCTACAAGAATATTGAGCTTCCCATTGAATGTAGACACAACAACCTCCATTAACTTTTGGCGATCAACTTGAGAAGACACATCACACGAGGAACCAGACACTGTAAAGCCCTCATCTTTCCAGTTCCTCAAACATGTTCCAAGCTCATCTTCATTCCGGGCACACGTATGCACAGTGGCTCCCAGTCCACACAATTCCTCCACTATCGCATGCCTAATTATACAACAATTCACATTGTCAAATACAAATGCATAGTTATACTCGGATTTTCAAGAAAACTGGATAAAAAAAATACTGAGCATATAACTGATGATTCAGAATACAAGATCAAAGCATATAACTTTATCATGTGAAATGTACATGAAATCCTTGGTTGTCTTGAAATAAAATGTATATTATAGAAAATACACAAAAGCCACTCCACCTCAAAAATCTTACAATAAAATCGAACATCAGGTATATCCTCTATCCGAAAAGTGAATACTACTTACAAGATCATTCAAAAAACTACTCTAAGTCACATCTTTTACAATAGAAGTGACTAGTGAGTTTAAAAGGATATTATAAGTCACATAATTAAAGTATTTAAATTACTAGGTAAGGATAAGGTCTATGTACACCTACCCTCTTCAAACCCACTTTCTAAAACAACACTGGGTATGTTGTTGTTGTACATTGAAGTAATTAATGATGTAACTACACATATTAAATGAAACTATAAAGCTCAAAATAAAGAAAGCATCATTCTACATTGATTATGTAAAAACTCAATTAATGTGTGAATAGATATAAGATTATATATAAGGACAATGACAACAATTATGACTCGGTCTCAAACAAGTTGGAAGTAGCTACATGAATCTCCGTTTGTTCATTTAAGCCCCCTGGATATAAAGATATGCAACAACAACTATGCCTCAGTCTCAAATAAGTTGTTATCAGCTATATTGAATCCTCATTTCTTCATTTAAGCTCATATCCCATGGATATCAAGATATACAATGACAATAACAACAATTACGCCTTAATCTTAAACAAATTGAAATTGCTATATGAATCCACATTTCTTCATTTAAGTTCATATCCCGTGGATATAACAATGACAATAACAAAAATGCCTCGGTTGGAATAACTATGTGAATCTTCATTTCTTTATTTAAGCTCAAATCCCATGGATATAAAGATATACAATGACAATAACCACAACTACTCCTCAAACTTAAACAAATTGAAATCAACTACATGAATCCCCATTTCTTCATTTAAGTTCATATCCATGGATATACAATGAAAATAACAACAACTACGCCTCAGTCCTAAAATATTTGGAATCATCCATGTGAATCCTCGTTTCTTCATTTAAGCTCAAATCCCATGGATATAAAGATATACAACGACAATAAGAACTACACCTCAGTCTCAAACAAGTTGAAATTGACTATATGAATCCTCATATCTTCATTTAAGCTCAAATACCGTGGATATAAAGGTATATAACGACAATAATAACAACAACTACACCTCAGTCCCAAACAATTTGGAATCAGCAATATTCAATCTCCATTTCTTCACTTAAGCTCATATCCCATGGATATAAAGAAATACAAGAACAACAACAATAATAACAACTAAACCTCAGTTCCAAACAATTTTGAATCGGCTATATGAATCATCATTTCTTCATTTAAGGTTATATCACATTGCTATAAAGATATAGTTTCCTGAAAAAGGCACAAGTAAATGAAAAGGGAGAACTGAAAACGGACCCAATGCCTAGGGACCATCAATTGACTTTTCCGGCACTTCGAATTGAGTTGTACTTGTTCATCCATGGCCTTATTGTTATACAATTTATGGGGTTTTGCAATTTAAAATTTGAAACTTCAAAGAAACAGTGTGCAAAACCGAGACGGATTCCCACATTTTTCTTTTTCGATTTCTCTTTGTTTTCCAGTTATGGTGTAAATACTTTGGAGAAAATGACCAAAATTATGTTTTTAAAAAAAATTGTGACATAGTAGTAAAAAATATATTTTTTTCCACTTTAATTATACACATCTTGGTGTTGTTTAGCCACAAATATTTCCAAAATATATTTGGTAAAAAAAAAGTAGAAAATAGTGTTTGACTAGGTCTAATATGTTTTAATTATCCTTTTTAAATGATTTACAAATTATGTTTGAAAATTATTAAATTATATAGTTTAATTTTATTCAAATATAATAATTTAAAAAATATTTAATTAAAATTTGGAGATTATTATAGTAACAAATATAAGTAATGATTCATAATTTATCTATATGGTACTAGATGGTTGGCAGCTTAGTGGCACTTCACTACTTCCACGTGGAAGTGGTGCCACCTAATTTCCATACCATTATTTGTGAACTAGGATATCTCGTAAGTGTGTGATCAACTATATTTATAATTTTTAAAAATATATCATAATTAATATAAAATTATTTCTAATACATCTTACCTTATCACCCTTCGGGGTGCCCAGTGGTTTGGAATTGGGACTTCTATGTTGGAGGTCTCAAGTTCGAAACTCCTTGCCAGCGAAAGCAAGGAGTTTGCCATCTGGGTCGAGCTCGTCACACCGGCTTTGCCTAGTGCAGGTTATCTCTCCTATGTGGTTTGTGAGTTATTGCATAGGAGCGGGGTTTTTACCCTATGCGCACCCAAAGGATAGTAGCTGCAGGTTTACTGGAGTAGAGACTGTGAAGGATTTTGAAAGATTTTCTAGATTGACACAGAAGTTTACTGCTATGTAGGGAGTTACAAAGAAGAGCCCCTGGATCTAACAATGCATAAACATCTAAATGGAAGACTCGCAACGTACTAGTGACCATATCAGGAGAATCTTCCTTGTTCTGGGGATCCTGGAGAGCATATAACATGTTCTAGCATTGACCACCACCTGTACCAGATGAAGCACCCTACTGAGTTGGGCAACCTGCTGGTAGTGTTGGAGTTGTAGACTGAGCCCTGTTATTGTTACCTCCTTTCCCCTTCCTAGAAGAAGGGCGATCCTTCAACCTATGGTCAGACTAACCACACCCAAAGCATCATTTCTTGCCTGCAAGACACTTGCCCAAATGGTTCTTACCACACTTTGGACAAGTTGGGAAAGTCCTGTTACCGAAATTACTCCCTTGAGACTTAGAGCCTAATGCCCTACCTTTTCCATCCTGTCGAAACCTGGGGGATGAAGCAATAGCTGATGAAGGTGTAAGGGCCATAGACCTCTGCTGAAACTGTGAGCGATTTCCACCACTCGATTTCTGCTAAGAGTATTCATAGTTCCCTAATCTAGTCTTCTTATTATCCTTAGACAGTTCCTAAGCTATCTCCCTCAACCTACTAAACCTGAGTCATAAGCCTAGAGATATTCATATCCTTTAACAATATAACATTCATGCACTCTATCTTCACCAAGTCAGATACCCCAAATAACATCGGCAACCATGTGTGGACCATACCTGGAGAGTTGAGTAAACTTTAGTCTATACTCCTGGATTGAGATTGTACCTTGTCTAAAATTGATAAACTCTCGAGTTTTAGCCTTCCTCAACACTCTCGGGAAGAACTTGTCCAGAAAAGCTCCGATAAAACACTTTCAAGTCACAGGAGCTACATCTGCACCCCTATTTTTTTTCCACTGAGTGAACCAAATATGAGCTATATCCTTAAGCTGGTAGGATGTTAACTCTACCCTATCATTACATGTCACTTGCTTCATTCCAAAGATTTTCTTAACCTCATCAATAAAGTTTTGTGGGTCCTTACCAATCTGTGACCCTAGACACTCAGGCGGATTTATTCGAGCAAAATCTCGAACTCTAGCTGCAGCTGATCCAACATTAGTGTTAGTAGGAACTGGGACTGCCAATTATTATAATGGCCACACTTTTAGCCAAAGCTGGATAGCATTCTAAAGCTATGCATTCGAAACCTCATGGTCCGGGACTGAAGGAACTGCGTTAGCATTTCGTCCGTAAGCTCTACGAGGAGGCATGATCTAAAACGCATAATGACGGATTAGAACGAGAAGTTGGATCACATCACTCGCATGATAAGAATAGCAAGAAAGTGAAGTTTTTCCTAAAACACTTTGTAGCCTCTCTCTCATTAGATGTGGTGCACTTCACACCCATTAAATAGACTCTACTAAGTGCGACTTTCAGACATCCTAGGACTCTTAAACCTAATTCTCTGATACCAAGTTTGTCACACCCTGAGGCTACCCCTTTGACGTAAACATCGGACCTAGTATCACGAGTGGCCCCAAGCTAACCATAAAGTTGGCACATCATAAGCATACTAAAACAACTGAATAAAGATATACTATGCGGAAGCTAAAACATGAGATAACTGAAAGATGGGGAATACCCAATACTTATTTGAATATATAAAAACTTAATAAGAGTTTAATGATACTGAGCAATCACTCAAAAGCTAAAGGTGAATCTAATACTATGTCTGAAAGAGCCTCTACTGACTATAGTTAATGGGACATGTCCTCAGCTAACTCTAGCAAACTGAAAATGAAATGAAAGATTGAATATGAAAAACATGTCTACTGTCCTCGAAGTATGAGAACTCACCACTAAAGATACTAGATACGGATCGGGAATCAATCTATGCGTAATCTGGATGCTGAACACCTGAACCTACATCATAAAAGGATGTAGCGCAGAGTATTCTTTAATACTTGAAATGCACTGAGCATGCATGATATAAATAATAGCTGAACAATCATATAAGCTGAACAAAGCACAATTGAGCAATGATATAATCTGAATAGGATGTAAATGTTATACTATAACTGAAGAACTTAGCTGAATGCAATGACCAAGTACTGATTATCAACATAACATGTTGAGACTGAATACTCAAGTATAACTGTAAACCTGGTCAAATGCATTAGAGTTTGATTGTGGGAGCTACTATTAATCGATATAAAACCACGTGAGCTAAACGTGGAGTCCGATGTATATGCCCTATCGAGAGGACCTAATATACCTTGTCAGGGATATAAAAGCATGACTGGTGTGATTACTAAATCTGATGCCTACAGAGGGGACTTATAAACCTACAGGCGCACATAGTTCTGGGACAATGAGGGTACACTAAACCCTAGTTTAATTCGGTGCTAAGCCTACTCCCAACTGGAAATGTGTATGACACAGCATAACTGAAATACTGGATAGCTCAATATTCTAAAATACAAATCTGACAGTGAAACATTTAAGTGCTGACAATGAATATTCGAAACTGAAGCATGCATATCTTTTTAATTGGCCTAGCAAATGTAATTTATGAACTAAAAGAATCTATACAGCTAGGATTCTGAATTTCTTGCAAGGAACTAAGGAAACTTTCCAAGAAAACATAATAATTCGATTACGGACCATCAAAGGGACTAGGCCCGTCAAGTGGTCGTAGTCTGTTGGCCAGTGACTACTGGTTCTGGGGAGGACCAAGCACGAGCCCTACCACGGCCTGCGTGAAGGACCATGGACCATGAAGGTCACCGTGGTTCTTCACTTGTGTTGGGGTCTGCTGGCTCAGGATGACAGACGCCACCATGGCCTGTTATTAAGACCACGGCCCATGGAGGGCTACGTGGTCTGATGCCTGGGCGTGGTTGGTTCTGCCTGGCTTACACGAGCCTTCCTGCAGATTTTGGGGTGGTTTATGGCCCATGAAGGGTCCCGTAGTCCACCATTTCTGAGAGCGTGTGAACCACGGGCAGGTCGACGAACCATGGTTCCTTTCACAGTCCGTAAACCCTGTCGTGGTTCACCAAATTTTTTTGATTTTTCTACTGAAAGTCCAAGTCTAATTTCTGAGGTGTTACGGCTGCCTCAAATTAAGGTCCCTTTGGCTTAAAATGTACCGAAGACTCATTTGATTAGTGTAAATCTTGCAACGAACTCTGTACATGTAATGCCTCTAGATCTTAAGTGCAAAAATTACTATCGCCAACTCTAAGTCATGAGTGGTATAGTTGTGCTCATACAACTTAAGCAACCTCGATGCATAAGAAATAACATGGCCTCACTGTGCCAATACACAATCCAAACCAACGTCGGATGTGTCAAATACACTGTAAATCCCTCGCCCTCAGCTAGAAGAGTCAATATAGAAGCGATAGTAAAAAACTCCTCTAAGCTTTTGAAAGGTCAAATCAGACTTCTCAAACCACTCAAAAAGAACATCAAAATGAGTCAATCGGGTCAAAGGTGCTGCTATGGCAGATAATTCTCCGCAAACCATTTGTAGTAGCCAAGCCCTATCACGAATAGCCTCAAATTCATTGAATGTACCATCATACCATCTTTGGACACTAAATGCCCCAAGAATGCTACAGACTCAAGTTAAAATTTACACTTTGAGAACTTGACATAAAGATGGTGATCTCTCAAAGTCTAGAACCAATCCTCAAATGTTGCGTATTCTCTCTCCTACTTTGTGAGTATACAAGAATATCATCAATGAACACTATGACGAACGAGTCTAGATAAGGCCTGAACACCCAAGTCATCATGTCTATAAAGGTGGTAAGGGAATTAGTCAATCCAAAAGGTTTCACAAGGAACATATAATGGCCAAAACGATTCCTGAATAACGATTCCTAAATACGGTCTTAGGGATATCCACTGCCTTAATCGTCAACTAATAGTAATTGAATCTCAAATCAATCTTCAAAAACACTATGATACCCTAAATCTAGTCAAATAGATCATTAATATTAGGCGGGGGTAACAGTTCTTTACTGCCACTTTATTTAGCTGCATGTAATCAATACACATCTACATCGTACTATCCTTCTTCTTCACAAACAGAATGGGGGCAACCCAAGGAGATACACTAGGCCTAATTAATCCATTACCCAAGAGATGTTGAAGCTGAACACTGAGCTCTGTGAGGGCTATCTGATAAGGAGGAACAAAAATAGGATAAGTACCCAACTTAAGGTCAAAAGGAAAGTTGATATCACACTCTGGGGGTAGGCTAGGTAGGTCGGTAGAAAACACATCAACATCCTTACGGACAAAAGGAACGACATAACTAAAGGAACCTCCCAACTCACATCTCACATATATGCCAAGTAAGATAAGAATCCGCTAGCAGCCTGAATAAATAAAATAACTCCAACTATTATGCTACTACAAGATCCCTACCACACAACTGGGGGGAGGACACCAGGCATGACTAAGCTAATAGTTTTAAAGAAGCAATCTAAGATCACACGTTAATTGGATAACTAGTCCATGCCCACAATAGTATCAAAGTCTATAATATCAAGAAAAATAAGGTCAACCTAGATGTTACGCCCCTGGATAGACACCAAACAATATCCAAACACCTGATCCACTAATAAAAACTCACCCATAGGGGTCAACACACACAACGACACTACCATAGGCTCTGAACTCATATTCAAATGAGAAGAAAAATATATAAACACATAAAAAAAGGTAGAGCCCGGAACAAATAAAGTTGAGGCAGGTTACTGTTATAAGAGAATCTTACATGTGACACAACGTCTGATGCCTTAGTCTTCGCCCTTGTTGGAGTTGCATACAAGTGAGCCTCTCCGCCTACACCTAAGGTATCTGTCTTACACCTGACTCACCTCTTCAGGGACCACCTGAAATACCCTGATGACCACCACGATGGTCCATACCCTAGCCTCTACCTCTAACTAGAGGTGCCACTAGTGGATTTAGTAGAGTTATCTATAGAGCTAGAGCAATCCATATACGCAAAGGAAAATATCTAAACTAATGAACAAAGTCCCCCACAATCGTAACAACTCTGTGCCGATTAACCCACAAAGTAATGTCTATCATAAAATACAACACCTTACTGGAACCATCTCGACTTTGACTCAAGCCAACAGTACTATGACTATACCAGTCGCCCATTGAAGCCTGTAGTGAGGCGTGAACATGCCAGCTGGAATGGCCCTGGTGAATGCGTTGTTGAGACTTATTATAGGAGTCTCTAGGCCTAAAATAGGACCTAATATAGTTGCCCCATGCCTAGCTCTCTTGTAGTTTCCCCCATAGCCTCATGATGGAGCTATTTAATAGTATCAGAATGGTCAACAATATCCAGAAAACAATGGCTCACAGAGACCATAGCTTATGTCACAATCTACAGCTAAAATCTCAACCCTCTGACAAAGCACCAAACTCTTTCCTCCTCATTAGGTAGGATCATAGTGGCATGGTGGAAGAGCTCGTGAAACCTCACCTCATACTTAGATACAATCATGGAGCCCTGCTCTAACCTGGAGAACTAATCCCACAGCCAATCTTTGACGGTACTAGGGATGAACCTAACCAAGAAGACCTTAGAAAACCCAGACCAGGACACTGAAGGAGACCCATCTAGTCTAGTCTCAAGAGAAGAATGCCACCACTACTTAGTTGGTCCATTTAGCAAATAAGTTGTGAAAATATCTTTGCTTGAATCCATAAAATCTGGAGTGAATAGCCACTCTCGGTAAGTAGTAAGAAACTTGTGGGCATCTTCTCCCACAACCCCAGCAAACCTCAGAGTTGAAAGTCTCAAAAATACATCTAGCAAATTCTGCTCCCCAAGTGGCATAGCTACAACCGTAAACATGGATAGGGCACCCCCATGTGGTACCTTGACCTACGGTGCCTCAGTTGTAGGCTGACCTTGTGGAGTTGGTAAAACTATAGCGGCAACTGGAGCTTGGTGCATACCCCTTGGAACTTTCAAGAGTGGAGTGATTCTTGTGAAAACTCGATAGCCATAGTTGGTTCGGGTGGTAGCTGGGCTGTCCCCGACCCCACTAGCTTATTAAGAGCATATGTTGCTGAAGGGTCTACTGCAGGCTTCGGATCTCTCTATCTAGGGTTGGTGCTGCAGCCTTGACTTTCTTGGGTGGTTTACCCCTACCCTTTGCCGCCGTGTGACACGTACGAGCCATCATACAAAAGAGTAACAAAGTGATATTTCATTAAATCAATATTACACATGCTACACAAAAGCGATACAAAAGAAAGAATATTCCTAATGATGCCCTGTAGCTTCCCAAAGATAGGTTAGGGATGTATCCGCACTATTCCATAATACACTACTAGGCATTAGCTTTGTACAAGTGAGACCGAGGAACTTGGCTTTGATACGAATTTTTTTATGACATGATTCGTCGAGTCATGATGACACCTACTATACCCACTAGTGGGTAAGCATACCCTTACCTAGAACATTAAGTAAGAGATATACGAAGGAGTAAATTGAAAATAGAAATAGAATAACATATGGAAACAACCAAAATATGTACAGAGTAGATCCTTCATAGAATCTAGAAGTCACAAGTAAAAAGTTGTCTAAAAAATGAGTAAAGGTCCCAAAAGTTGACCCAAAATACAAGCTTGTCTCAAAAGCAAAAGACTAGCTAACAAAATTTTGAAGATACAGGTAAGGATGCCAAATGCTTACCTTCGTCTATGATCAAAGTTGCAACAAGCTCAAACGATCAACATTGATAGCTAGTGCTTGGAACAACATCACAAAATAGATGATGAGTGTAGCATGAATACCAAAACAATAGTTACTCAGCATGTATCATAGATCGATTGAGAAGGAAAAGTAAAACCATGATAAAATGATAGAATTTAGACAAAAGTAAAGTCAAAGCGGGATTCAAAAGAAAAGCATAAAAGTGTACTAAGATAGAAAAAACTAAGAACATATAAACTAAATCTAACTGAACCCCATTATACTTGAAGGTACACTCGTGCATAAGTTTAAGAAAAACTTGAAAGGGCCCTATAAGCCCGATAGGTATAGAGAATAGCTAAATATACTATAAATGAAACACGGTGAGTGTAGAGCCGGAGAAATAAGTAACCAAAGTGTATTGACTCTATAGAGTATATTGAGTATCATGAGTAGACCTTAAATCTACGATTAGTCGAAATCAATTCTGAAGAGGATATTGAGTATCATGACCAGACCTCAAATCTGCCACTAGTAGGGATCAACTCTGTAGAGGATTATGAGTAGCGTGACCAGACCTTGAATCTACGATAATAGAGGGTTGTTGAAGGATCTCATGGAAAATCATCATAATAGAACCACCATGGAATGATGGCCATTCGCAAGTAATCAGAACGACACACTAAACTCGAACCAACTCCAGTCCCAAGTCCCCAAACGAAGCCCGAAATCTCAAATGCATCTCACCGAGCCATAGAAGGAAGGAGAATGGATAAAAATTCATCAAATATGAGACAACACCTAAGCTAAGGCTTAATATATTAGACTCAAGTCTGCTACACCAGTCTACTAGGAGCTAAACCATCTGAAATGATGTTGGAGTAAAAATAAAGCCTAAAGGGTTCCAAATATCGCAAGTCTATGGAAAGAAAAAGTACAAGCCTAGAATAAGGCCAATCATACTCAAACAATCAGTCAATTACAACAAACAAGGTGAACCATAAGATAAGGGTGCTCATATATCACAACTAGCATGCTTCTAATCTTAAAAATTCCAAAAATAAGCCTAAAACATGATTTCTAAGTAAAATAGCATGATAAATTAGGTATTTGCTCCCGATTCACTTAATTTAACATGATTTCACATCGTCCAACTCAATCTATGGAATGGGAAGCCGTAGCCCACCTTAAAGATGACCATGCGTACATCAAATCACGTTTTTGGAGCTTTTCCTTTTCGTATGACCTCTGAACTCTATCATGCTAATAAAATTAGAATCATAACGTTCATATGATTATTTAGAAACTAAATTCACGATAAATGGAGACAAACTAATTTTAGAGTCAAAATGAGAATCATAGGGCCCGAGCCAAGATTTCGGGAAACGAGACGTTGGACGGACCAGTTTCTTCTGATTCCAATGATAGATGGATGGTCAGGTCGGTAACATATGGATGGTCAGGTCGGTAACATATGGATGGAGGACTTCTACAGGGTCTTCTCGTGCGCTCGACTAGAAAGGTGGTTTTGTAGGCGAACGAAATACTTTTTTGTAGGTGAGCGGAGTGAGGCAATGAAATTGTTTAGGTGAAAGAAAGGTTGAGCGAAAAGCCTTCGTTGTATCGGATCTCGAGACATTAATAACCGGTGAGGGGGACACGCATAAGCCGTATGCAGCGAGTCTCATGCTTGTTCTCCCTAAGGAGCCTGTCAAGTACAATAGGGTGGAAACCTATTTCAGCAATGACTACATAACTATAAAGTGCTTTGATGATAGAAGTAGTAAGATGATGGACGACTTTCTGTCCAGAATTGAGCATATATCTAAGGGGTTTAGGTAAGTTCTAACAGTATGTGAGAGGATCGATGTTGAGCAGAAGTGGGGTTAAAGCAGCCAACAACGTATCCCTCTTTACTTAGTAGGGCTTGGCTGGACAGTTTGTTTTCCTTTCCTGTCCAGTATTTTCAATCCAAGCCAAAATAGGAAAAGCCGCAAGCACCACTAGGCCCGGTCGTCGGTTGAACGTTAGTAGGGACTTTGTCAAAAATGCCTAAACAGTCCCCTGAACTTGTTTCGCAATTGGAACATAATTCGGGGGAGGGGGGAGGGGGGGCTTAGAACTGCGGAGACATCCACACGCATACATTTCAACATTAAAGAGCAAAAACTAAGCTAAGACAGCCCAAATAAAATGGAATTACCTCAAATGATGCTTCCCCAACACTCTCTGACTGATCACGCACTTAACCTTAAGCTCTTCGATCACATCACACTTTAAATCACCCGATTCTGACATAAAATTAGAGAGATATTGCATTTTCAATTTTGGAAAGAGTTATTGATCGAGTCTAGTCTTTAAATAAAATCTAGACCAAATATCTCTTTGTGAAAGCGGCTAGAGAGGACCGCAAACGCGAAAAAGAGCCTACAAACATGAAGGATAAGGGAATCAGGGTCGCGCAAATGCAGCAAGGGCCCCATGAAAGCGAAGAGAAGGGAACCAACCCTTTGTGAACAAGGCATGGGCCCTACGAATATGGTGACCAAATTCTCTGGGTTGACTTACGTCTTGGTTGTGAACATATATTCCATCACGACTTGTGTTTTTGGGTCGTGACACATAATTTATAAGTAATTATAATGTATCTTGATATATTTTAATTTTTTTCTTGTACATTATAATTGTACGAATAGGACAAAAATATGTGTTTTTATATTAGAGACTAAATAAGGTAAATTCACTTATTCATTAAACTTATACTCTTACGCAAGATATAATTATTATATATACATATATTATTTATTATTTTGATTTCTTATTGGGTAATATTCATTACGGATAAATATATATTTTTCTCTGTAAAACATTTCAACTGATTCTACAAATTTCATGTACTTTCATCAGACAGATCTAGTGTGGCATGAAATAATGCAAACAACAATTGGAAGGTTTCCCATATTTTGGACAATTTTGTTTTGGACCCTTACGACATTATTGAAGGTTTCCCAATCTTCATAGATAGCAAAGATGTGTATTTTGTGGTAAAACCTTCCTTCACAGAAAATCATTTGTATGAGTATGATACTTAAGACTAATAAGTACAAAAAAGTTAAAGTGTTGGGCAAAGAGGTTGATAATCACATGTATTGCTTCCATCAAACCTTAGCTTGTGTCCATAAGACGCCCTCCCACAATGTAACGATTGATGATCAAGATTATATTGCTGCAAAGTTGAATGACATCGGAAGATTTATTATCGAAGGTACGTACCAGTATTGTTAATTGAATTTATTGTATGAATCGTTTAAATCTATCGTTAGGTAACAACAAAAAATTTGATTCTGTGTCACGGATGATTTGGTGTGATTGTTTCATGATATGAATGTTTTCACTTTATTTTTTCATTTACCAACTATTTAATAATCATATGTATACTTTACCTTACCTTTTGATAGATGTTCTACCATGTACCCTACTTCTCTTATAGGTTTATCATTCAAATTGTTTGCCATGTGGCATGATGTAATGATGAAGAATGATATAATGTATTGAAATATTGTGTGCATTAAAATAACACAATACGATACAGTACAACAAAAATACGATACATTATGAAACAATACCTATCAACCATCAACATTAGATATATATTTCTTTTAAATTTAATGTCTTTTATTAGTCTTTGTTATCAACCTTCTGCAACTTCAATTTAAATTAATGACTAGTATCACCTCCTCTTGTGTTCAAAGAAACATTGTTTTACATATTAACTTAATGCTTTCAAAAAATGATAATTATTTGAAATATCCAGTAGCAATTTAGTCCACTTTCTTCATTAGAAACTTAGATTTATTACTACTTGGCAAAAGTAACAAAACAGATATTTCAAAGAAAGCATGAGGTTCACATGAAACTCATGATGTTATTTCATCAATATTAATTTTTACAACATTATATACACATGTCATAAATGTATTTTCTAGATTTAATTTTTATTTGAAACAACTCTAAATCACTTTTAATTCTTTTTGAATTCTGCATATAATTTTATCTAGGTATTTCCATAGAAGATCAGAAGAAGAAGGAGGAGGAAAAGGAGAAGGAGAAGGAGAAGAAGAGTAGAATTTGTTTTCAAGTTGAAAATTGTATTTGAAAATTGAAGTTATGTTTAAACATGAATGCAATTTGTAACTAGTTTAAACTTTTGTGAGTGATTTAGAGTGAATTTTATGAAAACCAGTTTTAAAATATTTTCAAATTTCGAAAGACATTGAAATTTAACTTCAAATTGAATAAATAGAAAAACTATCCATGAGTATTTGTGAGTATATTTTAGATATTGTTATTTCTGGGAGACATGGTTGAGGTGAACAACAAATGTCCGTGAACCAAGTCAATGATAACTTCAAATTGAATTCATGGAAAAACTATCCATGAGTATTTGTGAGTATATTTTAAATATTGTTATTTCTGGGAGACATGATTGAGGTGAACAACAAATGTCGTGAACCAAGTCAATGATAACTTCAAATTGAATTCATGGGAAAACTATCCATGAGTATTTGTGAGTATATTTTAGATACTGTTATTTCTGGGAGACATGGTTGAGGTGAACAACAAATGTCCGTGAACCAAGTCAATGATAACTTCAAATTGAATTCATGGAAAAACTATCCATGAGTATTTGTGAGTATATTTTAGATATTGTTATTTATGGGAGACATGATTGAGGTGAACAACAAATGTCGTGAACCAAGTCAATGATAACTTCAAATTGAATTCATGGGAAAACTATCCATGAGTATTTGTGAGTATATTTTAGATACTGTTATTTCTGGGAGACATGGTTGAGGTGAACAACAAATGTCCGTGAACCAAGTCAATGATAACTTCAAATTGAATTCATGGAAAAACTATCCATGAGTATTTGTGAGTATATTTTAGATATTGTTATTTCTGGGAGACATGGTTGATATGAACAACAAATATCCGTGACCCAAGTCAATGATATACATAGTAAATTTGATCACTTTTTTTACACTTTATGGAGGTCTATATCTAAATGGTTCACACCTTAAGTCATTAAATGCATTTATTGTTATTAAGATTTAAGTATTTTAATTGATCTGAATAGGTTTTAATCATTAAAATCTTGAAAATAATCTTAATACTATTAAGAGGTATTATTGTGTGGAATAATATTCACCACTAGTCTATTTCCAATCACCAGCAATCTTAACCTTTGTCATCCAACCACCACCACCATCAACCATTACCACTGTTAACCACCACCATCGACAATCTTTGTCTCCATAGACACTAAAATGTATAGATGTCATGTTGGTTTGATTTTAATTAGGTGATGCAAATTTGTACAATTAATTGCGAGGAGGTTATGAAAATGAAAGAACTAAGAGTTATGAATATAACTAATACCAATTAAGAGCAGGAATATTGAACATTAAGGGGTGTGAGTTATGGAGCTGGCCTTTTAAAATAAATTAATTTTACAAAAATGATATACATAGAAAAATAAGAAGAAAATGATAAATATGATTCCTGCCCAAAGAAATATGCCACTTCAAAAAAAATATATAACGGGCCAAAAAAAAAAAGAAAAAAACTATTTGGGCAAGGACATGCCACATTACTCTCTTTTATCTAATTTAATATATATGTATTGTTTTAATGAAAATTACAAGTTTACAAATTACAATTGAATCATGGATGCTTAAGGGAATAAAATATTACTACCTACACTTAATAATCAAGGTGTTTTTAAAAGTCCACATTACTGCCTTGTGCTATCTCGATTTCATGAGTTCTTTTGAGAATAAGCCCAATTCTCATAGAAAGTGACCTACTTTCACACTCACATAGGTGAAATCTGTCTAGAGTGCTCTTGTAAGTTTAACACTCCACACATATGGGCTATAGATTTTCATACCTTCACAAATCACTACATGAAACAATGCACTCACATCATAGGGAGGGAATAAAAAAATAATGCATTTTTCACAAGAAGTCATCATATGATTAGTTTTCTCCCATTGAACTTGGTTATAGATTTCTAGTCCCCAGGTTGGATTTCCTCATATACGTCTCAAGGATTTATAAGTTTCAATCACATCCCTCTATATGTGCTCCAAACCTTTTTCTCTTGTTAAGGACTTAGAGATCTGCAAGATTATAACAAGATTTGACATAATCAAGATTAATTATAACACTTGTCAAACATGATCTCACATTACTCTGTTTCCTCATCATAGGTCTGGTTTTACCATTGTAATAACAGTTTTGTACTCTACCAAGTGCAGCAGTGCTATCACAATGAATTAAAATAGTAGATTGATTTTGTAAAATATGATATTTGAAATAATAGATCTCTCAACGAATTTTGTTTTTTACTAGTTGAAGCTAAAACAATTAGTTCATTCCTCATGGTAGAGTTAACAATTATAGTTTGATTTTTTTTTTATTTCCAATAAATAGCATCATTGCCCAAAGTAAAAATATAACTGATGATAGGACATGAATCACCTGATAAAGTGTTTCAATCTACATCTCAGAAGCGTTCAAGTAATGTAGGATATTTTTCATAGAACAAACCACACAGTTTTGTCTCAATTAAATATCTCATAACACTTGTCTTCACTACCTGGCTTGCTTATGAACCTGCTAAGTACTTCTACTACTTATGCAATATCAGGCCTAGTGCAATAAGTTACATATCTCAAAACTTCCAATTAAACTAGCATATTTCTTTGGACTTATTACATCATTTTTTTTACTTTGAATAGGAAACAAGTGAACACTTGAATCAAAAGGAGTTACAAAATGCTTCTAATCAATAAAGTTATTATTTTTTCAAACTTTTCTCAACATAATGTGACTGGTCAAGAAAAATTTCATCACATGCTCTTGTAATATTTATTCAAAAATAAAATTTGTCTCATCAAAATCTTTCATATCAAAATGACTCCTAAAAATATTTTTTATTTCATCAATAACATTCATATTAGAGCTAAAAATAATAAAATCATCAACATATAGGTAAATAATAACATGTGAATTGTTTCAATATGTATGATATATGCACGTATCACACTCATTTCATTTTAAAACAATTTTCAATCATGTACGAATCAAACTTTTCATGTTATTACTTTGGTGCCTATTTCAAGTCATATAGAAATTTAGCAAGTTTACATTACTTTCTTGGCTTGCTTCAACAAAATACTCGGATTGTTCCATGTGAATTTTCTCATTTAGGTCTTCATTTAAAAAAAAAAAAAAACAACAGTTTTTACATCCATTTGATGAATATGCAAACAGAAAATTATGCTTATAGCAATTAAAAAGTTTAATGAATGTAATTCTATTATCGGATAAAAATTATAAAAAAATTCTAAGTCTTCTAGTTGCTTAAAACCTTTTGCAACTAGTCTAATCTTATATTTATCATCAAATCTTTCTGGTTTAAATTTTTTATTATTGATCCGTTTGCAACCAATTGTTTTCAATCCGATGGTAAATTAACTAATTTTCAAGTTTTATTTGAAATTGGTGATTTCATTTCATCATTTACGGTCTCTTTTTTTAAAAATAAAATCATGTGAAGGTAAAACTTATTTTAAAGTGAGAGGGTTTTATAACATTAAAATCATAAAAATTAGGACTAAATATTTTTCTACTTTAGCTTTTACTTCTTCTAAACTCAAAAGTATCAATTTCTTTATTTTTCAAAGTAGAAGTAGAAGAACTAGGTAGTGACAAAATATTTTTGTCAATCCTTTGATCCCCACTATTTGTAGAATCAAAAGGAAATTTGTTTTCGTGAAATATTAATATTATCTTCACGATTAAAAAAATCTATCGGCAATACTATTTGAAACATAACCAATAAAAACACAAGTAGAATTTTCTTACCCAACTTTGAAATCTTGAGATCTATTAGTCTCACAAATATCAGACAATCCCAAACTTGGTTTGTGACCTTTCTACAATTCAAAAAATGTCAATTTAGATTTTTTATGAGGCACATTATTCAACACATAACTAGTAGTCAAAATAGTTTTACCCCGCAAATTTAAAGGTGCATGTGACTCAATAAGCATGACATTAGTCAATTCAACTAAAGTCTATTTTTTCTTTCCGCTACGTCATTAGATACAAGGAAATAAGGAAGAGTAATTTCATGAATTATTCTCAATGATCTAAAAAAAAAATTAAACTCATTTTTATTCATATTCAAGACCTCTATATATAACACCTCGAACTTCAATAAAGGGCTAAAAAGGGCAAACATACAAGTCCACGAACCCAAAATGGACCATGGACCCTTCACGACACCCTAGAAGGACTATTTAGGGGTCCGCGGCCCGTTAAGGGCATCGTGAACCACCATCCAGGGCTGTCATGAGAGGAGTCCACCTGGACGGACCCCTAGACAGTCCGTGAAGAGGTAGACAGCTCGTTAAGAGGAGCCCTCATCCGTCTAGAGCTTCCAGGCAAGGGGGCTCCTAGACGGTCCCTGTACGGCTTGTAGGGTCTTGTACGAACCGTCCAACCCTCCATGTAGATGAACTCGTGAGTTTTCAAGTAAGGTCAACTTCAAACGATCATATCTCTCAACACAAAATGAACTAGGTAGTCCATGACCTATCAAATAAAATGTTTTTAAGTCCTTTTTTCAACGTCACCGAGTTTTGCCTAATTTTGAGCCCAAAGTAAGAAGTTGTGCTTGTTTTAGTGAAGTCCTGTCGAGCAGGGTAATATCACAACCCACTAGACGGACAGTGATGCTTTAAAAGGCTCATGAAGCAACTCTTCTCAATCATCTCGTTAGTTTTAAGTCAAGATTGTATTGGTCTTTTCCCCTATGCATTTGGTACTTAAACTATGTTGTTTCACTTCGTCTAAGACTAATTAATTAGTCAAAAACTACCTAAAATAAATTAGTTTCCTCTCAAGTCCGTTCCAAGCATAAAAGGAACGTCTTCTCCAATTTCCAAGCCTAGGGCGCTCTCCTCCAAGCGTCAACATCAGATTTCTTTCAGGGATTTTCATCCACCAGGTATGTGGGTATACAATAAGGATTTTGTTCGCCCTTATGCCCAAAACTTCAAACTCATTTTCTATTAATATGGTTTTATGAAACTAGGGTTCTTGCCCAACTATGCAGATTCTTTACAAAATTGATTCTTGTGATTACTACTCGATTATATACTTATTTAAATGTGTTTGCATGAATTCTTATGGAGATTTGAAAGGAAAAAAACTTAGCCTATAATTGTCACATGAATTAGTTTTTCTCCGAAATTTAGCACAGGGTGTTAGCATTTAGTATCAAACAAAATTTAGTCAGTTTTATGTCCACAGTTTTTCTCAGAAATTGTTTTAGACCCATTTAATTTTATCTCATGAATTCAGGACCACAGTTTAAAATGAGCTACTAGTGTTTAGCTTTGAAGTAGTGTTTAGCACCGAGTTGGACTAGGGTTTAGTGTACCATCAAGTCCCAAAACTACGTGCCATTGTAGGTTTATAAGTCCACTGTTAGGCATCAGTTTTAGTGATCACGCCACAATCATGCCTTTATACCCCGACAAGGTATATTAAGTCCTCTCGACATGGCGTATACATCGGACACCACGTTTAGCTCATGTGGTTTATGTCGGTTAATACACTCTCCCACAATCTTAGCTTTAATAAGGTACTGTAGGCCCATAATTGTATTTATTCTCAGTTTTTAAGGATGCTTCTAGTTTACTCTTGCATTCTAGTTTTTATGCATTATATATATTCACAGTTTTTCAGGATGCTTCTAGTTTACTCTTGCATTCTTGGGCCTATACACTTTAGTTCAGTTCAGTTTACATACTTGACCAGTATTTTTAACATGTATATACATTCAGTCAGCTTTCATATGCCTCATGCTCAGTACGTCCGAATGTACTGATGCATACTCTATGTTGCATCCTATTATGATGCAGGTTCAGGTTCTCATGTTCAACCACGTGATTAGTTCATATCAGCGCCATATCAGCAATAGTCAAGGGTGAGTCCTTATCATCCGAGGACATTTCTTTATGCATTTTGGTTTAGGTAGTTCCTTGTTAGTTTCAGCATTTTAGAGTTAGTTGGGGACTTGTCCCAGCAGCTCATCAGTATTAGAGGATTTCTAACATAGAGTCAAACTCAGTTGATTCGAATTTTTCAACTTTGAGCTCAATTATTTCTTTCAAATATTCTTAAGTTGAATTCCTTTAGATTGTATTCATTATTTAGTATTATTTAAGCTTGGTTAGAGTTATTTCAGTATGCTTGTGATATGTCAGATTCAAGGTCAATTTGAAGTTACTTATGACCCTATCACTTCTAATTCTTTTTATTTTTCTTCCAAATTAATTTTCAGCCTCATGGAGATAAATTTTTAAATTTTCAAAAGCATCACCTTTATTTTTATTAAGTAAACATATGTAAACTTAGAAAAATCATCAATGAAAGTGAAAAAATATCTATTTTTCTCCACGAGTTAAAATTTCTCCAAGTTTACAAATATTAGTATGAATTAATTCTAATAGATCAGTTTTTCTTTCTACTTGAAAATGAGGCATTTTAGTGATTTTGACTTTATTACAAGCCTTACGTTTTTCAAAATTCTTTTTAATCATTGAGATTAATCATAAACTAATCATGATTCCAAAATAATGATCATTAATATGACACAAACAAGCATGTCAAAAATTAGTAGAAGAAAGCATATAAATAAAAGTAGAAACTTTATTCATTTCAACATTCAGTTTACCCCTTTTTCCACAAATACAAATTAATCAAATTATATAATTTGTTTGAAATCTTCTTTGTTAAGAAGAAAACTAGACATCAATTTTTTTTTCTCATGAAAGAAGTATAAAGTACATCTTTCACAGTACCATTCCAGAGGTAAAACACAATTTGACATCTCTCATTCCAAGCCTTGAGTAGTATGAGAATCACCATACATGATGGTTTTGGGCTCCTCAAAAGGAGTATATTTTTAAATCAATCTTTGTCATAACAAACATGATAGTTTGCACTAGAATTAACCCACAATCCATCAACATTCACAATCATATTTATGTTGGTAATCACTGCCACAAAAAGCCTCTTCGATAACATTTGTCTGAGATGTAGGACCACATTTCTGGAATCTGAAAAATCGAGCAATATGTCCACTCTTGCCAGAGACAAAGCACAGTCTCTTATCTTGAATTTGTTGATTTTGTTTTGGTTATTTCCTCCATTATTTTTCTTGGAAGGTCTACCATTTATTTCTTGAAATATTTTCTTCTTAGGCTTCATAGAAGTATTTTTGTGAGAATCAAGAGTAACATTATTTGAAGTAATTAAATTTATCTTCATTGTGATGTTGCTCTTTTCGAATTGTAAAAATGCATCTCGGCCCCGTACCTGCTCTTTCCATGCGGATTCGCATTATAAACGTTGCAATAGAGGTTTTCTTTTGTTTGTGGCACATTTTTTTGAAATTTCTTTCAAAAAGGTGAAAGTTAATCTACTATGCCACAAACAATAAGGTTATCTCCAATTTTGATCTCCTTGGACCAGAGCCCTTAGTGTGAGCTCTTCAACAATCATTATAAAGTCTTGAGCTTGATCACCCATTGATTTGCTATCCATCATTTGGAAATGAAAAAACCTACTAGCTAGTTACATATTTTTTTTGCTCGACCTTCTTCGGTATCATACTTTAGAATGTATTCTAATTTCTTTTTACACTAGAGTAAGTTCTATCATAATAATCATAAAATTTATCAGATAGACATTTAACAATATAATATTGACACTTGTACAAATCCTCGTTATACTTTTCCACTTTCTCTAGATGAGAATTTAAGTTGTTCATCATCATTCATTGAGGTGTTGTCAACTTTATTAGGATTTTTCTCAGTTGACACATACAAAATATTGAGAAGACTTATGTAGAAAAATAGTTTACTCTTCTGTCTCTTGAAAATGGTTACCATTGAATCGAAATGGCTTGTTAAGATCTCATATCTTGATATCCGCAATTTTTCAATTGTAGTCATTATGATTCTCCTTAAAATTGTTAGTGCAAATTACAAAATTACAAATTTCAATTGAAAAATAAAATGAAAAAATAGATCTCTTCAGGCTGAGGCGCAAATATTTCTCTTTAAGGAGATTCAAGCTCATTACAACAAATGTTTTTTACCGGTCCAGCAGTAGTCTTCTTGACTTGTTCCTCTAGAATACAACAGCCTAATCACAAAATATAACTTAACAAAATCTGGACAAGAGTTGTATCATAACCCTTTTTTAATGAAGGGTTAATTGTTAATTTCACCAATAATTATTATAGTTATTAAGAGTATTCAAAAGAAATGGACAAACCTAATTTTTTTTTCTCGCGCTCAGTTATAGAAAGAATTGAATATTAGGGCAGAATTTTGGTTCTTTCTTTTTGGACGAAAATAAGCGATCTCTTTGAGGAGTTGATAGACGAACCAACAGAGAGTCCACAAGTGATAAGGTATTGAGATTCTTCCTTGGCTCTTGGAGGTAGAAAATTAATATGTGGATTGTTGTAATGCATTTTGATATAGAGGTGATAATAGATGGGGATTTATGACTAACCATTAATGCAAGTAATGATTTGATAATCATGGTGAATGAAGTAATCATTACGTGATCTTGGGTCTAAGAACTAAAGAAAAAAGTGGAATTCAATGCAAGAAATTCTTCTTTTCTTCATCTTTGATTATGCATAGAATAGAGGCAGCTCCAATGGACATAAAAATTGTTAACGTGACAATGCAAATATGCATAATTTTATAATATTAAAATACTCACACTAACAGATTGTTATTAAAAGTTTCCCTTACAAGAATAAAAGCCTTGGGATCAGAGAACAAAATCAAATCTCTTAACATGCTCACAAAGTTAGTTTGGAGACTCATATTTGCAAAATAGAAGAGCATTAAGGTAACATCAGATATCAGCCAACACTGATCATCAAGCAAGTCATTTGAAAAATTGATCCAGTTTTCAAAACAAAATAATAAAGCTGCTAAGAACCAACTTTTCCATTACTCATGGAATGTCCAGCCAATGATGCATTTGAGATGCACACGCGACAAACTTTTCTCCTGCAAATCTGTAGCATTACTCTACAGGCAGTTATTACTCTAGTCATGGTGAGGGTAGAAGCCATTTACAGACATTCCACCATCAACACAGATTATCTGACCGGTGATGTAGGAAGATGCAGGCATACAAAGGAATCCCACAAGAGATGAAACCTCAGATGGTTCTCCCAGGCGCCCTAGTGGAGTGCGGTCATATACTTCTTGTAAATAATCTTTATTATTCAGCACCTGAACATGAAAAAGGATATTTGATGCAGCTACAAATTAGAAACTAAAATGGAAAATGAAGAGTTAGATGCAGAAACTATTATTTTTTAATAAGAAAATGGAAAATAAGACAATGAAGACAATGTCTAGTTTGATCAGACTAGAAAACAAGAAAATATAAGGAACTAAAAATGAAGAAGATGACAGAGAAAAACTTATCTAGAGTGTGTTTAACTCTATAGAAAAATAGATACATTCACATACTAAAAATAAACTGAAATAGATCATAGTCCATTTTTTAAGTCATGATGCTAACCATGGTAACACCTCCTAAAATAATTGAAAAGAGAAATATAGGAAACTTAAAACTAGATACTACAGTCCTAAAGTACTAACTAATACTCCTTGCATTAGGAGCTGCAAATTCCAAGTTTTTACCTTAGGAACTCAAACTTGTTGATAGGGAGGGATTTCATAAATACATCTGCTAGTTGATCTTCAAATTTGCAACAAACAAGAATCACCACATACCTCAAGAATAATAGCTTGATGTTGAAGTGTTTAGTCTTCCCATCAAACATGGAATATACGAAATAGCTAGTGCATTAACCTTTTGTTCCATATGCAAATCAGAAAATATTTTTCTCAGCCATAAGGTTTGATTTGTTGATGTCATTGCTGCAATGAATTCAACCTCTATTGTCAATTGTACCATAATTTCCTTCTTTTTTGAACACCAAGAGAAAATCCCTGATCCCAAACTGAAACAATATCCTAATGTACTTTTCATGTAGTCAATGGATCCAGCCCGATCACTCTCTGAGAATCCATACAGCTTGAAATTCTCACACTCTTTGAGCCCAATCACTGTCTGAGAATCCATACAGCTTGAAATTCTCACACTTTTTGAATTTGACACCATATTTGGTAGTACCTTTAATGCGTCCTATGATTCTTTTTCCTGCTTGCAAATGCATTTCAGTAGCACAATGCATAAATCTAGATAAAAGCCTTACAACAAATAGAATATCTAGCCTTGTAGCAGTGAGATACATCAAGCATCTAATCAAGCTTCTGAAATTTCCTTCATCAATTTTATCAGTTTCATCATCTTTGCTTAACTTCTCCTTTGGATTCATTGGTGTGCTTGTTGCCTTGCAATTTCCCATATGCAATTTCTTGAGTATCTCCCCCGGATACTTCTTTTAACATATAAAAATTTCATCACAGTATTGCTTGATTTCCATTCCCAAAAAGTATGTCATTGGTCCCAAGGTCTGTCATCTCAAAGACTTGCACCATTTCCTTCTTAAACTCTTCAACCAGCCACGCAATTTTTCCCGTCACCAAGAGATCATCAACATAAAGGGAAACAATCCTGCAATACCACACTCTTGGAGCTTGTTTTAAGCTATAAAGAGTCTTTTTAACCAAACATACTTTTTCTTCTTTTCCTTGCTCAACGAAACCCTCGGGCTGCTCTACATAAATTTCTTCCTGCGGTACACCATTTAAAAAAGCATATTTCACATCTAGCTAGAACACTTTCGAGCCCTTTTGCGCTACTATTGCTAGCAACAGTCTAATTGTATCCAATCGGGCTACTGGAGCAAGGGTTTTTGAGTAATCAACACCAAATATTTGGGCATATCCCTTGAAAACAAGCCTAGCCTTGTATTTATTGATAGAACTATCAAAACTAAGCTTGGTTCTAAACACCCATTTTAGTCCAATGACCATCCCATCTTTCGGTATGTCAACTAACTCCCAAGTGTTGTTTTTCTTGATCATTAGCACCTCATGCTCCATAGCGTTTCTCCATTTTTTATCTTGAAGCGCTTCCTCATGCCCCGTAGGCTCATAAATTGCCACATTACTTTGTTGGTAGTTTCAGAGAGTAGTTTTGTACCTCTAATTGAAGGATCATCCACTAACTCATTTTGCCATTGATCAGATGTTTGCTCCTCTGAAACTTTGACTGAAAGTTGATTGTCCTTCCAGTCCCATTTCTCTTTGTCAAAAAAGTGCACATCTCTGCTGACAATCGTCTTCCTTGTTTGTGGGCTATTACTTTGTAGGCCTTGGAGGAGAAGCTATAAACCACAAAGATTTCACGAACAGCCTTTCCATCAAGTTTGTCTCTTTTAACTGGCGGCACATGAAAGAAACAAACAAAACCAAATATTTTACTGAAGCTTAGGGATGGTTTGAATCCATTCCAAGCCTTGAATGCAGTTTTATTCTGCAATGCTTTAGTGGGAAGCCAGTTTTGAAGAAATATTGTTATATTAGCTTCCTCAACCCAAAATCTTTTTGACAACTCTTTTTCATGCAACATGCACCGCGTCATCTCCATTATATATCGGTTCCTTCTTTCACTAATTCCATTTTGTTGCAGAGTATATGGAGCAGCGAACTGATGAGTAATACCTGCTCCCTCACAAAATTTGTTAAATTCTTTAGAATTACAATCTTTTCCATTGTCAGGCCGCAAGGGATTGGGTTCTGCAACCACTTTGATTTTCCATCATCTTCTTCAACATCCAGAAAATTCCAACCACTTCTGATTTGTATTTCGTGAATAAAAATCCAGCAGAATTTTGTATAAGTGTCAATGAATATAACATAGTATAGACTACCATTAAGGGACAACGTTCTTTGAGATCCTGCAACATCTGTGTTAATCAGTTGCGACCTTTGAAAAGTCCGCCATGTTGCTTTAAGAAATGGCTTCCTATTCTGCTTACCATATTGACAAGCTTGACAACATGGTAAATGATCAACTAGAGTTGGTAATCCTCTTGTCATATCTCCATTCTTCGGAAAAAATAATGCTTGTAGATGACAATGGCCAAGTCTCTTGTGACAGATTTCTGTTACACTTGCCTTCATGGAATAATCTAGTTGCTCTTTCTCTGTTGGATCAAAGGAGAAATTCCTTCCTCTCATCTTCACCTTAAAAATTTCATTTCCAGTAGTGTCAGTGATTTGGCAGTGATTTACCTTCGAAGAGAACTCTGAAGCCTTTTTCAATCAAATGTCCTACACTTAGCAAATTTTGATCAATTTCAGGAACATAAAGAAACTATGAAATTTTCTTTGTGCCAGTGCTTGTCTTGATAGTTATGGTTCCAATTCCTTTGACAGGAAGGTGATCTCCATTTCCTATCCAAACCTTGGAAATTTCAGTGGGCTTCAATTCCTTGAAAAGAATCTTGTCATGAGTCATGTGGTTAGTGCACCCACTATCAATTAACCAAGAATTTGTTGAGGTTGCTTGAGAAGCATGTTGCAACAAAAAGATGATCCTCTTCTTCTTGATCAACAACTTGAGCATTCGCTTCCTTTTACAAACCATTGCTTCGTGTCCAAGCTGATTGCATTTCTTGCATTTAGCATCAAGTCTCCTCCAACACTTGAATGGTAGATGACCTTTTCTTCCACAGTGGTGGCAAGGAGGATAAATTTTCTTTGCGCTTCCTCCCTTACTTCTGTTGTTGATTGATGTTTCTCCTTCACTCAATGCTTGATTCTTTTTCTTCTTCTAAATTTTGTTTACCTGGTGCTTACTGACAAGAGTCCCTTTTGTTGTAACATCAACTTGATCCATCTGTTTTGTTTGGTTGACGCTTGGAATTTTCTTTTTAAAAAATGAATATTTGATGCAGCTACAAATTTTGACCTGACGATGCAAAGTAAATTGTTCTCGTCTTTGCTACCAGCAAAGAGTTGTGTTCTTGACTTTGCTTGAGCTTTTTACATCTGATTCTTTTTACATCCACTTTGACCCCACTTCATCAAGTTCAAACTAACCGACTGGTGTCCCTCTCTAGCGAAAGCCTAGCTCAACTTCCTCTGACAATTTCCTGTGTGTCATACACAAACTCTGCCTCTGTCTGCTATCATATTCCTCTCGCCTCGGCAACCATTGAGTGGCTCTCTCCATTCACATGTTAGCAGTGGCTCAGCTTCACTTCGTGGCTTTAGAGTTCAGAGAGTTCACCTACCACTGCTCCTCTCCCTTCTTCTGTCTATACCATAACTTGACAATTGAGTTTGTAGTTCATAGTAACTGTGACAGCAACAGCAGGGGAGAAGTGGCTCACAAAGCACGAGACCATCACAGAATGACAGCAATCCAGACTAGACATCTCTCGTCTGGTCTGCACTTCACTAGTCATGAGCATATTCTTTCCATGACTACCATTTCTTTTCTTTCTTATAAGGGAAGTAGGATAAGGTGGGCAGTGTGCTGCAATAGTCACATCGACTTTTCAGCCAAAACCAGTGAGTTCCCTTTTTCCTCCCAGAAGTTCAAACAATCTAAAAGACATTTTCTTTTTATCCTCATTCAAACCACTATATTCATATGGTACCTAGCGTAATTCTATGATACCCGTGGGAATCCGGGGCTCTCCAGTTCAGCTAGGTCCATAGTTCCAGAATTTTGTATGCGGATTAAGATCGCTAAAAGGAAGTTTTCCAATCATAGATTCAAACCAATTGTCGAATCCTACTACCTGTTCCCCTTATATAATTCTTATATAATACAGCACCTGTATTTCAGAACTTAGTTGACCATTTCGCCACCCCCAAGAACCTACTTTCTTTGTTAAGCTAAACTGATCTTTTTAAGAAAAAAACACTCTTTTGGTTCTCAGTTTTGTTTCCTTTTCTCCCCATTTGCATCAGCGTCAGGGATTTGCATGAAAAGCATAAGCATTGGGATATAAAAGCATATAAATACTCTTAAATATGAACCTCAACAAAAAGGAAAATAACAAACATACAACACTCTAATGATGCTTGTATCTTAGACAAAATAGGATGCATGTACTAGAGACCAAAGACAACCACAGAGAATACCTAAAATACGCAGTTTATCAAAGATAACCATGGATACTGAAGAGAAGAATGTATGGAATTACTTGCTCCACCATGGATGTTTTGATGTACCAAGGAGCAACAGCATTACTCCTGATGTTGTCTTTAGCCCACTCGCATGCCAAATATTTTGTAAGTTGATTAATTGCTCCTGTGGACAACATTCAAGTGGAAAAGATGATGACATTTCATCATCATCGTTTCTCTCTATCAACCATACAGTCTTGAAAAAAAAGGGAAGACCATACCTTTTGTTGCTCCTTGTAAAGACATAGATTTCAATGAGACAAAACCTGAGACAGAGGAAGTGAACACAACACTTCCAGCCCCGGGTGCTTTCAGAAGGGGATAGGCCAGCTGACATAGATGGAAAACAGATTCAAAATTTGTTGCCATGAGGCTGGAAAAGTCTTCAGCTGTAAAATCCACCATAGCTTTGCGAATATTGGTCCCCGCGTTGTTTATCTACTGAGCAATGAAAGAAAGCCAATTAGTTCATCTATTAGTGCATGCAATCCAGCCAATGAAGCTAGATGCATCATACGTTCAAAGATATTTATTTTAACACTGAGGTGCCAGGTCCAACATTATGAATGAATAGTTAATCAGACATCATGTATAACTTGATGAGCAAAGAGATATACGATGCAATGTATTATCCAACTATGATCCCAATACCACAAAATCTCCTACTCATTTAGTTTTTTCTTATAGGCAGCTGGAGAAATGCCAGTTTGCCAAAAAATTTCTAGGTTCAACACTGAAAAATAATTCAGCTGCATCTCTTGCAGATTAACCCAATTATCAATCTAATGTTGGTATATGAGTTCTATATGCACCGGCAACAGTCATACATACTCTGGTGCTAATCTGGAACAATTATCCAAAGAAATTCGAACCGCACACCACGGGGCCTCTAGGATTTCTTGGTGGTAAAAGAGTAGTTATCTATAAGCTTTCCAGAAACATCTTATGAGACAGAATCATTTTGTGGACGATAAAAAAACTTTCCATAAATCATCTATTTGTTCCAACTGGTTGAGGTCGATTATATGATATCCATTCGGTTCAAGTCAGTCATAATTTTAAAGGAAAAACTTTTCCTTAGCCTCCAAGTGCTCCACAAAGAGATATCATTGAAATATAAAGCTTCTAAGAAGTGCTTAAGCTAATAAGATACCTACGAGAATAAACAATCAAAAAGAAAAGATACCTACAAGAATGTCGAGCTTCCCATTGAATGTAGACGAAACAACCTCCATTAACTTTTGGCGATCAACTTGAGAAGACACATCACACAAGGAACCAGACACTGTAAAGCCCTCATCTTTCCAGCTCCTCAAACATGTTCCAAGCTCATCTTCATTCCGGGCACACGTATGCACAGTGGCTCCCAGTCCACACAATTCCTCCACTATCGCATGCCTAATTATACAACAATTCACATTGTCAAATACAAATGCATAGTTATACTCAGATTTTCAAGAAAACTAGAAAAAAAAAAAAACACTAGGCTTGTGGCAATATTGGTTATTACTTCTGTCTCAAAACAAATGATGATTCGGAGTACAAGATCAAAGCATATAACTTTATCATGATTCATGTGAAATGTACATGAAATCCTTGGCTGTCTTGAAATAAAATGTATATTATAGAAACCACACAAAAGCCACTCCACCTCAAAAATTTTACAATAGAATCGAACATCAGTTATATCCACAATCTGAAAAGTGAATACTACTTACAAGATCATTCAAAAAAATACTCTAAGTCACATCTTTTACAATAGAAGTCATAACTGAAAAAAAAAAATGAGTTTAAAAGTATATTATAAGTCACATTAAAGTAATTAAATTACTAGGTAACGGTAAGGTCTATGTACACCTACCCTCTTCAAACCCACTTTCTGAGATAACACTGTATATGTTGTTGTTGTACATTAAAGTAATTAATGGTGTAACTACCCATAGTAAATGAAATTATAAAGCTCAAAATAAAGCAAGCAACATTCTACAGTAATTATGTAAAAACTCAATTAATGTGTGAATGGATATAAGATTATATACAAGGATAATAACAACAATTATGCCTCAGTGCCAAACAAGTTGGAATTAGCTATATGAATCTCCATTTGTTCATTTAAGCCCCATGGATATAAAGATATGCAACAACAACAACTACATCTCAGTCCCAAACAAGTTGTTATCAGCTGTATTGAATCCTCATTTCTTCATTTAATCTCATATCCCATGGATATCAAGATATACAATGACAATAACAATAACTACACCTCAATCTTAAACAAATTGAAATCGGCTATATGAATCCACATTTCTTCATTTAAATTCATATCTCGTGGATATACAATGACAATAACAAAAACTACGCCTTAGTTCTAAAAAAATTGGAATTAGCTATGTGAATCCTCATTTCTTTATTTAAGCTCAAATCCCATGGATATAAAGATACATAATGACAATAACAACAACTACGTCTCAATCTTAAACAAATTGAAATCGGCTATATGAATCCACATTTCTTCATTTAAGTTCATATCTCATGGATATACAATGACAATAACAAAAGCACGCCTCAGTCCTAAAAATTTTGGAATCAACTATGTGAATCCTCATTTCTTTATTTAAGCTCAAATCCCATGGATATAAAGATATACAATGACAATAACAACAACTAAGCTTCAATTTCAAACAAGTTGAAATTGACTATATGAACCATATCTTCATTTAAGCTCAAATATCGTGGATATGGAGATATACCACGACAATAATAACAACAACTACACCTCAGTCCCAAACAATTTGGAATCAGCTATGTGAATCCTCATTTCTTTATTTAAGCTCAAATCACATGGATATAAATATATACAATGAAAATAACAGCAACTAAGCCTCAATCTCAAACAAGTTGAAATTGACTATATGAATCCTCATATCTTCATTTAAGCTCAAATACCACGAATATAAAGATAGTCCCAAACAATTTGGATCCAGCTATATTAAATCTCCATTTCTTCATTTAAGCTCATATCCCATGGATATAAAGAAATACATACAACAACAATAATAAACTACACCTCAGTCCCAAACAATTTTGAATCGGCTATATGAATCATTATTTCTTCATTTAAGCTTATATCACAGGGCTATAAAGATAAAGTACCCTTAAAAAAGCACAAGTAAATGAAAAGGGAGAACTGAAAACGGACCCAATGCCTCTAGTGCCACCAGTGACAAGGGCATTCATTCCATTAAGGGACCATCGATTGACTTTTCCGGCACATCGAATTGAGCTGTACTTGTTCATCCATGCCCTTATTGTTGTACAATTTCTGGGTTTTGGAATTTGAAATTTGAACTTCACAGAAGCTGTGTGTGAAGGCGAAGGAACTTGTAAAACCAAGACGGATTCCCACATTCCTCTTTTTCGATTTCCCTTTGTTTTCCAGTTATGACGTAAATACTTTGCAGAAAAATGGCAAAAATGGTCACTTAACCGTGATTTTGAAAGTTATCTTGTATTTGTTATCTTTCCTAGTCCGTCAAACTATATTATATAAATTGTGAGACAATAAATATCATTTGATTAGGAGTGGCAAATGATTAGATTGGATCGACTTTGAATGGATGGAGCAAAAATGATTTGAATTATAATTCATTCAAATGGGGCTGCGTATCGGTCGGTTCGGTTCGGTTTTGAAGTTTATCGGGTTGGCTTATTGGTTATCGGTTTGTAGAGATGCTAAACCGTTATAGAACCATTAAGATATTGACTCATCGGTTATTGATTTATCGGTTTTTGATTGTTATCGGTTCGGTTATCGGTTTAACCGTTAAGATTTAACACAAAAATAAAACATTGAAAATCACTTAGAAACAAGGTGACAAACCAAATAAACCATGCACATGAGTTCACAAGTTATATCTTGCTCAAAAGCAAACACTTTTCATTGTAGAATAATCAAGTGTTTGAGACGACCAAAAATAAAAGTAGGAAATCAAACTCTAAGTCGAGGACTTTATATACAAATTGGTATAAATATAATTATTTAATATGCTATCGGGTTATCGGTTAACCCGTTAAGAAAAAACTTCAAACCGTTAAGAACCGATAACCCGATAACAAAAAAAAATCAAAACCATTATCAAAACCGCTAAACCAATAACCTAATACTATAAACCAATAACTTTTTTATCGGTTCGGGTTATCGGTTTTGAACAGCCCTACATTCAAATAGAATATGGGTAAATATGAATTTGATCAAATATGATTTGGATAAAATGGTTCTAACCCATTTAAAACCTCTCCATATTTCCTTGACTAAGTGAACTGGGACCTCATGACATCAATTTCCCCCCTCCCCGGGCACCCCCACCCCCCGAGGCGCCCTCCAACCATCCTCACCTTCCACCAACCGACCCTTAAATTTTTTTTGTTTTCCAAAAAAAAAAATATATACCCCCTCCCCCGGGCACCCCCACCTTTCACCAACCTACCCTTAATTTTTTTTGTTTTTCAAAATATATATATATAACATATTAAATAAAATAAAATATCTTTTTAAAAATATTTTGATAAAGTTTCTCATAGATCAATTTGGGTCACATATATACCAGCCCAGCTTTTGATAGACTAAAATGATGTGAACTAATATATATATGAGTCAATAATCAACCCAAACTCAAGCATGTTGGGCCGATTATAATTTCATGAACTAGTTTTGTCACTTCTACTTAAACCTTATCTTTTTTCAAAAAAATTACAGTAACGATGTATATAACTTAAGCTCGTTAAAAATACCTGATGGAATTGAAGCCCTTTTCTTGAGTGAGAGAGACACCTAAATCAGCCACACATGACTGCAAAATATAGTCACCTCCATAATAAGTTTGATTCTTTTTTATACAAATATCCAAATTCTCAACCATAGCCTCCACAAGTGCATAACTAAAAGCATAACCACCACCACCAAAAGCCATATTAAATGAATGTGCAACATTTGATGCATGTGTTTCTGAATTCATCCCAACATAAAAATATTTCCTATGATCATACTTTGACAAAACCTCAACCAAATTATCTAGGAAAAAAATTGTGTCATCATCAGCCATAATGTACCATCTAGCACTCTTGTTCTCCATTTTGAATGTCTCTTCTACAACGCGAGCCATTCGTATGGTTTGTTGAATCGGATGCTTATCGTACATTTTGTATCTCGAGGTGTCTTCTGAGACCTTGAAAGGAGAACAAGAAGAGTAAGGCCATGGAAGCAATTGATGATCTTTTGGGAAGTTCTCGAGGTACACGAATCCACGTGTTATGTTTGGTTTCCACCAGGATTCAACGTACGATATTCTGTTCTTCCATGTTCTAGACGAACTTGTTATTCCGAATACTAGATGGCTAATATTGGTAGGAATATCATCTTGTGTAATGTCATTACCTTTGAAACTCATCAAATTATTGAATATAGTGATTGAGTTGCAACATGGATGGTTAGATAGCAAAATGTGGATTACATAGATGATTAGTCCTGAAATTAACAATGATTTGCATAATTTTCCACTAAATAAAACGGATAATTGCATATAGAGTAAGTGGTAATCGATTTGAAGGACCTGTTCCTGTGTCGTCGCTCAAGTGTAATGGTCTAGAAGTCCTTGATGTGGGGAACAATGCTATAAATGACACGTTTCCAGCTTGGCTCGGAACTCTTCAAGTCGAATAAGTTCCATGGACCTATAAGTGTGTGTCAGACTAAGTTTTCCTTTCCCAAGTTGTGAATTTTTGATCTTTCTCGTAATGAATTCAGTGGCTCACTTCCTGCAAAAGTTTTTGGAAACTTCAAGGCAATGATCAAATTAGATGACGAAGACACAAGAGAGATCAAGTACATGGAATCTAAGTCAAATTTGTCATTTGACACATCGTATGAGGATTCAGTGAGTTTGGTGATCAAGGGGCAGGATATTGAGCTACAAAGAATCAGCACAATTATGACAACCATAGATCTCTTAAGCAACCATTTTGAAGGTGTCATTCCGAAAACACTAAAGGACCTCGGCTCACTTTGGTTACTCAATTTATCCCATAACAATCTCATAGATATTCCAATGGAATTGGGGCAATTGAATACACTTGAAGCTTTAGATCTCTCCCGGAATCGGCTCACTGGAAAGATTCCGCAGGAATTGGCAAGAATGAACTTTCTGGCCTTCTTAAACGTCTCTCAAAATCATCTCGTTGGACCAATTCCTCACGGTCTACAGTTCAACACAATTGAAAATGACTCGTATGGCGGCAATCTTGATTCATGTGGTCCTCCTTTATCAAAGCAATGTGAAACAAGTGGTTCATCACATGTTCCTCAACCATTGGAGTTTAATTTGAAGAAGATGAAGGCGAGTCATATTTTTTTAGTGGATTTACATGGGAATCAGTAGTCATATTGTTGGAACTGTCACGTGGAGTCTCATGTTTAAATATCGTAAGCCAAAATAGTTTGTGGAATTTTTTGATGGACTCATGCCTCACAAGAAAATAAGGCCAAAGAAGAGAGCTCAAACGAAGGACTTAATGGAAGATTGAGAGGGCTAAATTGTCTTTGTTTGATTTTGTGGACTAATAAGTGAACTGTTCTGGTTTTGTCTTTTTTTAATTTTCTATTTGTTGTTTGTATATATTAGAAACATAATTATATGTGTGTTATTTTAGTATCAATTGTTATTCAAGTTATGTTAGTTTGTTTCTGTTTCAAATTGACATAAGTGATCTACACAGCCACTCATTAGCTATGTTAGTTGGATTTTTTTAAAATGTCAACGGGTACGTGTTGGATTCTTCAAAAGTTGTGTATTTTTTAAGGAACCAACATGGTTGCAACATCATCATAGAGAGTCCGAGCAGCATAGCTCATTAATACAACAAAATTGGAAAAAGCAGTGCAGTAAGCATATAGAGTTTGGTTCATGATTGGAATTAGTTGATATTAGAAAGTTTATATTTGTGAAAATTGATGTAGAAGAATACTCAAAACTACAGAAGTGGCTAATAATTTTGTGGGTACTTCATCTTTCTAGTCATAAAACATCCTTAAAATGTTCTCTAACTCAGTTTCAACTCCCGCGATTTTGATTCTGGTAGAATTTTACATATATTTATACATCATGACGAAAGTTATGCCTCACGCCATCCAACAACTAATTCATACTGTTTGATTATGAATGAGGGAATTTTTTTGTTATTTGGCAAAATGCTCTCTGGTATTGGCTCACTGGAAAGATTCCAAGGGAACTGACAAGACTACAATTCTTGGCAGTCTAAAAACTCTCTCTGAATGTTCTTATCAGACCGATTGCATGTTCCTCGTCCATTGGAGTCAGAAGAAGAAGAAGAAGAAGAGTCGTATTTTGCTAGTGGATTTACGTGGCAATCAGTGGTCATAGTTGTTGTAACTGTCACGTGGAGCCTCATGTTTAAAGTGGTAAGCTAAAATGGTTTGTATAATTTTTTGAAGGCATCATTCTGCACAAAAATAGATGGCGAAAGAAGAGAGCTTTAAGATGACGGATTTAATTAATGGAAGATTGGAAGAGCCAACTTGTCTAGTAATATCCATTTTTGGAATAATCTCATGAATATTATTCTTTAAATTTTAGTTGTTTTACTTAGTCTGAATTTTCTCTTTGTTATTTTCATCTGTTAGATACCTCTGAATTATTTATAACATTTGCTTCGACTACTGAATTAAAGTCATATATTAGCTTAGGTACAAATAACATGAAAGTCAAATATATTCTTAATAACAAGCTAAAAGAAAGACATATCTGCATTTGAAGTTCGATTTTCGTGTTTAAGCAGCTTCTGTAGCATTGGTACGGGAAGATGTTATGTTCCGACATATTCATTCACTTCGATTTAAATGCGTGTTCATCCTTGTAATGAAAATTGAACATGAGTGCTCAAGTGATGACTGAACCTCGAGGAGGTGGCAATGTTAAGGTCGACTTCATGAAAGCAAGAAAGGAAGCAAGTTTAGCGAACATAGAGATGGAAAGAGATGGATTTTGCCCAGCTTTTGTCAGATCAATTCCCATTCATTCTTTAATGGAATAGGGAACGGGCAGAGCTGCGGCTTTCAGGAATTGGTGATAGCCTATGACTAAAATGTTGATTTTAAACATCAAAGCATGAGTTGATTAGATTGTCGCTAGATCTATAAAGGCGAAAGACAAAAAAACGCGATCCTTCAATACAAGTAGTCTCTCAGTTTTCTTTGCTTGTGCATCATTTTTTTATTTAATCACTACTTTTATCTTGAGTCGAGGGTCTACGGAAACAGCCTCTCTACTACTTATTTTCCATCTCTTCCTATTTGAACTGTATCATATAGATGGAATTTCCCTCTTTAACTTAATGTGAGAAGTCTTGGAAAACAGCACAAGAGACGACTAATCGGAAATTTCTCTGCAGGTGGAATGATCTTCACCAAGTTATTCAAAACATAATAATTAAGCAGGAAATGAAAGACCTAAATCATGTCTTTAATTATTGTTCATTTTTTTCCTCACTTGACTTAGCCAAGCAATAGTTTCTACCATTTGAAATTTCTAAGAAGTTCTGCAGAAAAGTTTTCTACATAATGGGACCAATTTCACATCATCTTGCGTAACACACACTGCAGAGATAGTTAATGATTTCGAAATGAACACCACATCTAGAGAAAATTAGAGGACATAGAGAGTATTATTTTGTCAAGTCTTCTCCGTCCTCTAACAAGTCTTGTGGAACACTACAAAATATGAGTAACAAGTTGTTAGAAGTGAGTAGTACTCATCTTGTGATTCAATTGTTCATCAGTCCCGATTCATCATAATCTTTTTTTCCCTCTAGTCTTTGTGGAAATTGGCTTTAAAACTTACAAGTCATCGTCCGCTAGTTACAATACTGGATCACTTTTTTCCTTGGGTGTAATGGAATATTGATGGATTTTCCTTATTAACTTAATAATGTGAAAAATTATTGTATACCTAACAAGTTTAAAAATAGTAGAAGAGACAACTAATTACTCACTCGGATTAACTTTTTCTGATTGTATAGATGTGTCATATTTGTCCTTTTTCCCACCCGTATTCTTTGTGGAATTGGCTTAAAGACTTTGATCGAATACTGACGGAGTTTCCATCAATATTACTATCAAGTCTTTGTGGAAATCATCATCAACATATATCATATCATATCATCATATATTATTATAAGTGGGAAGCTTCTAAGTGTAAAGTTAGATTACCATTTTATTCCTACACTAAATGAAAATGTTATAAAATGTTTAATTAAATTCATCTAATAAAATTAATTAAACATTTTTATCCTGAAATAAAGAAAATTCTCCTTTAATAATTTGTGCAAGAAAATGTAAATATACGTTTAAATAAATGCTAAGTATCATATTGAGTACAATACAATGAATCAACCATAATTATAAGCTTCTCCACATATCAATTACTAATTTAAAGAAGTTATTAGAAGTCATTTCTATATGCAGCGTCTTAAAAATTTCAGAATTGATTCTTCATATTCTTATATGTGTATTAGTACATATATTGTATAATATAGTCATACGCTTCAACTTTGAACAATAACTACAAATTTGGATTTAATAGTTTTGGAAAGTTAACTATTTTTTAAGAGCAAAATATAAAGTGTCCTTTCACTTCTTCATAGCACTTGTAAAGAAATTTAATGATATTTTAATGATCTTTTTCTAACTTGACTTTTGAGTTTCTATATATCTTGATAGGGGTGTACATGACCGGGTTGGTTCGAGTTTTTCAAATATCAAGCCAAATCATTTGTGTAAAATTTTTAAATTTATAAACCAAACCAAACTAATAAAATTCGGATTTTTTCGGGTTTTTCAACCTTGGGTTAGTTCGGGTTTTTCAAATACCAAACCAAACCATTGTGTCAAATTTTTAAATTTATAAATCAAACCAAACTAATAAACCTCAGATTTTTTCAGATTTTTGGATTTTTTCGGTAAAGTTTGCATACAAAAATATAATTAACTTGTGCTCCAAATATTTCTTTATTTCAACCAAAATAGAATTATCTAAGGTGTTTCTTAAAACAATAACACAAAAAATGAGATTAGGAAATGACACAAAAATATTCAATAAAAAATAATAATGAAATCATCATATAAAATAAATATTGCAAAGTCATAATGAACATGATCATAATTTAAAAGTACTAAATCATGCTAAAATAAGTTTAATAAGTATTAATTACATTGCTAAATATTTAAAATTAAAGTTAGATTATGTATTTTAATTGTCTAAACCAATGTAAAACTAAAGAACAAATATTCAATATTATTGTCATTCTTAGTGTTGAATTGATTTTCTTTTTGCGTTAGTATTAATTTGATTTTGATTTAAGTTTTATTATAATTATCAACATCTATGGACTATAATCTTTATTAGACCATTCCGAATTCTAAGTTTTAGGCTTGAAATAATATATTAAAAGATAAAAACTATGAAATAGTATAAGAAATATTTTAAAATTATATCAAAGTAAATATTTTTATGTATAAAATAAAATTTTAAAATTACATATATAATGTCGGGTTGGTTTTTTTAGTTAAAACCAAACCAACCCAAATATAGTTAGGTTTTTTTCCCCAATACCAAACCAAGTCAAATCAAACGTAACTACTAGTCGGGTTTTTTTTCAAGTTGACTCAGTTTGCGGTTTGATTCAATTTTCGGTTCGGTTTTGTACACCCCTATATCTTGGCTATAAATATCATTGTGTGCTTCACTGATTTTTTGATCTGTAAATTGTGCCATGATATATATTGTCTTAGTTTTGATGATAGCTACTTCTCTTCACTCCTTGTATCTTAATATTTGATTGATAATTTTATTGTAGATTAACTAAGATCTGCTTAGATTTCTTTTCTATGAGTTCAAGTGGAATTTTTTATTTTTGTGTTATTATATTAGTAATGAAGATGTTATACATTAATTTGTTGATGTTCATTACTATCATGTTTGTTACTTTCACCTTTCATCCATGAAATGGGTTAATGACATATTCATGACAATCCTTTGAGTCGCTCAATTATATCCTATAGGATGGCATTGGACATTACATTGTACACACCGGAAGAGATTTTGATTAATTGGAAGAGAATACAGAAAGTTGTCATCTTTTGATCTCTCTATATTTTTTTCTACTTTCTTCTTTCACATTATTACTTTTAGCTTCATTTTATAATATTTTTGTTGATTTCTTTAGAGGTGTTCTTTTATTTACCATTAAAAAATCACTATTTTCTTTTCTGAGTTAATTCCTATTCAATAAATAAATAACTACAAATAAAAAATTATTGAACACAATTAAGACTTCAAATTTTATGATTTAAGTCTTTGCAATGGTTGATACTTATTCTTGCTTTGGTGACCACAATGTAAGTTGTATAGCTTTTAAAGTATTTTTTTTCTGATTTACTATTTTATTTTACAAACTTTATAATAAAAAATAGAATTATTAGTTTTATTAAAAGTGAGAAGCAACAAAGTTAAAGGCTGGATTACTAAATTAATCCTATAAATTTGTATTGAGTATAACACTATTTGAAAATATAAAATATGAAGAATTTGAAGGGTTACTTAATAATTAAATACACTTAATTCAATATATTGACCATATTCATCTACTAATGCCTCTAGCTACTGGTGAAATATGTAAAGATGTTTGAGACTTTGTTTCCCCTTATTCACTTTCTTTCATTTAATTCATTTTAATTGTAACATGAAGTTTAAGTTACAATTCTCCAATGTAATTAATTATTTTTCTCTTACTTAAGTTAAGACCCATCTTTACAAGAAAAAAGTACATAAATCTTCTATTACAAAAGGAAGGCTTTGTTGATTTTCTTGAAAAGAAAATTTGAGATCGCTGCAATATGAGTATGCGTTCTATCTTGCCTAATATTTCTTATATGTGTGAAAGTTCTTTATATATTTTTATTAATCAATTATTATAATTTGTAACTATTTTTTTGTTAATCTATTTTTATTCTATCAGCAAATTAATAAATCAAAATGTACACACATTTAACATATAGTTAAATTTCTTTCACAATATTTGTGGTTTCTTCGTCTTTAATATCATAGAGGTGAACATCCCCAATGGATTATTAGGACGTCCATTTCAATAGGGTTGTATTTTTTATTGTGTGGAAGATGTGATGAATATATATATATATATATATATATATATATATATATATATATATATATATATACACACACACACACATCGTTACAACAACTTCATGCAACTTAGCATAGGGCACACATGCAACGCACGTGTCCGGAATTAGTATTACTATAAGTGGGAACAAAAAAAAGTTAAAAGTTGAATTACGTTTTTATCCCTACTATAAATTGAAATGTTATAAAAATATTTAACTATTAATTTAAATACTAAATTGTACCGTTTTAATAAAAATATTAATGACTTTTGCATTTTCTTAGATTAAACTCATTTAAATCGGTACATGAATCAAATTCACATTAATAGTTAATTTCTCTTTTTCTGTAAAAATCAAAAGTATTTGAAGAGTTTTTCCATCAAATAAATTTGATATGGACTAAAATCATTAAACTAATTTAATGTAAATTAATTTTATCTACTCAAAGGTCATCCTAGCTACTGCTATAAAATGTCTAGCATGGTCTTCATGTAAATGATAAGAGGAGGATCAACGATTATCATGCAAAAAACTAATTTTGCTCATCTTTTTGTATGTGCAGTAATTTCCTTTTGTTTTTAATAGCTCTTCCTTGTCCAGCATAAGTATTTTATACGTCTTTTTTTTTTATTATATATTTTGATATATTTTCTTATGATTTTGTTTTTCTATTAAAATATCTTGTGTCCTACATGAATTGAAGAAATTAGTGACATACAATTCATGTTCTACCAATTATTGATGAAAGATTAATTAGTTAATTTGATATGTTTATTTGGCTCTCGATAGAGTGTTCTACTTTAGTATAAATATATTTCGAGATTATTATTTATGAGTAGAGAGAGGAATAACTAAATGAGAAAAATCAAATATGATTTTTTTAAAAAAATAAAAGGATCCATACCCTAAAATAAAATGGGCCACCGAATTGGAGATAAATGCTGGATCATAGAGAGTATTATTTTGTTAAGTCTTCTCCGTCCTCTAACAAGTCTTGTGGAACACTACAAAATATGAGTAACAAGTTGTTAGAAGTGACTAGTGAGTAGTACTCATCTTGTGATTCAATTGTTTCATCAGTCCCGATTCATCATAATCTTTTTTTTCCGCTAGTCTTTGTAGAAATTGGCTTAAAGTCTTACAAGTCATCGTCCGCTAGTTACAATACTGTATCACTTTTTTCCTTAGGTGTAATGGAATATTGATGGATTTTCCCTTATTAACTTAATAATGTGAAAAATTATTGTGTACCTAACAAGTTTGAAAATAGCAGAAGAGACAAGACAACTAATCACTCACTCGGATTGACTTTTTCTTATTGAATAGATTTGATGGAAAAATTGCACCAAAATTTATTGTATTCGTACAAACTTGGTTTGGCTTGATTAAAGTGTCCCTTTTTGTCATATGGAAGATGAAATGGAGTAAAATCATCATGTCATTATTATTTTCTAAATTGAACTGTGTCATGTCTTTGTGGAATTGGCTTAAAGACTTGGTGGAATACTGACGGAGTTTCCATCAATATTCCTAACAAGTCTTGTGGAAATCATCATCAACATATATCATATCATCATATATTATTATAAGTGGGAAGCTTCTAAGTGTAAAGTTTGATTACCATTTTATTCCTACACTAAATGAAAATGTTATAAAATATTTAATTAAATTCATCTAATATAATTAATTAAACATTTTTATCCTGAAATAAAGAAAATTCTCCTTTAATAATTTGTGCAAGAAAATGTAAATATACGTTTAAATAAATGCTAAGCATCATATTGAGTACAATACAATGAATCAACCATAATTATAAGCTTCTCCACATATCAGTTACTAATTTAAAGAAGTTATTAGAAGTCATTTATATATGCAGCGTCTTAAAATTTTCAGAATTGATTCTTCATATTCTTATATGTGGATTAGTACATATATTGTACAATATAGTCATACGCTTCAACTTTGAACAATAACTACAAATTTGGATTTAATAGTTTTGGAAATTTAACTATTTTTTAAGAGTAAAATATAAAGTGTCCTTTCACTTCTTCATAGCACTTACAAAGAAATTTAATGATATTTTAATGATCTTTTTCTAATTTGACTTTTGAGTTTCTATATATCTTGGTAGGGGTGTACATGATCGGGTTGGTTCGGGTTTTTCAAATATCAAACCACATCATTTGTGTAAAATTTTTAAATTTATAAATCAAACCAAACTAATAAAATTCGGATTTTTTCGGGTTTTTCAAATACCAAACCAAACCATTGTGTCAAATTTTTAAATTTATAAATCAAACCAAACTAATAAACCTCAGATTTTTTCAGATTTTTGGATTTTTTCGATAAAGTTTGCATACAAACATATAATTAACTTGTGCTCCAAATATTTCTTTATTTCAACCAAAATAGAATTATCTAAGGTGTTTCTTAAAACAATAACACAAAAAATGAGATTAGGAAATGACACAAAAATATTCAATAAAAAATAATAATGAAATCATCATATAAAATAAATATTGCAAAGTCATAATGAGCATGATCATAATTTAAAAGTACTAAATCATGCTAAAATAAGTTTAATAAGTATTAATTACATTGCTAAATATTTAAAATTAAAGTTAGATTATGTATTTTAATTGTCTAAACCAATGTAAAACTAAAGAACAAATATTCAATATTATTGTCATTCTTAGTGTTGAATTGATTTTCTTTTTGCGTTAGTATTAATTTGATTTTGATTTAAGTTTTATTATAATTATCAACATCTATGGACTATAATCTTTATTAGACCATTCCGAATTCTAAGTTTTAGACTTGAAATAATATATTAAAAGATAAAAACTATGAAATAGTATAAGAAATATTTTAAAATTATATCAAAGTAAATATTTTTATGTATAAAATAAAATTTTAAAATTACATATATAATGTCGGGTTGGTTTTTTTAGTTAAAACCAAACCAACCCAAATATAGTTAGGTTTTTTTCCCCAATACCAAACCAAGTCAAATCAAACGTAACTACTAGTCGGGTTTTTTTTCAAGTTGACTCAGTTTGCGGTTTGATTCGATTTTCGGTTCGGTTTTGTACACCCCTATATCTTGGCTATAAATATCATTGTGTGCTTCACTGATTTTTTGATCTGTAAATTGTGCCATGATATATATTGTCTTAGTTTTGATGATAGCTACTTCTCTTCACTCCTTGTATCTTAATATTTGATTGATAATTTTATTGTAGATTAACTAAGATCTGCTTAGATTTCTTTTCTATGAGTTCAAGTGGAATTTTTTATTTTTGTGTTATTATATTAGTAATGAAGATGTTATACATTAATTTGTTGATGTTCATTACTATCATGTTTGTTACTTTCACCTTTCATCCATGAAATGGGTTAATGACATATTCATGACAATCCTTTGAGTCGCTCAATTATATCCTATAGGATGGCATTGGACATTACATTGTACACACCGGAAGAGATTTTGATTAATTGGAAGAGAATACAGAAAGTTGTCATCTTTTGATCTCTCTATATTTTTTTCTACTTTCTTCTTTCACATTATTACTTTTAGCTTCATTTTATAATATTTTTGTTGATTTCTTTAGAGGTGTTCTTTTATTTACCATTAAAAAATCACTATTTTCTTTTCTGAGTTAATTCCTATTCAATAAATAAATAACTACAAATAAAAAATTATTGAACACAATTAAGACTTCAAATTTTATGATTTAAGTCTTTGCAATGGTTGATAATTATTCTTGCTTTGGTGACCACAATGTAAATTGTATAGCTTTTAAAGTACTTTTTTCTGATTTACTATTTTATTTTACAAACTTTATAATAAAAAATAGAATTATTAGTTTTATTAAAAGTGGGAAGCAACAAAGTTAAAGGCTGGATTACTAAAATAATCCTATAAATTTGTATTGAGTATAACACTACAGTATTTGAAAATATAAAATCTGAAGAATTTGAAGGGTTACTTAATAATTAAATACACTTAATTCAATATATTGACCATATTCATCTACTAAGGCCTCCAGCTACTGGTGAAATATGTAAAGATGTTTGAGACTTTGTTTCCCCTTATTCACTTTCTTTCATTTAATTCATTTTAATTGTAACATGAAGTTTAAGTTACAATTCTCCAATGTAATTAATTATTTTTCTCTTACTTAAGTTAAGACCCATCTTTACAAGAAAAAAGTACATAAATCTTCTATTACAAAAGGAAGGCTTTGTTGATTTTCTTGAAAAGAAAATTTGACATAGCTGCAATATGAGTATGCGTTCTATCTTGCCTAATATAATTTCTTATATATATGAAAGTTCTTTATATATTTTTCTTAATCAATTATTATAATTTGTAACTATTTTTTTGTTAATCTATTTTTATTCTATCAGTAAATTAATAAATCAAAATGTACACACATTTAACATATAGTTAAATTTCTTTCACAATATTTGTGGTTTCTTCGTCTTTAATATCATAGAGGTGAACATCCCCAATGGATAACTAGGACGTCTATTTCAATATGGTTGTATTTTTTATTGTGTGGAAGATGTGATGAATATATATATATATATATATACAGAGCGTTACAACAACTTCATGCAACTTAGCATGGGGTACACGTGCAAGCACGTGCCCGGAACTAGTATTACTATAAGTGGGAACAAAAAAAAGTTAAAAGTTGAATTACGTTTTTATCCCTACTATAAATTAAAATGTTATAAAAATATTTAACTATTTAATTTAAATATTAAATTGTACCGTTTTAATAAAAATATTAATGACTTTTGCATTTTCTTAGATTAAACTCATTTAAATCGATACATGAATCAAATTCACATTAATAGTTAATTTCTCTTTTTCTGTAAAAATCAAAAGTATTTGAAGAGTTTTTCCATCAAATAAATTTGATATGGACTAAAATCATTAAACTAATTTAATGTAAATTAATTTTATCTACTCAAAGGTCAATCTAGCTACTGCTATAAAATGTCTAGCATGGTCTTCATGTAAATGATAAGAGGAGGATCAACGATTATCATGCAAAAAACTAATTTTGCTCATCTTTTTGTATGTGCAGTAATTTCTTTTGTTTTTAATAGCTCCTCCTTGTCCAGCATAAGTATTTTATACGTCTTTTTTTTTATTATATATTTTGATATATTTTCTTATGATTTTGTTTTTCTATTAAAACATCTTGTGTCCTACATGAAGAAATTAGTGATATACAATTCATGTTCTACCAATTATTGATGAAAGATTAATTAGTTAATTTGATATGTTTATTTGGCTCTCGATAGAGTGTTCTACTTTAGTATAAATATATTTCGAGATTATTATTTATGAGTAGAGAGAGGAATAACTAAATGAGAAAAATCAAATATGATTTTTTTTAAAAAAAAATAAAAGAATCCATACCCTAAAATAAAATAGGCCACTGAATTGGAGATAAATGCTAGATCATAGTATGTAATTTTGAGGCTGTATTTTTATTTAATTTTTCGTTTATATGTATAATCTAATGACTTTATTAGTCTATTATTCATGTGTTGAAACATTCATTCCTCAAATTGACCATATATATTAGATATCTAGAATAAGTCATTTTGAAAAGTCTGTGTTGCTCAATTTATATGAATTATTCAAGCGTCTATTTACTGTGATGAAAAACCATTTATTGTTGATGTAAAATTTTAACTATGACTGAAAAATTGGCAAACTTCAATCTCCAGATTATTGGCTGGACCCATAAATAGTTAAGTAGTAATTGTCCAAATTAGAATTAGGGGTGTACATAGGTCGGTTTGGTTTGATTTTTCATTAAAAAAAAATCTGTGCGATATTTGAAAAAGAGATCAAATATACTTTCACTTACCTGTGCGATAAGCTAAACTTAAAAAATGTTAAATGAATAGAAGTTTTGAAATAGACGGTAAAATTCAGATGAGTACAAAATATTTTTTGTGAAATATCAACGTTCATTATGTTAAATTAATAAGATTAAAGGCTAGAGACAAACTGAATACAAAACAAAATATTTACAAAGTAAATTGTTAACTTTGAATTTGAAAAACTATTACAATATAATTGCAAGGGAAAATGGCCAAAAGCCTCCCCATCCTATAGTCAGATTCTCAACTACACACCTATACTTCACGATGATCCTATTATCCCCTTGAACTATTTTAAAATAGAATTATTGTCACCCTATATGCTGAGGTGGCAAAGATAGTGTGTTCACTTTCTCAAAGAGAGTGAGAGACACTTTTTTTTTATTAAAACTTTAACTTTGCAAGTAATTTCCCCTTTTCATATTAAGTTTCTAATTTTTATTTTTAAAAAAATTATGTTATCTTTTACTTCTATTTCTCTTTTCTTTTTTATTTTTTTTGTCTTCTTTCTTTTTCTCTTCAAAACTTCATCGGAAAATGCCACAAACTTATTTCATTATTCAGCTATCACTAATTGTATCTTTCTCCTCTCTTTTTTTCCAAAAGAAATGAACTCTCCTTTTAATCATAAACTTCAAATTTTCATTCTACATACTAAGTTTACCATTGTCAAACTGCTATTTTCACCTTCTTCTTTTTTTCAAATCTATCATAGTATGTGTTGTTAACTTGTTATTGAATTTTGAGTAATAGCAAATTAAGAAATATTTAAAAGTGAGACGGATTGATTAATTTCTAAAACGCTAAAAAATATTTTTCGTAGACAATGACCATGACAACGAGATTAAAAATAGCAAAAACAACTTTTTACACTTCAAATCACAAATTTACTTTAAATTTGCCATCATATCCAACTCCAATATGTGACCCACTATTCAAAAACTACTTGACCACACAAACTTATCAATGTTGCCATCTAATTCTTCGATCGGCAGAATCAAATTCGATTCAACGATATTATCATTATTACTTGAATGAAAATTCACTAAAATTATGAAAAGAAAATAAAATAAAACCTTGCAAACATCATTAAAGGTGCCGGCGAGGAGCTACCATCGACTATGCAAACACCTTGAGATTGTTGAGGAATTTAGAAATCCAAAAATTAGGAAAGCTTACAGATGAATAGATACAGCTGATCATACTGAACTGGATCAAACATTTTTTAATGCTTTTTGAGTTTTGTAATATTTAATTTTGATAATTAATTAAATGGTGTAACAGCAACCAAAGATTTGTTTTTAACAAAAAAATATATAAAGAAGAAGAAAGAAAGAAGAAGGTAATGTGCTTTTGGGTTTCATATCAATGAAAAAAAAAGTTGGTGTAAAAGAAAAATTAAAAGAAGATTAAAAACAAAAGAAAAAAGAGAAAGAAAAATATAAAATAAAGACAAAAAATAATAACTTTTTTACTAAAAAAATGATGTGGCAGGCAAGTGTATCTCACTATTTAACATAAATTTGGGTATGCCATTTTAAGGGGTATATATTTCACTTTTAAAATGTTCAGAGGGGTAATAGGACACCCGTAAAGTTAGAGTGTGTAGTTGGAATTTCAAGTATAGATTGGAGGGGTTTTAAACCATTTTCTCTAATTGTAACTTTGGATCTTAATACAAAATAAAACATTTACAAATTTTACAAGCTCAAATTTGAAATATAATATATAAACACTGAAAACTATAAACTAATAAAAATATATTAACAAAGTAGATTATAAATAATATTTTTTTATCTATATATAAAATAAATTTATATATATATATATATATATATATATATATATATATATATATATATATATTATGTCGGTTTGGTTTGGGTTCGATTTGACTTTTTTTTTCTTTCAATACCAAACCAAATCAAGAGTAGTCGGGTTTTTTTTCAACTACCAAACCAATCAAACCAAACCACAAATTGATTTTTTTTTTGGGTTTGATTTGATTCGTCGGTTTGGTTTGCCTTTACGGTTTGACTTGTACACCCCTAATTAGAATGTCTACTTTTACCTTAGAGATATTATTTATGAGAAGGTGATACATTCTTTCGCCTAATTGTTGAATGTTAATTATTACTGATACCTATAATTTTTTAATATCAAATGGTTTTATCTTTTGTATATATTATAATTACTTATTTAAAGTGAAAACTTGAAAGTGTATAGTTGGATTACCATTTTGTCCCTACACTAAATCAAATACCTAATCAATAAATTATTATATATTATTAACATACAGATTAAAGATTCAATAAATGTAAGATTAAAAAAAAATCCATTACTATTCAAAATTAAAAGTTGAATATGAAGAGTCATTCTACACTAATATGTATAAACACTATCAAAATTAACATTTGAATTTGCTTTTTCAGAACCAATTTTACAAAGATTGATATTATCATAGGAAGAAAATTGCACAATTCAAATTTCAACATGAGAAGAAAAGAGAGTGAGAAACTACAAATGAAGGATAACAAAAAATGCTCGAGTATATCATATATTTAATGTTCTTCTTCATAGTATATTTTTTACTATTATTTAGTGAATAAAATATAAATGGTTAAATTAATATTGTTAATTTCAGCATTTCCTATTTTATAACTCCACTTTTTAGTATATAGAAATTTAATAATAATAAGGGACAAACGTGCACAACACGTTCCCAAGAACTAGTATATAGATAAGTGTCAAAAAACACATCTAAATTATTCCTTTTTTGAAATATACATACAACTTTTTAAAAAAGTTTCATCCATTAATATGGGGTACATTCGTAAAACGTGTGCCCAGAGATTAGTGTGTGTACATGGATAATGCTGATTGATTTGTAAGAAGAAAAGATCCTGTTATTTGGTGAATACAAAAAGGCAAGATGGTGAGTCTCTTTTTTCTTTAATTCATTTCTTTGTTTATTGTTGCTAAAAAGTCTATGTTTTTCTTCTTCCTTTGAGCATCATCTTTGCTCTTCCACGGAAGCTTATGCTTTGATTCAGTTCAAACAATCCTTTCAAATTTCCGACAGCTTTTGTTGTTGGGATTATGAATCCAGGCATTATGATTACCCAAGAACAATGTCTTGGAATGAGAGTAGGGATTGCTGCACTTGGGATGGAGTCACTTGTCACATGTTAACCGGTCATGTTATCGGGTTGGACCTTAGTTGCAGTCAGCTAGGTGGAAGTATTCATCCCAACAGCAGCCTCTTCCAACTTCATCATCTCCACACACTACAATGACTTTAATCCTTCTTCGATCCCACATAACATTGGCCGATTCAGGAATTTGAGGTATCTCAACCTTTCATGGTCTTCCTTTGATGGAAAAATCCCAACAGAAATCTCAGATCTTTCCAATTTGGTTTCACTTCATCTTTCTGGTTATGATTTACAACTTGATGAGAGAACATTTGAAACAATGCTTCACAACTTCACAAATCTGGAGTTACTGGCTCTCCCTCTTGTCGACATCTCATCTCCCATACCTGTAAATATTTCTTCTTCCTCCTTAAGATACGTGGATCTTACGGTAACCAATTTGCGAGGTGTTCTCACAGAGAGCTTTTTACTTCAGCCAAACTTGGAGAATCTCAAATTGGGTGATAACCGTCTTCTCAAAGGATTTTTACCAAAGATCCACCCGAGCAACACTCTGTTAAAGTTGGATATTTCATTCACAGGAATGTCCGGTGAGCTACCTGATTCAATTGGCTCCTTGAGTTCCTTGAATTACTTCTCCATGGATGTCAATTCTCTGGTCACATTCCTGATTCCATTGGCAACCTAACCCAAATTAGGGAGTTGTGGTTTTGGGGTAATCGTTTCACTGGCCATATTCCTTCAACAATATCTAAATTGAAGCACCCCACACGTTTAGATCTTCCATCCAACTCATTTTCAGGTGAAGTTCACGACGTTTTCTCTAACCTCCAACAGCTACGTTATTTTAATCTTTCTGATAACAGATTCATCGGTCCATTCCCCTCTTCAATTTTAAGTTTGACAAATCTTGAATACCTAAAATTGTCGAGGAATTCCCTATCTGACCCACTACCTAGCAACGTAAGCATGCTTCCAAAGCTAAGCTACCTGGATTTGTCATACAACTCACTTAATGGTACCATACCATCTTGGGTGTTTACCCTACCTTTGCTATCTTCACTGTCCTTCCAACATAACCGAATAAGAGGACTAGCCGATGAAGTGATCAAAACAAACCCAACAGTAAAAGACCTGCATTTAAGCAATAATCAAATCAGTGGTTTTTTTCCTCAATCACTTGTGAATCTCACAAACCTTTCTACCCTTGACATTTCAACAAATAACATCACCATTGATGAGGGAATGAATATCACCTTTCCTAGCCTAGAAGCTTTGCAGTTATCATCTTGTGAACTGAAGGATTTTCCACACTTCTTGACAAATATAAAGACACTTCGGTACTTGGATATTTCTAACAATAAGATTTGTGGTCAAATTCCTGACTGGTTTAGCGGCATGAGGTGGGACAACTTGTGGTACCTAAATATTTCACATATCCTTTTGACAGGTTACCTACCACAATTGCATTTCCATAATCTAGGGTATCTTGATCTTAAATTTAACTCCCTTCAGGGTCCACTACCTTCATTCATTTGTAACATGAGTTTGCTTTCCTTATTAGATTTATCACACAACAACTTCAGTAACTCGATTCCAAGTTACTTGGGAAGCATGGATAGTCTAACGGTGCTTGATTTAAGAAGGAACAATGTTACTGGGAGTCTTCCCCCATTGTGTTCACAGAGCACTTCATTCAGTACCATTGTCATAAATGGCAATCGATTTGAAGGACATGTTCCTGTGTCGTTGCTCAAACGTCATAGTTTAAAAGTCCTTGATGTGGGGAACAACGCTATAAATGACATGTTTCCAGTTGGCTCGGAACTCTTCAAGAGCTGCAGGTCTGTGTATTAAAGTCGAACAAGTTCCATGGACCTATAAGTACGTGTCAGACTAAGTTTTTCTTTCCCAAGTTGCGAATTTTAGATTTTTCTCGTAATGAATTCAGTGGCTCACTTCCTGCAAAAGTTTTTGGAAACCTCAAGGCAATGATTGAATTAGAGGGTGAAGACACGGGAGAGATCAAGTACATGGAACCATATAAGGTGTCACCTAACACATTGTATGAGGATTCCGTGAGTTTGGTAATCAAAGGAAATGATACTGAGCTAGAAGGAATTAGCACAATTATGACAAACATAGATCTCTCAAGCAACCATTTTGAAGGTGTCATTCCAAAAACACTAAAGAATCTTGGCTCACTTTGGCAACTCAATTTATCCCATAACAATCTCATAGGCCATATTCCAATGCAATTGGGGCAATTGAATAAGCTTGAAGCTTTAGATCTCTCCTGGAATCAGCTCACTGGAAAGATTCCGCAGGAATTGACAAGAATGAACTTTCTGGCATTCTTAAACCTCTCTCAAAATCATCTCGTCGGACCAGTTCCTCAAGGTCCACAATTCAACACATTTGGAAATGACTCATATGACGGCAACCTTGATTTATGTGGTCTTCCTTTATCAAAGCAATGTGGAACGAGTGATTCATCATATGTTCCTTAACCATTGGAGTCCACGGAAGAAGGCGAGTCATATTTTTTTAGTGGATTTACCTGGGAATCAGTAGTAATAGGCTACACTTTTGGACTTGTCATTGGAACTGTCATGTGGTGCCTCATGTTTAAATATCGTAAGCCAAAATGGTTTGTGGAATTTTTTGAAGGCATTTTTCCCAAGAAAATGAGAAGGCCAAAGAAGAGAGCTTGGAGATGGCCGACTTGATGGATAAATTGAGTACCCGTTTGGATTGACTTATTTTAGGTGCTTTTAAGACAAAATAGCTTTTAAGCAGTTTTGAAGTGTTTGGGTAAAGTTAAAAAGTGCTTATAAGCACTTATTTTAAAGCAAAAATAACAAAAATAAGCCAAAAGCCATAAGTTAGAAATCCTAACTTGTGGCTTTTGGCTTACAAGTCATAAGCCAAAAGAAATCCAAACAGGCCCTCAAAAGAGTGAACTTTTCTGTTTTTTCTCTTTTTAATTTTCTGTTTGTTGTTTGTAGCACTATAATTGTATGTGTTATTTTAGCATTGATGTTTTTTTAAAGTTAAGTTATTCTGTTTCAGTTAATAACCTCTTTTTCCTTTCTGTCTCTTTATACCAATGTGATTTAATTCCAGGTGCATATTTCAATCACGTCTTCCATGATTCTTAGATCTAGAGGTAGCACCGGTCCATCAATAGAAACATCCCTTCCTCTCGTACCCTGCCTAGACCAGCCGATTAGCACATGATCATCTACAAGAATAGGAGTATTAGGAAAATAGAAGCATGGAATATAAAGAGTAGCAGTGCTTATTCAACTAGTACTGTAGCTTATCGTAATCACTAGTAATTGATGAATCACACTTCAACCATATCATGAAGTTCGACTTGACAGTGATGCTATATAAACTTTAAGTTGTGAATCAGATCATCAATAGCCTGTCCTGAAAATTACATTTTTCTCTTCTGAATAAGGAGTAGTATTTGAATCTTGCATAATATAACCTGCTTTTACAAGAGGCCTTTGTGTATTTGAAATTTTTATATCTATTATCTAGATGCTTTTTTCCTGTTGCTTAATTAAATACGAGACGGTCCTATGAAGAATGGGGTCCAAGAATAATGGAGTTTCCCTCAATAACTTAATGTGAAAACTCATGTGTACCTAACAAGTTTGAAAGCAGCACAAGAGACAACTAATCAGACACCAACTCGGAAATTTCTCATAATAGCTTTAGGAATGCTTTGTATAATCCAATGTTTTTTTGAGCTATTGACTTAGTACAACACAGCAGGAAAAGGCTGCATCCACCTATGGGGCTCATGTTGTTCATGGGTTATTTATCGGTCTAGACCTTAGTGGTAGTTATCTTCACGGAACTGTAGAGAATAGCAGAAGAAAAGTATAATCTGGAACCTTCTGCTAGCTCAAGATCGCTAACTATATAAGATAGAAAGATTCAACTAAAGAAGAGGAAGCTAGAAAGGAGAACTTGTTTATGGCAGAAGACTCTTTTATTTGGGTTGTTCTTGAGTTGTATAAGAATGACTAAGGTCACCTCATTTATACTTATGTGGGGATGGTTCTAGACATTACAAGATCTAGACTATTCTATCATTTACTATAAATATCTCTCTAGAATATCTACACATTTCTTAGACACAACTACAAGAAAATTCTAGTAACTTTATATTCTACCCTAGAATATCTAGATATTTCTTTAACATAATTATTCTAGATACTATTCTAGAAACCACACTAGAAAAATCTATGATATTCCAAAAAATCAACTTTATATTTTCACAGGAACTATTCGTCCCACCAGCAGCTTCTTCCAACTCTATCATCTTGAATCACTAAACCTTGCTCGCAATGACTTCCAAGTGCTACCTGAATTGGATCTTTCTTTTTTTTTTCACTTGACTTAGTCAAGCAATAGTTTCTCTCATTGGAAATCTGTTACAACTTCTGCAGAAATATTTTCTACAGTGAGTGTTACGTACGGGAATAATTTCACATCATCTTGTGCAACACACACTGCAGAAATAGTTAATGACCTCGAAATGAACAGCAACATCTAGAGAAAATGAGGACATAGGGGGTATTATTTTGTTAAGTCTTCTTCTCCGTCCTCCAAAAAGTCTTGTGGAACACTACAAAATATGAAGTAACAAGTTGTTAGAAGTAACCAGTACTCATCCATGGAGCACAAAGTTGTGTAGTTAGTGATGGCAAGGTTGTATTATTTTCTCTCCATTTATGCCAAATTTGGACAAAAGGAATATTGTATAATTGGTACTATCAAACAAGATTTGAAGACTTGAGTCTTTCTGGAAAATGACTTAACACTTTGGACAACTTTTTGGCAATCACAAATTAGTTAGTGGTAGATGTGGGGGCAAATACCCCATTTTATTTGTCTGGATATGTTTCTTCTCTTTTTCTATTCACACTTTTTACAGTAAAGATGAAAGAGAAGAAACAATTTATGTGTGAAAAAATTAAATATACCACAACATGATTTTCTTTAAATTTAAAAAAGTAACTTTTGTAAAAGTAGGGGTATATGTGAAGCCACTTTTGTAACAACGGGTATATTAACTCTAAAATGACAAAGTTGAGGGATATATCATGCTCTTTTCCTTAATGTGCCTTGCAATGATAACAATATTGGTTGAATAGGCAACAGTTCACTACAATTCTACAACAAAAACAGCTTTTTTTTTATGTAGCGTCGATCACTACACCTTTATCTTGAGTCGAGGGTCTACGAAAACAGCCTCTCTACTACTTTGGTTATTCTCCATCTCTTTATGTTTGAACTGTATTATATAGATGGAGTTTCCCTCATTAACTAAATGTGAAAAGTCTTGGAAAACAGCACAAGAGACAACTAATCAGAACTTTCTCATAAAATTATTCAAAACATGCTAATTATGCAGGAAATTAAGACACATATCAAACAAACAAAAAATGGTCATGAGTCTGTTTTTCTTTCATTCATTTCTCTATTTTGTGTTGCAAATAAGTATATGCTTTTCTTCATCCTTTGAGCATCATCTTTGCTCTCCCACTGAAGCTTCCGCTTTGCTTCAGTTTAAGCAACACTTTGAGATTATATCCTACGCTAGTTACAACTGTGATAGAGCTTCTTTCCCCAAAACAAAGTCTTGGAATGAGAGTAGAGATTGCTGCACTTGGGACGGGGTCACTTGTGACATGTTAACCGGTCATGTTATCTCCTTGGACCTTAGTTGTAGTCAGCTTTTTGGCAATTTTCATCCCAACAGAAGCCTCTTCCAACTTCATCATCTCCACACACTAAACCTTGATAACAATTACTTCAATTATTCTTCAATCCCACATAACATTGGCCGATTGACGAATTTGAGGCATCTCAACCTTTCTGATGCTTACTTTCTAGGGAAAATCCCAACGGAAATCTCATACCTTTCCAATTTGGTTTCACTTGATCTTTCTGTGTATGGATTACAACTTGATGAGAGAACATTTGAAACAATGCTTCACAACTTCACAAATCTGGAGCTACTTTCTCTCTTTAATGTCAACATCTCATCTCCGATACCTGTGAATATTTCTTCCTCCTTAGGTACCTGGATCTTGGTTATACTAATCTGCGAGGTGTTCTCACAGAGAGCTTTTTCCTTCCACCAAACAGCTTGGAAACGCTCAAATTGAGTGGTAAATCATCTTCTCAAAGGAGTTTTTCCAAAGATCCACCGGAGCAACACTCTGTTAATGGAGTTGGATATTTCATCCACGGGCATCTCTAGTGAGCTGCCTCATTCAATTGGCACCTTCAGTTCTGGTTCCATTCCTGATTCCATAGGCAACCTAACACAAATTACGGAGTTGGATTTATCTCTTAATCATTTCACTGGCCATATTCCTTCCACAATCTCTAAATTGAAGCATCTCACAATTTTTGGTCTTACGTCCAATTCCTTTTCAGGTGAAATTCCTGATGTTTTCTCTAACCTCCAAAAGCTAAGTTATATAGATTTTTTTAATAACAGCTTCAACAGTCCATTTCCCGCTTCAATTTTAAGTTTGACACTTCTTGAATACTTAGGATTGTCGAGTAATTCCCTATCTGGCCCACTGCCTAGCAAAGCAAGCATGCTTCAAAAGCTATCCGAACTGGATTTGTCTGACAACTACCTGAATGGTACCATACCATCTTGGGTGTTAACCTCCCTTTGGTAGATTCATTGTGGCTCCATAATAATCAATTTAGCGGACTAGCTGAAGAGATCAAAACAAACCCAATATTACAACTCCTGTATTTAAATAATAATCAACTCAGCGGTTCTTTTCCTCAATCATTTGTGAATCTCACAAACCTTTCTACCCTTGACCTTTCATCAAATAACATCACCATTGATGAGGGAATAATATCACCTTTCCTAGCATAGAATTTTTGCTCTTATCATCTTGTGAACTGAAGGATTTTCCACATTTCTTGAGAAATGTAAAGACAATTCAGTACTTGGATATTTCTAACAATAAGATTTGTGGTCAAATCCCTAACTGGTTTAGAAGTATGAGGTGGGACTCGTTGCAGTTCCTAAACCTTTCTCATAATTCATTAACAGGACACCTACCACAATTTCGTTACAATATCCTACAGTATCTTTATCTGAAATTTAACTCCCTTCAGGGTCCACTAGCTTTATCCATTTGTAACATGAGTTCGCTTATCTTATTAGATTTATCACACAACTACTTCAGTGACTCAGTTCCACATTGCTTGGGAAGCATGGCTAGTCTAACGGTGCTAGACTTAAGAAGGAACAATTTCACAGGGAGTCTTCCACCATTTTGTGCACAGAGCACTTCATTGAGTACCATTGTCGTAAATGGTAATCGATTTGAAGGACCTGTTCGTGTGTCGTTGCTCAATTGTAATGGTCTAGAAGCCCTTGATGTGGGGAACAATGCTATAAATGACACGTTTCCAGCTTGGCTTGGAATTCTTCAAGAGCTGCAGGTCCTTATATTAAAGTCGAACAAGTTCCATGGACCTATAAGTACTTGTCAGACTAAGTTTTGCTTTTCCAAGTTGCGAATTTTTTATCTTTCTCGTAATGATTTCAGTGGCCCACTTGCTGCAAAAGTTTTTTGGAAACTTCAAGGCAATGATCAAATTAGATGACGAAGACACAAGAGAGATCAAGTACATGAAACCATCTGAGAAGTCAATATACATATCGTATGAGGATTCAGTGAGCTTGGTAATCAAAGTGCAGGATATTGAACTACAAAGAATCAGCACAATTATGACAACCATAGATCTCTCAAGCAACCATTTTGAAGGTGCCATTCCAAAAACACTAAAGGATCTCAGCTCACTTTGGCTACTCAATCAAAGGAGATATTCCAAGGGAATTTGGAAAATTGAATATGCTTGAAGCTTTAGATTTCTCTTGGAATCGACTCACTGGAAAGATTCCACAGGAATTGACAAGAATGAACTTTCTGGATTTCTTAAACCTCTCTCAAAATCATCTCGTCGGACCAATTCCTCAAGATTCACAATTCAACACATTTGAAATGACTCATATGGTGGCAACCTTGATTTATGTGGTCTTCCTTTATCAAAGCAATGTGGAACGAGTGATTCATCAAACGCTCCTCAACAATTGGAATCTGAAGAAGATGAAGGCGAGTCATATTTTTTTAGTGGATTTACGGGGGAATCAGTAGTCATAGGCTACAGTTTTGGACTAGTTGTTGGAACTATCATGTGGAGTCTCATGTTTAACTATCGTAAGCCAAAATGGTTTGTGGAATTTTTTGATGGACTCATGCCTCACAAAGAAGAAGGCCAAAGAAGAGAGCTCAGAGGCGACAAACTTAAAGGAAGATCGAGAGGGGCCAACTTGGACTAATCATCATATATCTATCTATCTATCTATCCATTTATATTATCTTTAAAAAAAATATTAAATTACTATATATTTTCAACTTAAAACACTCAATTTAGTATATTTTCTATATTTTATAATATATTATATTTATTTAATTTAAAATATAGTGTACTATATGATTTGGCATTCACGTGCACCGCATGTGCATCAAAACTAGTACTATCTTATAAATATGAACTCTCTAACTTAAATATTAAATTACTATAATACTCCCAACTAAAAATATTCAATTTAATATATTTTCTATATTTTATATTTATATTTATATGTATTTATTTGTTTATTTATATTATATTAAAAACAGATTTTTTTTTCTTTCACATTGAAGGGTTGTGTTATGACTTTTTCAAAAAACTGTGACTCTTCTAAAAGATTAGTTTTTCTATTATGATCAGAATTTCTGTTGTGAATGTTGATATTCCTTTTTTAAAATCGAGAAAAATGTGTATACTCACACATTCTACTTGACATAATACATACATATATATATATATATATATATAGGACATTACATAGGACACAAAATTATCATGTAGGATGAATGTGTCTATTAGAATATACAAATTTAGTGTTTACTTATGCACACTCAAAATTAAAGAACATATATGTCAATTGAGGTCAAGTTAAATGTCATATTTATTTATTATAACTTTAGAAATTCATAAACCATTTTATTGTGATCACTAGTAATTGATGAATCACACAAACAAATGATGATGCTTCATCTACATAATGTAGAAAAATTGAAAATATGTGGATTCATATGTCCTATGTGATATTCTATACATGTATAGAACGTTACATAAACACCAAGGTAGAAAAACTGAAAAATGTGTACTACTCCACTAGAACTGTATCATATTTGTCCTTTTTCCCACCTGTAGTCTTTGTGGAAATAATTGGCTTAAAAGAACAAAATAAAATTCCACACGGTATTATATCTATAAATGTTAGCAACACGTTTTTCTATTTTCAGTTAGGAATTATATTTATAAATGTATGTCACTAAATTATTAATAAAATAATTATCTTTGACAATATTGTAGTATTTTTTCTCTCAAAGTTTTTCTCTGTTATGTTCCTAATTTCTTTATTAAAGAACCAACATGAAATCAATTTCACATCATCTTATATAACACACACAGCAGAGATAGTTAATGACCTCGAAATGAACACAACATCAATGGTTATGTTAATCTGTTTCTGTTTCAAGTTGACAGAAGTGATCTACACAACCACTTTTTAGCTCAGGTTTTTCAAAAAAGTTATGTATTTCTTAAGAACCAACATCATCATATTTTAGGAACGCGGGATTCGTCATATATTAGCTTAGGTACAAATAACATGAAAGTCAAATATATTCTTAAACTAGAGGGGCATGGCCCGTGCTTAACATGGGCCTAATATAATTAGTCTATTATTCTCTATAAATAAAGTATTGTTGGAAACTATTCATTTATACAAGTGACCAATTGCAAGTATTCAACTAATTCAAATTATGTGTTTGTTCGGGTGATCTGAAAAATTAAAAACAAAGTTTATCCAAACCATCAAAAAAGAAAAAGACATGAAATGTTAACACAAATTAAACAACTTCAAAAGAATGAAAGAAAAGAAGAATTGCTCAAGAACTTGTGAGGAACATTATACTTTTACAATCTATCATTTAAATTCTAGTAGTGTCACAACTTTCACAGGGACCGACAACTCTTCCAACTTTTTGTACGGATTTGATTTTTAGTGACTAGAAATTATTATCGGTTGTTCCCGCAAGTTATTGGAGAAGTGTATCAACAATTGATGATAAAGATCATTTACTTTGTTTTGTATTTTATTTTTCCAAGTAAAAAGGTCAGTAATTGATGCTACCTAAATTACTGCACTTAAGATGTTGTAGCTTCTAAATCTAATAAAACAATAATGAACACTTTAAAGTAAATGAAAGATGATGGTACCAAAGGGATGGAGTAAATGAATCATGTGAAGCAAACAAATTGAAGTCAAAATGTGTCAATTCTGTCGCCATCAAATTGAATACCAAAAAGAAATTGAGTAAATTGGTAAAACTTCATAGAAAATGACCCTTTTTTTTGTCTATCTTGCCCATTCATGTGCTCCTTCATGCCGTTCCCCTTCCCATTTTGTCGTCCCTCTCATCCCACTTCCCATTGGAGAACATTAAAGTAGATAATAAACATGAACAATGCTTGGATCCTGAAGTCTACCATGATATTTAAGTAGCACAATGAGGAAGAGACTATGCAAATCAATAGTGGTCAAACAACAACATATCTTATCAAACCTTATCACTACCTCATGGAGGTAGATATACTCTTTCCGAAAGACCAAATCACTGGTCCCGATAGTTATTGTTGAGTGGTGAGTCGGAACTGCAACTTCAAGAAATCAAGACAAAATAAAATCAAAATGAACTGACCACATACATCCTGCTAAACCAAATAACTCATTCTAATACATAAATCTCTCCTGAGTAACAAAAAAATGGGCAGATAGGGATTAAAAAAAATTAAAATAATGAAATAAGATGTTACATTTCTCAAGAGTTAAAAAGAGGAGCAACCAATTAAGTAGTAGATTCAGATTGATAGTGATCTACAATACAACCAAGTGTTGCAACAGCTCAAAATATCAAGGAAAACGAATCAAGATTAGGGACGGCAATGAGGCGGTGCGGGCGGAGGCAGAGCGGGTTGAGCTTAATCCGCAAAATTTTTAATCTGCCCCGCCCCACCCCGCATAACAAATTTCTTCATTTTCAACCAGCCCCACCCCACCCAACCCCGCTCCATTGCCATCCCTAATCAAGATATCCTTGCAAATAAAGGCACTAATAAAAGTCTGACAGATATTCTGTGACTGGTGTGCTTATCTATGGAAAAATCACTTCCACATGCTTTGTCTCAGCAAAACGCCATGTTCAAAAGGAAAAATATATTATAACCACACGTTTCTTGTTACCGATAAAGATTACTTATGAGAAAATCAGTTACTAAGAGAATTTGAAGAACAATAGGATAAGAAACTACCCTTTCGCTTACTTTCTCAAACACTTAATAAGGTTTTCGTGTTTTTTCAACATTCTTGCAGAGTCGATTGTGGTGATCAGCAAATTCACCTATTTGACCATCATCACTTGTAGACGCACTGAACTGATAGAAAGCTTCACATCAGGGGTGTATAAATAAAAATTCCTTCTTTTCGTATTTATCTGAACTGATTAAAAAGGAAAGAGAATCTACATCAAAGGCATGTTCTATGAAGTATGTGAAATAAGGATTGTAGAAACGAAGGAGAAATGAAGATTTGGTTACCACTTACCATTCTAAACAACTGTAGAGAAATGAAGAAGAAATGGAGATTTGATAACCATGTACGGTTCAAATCAGTTGTAGATTTCAAAACAGACAACAGAGAGAAAAAGAGAACTAAAACCAACAAAACATGAAATTTCAATTAAAAAATGAATGAAATAATATCACTTTTGAAATTTCTATTTAAACCCTTTGATGCCAACTTCTCTTTGCTTTGCCAGAGTTCACGATACACATGGGAAAATCGATTGTCAAATTCAAAATCTAATGAAAATGAATTGTGTCATCAATACTTTTCATTATTACAAGAACGAAGAAGCAAGTATCAGCTATAACTGAGCATGCATATGTAGAATTAGGGAATAGACCAAGCAGAGGCAAAAAAAAAAAAAAATTGAAGTAAAACTAAGAAAATTCATACTTTGGTTAGTAACTGCAACGAAAAAGTAAAGAAAAATAAAACTCAATAGTGTCCACGAATACCCTGGTTTAAGCAAAGAGAAAGGTTTTGAAACAGAGATCCAATTTCAAAATTGAAATGCTAAAGAAGAGGGCAAGTGAACAAAATCATAATCTAACCACAGAATAAAATGTATGTGAAAAAATATAGTGGTTAGCTACATGTAATTGTAATATCCACGTGTCCTATCATAGAATTACCACTGTCGTAGTAATTCCTAGAAAACTTTGTACACTCCTTTTAGCACATAGTACAACATTCCATTGTTGTGTTCGTCCTATTGTTAATGGCTTTTATAATAGAGTAAATAATTAGTACAATTTACAATAATCTTGTTGCAGTGTTCGTACACACAAAGTGCCATTTCTAAATATTAGTAAAGTAAAACAAGCTAAAAGAAAGACATATTTGCATTTGAAGTTCGCTTTTTTTGTGTTTAAGCAGTGGACTGCTATGCTAGATGAGTAACACGGGCAGATGTTATATTCTGACATATAATCTTTGAAGAAATTGGCTTAAAGAATTACAAGTCATCGTCCGCTAGTTACATTACCATATCCCTTTTTTCCTTAGGTGGAATGGAATATTGATGGATTTTCCCTCTTTAACTTAATGTAATCGAAAATTATTGTGTACCTAACAAGTTTGAAAATAGCAGAGGAGATAACTAATCACTAACTCGAAATATTGATCTTTTATAATTCTATAAATTCTATGGAAAAATTGTATCAAAATTTAATGTATTTGTACAACTTGTTTCCTCTATTCCTAATTGTTCTCACAAATAGTTCAATAATGTGTCTTGACCTTTTAAGATTATATAAATTTCATGGAAAATTGCACTAAAATCCTCAATTGACTTGGTCATATAATAGTTTCTCTCTTTGAAAAGTATTGTGAAAACAAAAGAGGAGACGTTGATGGAAAGTTGAACAAATCGTCATATATCTATCTATCCATCTATATTATCTTTAAAAAAATATAGTAAATTAGTATAATATTTTCAACTTAAAACACCCAATTTAGTATATTTTCTATATATTATAATATATTATATTTATTTAATTTAAAATATAGTGTACTACATGATTTGGCATTCACGTGCGAATTGCAATGCATTAAAATTAATACTATTTTATAAATATGAACTCTCTAATTTAAATGGTAAATTACTATAATACTCCTAACTAAAAATATTCAATTTAGTATATTTTCTATATTTTATATTTATATTTATTTATTTGTTTATTTATATTATATTAAAAATAGATTTTTTTTTTCTTTCACATTGAAGGATTGTAACTTTCCCGATGAGTTGTGACTTTTTTGTAGAATTGTGACTCTTCTGAAAGATCAGTTTCTCTATTATGATCATAATTTCTGTTGTGGATATTGATATTCCTTTTTTAAAATCGAGAAAAATGTGTAGACTCACACATTATACGTGACATAATACATATATATAGGATGTTACATAGGACACAAAATTGTCATGTAGGATGAATGTGTCTATTAGATCAAATTTATACAAATTTAGTGTTTACTTGTGCACACTCAAAATTAAAGAACATATATGTTAGCTGAGGTCAAGTTAAATATCATATTTATCGTTAAAGAACATATATGTCAACTGAGGTCAAGTTAAATGTCATATTTATTTATTATAACTTTAGAAATTCATAAACCATTTTATTGTGATCTCTAGTAATAGATGAATCACACAAACATATGATGATGCTTCATCTACATAATGTCGAAAAATTGAAAATATGTGGATTCATACGTCCTATGTGACATTCTATACATGTATAGAACGTCACATAAACACAAGGTAGAAAAACTGAAAAATGTGTACTACTCCACTAGAACTGTATCATATTTGTCCTTTTTCCCACCTGCAGTCTTTTTGGAAATAATTGGCTTAAAGACTTTGGCTTAAAAGAACAAAATAAAATTCCACACGGTATTATATCTATAAATGTTAGTAACACGTTTTTTTATTTTCAGTTAGGAATTATATTTATAAATATATGTCACTAAATTATTAATAAAATAATTTCATTTGACAATATTGCAATATTTTTTCTCTTAAAGTTTTTCTCCATTATTTTCTTAATTTTTTTATTAAAAAACCTACATGAACCAATTTCACATCATCTTATGTAACACACACTGCAGAGATAGTTAATGACCTCGAAATGAACACAACATCAAGAGAAAATTAGGACATAGAGAGTATTATTTTGTTAAGTCTTCTCCGTCCTCTACGAATAAGACATGTGGAACACTACTATAAATGATACATTTCCAGCTTGTTAGTTTGTTTTTCACGTTCTCCGACGAACAAAGCTCGAATATCACTTGACGAGCTCCGCTATCATTGTTCATCTTTGTTCTTCACAATCCAATTTCAGTGGATTTTGATGTTTAAAGTATGGTAAAGTTACTTTAGGAATTTGAAGGAAATGGAAGAAGAAGTTACTTTAGGATTTGAAGAAATTGGGAGAGTATAGGAGAAAGAGGAAATGAATTATAAAAAAAAATTGAAAAACTATTAAATTAATCAAATTTCCACATGTCAAGCGCGTAAAATTCACAAATCAACATAGATATGGTTGTGGCCTTTTAAGGGTGTTATTATTTCAATTTTAAATAGTTCAGGGAGGTGATAGAACTCCCGTAAAGTTAAAGTTGTGTAGTTGGAAATCCAGATATGGATTAGGGAGGCTTTTGACCATTTTCTCAAATATAAATGAAATAAGAAATAATAATATAATAATGAAGAGAGAGAAAAATATTTCTTTTTGGTGTAAAATTTGGTACAGTGGGTTGGAGTTGATTTACACTAAAATAGTGCTGACACCAATTTTAGTGTAAAATTTTATATTTGGATTGGAGATGCCCTTAGTCAGGTTTTTTTCAATTTGACTCAATTTGTTGTTTGATTTGATTTTTAGTTCAATTTTGTACCTACTTTTTTCTTTTGACAATTTTTGTGTTTACTTATAGTTTTTAGGGAAAAAGGACAAATATACCCCCGAATTATCATAAATGGTGCGTCTATACCCTTCGTTATGCTTTCGGGCTGTGTATACCCTTACCGTCAATATTTTGGAACGTATATACCCTTAAAATAAACGGAGGGACACGTGTCATGATCTTAATGGTCCAACCAATCTTTGGATAGACCATTAAGATCATGACACGTGTCCCTCCGTTTATTTTAAGGGTATATACGTTCCAAAATATTGACGGTAAGGGTATACACAGCCCGAAAGCATAACGAAGGGTATAGACGCACCATTTATGATAATTCGGGGGTATATTTGTCCTTTTTCCCTATTTTTTATGTTGCAATTTTTGGGATTCGACTAAATATCTAGTACTTTTAATTTTAAAAAGAATATCATTGTTTCAATTAAATTCTTCTGACAATTATTATTTTTAGATGATGTTTCAGCTTACTTCGTGTAATCTTATATATATATATATATATATATATATATATTATTGGAATTATTTTTTTCTACGCTTTGATAATATATGAGTTGAACATTATATTTTAATTAATTAATAGATTTGAAACACACTATTATACAACAAATAAAAAGGAGAGGAACATGTTTGTCTAAAGTTTACCTACACTAACTCATGTTAATTTTTTTTTTTTAAAACGTCTATAGGTGAAACAAGAACATCCTAATAGTTTATTATTCCACAAAATTTTTACAAGAAAATGAAAATCAAGTCCTTAAAACTCACAAATTTAGAATATCTTTTTTTTGTTTTCTCATTTTATTTTATTTTTAAAATTTGTGAATTTAAACCTAAATGACATTTGTATTGCTATACCATTTCATAAAAGTTATATTATTTTCCAATTATTACTCTTTATTTATTAGAAGTGGCACTTGAGGGTGTACGACCACTACTATATGCAGTTGTACAAAATGCACCAATAGTTGTATTTTTTTTAGGATAATATTGTAATTTTATCTTATTAGTCTACATTACTTTATGTCAACACCAATAGTTTGGGCTTATTTGATTGGCTATTAGACACGTAGGTACTTCTCTTTGCAACCGTATTGCACTTTGATGTTAGATTTTTCTCCGCAAAAACCTAGGTCTATTGATTGTCTGTAATGGTGGTAAAAATCCTCTTTTTCTCCTATACTGTTTGAATGCCGGATCTCGGGTGGTTCGATTTGTATTTGGTGTTTTTAATGATTGATGCTTGTGTTATATAAGCCAACAAGAGTTGGAGCATATATACTACTATTATGAGTCAAGAACATGTTGCTTTTCTGCGATACTCATTTCAAACTCTGTGACATCCCTCTTTCAGGCTTGAAAGTGTCGTTTCTCCTCACCGTGTATGTATGTTTTAATTTGTATATTGCAACACCTTTTTGGTGCTTTTGGTTATGAATATATCTTCTTTGAAATACTAAAATCTATTCTCTTGCTAATCAGATGACTTTTTACAGGTAATTTATGCCATTATTGTGTTTGTCGAAATTCCCCACTAAAAAAAGACTTGTGTGTTGTGAAGAGAGCTTAGTACCCAGAGTTGTCTGCTTTAAAAAATGTTGAAAGTCTAATGAAATTGAAGTATGGGCTTCCCTCTGCTTATTGTTATCTTTTGCTTTTTATCTAAAATAATTTTTTCCGTGTGGAGAAGGGGTTACCAGTTAAATGTTTTTAGAATTACCTTAATTTTATTGATCTTTTGTAATGATATTTCATTTACTTGCATGTGTAATTCTATTGTATCATTGCTACTATTTATCTAACTTTTTTGTCGAAGCGAAATGATGTTCTGTTTAAGAGAAAAAGTGATAGTCAGCACTCTCTACATTAAGAAACATTTGGTGCAAACCAGTTTGATCCGTGGAGATAAAATTTTGACACTCAAGTCAAGGTACATGACTACATAATGACGCTAATAATTATATTAGTACTATTGTTTTCTGAAAATAATTTGAAGATCATTGAACTTTTTTATGTTTCGCACAAGATTGAATCAAATAGCAAGGGTTCATGAAATTACTTGATCTCTCAAACTCTTTAGTGTTTGTGAATACTAAGAAGAATGGAGTAAATGTTGCCAGCAATGCTCTTGTGGAAGTTCCCAGCTGCACCCAGGAAGCTATGATTGTACACTATAACTTGCATTAGTTGTGCGTCCTAGGCTCAAACACTTAATAAGGTTTTCGTGTTTTTTCAACATTCTTGCAGAGTCGATTGTGGTGATGAGCAAATTCACCCATTTGACCATCATCACTTGTAGACGCACTGAACTGATAGAAAGCTTCACATCAAGGGTGTATAAGCAAAAATTCCTTCTTTTCATATTTTTCTGAACTGATTAAACCTATCGCACAACAAATGGGTCCAAGGTTTTCAATGATCAAAGGAAAGAAAATCAACATCAAAGACATGTTATATGAAGTATGTGAAATAAGGATTGTAGAAACGAAGGGGAAATGAAGATTTGGTTACCACTTACCATTCTAAACAATTGTAGACAAACAAAAAAGAAGTGAAGATTTGATCACCGCTTACTGTTCAACTCAACTGTAGAGAAACGAAGAAGAAGTGGAGATTTGATAACCATGTACGGTTCAAATCAGTTGTAGATTTCAAAAAAGACAACAGAGAGAAAAAGAGAACTAAAACCAACAAAACATGAAATTTCAATTAAAAAATCAACGAAATAATATCACTTTTGAAATTTCAATTTAAACCCTTTGAAGCCAACTTCTCTTTGCTTTGCCAGAGTTCACGATACACATGGGAAAATCAATTGTCAGATTCAAACTCTAATGAAAAAAAAATTGTGTCATCAATACTTTTCATTATTACAAAAACAAATAAATAGATATCACAAGCAAATATATACATGATAAAAAAGCATGCATTAACACACAAAAAAATAAAAGACAGACTAAAAATAGCAAACAATTTAGAGAGATCCAAAAGAGTAAGAGAAAAAAAGCTAACCTTTTGGGTGCTGATTAGTTGAAGTTCTCAAATGACTTTTGAAATACATAAGTGTATCTGGCAAATACAAAACATATTAAAACTATCTGCTTTTTCAAAATATCAATATTTAAATTCAGACTTCTTTTCGAAACTCCAAGGAAAAGAAATGAAAACCTCATATTTGCACCATAAAAGATCACCGAAAATAAATCCTCAAGCAAAAAATAAAATAAAACAACACTATATATATATATATATATATATATATATATATATATATATATATATATATATATATATATATATATATAAAGTATGCAAAACTGAGATATTTGCTGCATAATTGTGCAAAGAAAGTCCGACTTTCTAACCGTGACATTTTTTCAAACATCTGATGTGCGTTAAAAATGTAAATATAAAATCAGTGTAAACATTAATGCATGTTTGCACTCTGCTACATGACACAATCTCTAAAATTAATAGCTTTGTTTGGATTGACTTTTACTTTTTAACTTATAAGCCTAAGAGATCATTCCTTAGAAATCATAAGTTAAGGTATTTGACTTATTTTTATTATTTTAACTTAAAATCAAATGTTTGTACACACTTTTTAATTTACTTAAACACTCCAAAAATGCTTAAAATCTATTTAATCTTAAAAGTATTTAAAATAAGTCAATCCAAACACTCTAACAAGAACGAAGAAGCAAGTATCAGCTATAACTGAGCATGCATATGTAGAATTAGGGAATAGACCAAGCAGAGGCAAAAAGAAAATTGAAATAAAACTAAGAAAATTCATACTTTGGTTAGTAACTGCAACGAAAAAGTAAAGAAAAATAAAACTCAATATTGTCCACGAATGCCCTGGTTTAAGCAAAGAGAAAGGTTTTGAAACAGAGATCCAATTTCAAAATCGATTTTTTTTTTTGTGTTTAAGCAGTGGACTGTTATGCTGGATGAGTAACACGGGCAGATGTTATATTCCGACATATAATCTTTGAAGAAATTGGCTTAAAGAATTACAAGTCATCGTCTGCTAGTTACATTACCGTATTCCTTTTTTACTTAGGTGGAATGGAATATTGATGGATTTTCCCTCTTTAACGTAATGTGATCGAAAATTATTGTGTACCTAATAAGTTTGAAAATAGCAGAGGAGACAACTAATCACTAACTCGAAATATTGATCTTTTATGATTCTATAAATTCCATGGAAAAATTGCATCAAAATTTAATGTATTTGTACAACTTGATTTCCTCTATTCCGAATGTACCCTAATTGTTCTCACAAATGGTTCAATAATGTGTCTTGACCTTTTATGATAATAAATTCCATGGAAAATTGCACTAAAATCCTCAATTGACTTGGAAGAGATGTTGATGGAAAGTTGGACAAATTGTCATATATCTACCTATCCATCTATATTATCTTTTAAAAAAATTTTAAATTAGTATAATATTTTCAACTTAAAACACTCCATTTAGTATATTTTCTATATATTATAATATATTATATTTATTTAATTTAAAATATAATGTACTACATGATTTGGCATTCACGTGCAAATTGCAATGCATCAAAACTAGTACTATCTTATAAATATGAACTCTCTAACTTAAATGTTAAATAGCTATAATACCCCCAACTAAAAATATTCAGTTTAATATATTTTCTATATTTTATATTTATATTTATAGTTATTTATATGTTTATTTATATTATATTAAAAATAGATATATTTTTTTTCACATTGAGGGGTTGTGACTTTTTCAATGAGTTGTGACTTTTTTGTAGAATTGTGACTCTTCTAAAAGATCAGTTTCTCTATTATGATCAAAATTTCTGTTGTGGATATTGATATTCCTTTTTTCAAATTGAGAAAAATGTGTAGACTCACACATTTTACGTGACATAATACATATATATAGGACGTTACATAGGACACAAAATTGTCATGTAGGATGAATGTGTCTATTAGATCAAATTTATACAAATTTAATGTTTACTTGTGCACACTCAAAGTTAAAGAACATATATGTCAACTGAGGGCAAGTTAAATGTCATATTTATTGTTAAAGAGCATATATGTCAACTGAGGTCAAATTAAATGTCATACTTATTGTTAAATAACATATATGTCAACTGAGGTCAAGTTAAATGTCATATTTATTTATTATAACTTTAGAAATTCATAAACCATTTTATTGTGATCACTAATAATTGATGAATCACACAAACATATGATGATGCTTCATCTACATAACGTAGAAAAATTAAAAATATGTAGATTCACACGTCCTATGTGACATAATATACATATAAATGTTCTATGTTACATAAACACAAGGTAGAAAAACTGAAAAATGTGTACTACTCCACTAGAACTGTATCATATTTGTCCTTTTTCCCACCTGTAGTCTTTGTGGAAATATTTGGATTAAAAGAACAAAATAAAATTTCACACGGTATTATATCTATAAATGTTAGTAACACGTTTTTCTATTTTCAGGTAGGAATTATATTTATAAATGTATGCCACTAAATTATTAATAAAATAATTTCATTTGACAATACTGCAGTATTTTTTCTCCCAAAGTCTTTCTCTGTTATTTTCTTAATTTTTTTATTAAAGAACAAACATGAACCAATTTCACATCATCTTACTTAACACACATTGCAGAGATAGTTAATGACCTCGAAATGAACACAACATCAAGAGAAAATTAGGACATAGAGAGTATTATTTTGTTAAGTCTTCTCCGTCCTCAAAGAATAAGTCATGTGGAACACTGCTATAAATGACACGTTTCCAGCTTGTTAGTTTGTTTTTCATGTTCTCCGACGAACAAAGCTCGAATATCACTTGACAAGCTCAGCTATCATTGTTCATCTTTGTTCTTCACAATCCAATTTCAGTGGATTTTGGTGTTTAAAGTTATGGCAAAGTTACTTTAGGAATTTGAAGGAAATGGAAGAAGAAGTTACTTTAGGATTTGAAGAAATTGGGCGAGTACAGGAGAAAGGGGAAAGGAATTATAAAAAAATTGAATAAAACTATTAAATTAATCGAATTTCCATGTGTCAAGTGCGTGAAATTCACAGATCAACATAGATGTGGTTGTGGCCTTTTAAGGGTGTAATTATTTCAGTTTTAAATAGTTCAGGAAGGTGATAGGACTCCCGTAAAGTTAAAATGCGTAGTTGGAAATCCGGATATAGATTAGGGAGGCTTTTGACCATTTTCTCAAATATAAATGAATTAAGAAATAATAATATAATAATGAAGAGAGAGAAAGTTATTTCTTTTTGGTGTAAAATTTGGTGTAGTGGGTTGGAGTTGATTTAAACTAAAATAGTGCTGACACTAGTTTTGATGTAAAATTTGATGTTTGGGTTGGAGATGCCCTTAATCGGGTTTTTTTCGATTTGACTCAATTTGCCGTTTGACTTGATTTTCAGTTCAATTTTGTACCTACTTTTTTCTTTTGACAATATTTGTGTTTACTTATACTTTTTATGTTGCAATTTTTGGGATTCGGCTAAAATATCTTGTACTTTTAATTTTAAAAAGAATATCATTGTTTCAATTAAATTCTTCTGACAATTGTTATTTTTAGATGATGTTTCAGTTTACTTCGTGTAATCTTGTATATATAAATTATTGGAATTATTTTTTTCTACGCTTTGATAACATATGAGTTGAACATTATATTTTAATTAATTAATAGATTTGAAACACACTATTATACAACAAATAAAAAGGAGGAGAGGAACATGTTTGTCTAAAGTTTACCTACACTAACTCATGCTAAATTATATTTTTTTTAAATGTCTATAGGTGAAACAAGAACATCCAAATAGGTTATTATCCCACAAAATTTTTACAAGAAAATGAAAATCAAGTCCTTACAACTCACAAAATTTAGAATATCTTTTTTTGTTTTCTCATTTTATTTTATTTTAAAAATTTGTGAATTTAAACCTAAATGGCATTTGTATAGCTATACCATTTCTTAAAAGTTAAAAGTTATATTATTTTCCAATTATTACTCTTTCTTTGTTACAAGTGGCAGTTGAGGGTGTACGAACACTACTATATGCAGTTGTACAAAATGCACCAATAGTTGTATTTTATTGAGGATATTTCGTAATTTTATCTTATAAGTCTAGATTACTTTATGTCAACGCCAATAGTTTGGGTTTTGTGGGCTTATTTGATTGGCTATTAGACACGTAGGTACTTCTCTTTGCAGCTGTATTGCACTTCGATGCTAGATTTTTCTCCTCACAAACATAGGTCTACTGTTTGTCTGTAATGGTGGTAAAAAACCTCTTTTTCTCCTACAGTACTGTTTGAATGCTGAATCTCGGGTGGTTCGATTTGTATTTGGTGTTTTTGTTTGTGTTATATAAGCCAACAAGAGTTGGAGCATATATGCTAGAACATGTTGCTTTTCTGCGATACTCATTTCAAACTCCGTGACATTCCTCTTTCAAGCTTGAAAGTGTCGTTTCTCCTCACTGTGTATGTATGTTTTAATTTGTATATTGCAACACCTTCTTGGTGCTTTTGGTTATGAATATATCTTCTTTGAAATACTAAAATTATTCTCTTGCTAATCAGATGACTTTTTACAGGTAATTTATGCCATTATTGTGTTTGCCGAAATTCACCACTGAAAAAAGACTTGTGTATCGTGAAGAGAGCTTAGTACCAAGAGTTGTCCGCTTTAAAAAATGTCGGAAGTCTAACGAAATTGAAGTATGGGCTTCCCTCCGCTTATTGTTATCTTTTGCTTTTTATCTAAAATGTTTTGTTCCCACGTGGAGAAGGGGTTACTAGTTAAATGTTTTTAGAATTACCTTAATTTTATTGATCTTTTGTAATGATATTTCATTTACTTGCTTGTGTAATTCTACAGTAGCATTAGTACTATTTATCTAACTTTTTTGTCGAAGTGAAATGATGTTTTGTTTCAGAGAAAAAAGTGGCAGTTAGCACTCTCTGCATTAAGAAACATTCGGTGGAAACCAGTTTGATCCGTGGAGATAAAATTTTGACACTCAAGTCAAGGTACATGACTACATAATGACGCTAATAACTATATTAGTACTATTGTTTTCTGAAAATAATCTAAAGATTATTGAACTTTTTTATGTTTTCACACAAGATTGAATCAAATAGCAAGGGATCATGAAATTACTTGATCTCTCAAACTCTTTAGTGTTTGTGAATAGTAAGAAGAATGGAGTAAATGTTGCTAGCAATGCTCTTGTGGAAGTTCCCAGCTGACCCAGGAAGTTATGATTGTACACTATAACTTGCATTAGCTATGCGTCCTAGGCTCAAAGTGTGAAAGTACCTGTCATGGAATCTTAAGACACTGAAATGGCTGAATTGAGAATCTCTGAGTATTTTCAATTGAAAGAGGTATTCTACGATTTTGCAGTGTATGAAGTTGAGAAGTCCTACATATTTTGATACATATAACAAGTGAGATTTTGAGGACAAATATGTTTGAGTCACAGCAGATTGGTCAAAAAGTTGCAAAATTATTGAAGAAGTATATTTTGCTCTTATATTTCTTTCATGGCACGAATTGGAGTAGGTAGTTGCATCCTACATGTTCTGTGTTGGATTTTGCCTCATGAATCAACAATCGATTTCCCCATGTGTATGGTAAATACATTTTGATTATAATATGTTTGTGATTACGTATGAATGAAACTGGAAGGGAAATAAGGAATCGAAACAAAGGGCCCATATAAGAGAGATCACCATTAGTGGTCTGGCTAAACACAAAGCCTTAAAAATACGTAGATTCGTCAAATGAACTTTACATATGAATCCTTATAGGTGAATTGATACTCAGAAGGTTGAGATGTAGGTATCTTTATGAGAAAACCAGATATTAAGAGAATACAAAAATTACTGGTTCGTCTACTTTTTCAAACTGTTGTAAGGTGTCCATAAGTACAAAACATATTTGAGGAAGAACATTGCATTAAACTATTATAAAAGCCTTACAAAGGTTGGTGCCTCGACTGAATAAGCATAGTATCTTTCTCTTTCTACTAAACTGTTGTTGTAGACTTCAAGTTCCAAGTGGTGTTCATGTTTGTTACACACTTTAATGTTCTTCGAGTTCTTTTGTTTCAAAATTAAGTAATGTGGCAGTTAACTACTCTCCAAATTGAGCATGCATAAACTTCTATTGAAACAGAAGGACAATAAAACGAAAAGTGGGATAAGAGGTACAACCAAAATGGAAGGGGAAGTGACATAAAGGAGCACATGACACGGTAAGACAAAAAAAGGTCCTTCTATGTGATTTTTTGTCAATTTGAATTTATGGATATGTCATTTAATCTATATATCAATTTAGTCCTAAAATTTTATTTTGTTTAGAATTAACAGATACCCAATATAATGACCATAATTGACATGACCATTGTAAGTTCAATTTGCAAAGAAATAACACATGTCGTACAAGAGACCTATGCTAAGTTGTAAGAAAACTAAATCAGACTTCATGATATCTTTTTTCTCCTGAGGAATCATTTTGTGGGTTACTACTGCAGATAATGAAGAATATAATTATATCTCCTTTCAATTTTTGGTACTCTTTCCAAATTTGATCAGATCATATGTCATGTATGAACAAAGATGTTACCATCTTCCTTTGTTTTCTTTTAAGAAAGTTGCATCATAGTTCAGGAGGAAGTAGTTGATAATCAATTGATGTTACTGAAGAACAAATCCGGGGAGAAAACTATAGTGCTATTTGATGCTAAGATGATCTACGTATAGATTTTTCGAGTCATTTATGTATATAGATTTGCGGCTTGTGATGTTCCATTATGATAATATTATCTATCATATGCTGAAGATTCACATGAGATATTGAGAAGTTGTTTTTGGATTGGATAAAAGTTGCAACTATAGTATTGGAACACAACTTAGAGAACACTTCACCAATAAATTAAGTTTTTGTAGTGAATTGGATATTTATCTGAATTGAATATTATTTAGAATTTTCCATAGGATAGTTGGAAGCAATAACTTAACACGATGATTGTTGTCATGCTCCTAATAATGAAAATCGTGGAATTGCAAGGATGATCATATAAGGATAACATATGATGCTTAAGATCAATTTGGTAATCTTAGATTATAACACATTATAAGATGGATAAAGTCGACTACAGGCTTATATAATATCATGAAATAAGACTAAACTCTACTTTGGAGTCCCTATAATGTGTGGTTGTTTTAGGACAATGTGGTTGGATGCAAGTAGAATAGTTTTATAGTTTATTTCAGTAAATTCAGAACACATTTTAATTGCATTAGGTAGTTCTTGTAATCTTTTAACTCAACTGTGATGTTCTTGCAAGGCTTTGGGCATAACTATATATTCCTTTTATACTCAAATGAAAAAGGTACATGATTTTTGGAGTCTTCATTTTTTTTGGCCTTACAAAAACATTATGGGCTAATTATTTGGATAACAATTATGTTCTGCAAGGGAACATTTCAAGTATCTAGCACTCTTTATTTGGACACTCCTAGCCTGACAAATATCTTTCATAGAGATAACCATATATCCTTAAGATCATATCGGATTTTGTCTTTAAAATTTGAAGACATTAAGTTATTTTTCTACACGTGAACCTATTTTTCCCCACATGATCAGCTCTATGTAACCCTATCAAGAGCAAAAAAGGTTCATTGCATACACCTATTAATTCGATGACCTACAACAGAAAAGGATGATGATCATTTGATGTACAATATCGCTTAGGCTTAAATCTATCAAAACTTTGTATAGATAGATCTCTTCGGCGGATTCAGATTATGTTGATTTCTTGTGAATGTAAGGTGGTCTTGCAAATTGAAAATGAGTCAAGTTACCGAACGTGACATACTATACACATCACCAGAATCATTACGGATTTTAGCTTTAGAACCCATTCTTGCTTTTGAAGGATGATGTGCAATTATGAGATAAAGCTAATATACCACTAGATTTAGCTAGCGAATGCACTGGCCATGTTTCATTGGAGAACTTTAATCTTATTGGGTGAAGCCTAACATAGGTTTTGTTTAAGAAAAAACATGTATACTTCAGATTTAGTGTTTCCTCTTTTTTTTCTTGTGGTTCTGCTTGAGATTTGAATTTACTTTATTCCTTTTCGTGTGCTTCTCCTCCACAAGCAGAGTTTTTTGTCTAGGAATGTGCAATGATAATATGTTGATTTGGTGTTTTTATCGATATGTTGTGGTAAACTATAATTCATTATCCTAATGATATAGGAATGATGATCCACTTTGTGTATCAAATAAAATCTGGCAACTCTGACTTGTTCATAATGCCTACCTCTGTTTTGTCTAGGAAGACCGTGCCCACAGGTGGGCATCTATGTTCTTGAAAAACATTTTGTATTGGTATCCCCTTAGCCATCATCTTTTCATATTTTAATTAATTTTATTTTATGGTCATAATAATTGATAGAGATGGTATAGGTCATGAAAGTGTTGAATATAATGTAGAACTGTTCCAGCTCATATTCAGTTCTTTAGCAAGTGATATCCTCAAGAATATGTTCTTTTGATCACACTGCATATTCAATGTTAATACAAGGGATACACAAATAGAATCGCTTGAAAAAGTTGCATCCTTATTTGATGAAATATCCAAGAGTGGTATATGTTTGATGTTGCTGTAAACACAACACTTTTAAATGCATTTTGCTAAGCTTCAAATATTTTAGTAATGATTTTCAATTTCAAGCCAAAGGTGAACGATTAGAATATAATTACTTTAGTATTGGGCCCGTGGTCAGCATGGGCTTTGCGAATCTAGTATAAAAATATACCATTTCTTTTCAAATAAAATTCAAGAGTCTATTATGCATCAATTAAAATATTTTTCAAATGTTTTAGTTATTAATCAATTTTGTCATCTATGATTTTCATTAAGGGTATAACAAAAGTAGATTGTATTACGCCTTGAACCTTGAGAGGGCTTGAATTTATGTGGCATCTTCAACGTCTACAATCATAGTTTACTATTTCGATGTTTAATGCTCAATTGAATAAGATAATAGTTAGAAAGAGGTAAGGAAATTGCAAGTTCTAATTATAAACCTAATTTTATTTTAATGTAATTAATTGATAATAATCCTCATTATATATGATAAAGTTTAGAACTAGGCACATTGAGCTTTATTTTCAGAATGTCAACTAAAAAAAAAAAAAAATCTTCCATAGTCTTGGCAATCATGGAATATCAAAATACAAATAAAAATCACGGGATTATTTCATCCAACATGCAATCTCTAAGTTTGATTTCTGTAGCGTTCATCTCTGCCTTGTAAACAACATCACAACACTCTCTCCTACTACCCTCCTGGAAAAAAGAAGAAAAAAAAATGTTAATAATATATTTCCTTCGTTTAAAAAAGAAGGATCTATTTTTTGTTGTAGTGTGTTTCAAAAAGATTGACTCGTTTTTGTTTTTGGCTACACTTTAATTTTGGATTTTTGCGTGGCATGTTTAAGGTTACAAGATTAAATGTCATTTTGATATATTAGATAGGCATAATACATAAATGTGTCATTTAACTTGACATCATTTCACATTTATGCCCTCCAACTTCAGGCGTGCATAAATAGACACTTAAACTTATATAAAATTGAACAAGTAGACACATAAGTCCTACGTGAAATAATAGGACACCACGTAGGTAGCAAATTGTCGCGTAGGATGCTACGTAGGACGTGTGTATCTATTTGTTCAACTTTATATAAATTTAAGTGTGTACTTGTGCACACCCCAAAGTTGAAGGGCATAAATGTGATCGATCTAAGGCCAAGTTAAAGGGCATAATTATATATTATACCTATTTGATATAACTTTGAAAAATCTTCTTTATTTTCTTAAGTTTTGTGTCAAGTCAAACTACATCATTCTTTGTGAAACGAAGGAAGTACTCACCCAGTCAAGCTTCTTCATGGGAGAAAGGACATGAATTTCTGATATATGATTTGCAGAGTGATTGCCATTTGATAAACAAGGTGGCAATTTTCTTGAATATCTCCTAGTATAATTTGTAACCAAAGTATAACTTCCACTACTCATATTCTTGATGGACTCAAAGAAAAGAACATGTGGAGCGTCACAAGGATTATTATTTGGCAACCTAGTGTTGAAAACAAAGAAAGGTTTATACAATTTGCTCCATGGAATAAAAGTTTGTAAAGGTATTTGTATAAAACTTGGTGGAAAAATGGACTCATAAATTTGAATAGAGTAACCCCATGATATTGAAAATGTCCAATTTTTGAGCTTGTGATAACAAATGCTTTGTTGTAAGAGTCTTGATTGAAATTGTCCATTTTTTGCAACTTTCATTAAATGGTTAAGTGATTGTGAATGATTCATGAAGGGAAATATTGGGTCTACATAATCAAGATGGTGAAGGGAAATTAAAGGAGATTGTGGATGTGCAGAGAGAAATCCAGATATGTCTCCATGTAGGTCTATCTGCAATACCAAAAATATAATATGCAATATATGAATTGAACTTATAAATGTTAGCATGATGGACAACTAAATGATTGTATATATTATTGTAATTATATAGTGATATAAATTAGCATGATCATATACATTTGTTGTAGAATCAAAGGAATAAATATTGTGATAGAATAGCTGATTTGGAGGGATAGCAAGACAGATTTAGAGGGATTGAATAGCAGATTTATAGAGATAGAATATCTGATATTTAGGGATAGGAATGGCGGATCTTTAGGAAAGTGTAATCTCTATTTTCTCTATATAATGGAAAGACTCTTACTTTGAGGGGCATTCAACAGAAAACTGACATGGTATAAGAGATTCTATTGGTTGTCTTTTTCATAGAGTCATATGTGGTTCCTTCTAATTTTTTTAAAACCTTGGTTTTTGGTTTTTGGTTTTTGGTTGACTGTTCATCGACAATCAGTCCTACCACTTGGGAATTTTGTTCTTGGTCATTCTAGTTGATTTCTTGAGTCTTTGTAGTTTTCATAGCTATTCAAAAGCATGAATTCACATTACTTTGAAACCTTCAGTGTTCGTTTTACTGGAAAAAATTATTCTTCTTAGGAGTTTCAGTTTCAGTTGTTTGTCACCGACAAAGAACTATGGGGCCATATAGATGGAAGCGATCTTGCTCCTACTGATGCAAAAAGCTAGGTGAATGGAAGATTAAAGATGCTTGGGTGATGACATAGATTCTAAGATCAATTGACACTCTTATTGTTCTTAATCTCAGGCCATACAAGACAGCTAAGCCATGTGAGATTACTTACAAAAGGTTTACAACCAAGATAATAGCTCAAGATGCTTTCAGTTAGAGTATGAAATTTCTAATTACCCTCAAGGAGGTCTTTCTGTTTAGGATTATTTTTCTAGATTTCAGAACTTATGGGCTGAATTTACAGATATTGTCTATGCTAAAATACCTATCGAATCTCTATTAGTGATTCAGTCAGTTCATGAGTAAAGCAAACGAGACCAATTTTTGATGAAATTACGCTCCGACATTGAGAGTGTTCGCTCTAACTTGATGAATCGTGACCCGTCTCCCTCTTTGGATGTTTGCTTTAGGGAATTACTTCGTGAAGAGCAACGTCTTGTCACACAAAATGCTTTCAAAAAAGAAAATGATGTCACTGTTGCATTTGCTGCTCAAGGTAAAGTAAAGGGCGGGGATATAAGTAGAACTCAATGCTACAGTTACAAGGAATATGGTCATATTGCTAGCAATTGTTGCAAGAAGTTCTATAATTATTGTAAACAACAAGGACACATTATCAAAGAGTGTCCCACGCACCCTCAAAATTGTAGGATCAATGCTTTTCAACCTGGGATAAATGGTTCCACTAATGATTACTCATCTTCAAGACAAGTTCTTACTCCTGAAATGGTACAACAAATGATCGTGTCAGCCTTTTTAGCATTAGGATTACAAGATAATGATGTTACATCTAATTTTTGGATTGTTAATTCAAATGCTTCCAATCACATGACCAACTCAACGAGCATCCTAAAAAATGTTCGTAAGTATCAAGGTCCATCACAAATACAGATTGCCAAGGGTAGTGATTTACCCATTACCTCCAACGTTCGAGAATGTTTTTGTTTCACCAAAACTCTCAACTAGTCTTATTTCAGTTGGACAATTGGTAGATAACAATTGTGATGTGAATTTTTCTCGTAATGGTTGTCTTGTGCAGGATAAGGTGTCAGGGACGATAATCGCGAATGGGCCTAAAGTTGGACGATTGTTTCCTATACACTTTTCCATTCCTCCTGTTCTATCTTTTGCTTGTACTTCTACTGCTAGTAACACTGAGGTTTGGCATAAGCGTCTAGGACATCCTAATTCTATTGTGTTGTCTCATTTATCAAATTCTAGTTTATTGGGAAATAAAAATCAATTTTCAGCTGCTTCCATTGATTGTTCTACTTGTAAATTAGGCAAAAGTAAAACTCTTCCTTTTTCCCATTCATAGTGATGTTTGGGGAATTTCACCAATTATTTCTCATGCTCATTTCAAATACTTTGTGACATTTATAAATGATTATAGTCGGTTTACATGGGTGTATTTTCTTCGATCCAAATATGAGGTATTTTCCATGTTCAAGACATTTTTGGGTTACGTTGAGACTCAATTTTCTACATGCATCAAATTATTAAGATTTGATTTTGGTGGAGAATATATGTCTTATGAATTCAAAAAATTCTTGCTTGACAAAGGAATTGTCTCGCAACACTCTTGCCCATATACTCCACAACAAAATGGAGTTGTTAAACGAAAATATCGTCATCTTTTAGATGTCAGTCGTACTTTATTGATTGAGTCCTCTATACTAGCTAAATATTGGGTGGAAGCTTTCTCTACTACTGTCTATTTAATTAATAGATTGCCATCTAAAGTGTTAAATTTTGAGTCTCCATATTTTCTTCTTTATCACCAAAATCCTAACTATAGTGATTTTCATACATTTGGTTGTGTTTGTTTTGTGCATTTGCCTCCTTCACAGCCCAATAAACTTTCTGTACAGTCTACTAATTGTGCTTTTATGGGTTATAGTACTTAACAAAAAGGTTTTATTTGCTATGATCCATGTTCTCACAAATTTCGTATTTCTAGAAATGTTGTTTTCTTTGAGAATCAATATTTCTTTCCTACGATTGTAGATCCATCTTATGTTTCTCCTCTTCTTCCTACGTTTGAGGATTTATCATCTTCTTTTAATAGGTTCAAACCTAGATTTGTGTATGAACGATGTCGGCCAACTTTATCATATACTGACACTGATTGGCCACATGAAACTGTACCACAACTAGAATCTGAGAATTCTTCAAGATCTGGTCCTCTTGAGCCTGCTTGGCGATCTTCCAGAGTATCTCGTACTCCCAATTGGTATGGCTTTTCCTCTACTTTATCCAACATATCTGTTCCATCTTGTTACTCACAAGCTTCCAAGCATAAATGTTGGCAGAAAGCAATGGAGAAGGAACTTTTGGCTCTTAAAGAACATGACACATGGAACATTGTTTCATGTCCTTCAAATATCCGCCCTATTGGATGTAAATGGGTTTATTCAATCAAACTTCATTCTGATGGATCTCTTGATTAGTACAAAGTTCGATTGGTTGTTCTGTCACGCCCCGAGCCTACACCCCAGACGTGACCGGCACTTGAAGACCATCGCTGGCCCCCAAGCGAACCCTTGGCCTGGCTTTCTTAACTCAACGGAAACTTAACTCAACAGGATAACTCAATGCAATGAAAAGTTATAAAACAACTCAACTGAAAGTAATTTGCCAACAAGGCATCTCGAGTCTCAAAATAGGATATTTAAATATATACATGCATGAGAGACTCCAAATTAACTGACTGACTGTCTGACTGTCTATGAAGCCTCTAAATACTGAGATGGATGTTGGGACAGACCCCGCAACATCCTAATAAAACAAAAACTAAGAACACAAAATAATTGAGTCCTCCGGAATGCAAGGAGGCTCACCACTGACTCTGGAGTGCTCAACTGGATCAACGACGTGCAGGATGCTGATCCGGGGTACCTGTATCTGCATCATAAGACGATGCAGGCCCACTGGCATCAGTACATGGAAGGTACTAGTATGCGAGCTGGAAAACTAAGCAACAAGGGCTAGAAGGAAAATTGAAAGAAACTGAAAAGTTTACCTTGTTCAACTCAACTCAACCTGACTGACTTCTTTCAATATAAGGCAATTTAAAACAAATGTGATATAAAGAAAGACTGTTTAAAACATGCTATAAAACTCTGTGTGTATACAAGGATACAATAAACCTGAGATGTATATAGAAATACAATTAAACTGATGTATATAAAATACAATAATTTCCGTGTATAAAAATACAATAACTGCTGTGGGAGTTTCTCTAACCGACAACCATCACATAAGAGCTAAAGTGATGATACAGCGATCAACCTCACGCTGCCAGAGCATCCTATACCCGGCCAAAGGTATAAGACCTGAACTGCCTAATGGATCCACTAGTCTAATATGAAAAGGATTCATCTAAAGAGCATGATCCTTTTCTACCCATGGTGGCTAACATGGTTCTATGGGGGCTGTGGGTTCTTTGAACGCTCCCCCAATTCGGTGCTCGATACTACTCCCAAAAATGTACTGGCTCTTATGTTTTTAAAACACATTTCTTCCTGCTGACATGAGATAATTACTCAAAACAAACTATCCCGAAGGCTCTTTGGAAATTTCAGTTTCCAACCTTGTTTAAATGTAAAGACATTTCTTTAAAACTTCTTTGGGAATACATAGTTCCCTAATAACTTTGAGAAAATGAACTCAACTTGAAACTTGAGACTCTTAGCTTGAAACTCTAAACTCTTTTCTTAACTTGACACTTGAGTCTAAAAATAAAGTTAAAACGTTTAATAAAGACTCTTGAACAACTTTACAACTAGCTTGACTTGCTTAACTTCTAAGCTTAACTCTTAATTCCTAACTTCACTTGACTTCTAACTAACTCTCCTTAAAATGGAATTTTTGGATTCAAGGTGTTTCCTCACATGTTACGGATAAGTTCTTGACTTTTAGAAGTACCTTGGAGTGTTGGAAACAACTAGGAAACATAGGTATAATACCTAGGAACCAAAATAAAATACAATAAAATAACAATGGGACTGCTGGCCAGCTTCAACAGGGGCTGCTGGGCACTCTGCATTCTGCCCAGTTGCCAGCCCTTTCCCCAGAAAAAAACCGACTTTTCTCCCTCTTTTCTTCAACTCTAAACCACCCTTACTTCAATGGATTTAACCCCAAACACTAAGGATCATCAATCTCCCAACATACAATAAATTACAACTCAAATACACAAACCAATCATGTCCCACAACCAACAATAACTTCAACAACACAACTAACAACATCAACAACAACTAACAACTTCAACAACTACTAACAACTTCAACAACTTCAACACCAATCCAATCCTTTCTCAAATTATAAAAAAAAGAGCTTGGTGTGTGGGAGAAAGGATCAGACCACACAAAAAAACTCACATACCTTGATAGGGATCACCCCCGACGAAAATCCACAATGGAAACTTGTTGATCCTTTCTCCTCTTCTTCTCTTCTTCTTCTCTTCTTCTTCTCTCAAGAACCCTAACTCTTTCTCTTTTAGAATAGGATAAAAATGATCCAAAAACAGCCTAACACACAATATAACCTCAAAAGAAATGGCTAGGGAAAAGACCAAAATGCCCTTAAAATTTCCGGGACGGATTCCCTGCCAACTGCCCAACTTTCAATGGCCATAACTCACTCATACGAACTCGAAATCGAGCAATCTCAGTGGCGTTGGAAAGATCATTCCACAAGCTTCGCAACCATAACTGGAACTACTCCTAAATCATCGTGATCTAGGAGTTACGACTGCTCAAAGTTGGCAAAAAATCACTGATTTCCACACTTAGCCAAATTTTTTCCAGATTCTAATTTTCCAGATTCTGTATTTTTTTCCAAAAATAGCTACTTTCAAATTTCAAGCTTCTTCATAGCTATTTAAAATTGTCGGATGTTACAATATCTCCCCCTTGGGAACATTCGTCCTCGAATGAAGTGATTCTTACTAAGCTAAGGGTGCAACAACAACTCAAACACCCAACAAGCAACTATGCAACAACAACAACAACAACAATATGCCCACTATAATTTAAAGAGCACTAAGAAGGAAATTAATACCTTGATGTGCGGATTCAAAGAGATATGGATATCTCTTCTTCATGTCTTCTTCGGCTTCCCAAGTAGCTTCCTCAACAAATTGGTTCCTCCAAAGGACCTTGACTGAGGCTACATCTTTAGTTCTCAACCTTCGAACTTGCCGATCTAAAATTTGAACAGGAATCTCCTCATAAGATAAGTTATCCTTGATCTTGATACTTTCAGTCGGTAGGATCAATGAAGGATCGCCTATGCACTTCTTCAACATGGAGATATGAAATACCGGATGGACCGCTGCTAGCTCCTGTGGTAGCTCCAACTCATAAGCTACATTGCCAACTCTCTTGACTATGCGATAAGGTCCAATATATCGGGGGTTAAGTTTCCCTTTCTTACCAAACCTCATAACCCCCTTCATGGGTGAAACCTTCAAATATACCCAATCATCTACTTCAAACTCTAACGCCCTTCTCCTAACATCAGTGTAGGATTTTTGACGACTCTGTGCCATTTTCAACCTCTCTTGAATCACTTTCACCTTCTCCATAGCTTGGTGAACTAAATCTGGTCCTATCAACTGTGCTTCACCCACTTCAAACCATCCAATAGGAGACCTACATCTTCTCCCATAAAGAGCTTCATATGGGGCCATCTGGATGCTAGAGTGATAACTGTTGTTGTAGGCAAACTCAATGAGAGGTAGGTGATCATCCCAATTACCTTTGAAATCGATCACACAAGCTCTCAGCATATCTTCTAAAGTCTGAATAGTGCGCTCTGCTTGCCCATCAGTCTGAGGATGAAAGGCAGTACTTAAGTTCACATTTGAACCCAAGCCTTTCTGAAAAGATTTCCAGAACTGTGCAGTAAACTGTGCACCTCTATCTGAAATAATGGAGATTGGGACTCCATGAAGTCTCACTATCTCTCGAATATACAACTTGGCATAATCTTCTGCTGAAAGGGTAGTCTTTACCGGTAGAAAATGAGCTGACTTTGTCATTCTGTCGACAATCACCCAAATAGAATCATGCTGTCTGCGAGACCTTGGCAACCCTGTGATGAAATCCATATTGATCATCTCCCACTTCCACTCTGGAAGTTCTATCCTCTGAGCTAAACCACTGGGCCTTTGGTGTTCAACTTTCACTTGTTGGCAATTTGGACACTTAGCAACATACTCAGCAATGCCCTTCTTCATGCCATTCCACCAATAAACTTCACGCAAATCACGATACATCTTGGTGGAACCCGGATGAATAGAATATCTGGAGCTGTGAGCTTCCGCCATAATCCTCTCTTGGAGTCCATCTACCATAGGTACGCACAATCTACCTTGAAATCTCAAAACACCATCTCCCCCTTGTTCAAAAGCTAATACTCTTTGCTTTTGAACATTTGCCTTCAACTCAAGCAAAATGGGATCTTGATCTTGCTTCTCTTTCACTTCTGACATTAATGATGACTCGGCCCTGCTCGTCACTGCTATCCCTCCTTCTGCGGAATCTGTAAATCTGACTCCCAGGCATGCCAGTCTGTGCACATCTTTTGCTAACTCTCTCCTTCCTTCTTCAATATGGGCGGTGCTACCCATAGACAACCTGCTCAAAGAATCAGCAACAACATTAGCCTTACCTGGGTGGTAAAGAATACTCAGGTCATAATCCTTGAGTAACTCTAACCACCTCCTCTGTCTGAGATTAAGCTCCCTCTGAGTAAGCACATATTGAAGGCTCTTGTGATCAGTGAATATGTCGACATGCACACCATACAAGTAATGACGCCATATCTTCAAAGCAAATACTACAGCAGCTAGCTCTAAATCATGAGTTGGGTAGTTCTTCTCATGAACCTTCAACTGTCTGGAGGCATAAGCTATAACTTTGCCATTCTGCATTAAGACACAACCCAAACCAACTCTAGATGCATCACAATATACCACAAAACCTTGAGTACCTTCTGGTAGCGTCAAAATTGGAGCTGTAATCAATCTCTTTTTCAATTCCTGAAAGCTTTTCTCACAAGCTTCAGACCATTGAAATTTCACCGTCTTCTGAGTCAACTTTGTCAAAGGAGATGCAATAGTCGAGAATCCTTCAACAAACCTTCTATAATAGCCAGCCAAACCCAAGAAACTCCTAATTTCAGTTGGAGATGTGGGTCTAGGCCAATTCTGCACTGCCTCAATTTTTCGAGTATCAACTTTAATTCCATCACCGGACACAATGTGGCCTAGGAACGCCATAGACTTAAGCCAAAACTCACATTTAGAGAACTTGGCATACAACTCTTTATCTTTCAAAGTTTGAAGAACTATTCTGAGATGGCTAGCATGATCTTCTTCATTTCTTGAATAGATTAGTATGTCATCAATAAAGACAATAACAAACATATCTAAATAAGGTTTGAAGACTCTATTCATCAAGTCCATGAAAGCTGCCGGTGCATTGGTCAAACCAAAGGACATGACTAAAAACTCATAATGACCATACCTGGTTCTGAAAGCTGTCTTTGGGATATCACATTCCCTTACCCTTAACTGATGATAGCCTGATCGGAGGTCAATCTTTGAAAAACAAGTGGCACCCTGAAGCTGATCAAAAAGATCATCAATCCTCGGAAGAGGGTACTTGTTCTTGATGGTAACCTTATTCAACTGGCGGTAGTCTATACACATTCTAAGGGAACCATCTTTCTTTCTCACAAACAAGACCGGAGCTCCCCAAGGCGAGACACTTGGTCGAATGAAACCCTTATCTAGGAGATCTTTCAACTGCTCTTTCAACTCTTTCAACTCTGCTGGTGCCATTCTATATGGCGGAATAGAGATAGGACGAGTATCTGTAATGAGATCTATGCCGAAATCTATTTCTCTCTCAGGAGAAATTCCGGGTAGATCATCAGGAAAAACTTCTGAAAACTCTCTTACTATAGGAACTGACTGGAAATGAGGTATCTCAACACTAGAGTCATGAACTCGGACTAAGTGATAGATACAACCCTTCGAAACTAACTTTTTCGCCTTAAGGTACGAAATGAATTGACCCTTAGGCACTACTGAGCTACTACTCCACTCTAAGACTGGCTCATTCGGAAACTGAAACTTGACCACTCGAGTTCTACAGTCTATCGATGCATAACAAGCATGAAGCCAATCCATACCTAGAATGACATCGAAATCTATCATGTCTAACTCAACCAAATCAGCCCTGGTGCTCTTGTGACTGATGGAAACAGGACAATCACGATAGACTCTTTCTGCTAGAATAGATTCCCCAACAGGTGTAGAAACACAAAAGGGTTCACAAAGTCTTTCAGGAAGAACCTCAAACTTATTTGCAACATAAGGAGTTACAAAAGATAAACTTGCTCCTGGGTCTAGCAAAGCATACACATCAAAAGTAAAGACTTTGATCATACCAGTGACAACATTTGGAGAATTCTCTTGCTCATGGCGACTGGTGATTGCATAAAGGCGGTTTGCTCCTCCACTGGTACCAGAAGTAGCTCCTCTAGGTGTCGTCCTGTCTGGGGGAACAACTGAAGAAGACTGTGCTTTATTTCCCCCATTACCCTGCATATTCTTTAGACACTCTCGCATGAAATGTCCATTCTGACCACACTTGAAACAACCAACGGAGCCCTCTCGACAAATACCTGAGTGGTTCCTACCACACTTGGCGCAGGCAGGAGGCTTACTACTCCCTTGCGCCACACTACCCGAAGATTGTGCTGGTCTAGCCCTGAAGTCCTTCGAATTCTGAACATTAAATTCACCTCTGTATCTGGGTGCAGGTGCTCTAACAGATGATGGAGCAGGTCCCTTTTGCCTTTGCTGAAAGAAGGAACGGTTTGAATTACCTCTCTGCTGCCCGGACTCGTTCCCGGTCTTTGCTCTCTTATTTCTAAACTCTTCTCTGTCCCTCAGCTTCTCTTCCTCAACCTGCTGCACATAAACCATCAACCCTGATATGTCCATGTCCCCGATAAGCATTGCAGCCCTACCTTCCTTGCTCGACAATCGAGACAACCCAGCAACAAACAAGCTCATTCTATTCCTCATGTCCGCAACCATCTCCGGAGCATAGCGGGATAATTGTGTGAACTTCAGACTGTACTCATGAACACTCAAAGAATCCTGCTTAAGTGTGAGGAACTCACGTACCTTGGCCTCTCTCAACTCTCGAGGAAAGAAATGCCCCAAGAAAGCTTCCTCAAAATCGGCCCAACTCGCAGGTGGTGCATTCTCAGCTCTACTTCTTTTCCACTGGTCGAACCAAGTTCTAGCAACATCCTTCAATTGATATGCAGCTAGTTCAACCCGCTCAATATCTGCTACATGCATCACATCAAAAATCTTCTTCAACTCCTCAGTGAAGTTCTCTGGATCCTCAGTAGTACTTGAACCCATGAAACTCGGAGGATTCATCCCCAAGAACTCACGAATCCTTGAAGTGTCAGCTCCTTCATGTCGAGCTCCTCTTTGCTGACCAATTTGATTAGTCACAGCTTGACTCAGAATTCTAATTGCCTCTCTAAACTCGGCATTAGAAACTTCCCCTTGATCTTGCACTCCCGGGGCATAAGGTAACTCTTGCTCATCAACATAACGTCTAGGAAGACGCCCTCTACCAACTCTTCGTGGAGGCATGATTATCTGAAAACACGTGCAAGCACGGATTAGAAAGAAACTTTTTAGAGGTCAACTCTAACGCATGAAATGAGTGTGAAAGAAATGAGAAATCTTCCTAAATGTTGCAGCCTCCCAATTATAGATGTGGTGCGCTTCACACCGATAACTAGGACTCTACAGACACGGCTTCATAGACTCCCTAGGACTCTTGAACTCTGGGCTCTGATACCAAGTTTGTCACGCCCCGAGCCTACACCCCAGACGTGACCGGCACTTGAAGACCATCGCTGGCCCCCAAGCGAACCCTTGGCCTGGCTTTCTTAACTCAACGGAAACTTAACTCAACAGGATAACTCAATGCAATGAAAAGTTATAAAACAACTCAACTGAAAGTAATTTGCCAACAAGGCATCTCGAGTCTCAAAATAGGATATTTAAATATATACATGCATGAGAGACTCCAAATTAACTGACTGACTGTCTGACTGTCTATGAAGCCTCTAAATACTGAGATGGATGTTGGGACAGACCCCGCAACATCCTAATAAAACAAAAACTAAGAACACAAAATAATTGAGTCCTCCGGAATGCAAGGAGGCTCACCACTGACTCTGGAGTGCTCAACTGGATCAACGACGTGCAGGATGCTGATCCGGGGTACCTGTATCTGCATCATAAGACGATGCAGGCCCACTGGCATCAGTACATGGAAGGTACTAGTATGCGAGCTGGAAAACTAAGCAACAAGGGCTAGAAGGAAAATTGAAAGAAACTGAAAAGTTTACCTTGTTCAACTCAACTCAACCTGACTGACTTCTTTCAATATAAGGCAATTTAAAACAAATGTGATATAAAGAAAGACTGTTTAAAACATGCTATAAAACTCTGTGTGTATACAAGGATACAATAAACCTGAGATGTATATAGAAATACAATTAAACTGATGTATATAAAATACAATAATTTCCGTGTATAAAAATACAATAACTGCTGTGGGAGTTTCTCTAACCGACAACCATCACATAAGAGCTAAAGTGATGATACAGCGATCAACCTCACGCTGCCAGAGCATCCTATACCCGGCCAAAGGTATAAGACCTGAACTGCCTAATGGATCCACTAGTCTAATATGAAAAGGATTCATCTAAAGAGCATGATCCTTTTCTACCCATGGTGGCTAACATGGTTCTATGGGGGCTGTGGGTTCTTTGAACGCTCCCCCAATTCGGTGCTCGATACTACTCCCAAAAATGTACTGGCTCTTATGTTTTTAAAACACATTTCTTCCTGCTGACATGAGATAATTACTCAAAACAAACTATCCCGAAGGCTCTTTGGAAATTTCAGTTTCCAACCTTGTTTAAATGTAAAGACATTTCTTTAAAACTTCTTTGGGAATACATAGTTCCCTAATAACTTTGAGAAAATGAACTCAACTTGAAACTTGAGACTCTTAGCTTGAAACTCTAAACTCTTTTCTTAACTTGACACTTGAGTCTAAAAATAAAGTTAAAACGTTTAATAAAGACTCTTGAACAACTTTACAACTAGCTTGACTTGCTTAACTTCTAAGCTTAACTCTTAATTCCTAACTTCACTTGACTTCTAACTAACTCTCCTTAAAATGGAATTTTTGGATTCAAGGTGTTTCCTCACATGTTACGGATAAGTTCTTGACTTTTAGAAGTACCTTGGAGTGTTGGAAACAACTAGGAAACATAGGTATAATACCTAGGAACCAAAATAAAATACAATAAAATAACAATGGGACTGCTGGCCAGCTTCAACAGGGGCTGCTGGGCACTCTGCATTCTGCCCAGTTGCCAGCCCTTTCCCCAGAAAAAAACCGACTTTTCTCCCTCTTTTCTTCAACTCTAAACCACCCTTACTTCAATGGATTTAACCCCAAACACTAAGGATCATCAATCTCCCAACATACAATAAATTACAACTCAAATACACAAACCAATCATGTCCCACAACCAACAATAACTTCAACAACACAACTAACAACATCAACAACAACTAACAACTTCAACAACTACTAACAACTTCAACAACTTCAACACCAATCCAATCCTTTCTCAAATTATAAAAAAAAGAGCTTGGTGTGTGGGAGAAAGGATCAGACCACACAAAAAAACTCACATACCTTGATAGGGATCACCCCCGACGAAAATCCACAATGGAAACTTGTTGATCCTTTCTCCTCTTCTTCTCTTCTTCTTCTCTTCTTCTTCTCTCAAGAACCCTAACTCTTTCTCTTTTAGAATAGGATAAAAATGATCCAAAAACAGCCTAACACACAATATAACCTCAAAAGAAATGGCTAGGGAAAAGACCAAAATGCCCTTAAAATTTCCGGGACGGATTCCCTGCCAACTGCCCAACTTTCAATGGCCATAACTCACTCATACGAACTCGAAATCGAGCAATCTCAGTGGCGTTGGAAAGATCATTCCACAAGCTTCGCAACCATAACTGGAACTACTCCTAAATCATCGTGATCTAGGAGTTACGACTGCTCAAAGTTGGCAAAAAATCACTGATTTCCACACTTAGCCAAATTTTTTCCAGATTCTAATTTTCCAGATTCTGTATTTTTTTCCAAAAATAGCTACTTTCAAATTTCAAGCTTCTTCATAGCTATTTAAAATTATCGGATGTTACATGTTCCTAGTAACAGACAAGAGTATGATGTGAACTATGAGGAGACTTTTGCACCCGTAGCCAAAATGACTATGGTGTGAACTATTATTGCCATTGGTGCTTCACAAAACTGGTTTTTGTATCAAATGGATGTCAAAAATGCTTTTCTCCATGGTGATCTTAAAGAAGATATTTATATGAAACCTCCACCTGGTTTGTTCTCATCGCCTACATCAGATGTATGCAAGTTAAAACGGTCTTTGTATGGATTAAAACAAGCTTCAAGAGCTTGGTTTGATAAGTTCCGATCTACTTTGCTATAATTTTCTTTTGAGAAGAGCAAATATGACTCATTTTTGTTTCTTCGGAAAACATCTACAGGTTGTGTTCTTCTTTTAGTGTATGTAGATGACATTATTATCACAAGAATTGATTCTTCGCTAATCATTAGCCTCCAACAGTAGCTTCAAGATTCTTTTCGTATGAAAGATCTTGGTACTCTTACTTATTTTTTGGGTTTGGAAGTTCATAATGTTTCTTCAGGTGTGTTTCTAAACCAACACAAATAGGTGATGCGTTTACAAAATCCATGGCACGGAAACGCCATCAGTTTCTAGCAGGATAATTGATGCTTCTTGATCCACCAGCATCAATTTGAGGGGGGATGTTAGCATGATGGACAAGTAAATGATTGTACATATTAATGTAATTATATAATGATATAAATTATCATGATCATATGCATTTATTGTAGAATCAAATAAATAAATATTGTGATAAAATAGCTGATTTGGAGAGATAGCAAGGCAGATTTAGAGGGATTGAATAACAGATTTATAGAGATAGAATATCTGATCTTTAGGGATAGGAATGGTGGATCTTTATGGATGTGTAATCTTTATTTTCTCTATATAATGGAAAGACTCTCACTTTGAGGGGCATTCAGCAGAAAATTGACAATAAACACTACAACAATCTTTAATTAATGGTCTCGAGATTTTATATATTATTCCCTATGTTTCAAAAAGAATGACATACTTTCTTTTTTAGTTTGTTTAAAAAAGAACGACCTCTTTCCATTTTTTGTAACATATTTATTTCTATTTTCCACGTGACATTTTTAAGACCACAAGATTAAATGATAATTTTGTACATTTGACATATATTTAATTTAGGAACACAAGATTCAAAGGTCTTCTTTATTTTTTTAAACTCCGTGTCAAATCAAACTAGGTCACTCTTTTTAAAACGGAGGGATTAGAATATTGGAGTTGTCTTTGGTAAAGAGCGGTTTATCCTGGATGGGATTTTCGGACTTAAATTTATATAAATTGGGTCCAACGTGTGAGTCAGACACAAGACGAGGAACAAAAAAAGGGTAAAAAAAAAAAAGAAAGATAAATTTTAGGGAAAAGACTCACATATGCCATCAAACTTTGAGAAAAGACTCATCTATGTCATTCGTTAAAAGCTTGACTATTTATGTCATTTCCGTTTGAAAAAAGGTCCATCCATGCCATTATTCGCAAATGAAAATAGCATAGATGAACCAAATTTTTAATAGATGGCATAGAGGAACCTTTTCTCAAAGATTAGTGACATATTTGAGCATTTCCCCTATATATTATAATCTTTTAGTTGCGTTATTTTGTTCTTACAAAATCTTCTAGTATTTTATAAAATGATTATTTTTCTTTATTGTGACTATATATAACATATCAAATAAAATAAAATATCTTTTTAAAAATATTTTGATAAAGTTTCTCATAGATCAATTTGGGTCACATATATACCAGCCCAACTTTTGATAGACTAAAATGACGTGAACTAATATATATACGAGTCAATAATCAACCCAAACTCAAGCACGTTGGGCCGATTATAATTTCATGGACTAGTTTTGCCACTTCTACTTAAACCTTATCTTTTTTCAAAAAAAATACAGTAACGAAGTATGCCACTTCTACTTAAACCTTATCTTTTTTCAAAAAAAATACAGTAACGAAGTATATAACTTAAGCTCGATAAAAATACCTGATGGAAGCCCTTTTCTTGAGTGAGAGAGACACCTAAATCAGCCACACATGACTGCAAAATATGGTCACCTCCATAATAAGTTTGATTCTTTTTGATACAAATATCCAAATTCTCAACCATAGCCTCCACAAGTGCATAACTAAAAGCATAACCACCACCACCAAAAGCCATATTAAATGAATGTGCAACATTTGATGCATGTGTTTCTGAATTCATCCCAACATAAAAATATTTCTTATGACCCTACTTTGACAAAACCTCAACCAAATTATGTAGGAAAAAAATTGTGTCATCATCAGCCATAATGTACCATCTAGCACTCTTGTTCTCCATTTTCTACAACGCGAGCCATTCGTATGGTTTGTGGAATCGGATGCTTATCGTACATTTTGTATCTCGAGGTGTCTTCTGAGACCTTGAAAGGAGGACAAGAAGAGTAAGGCCATGGAAGCAATTGATGATCTTTTGGGAAGTTCTCGAGGAACACGAATCCACGTGTTATGTTTGGTTTCCACCAGGATTCAACGTACGATATTCTATTCTTCCATGTTCTAGACGAACTTGTTATTCCGAATACTAGATGGCTAATATTGGTAGGAATATCATCTTGTGTAATGTCATTACCTTTGAAACTCATCAAATTATTGAATATAGTGATTGAGTTGCAACATGGATGGTTAGTTAGCAAAATGTAGATTACATAGATGATTAGTCCTGAAATTAACAATGATTTGCATAATTTTCCACTTAATAAAACGGATAATTGCATAGAGAGTAAGTGGTAATTGATTTGAAGGACCTGTTCCTGTGTCATCGCTCAAGTGTAGTGGTCTAGAAGTCCTGCAAAAGTTTTTGGAAACTTCAAGGCAATGATCAAATTAGATGACGAAGACACGAGAGATCAAGTACATGGAATCAAAGTCAAATTTGTCATTTGACACATCGTATGAGGATGCAGTGAGTTTGGTAATCAAGGGGCAGGATATTGAGCTACAAAGAATCAGCACAATTATGACAACCATAGATCTCTCAAGCAACCATTTTGAAGGTGTCATTCCGGAAACGCTAAAGGACCTCAGCTCACTTTGGTTACTCAATTTATCCCATAACAATTTCATAGATATTCCAATGGAATTGGGGCAATTGAATACACTTGAAGCTTTAGATCTCTCTCGGAATCGGCTCACTGGAAAGATTCCGCAGGAATTGGCAAGAATGAACTTTCTGGCCTTCTTAAACGTCTCTCAAAATCATCTCGTTGGACCAATTCCTCACGGTCTACAGTTCAACACAATTGAAAATGACTCGTATGGCGGCAATCTTGATTCATGTGGTCCTCCTTTATCAAAGCAATGTGAAACAAGTGGTTCATCACATGTTCCTCAACCATTGGAGTTCAATTTGAAGAAGATGAAGGCGAGTCATATTTTTTTAGTGGATTTACATGGGAATCAGTAGTCATAGGCTATAGTTTTGGACTAGTTGTTGGAACTGTCACGTGGAGTCTCATGTTTAAATATTGTAAGCCAAAATGGTTTGTGGAATTTTTTGATGGACTCATGCCTCACAAGAAAAGAAGGCCAAAGAAGAGAGCTCAAAGACAAAGGACGAAGATTGAGAGGGCTAAATTGTCTTTGTTTGATTTTGTGAACTAATAAGTGAACTGTTCTTGTTTTGTCTTTTTTTAATTTTCTATTTGTTGTTTGTATATGTTAGAAACATAATTATATGTGTGTTATTTTAGTATCAATTGTTATTCAAGTTATGTTAGTTTGTTTCTGTTTCAAATTGACAGAAGTGATCTACACAGCCACTCATTAGCTATGTTAGTTGGATTTTTTAAAAATGTCAACGGGTACATGTTGGATTCTTCAAAAGTCGTGTATTTTTTAAGGAACCAACTGTTGGGTTTAGGATCTTTTTTTTCCCTTCCTATGTAGATAAATAAAAGTCTTATTAGGACCAGCCCACTTTAGCCCATAACCCAAATATTATGTGGCATATATAAGGCTTATTTAGTCTTATTTTCAGAAACACAAGAGAGGAAAAATCAAGAGAGATTCGTTTTAGAGATTGAGAAGAAAAGAGAAATCCCGTTTTTGCTTCTGGAAATTTTCTGCTCAGGCAGTCCGCTTCAGACAGATTTTTCTTCTTTGTTAACCGTTGGATCGTGCTCAAATTTGAACTGGGAGTGCTCAACATCTGGTTCTTGGAATTCAACGGTGGAGATCGGATTTGGAGGTCTGTAGCTTCTGATTTGAGGGCGTGAACAGTAGCGCGTTTTGGGTGAAATCTTTTCTCTAATTCTCTAGTTTTTGGTGCAATCTTGATTTGTTGTTACTCGTTGTTTGGTGCTTGTTTTGTGACCAATTTTGGAGAACAATTTTGTAACTCTTGGTGTTTATAGTGGAGCTTTTGGTCCCGTGGTTTTTTACTCTTCACATCGAAGGGTTTTCCACGTAAATCGTTGTCTTGTGTGATTGACTTGTTCTTATCTTATTGTTGTAGTTTGGTTGAATACTTGCTGCCCATTCTTCATATTGCTTGATTTGGTTTGTCTTCTCTTGGTTCGAATTGAAAGGGAAAGTTTAGATTTGGGTATTATTCCGCTGCTATCCTGTCTGGCATTCTTGTTAGTGCCTTGTCTTTCCCAACACCAACATGGTTGCAACATCATCATAGAGAGTCCGAGCAACATAGCTCATTAATACAACAAAACTGGAAAAAGCAGTGCAGTAAGCATATAGAGTTTGGTTCATGTTTGGAATTAGTTGATATTAGAAAGTTTATTTTTATGAAAATTGATGTAGAAGAATACTCAAAACTACAGAAGTGGCTAATAATTTTGTGGGTACTTCATCTTTCTAGTCATAAAACATCCTTAAAATGTTCTCTAACTCAGTTTCAACTCCCGCGATTTTGATTCTGGTAGAATTTTACATATATTTATACATCATGACGAAAGTTATGCCTCACGCCATCCAACAACTAATTCATACTGTTTGATTATGAATGAGGGAATTTTTTTGTTATTTGGCAAATGCTCTCTGGTATTGGCTCATTGGAAAGATTCGAAGGGAACTGACAAGACTACAATTCTTGGCAGTCTAAAAACTCTCTCTGAATGTTCTTATCAGACCGATTGCATGTTCCTCGTCCATTGGAGTCAGAAGAAGAAGAAGAATCGTATTTTGCTAGTGGATTTACGTGGCAATCAGTGGTCATAGTTGTTGTAACTGTCACGTGGAGCCTCATGTTTAAAGTGGTAAGCTAAAATGGTTTGTATAATTTTTTGAAGGCATCATTCTGCACAAAAATAGATGGCGAAAGAAGAGAGCTTTGAGATGACGGATTTAATTAATGGAAGATTGGAAGAGCCAACTTGTCTAGTAATATCCATTGTTGGAATAATCTCATGAATATTATTCTTTAAATTTTAGTTGTTTTACTTAGTCTGAATTTTCTCTTTGTTATTTTCATCTGTTAGATACCTCTGAATTATTTATAGCTGAATTGAAGTCATATATTAGCTTAGGTACAAATAACATGAAAGTAATACGGGAAGATGTTACGTTCCGACATATTCATTCACTTCGATTTAAATGCGTGTTCATCCTTGTAATGAAAATTGAACATGAATGCTCAAGTAATGCCTGAACCTCGAGGAGGTGGCAATTTTGTGATGTTGATTTTAAACATCAAAGCATGAGTTGATTAGATCATCGCTAGATCTATAAAGGCGAAAGACAAAAAAATGCGATCCTTCAATACAAGTTGTCTCTCAGTTTTCTTTGCTTGTGCATCATTTTTTTTTTTATCACTACTTTTATCTTGAGTCGAGGGTCTACGGAAACAGCCTCTCTACTACTTTGGTTATTTTCCATCTCTTCCTATTTTAACTGTATCATATAGATGGAATTTCCCTCTTTAACTTAATGTGAGAAGTCTTGGAAAACAGCACAAGAGACGACTAACCGGAAATTTCTCTGCAGGTGGAATGATCTTCACCAAGTTATTCAAAACATAATAATTAAGCAGGAAATGAAGGACCTAAATCATGTCTTTAATTATTGTTCATTTTTTTCCTCACTTGACTTAGCCAAGCAATAGTTTCTACCATTTGAAATTTCTAAGAAGTTCTGCAGAAAATTTTTCTACATAATGGGACCAATTTCACATCATCTTGCGTAACACACACTGCAGAGATAGTTAATGATTTCGAAATGAACACCACATCTAGAGAAAATTAGAGGACATAGAGAGTATTATTTTGTTAAGTCTTCTCCGTCCTCTAACAAGTCTTGTGGAACACTACAAAATATGAGTCACAAGTTGTTAGAAGTGAGTAGTACTCATCTTGTGATTCAATTGTTCATCAGTCCCGATTCATCATAATCTTTTTTTCCCTCTAGTCTTTGTGGAAATTGGCTTAAAGTCTTACAAGTCATCGTCCGCTCGTTACAATACTGTATCACTTTTTTCCTTGGGTGTAATGGAATATTGATGGATTTTCCTTATTAACTTAATAATGTGAAAAATTATTGTATACCTAACAAGTTTAAAAATAGCAGAAGAGACAACTAATCACTCACTCGGATTGACTTTTTCTGATTGTATAGATGTGTCATATTTGTCCTTTTTCCCACCTGTATTCTTTGTGGAATTGGCTTAAAGACTTTGATGGAATACTGACGGAAATCATCATCAACATATATCATATCATATCATTATATATTATTATAAGTGGGAAGCTTCTAAGTGCAAAGTTAGATTACCATTTTATCCCTACACTAAATGAAAATGTTATAAAATATTTAATTAAATTCATCTAATATAATTAATTAAACATTTTTATCATGAAATAAAGAAAATTCTCCTTTAATAATTTGTGCAAGAAAATGTAAATATACGTTTAAATAAATGCTAAGTATCATATTGAGTACAATACAATGAATCAACCATAATTATAAGCTTTTCCACATATCAATTACTATTTTAAAGAAGTTATTAGAAGTCATTTATATATGCAGCCTCTTAAAAATTTCAGAATTGATTCTTCATATTCTTATATGTGGATTAGTACATATATTGTACAATATAGTCATACGCTTCAACTTTGAACAATAACTACAAATTTGGATTTAATAGTTTTGGAAATTTTAACTATTTTTTAAGAGTAAAATATAAAGTGTCCTTTCACTTCTTCATAGCACTTATAAAGAAATTTAATGATATTTTAATGATCTTTTTCTAATTTGACTTTTGAGTTTCTATATATCTTGGTAGGGGTGTACATGATCGAGTTGGTTCGGATTTTTCAAATATCAAACCACATCATTTGTGTAAAATTTTTAAATTTATAAATCAAACCAAACTAATAAAATTCGGATTTTTTCGGGTTTTTCAACCTCGAGTTGGTTCGGGTTTTTCAAATACCAAACCAAACCATTGTGTCGAATTTTTAAATTTATAAATCAAACCAAACTAATAAACCTCAGATTTTTTCAAATTTTTGGATTTTTTCGATAAAGTTTGCATACAAACATATAATTAACTTGTGCTCCAAATATTTCTTTAGTTCAACCAAAATACAATTATCTAAGGTGTTTCTTAAAAAAAATAACACAAAATATGAGATTAGGAAACGACACAAAAATATTCAATAAAAAATAATAATGAAATCATCATACAAAATAAATATTGCAAAATCATAATGAAAATTATCATAATTTAAAAGTACTAAATCATGCTAAAATAAGTTTAATAAGTATTAGTTACATTACTAAATATTTAAAATTAAAAATAGATTATGTATTTTAATTGTCTAAACCAATGTAAAACTAAAGAACAAATATTCAATATTATTGTCATTCTTAGTGTTGAATTGATTTTCTTTTTGCGTTAGTATTAATTTGATTTTGATTTAAGTTTTATTATAATTATCAACATCTATGGACTATAATCTTTATTAGACCATTCCGAATTCTAAGTTTTAAACTTGAAATAATATATTAAAAGATAAAAACTATGAAATAGTATAAGAAATATTTTAAAATTATATCAAAGTAAATATTTTTATGTATAAAATAAAATTTTAAAATTACATATATAATGTCGGGTTGGTTTTTTTAGTTAAAACCAAATCAACCCAAATATAGTCGGGTTTTTTTCCCAATACCAAACCACTAGTCAGATTTTTTTTTCGAGTTGACTCAATTTGCAGTTTGATTTGGTTTTCGGTTCGGTTTTGTACACTATATCTTGGCTATAAATATCATTGTGTGCTTCACTGATTTTTTGATCTGTAAATTATGCCATGATATATATTGTCTTAGTTTTGATGATAGCTACTTCTCTTCACTCCTTGTATCTTAATATTTGATTGATAATTTTATTGTAGATTAACTAAGATCTGCTTAGATTTCTTTTCTATGTGTTCAAGTGAAATTTTTTATTTTTGTGTTATTATATTAGTAATGAAGATGTTATACATTTGTTGATGTTCATTACTATCATGTTTGTTACTTTCTCCTTTCATCCATGAAATGGGTTAATGACATATTCATGGCAATCCTTTGAGTCGCTCAAATATATCCTATAGGATGGCATTGGACATTACATTGTACACACCGGAAGAGATTTTGAATAATTGGAAGAGAATACAGAAAGTTGTCATCTTTTGATATCTCTATATTTTTTTCTACTTTCTTCTTTCACATTATTACTTTTAGCTTCATTTTATAATATTTTTGTTGATTTCTTTAGAGGTGTTCTTTTATTTACCATTAAAAAATCATTATTTTCTTTTCCGAGTTAATTCCTATTCAATAAATAAATAACTACAAATAAAAAATTATTGAACACAATTAAGACTTCAAATTTTATGATTTAAGTCTTTGCAATGGTTGATAATTATTCTTGCTTTGGTGACCACAATGTAAGTTGTATAGCTTTTAAAGTACTTTTTTCTGATTTACTATTTTATTTTACAAACTTTATAATAAAAAATAGAATTATTAGTTTTATTAAAAGTGGGAAGCAACAAAGTTAAAGGCTGGATTACAACAATAATCCTATAAATTTGTATTGAGTATAACACTATTTGAAAATATAAAATCTGAAGAATTTGAAGGGCTACTTAATAATTAAATACACTTAATTCAATATATTGACCATATTCACTACTAAGGCCTCTAGCTACTGGTGAAATATGTAAAGATGTTTGAGACTTTGTTTCCCCTTATTCACTTTCTTTCATTTAATTCATTTTAATTGTAACATGAAGTTTAAGTTACAATTCTCCAATGTAATTAATTATTTTTCTCTTACTTAAGTTAAGACCCATCTTTACAAGAAAAAAGTACATAAATCTTCTATTACAAAAGGAAGGCTTTGTTGATTTTCTTGAAAAGAAAATTTGAGATCGCTGCAATATGAGTATGCGTTCTATCTTGCCTAATATTTCTTATATGTGTGAAAGTTCTTTATATATTTTTATTAATCAATTATTATAATTTGTAACTATTTTTTTGTTAATCTATTTTTATTCTATCAGCAAATTAATAAATCAAAATGTACACACATTTAACATATAGTTAAATTTCTTTCACAATATTTGTGGTTTCTTCGTCTTTAATATCATAGAGGTGAACATCCCCAATGGATTATTAGGACGTCCATTTCAATATGGTTGTATTTTTTATTGTGTGGAAGATGTGATGAATATATATATATATATATATACACACACACACATCGTTACAACAACTTCATGCAACTTAGCATAGGGCACACATGCAACGCACGTGTCCGGAATTAGTATTACTATAAGTGGGAACAAAAAAAAGTTAAAAGTTGAATTACGTTTTTATCCCTACTATAAATTGAAATGTTATAAAAATATTTAACTATTTAATTTAAATACTAAATTGTACCGTTTTAATAAAAATATTAATGACTTTTGCATTTTCTTAGATTAAACTCATTTAAATCGGTACATGAATCAAATTCACATTAATAGTTAATTTCTCTTTTTCTGTAAAAATCAAAAGTATTTGAAGAGTTTTTCCATCAAATAAATTTGATATGGACTAAAATCATTAAACTAATTTAATGTAAATTAATTTTATCTACTCAAAGGTCATCCTAGCTACTGCTATAAAATGTCTAGCGTGGTCTTCATGTAAATGATAAGAGGAGGATCAGCGATTATCATGCAAAAAACTAATTTTGCTCATCTTTTTGTATGTGCAGTAATTTCCTTTTGTTTTTAATAGCTCTTCCTTGTCCAGCATAAGTATTTTATATGTCTTTTTTTTTATTATATATTTTGATATATTTTCTTATGATTTTGTTTTTCTATTAAAATATCTTGTGTCCTACATGAATTGAAGAAATTAGTGATATACAATTCATGTTCTACCAATTATTGATGAAAGATTAATTAGTTTATTTGACATGTTTATTTGGCTCTCGATAGAGTGTTCTACTTTAGTATAAATATATTTCGAGATTATTATTTATGAGTAGAGAGAGGAATAACTAAATGAGAAAAATCAAATATGATTTTTTTAAAAAAATAAAAGGATCCATACCCTAAAATAAAATGGACCACCGAATTGCAGATAAATGCTGGATCATAGTATGTAATTTTGAGGTTGTATTTTTATTTAACTTTTCGTTTATATGTATAATCTAATGACCTTATTAGTCTATTATTCATGTGTTGAAACATTCATTCCTCAAATTGACCATATATATTAGATATCTAGAATAAGTCATTTTGAAAAGTCTGTGTTGCTCAATTTATATGAATTATTCAAACGTCTATTTACTGTGATGAAAAGTCATTTATTGTTGATGTAAAATTTTAACTATGACTGAAAAATTGGCAAACTTCAATCTCCAGATTATTGGCTGGACCCATAAATAGTTAAGTAGTAATTGTCCAAATTAGAATTAGGGGTGTACATAGGTCGGTTTGGTTTGCTTTTTCATTAAAAAAGAATATGAACCAATTATGTCGGTTTATTAAATCTAAAAACCAAATCAAACCACATAAATTCGGTTTTTTCGGTTTCAGTTTTAGTTGGTTCTTTCTGAATTTTTTTGTTTTTCGGTTTTTTATAACTATACGGTATTTGAAAAAGAGATCAAATATACTTTTACTTACCTGTGTGATAAGCTAAACTTAAAAAATGTTAAATGAATAGAAATTTTGAAATAGACGGTAAAATTCAGATGAGTACAAAATATTTTTTGTGAAATATCAACGTTCATTATGTTAAATTAATAAGATTAAAGACTAGAAACAAACTAAATACAGAACAAAATATTTACAAAGTAAATTGTTAACTTCGAATTTGAAAAACTATTACAATATAACTGTAAGAGAAAATGGCCAAAAGCCTCCCCATCCTATAGTTAGATTCTCAACTACACACCTATACTTCATGATGATCCTATTATCCCCTTGAACTATTTTAAAATGGAATTATTGTCACCCTATATGCTGAGGTGGCAAAGAAAGTATATTCACTTTCTCAAAGAGAGTGAGAGACACTTTTTTTTTAAATTAAAACTTTAACTTTGCAAGTAATTTTCCCTTTTCATATTAAGTTTCTAATTTTTATTTTTTTAAAAATTATGTTATTTTTTACTTCTATTTCTCTTTTCTTTTTAATTTTTTTTGTCTTCTTTCTTTTTCTCTTCAAAACTTCTTCGGAAAATGCCATAAACTTATTTCATTATTTAGCTATCACTAATCGTATCTTTCTCCTCTCTTTTTTTCCAAAAGAAATCAACTCTCCTTTTAATCATAAACTTCAATTTTTCATTCTACATACTAAGTTTACCATTGTCAAACCGCTATTTTCACCTTCTTCTTTTTTCCATATCTATCATAGTACATGTTGTTAACTTGTTATTGAATTTTGAGTAATAGCAAATTAAGAAATATTTAGAAGTGAGACGGATGGATTAATTTCTAAAACGCTAAAAAATATTTTTTCATAGACAATGACCATGACAATGAGATTAAAAATAGCAAAAACAACTTTTTATACTTCAAATCACAAATTTACTTTAAATTTGACATCATATCCAACTCCAATATGCGACCCACTTTTCAAAAACTACTTGACCACACGAACTTATCAATGTTGTCATCTAATTCTTCAATTGGCAGAATCAAATTCGATTCAACGATATTATCGTTATTATTTGAATGAAAATTCACTAAAATTATGAAAAGAAAATAAAATAAAACCTTGCGAACATCATTAAAGGTGCCGGCGAGGAGCTACCGGCGACTATGGAAACACCTTGAGATTGTTGAGGAATTTAGAAATCCAAAAATTAGGAAAGCTTACAGAGGAATAGATATAGCTGATCATAGTGAACTGGGTCAAACATTTTTTAATGCTTTTTGAGTTTTGTAATATTTAATTTTGATAATTAATAAAATGGTGTAACAGCCGCCAAAGATTTGTTTTTAACAAAAAAATATATAAAGAAGAAGAAAGAAAGAAGAAGGTAATGTGCTTCTGGGTTTCATATCAATGAAAAAAAAGTTGGTGTAAGAGAAAAATTAAAAGAGGATTAAAAACAAAAGAAAAAAGAGAAAGAAAAATATAAAATAAAGACAAAAAATAATAACTTTTTTACTAAAAAAAATGATGTGGTAGGCAAGTGTATCTCACTACTTAAACATAAATTTGTGTATGACATATTAAGGGGTATATATTTCACTTTTAAAATGTTCAGAGGGTAATAGGACACCCGTAAAGTTAGAGTGTGTAGTTGGAATTTCAAGTATAGATTGGAGGGGTTTTAAACCATTTTCTCTAATTGTAACTATGGATCTTAAAACATTTATAAATTTTACAAGCTCAAATTTGAAATAAAATATATAAACATTGAAAACTATAAACTAATAAAAATATATTAACAAAGTAGATTATAAATAATATAAACTAACTAAAAATATATCAACAAAGTAGATTATAAATAATATTTTTTATCTATAAATAAAATAAATTTATATATATATATATATTATGTCGGTTTGGTTTGGGTTCGATTTGACTTTTTTTCTTTCAATACCAAACCAAATCAAGAGTGGTCCGGTTTTTTTTCAACTGCCAAACCAACCAAACCAAACCACAAATTGATTTTTTTTTTCGGTTTGATTTGATTCGTATGTTGGATTTGCCTTTACGATTTGACTTGTACACCCCTAATTAGAATGTCTACTTTTGCCTTAGAAATATTATTTATGAGAATGTGATACATTCTTTTGCCTAATTGTTGAATGTTAATTATTACTGATACCTATAATTTTTTAATATCAAATGGTTTTGTCTTTTGTATATATTATAATTACTTATTTAAAGTGAAAACTCGAAAGTGTATAGTTGGATTACCATTTTGTCCCTACACTAAATCAAATACCTAATCAATAAAATATTATATATTATTAACATATAGATTAAAGATTCAATAAATATAAGATTAAAAAAAATCCATTACTATTCAAAATTAAAAGTTGAATATGAAGAGTCATTCTATACTAATAAAAGTGTGACAGATATTCTCGTGACTGGTGTGCTTATCTATGGAAAAATCACTTCCACATGCTTTGTCTCAGCAAAACGTCATGTTCAAAAGGAAAAATATATTATAACCACACGTGTCTTGTTACCGATAAAGATTACTTACGAGAAAATCAGTTACTAAGAGAATTCAAGAAACTACCCTTTCGCTTACTTTCTCAAACACTTAATAAGGTTTTCGTGTTTTTTCAACATTCTTGCAGAGTCGATTGTGGAGATCAGCAAATTCACCCATTTGACCATCATCACTAGTAGACGCACTGAACTGATAGAAAGCTTCACATCAGGGTTGTATAAATAAAAATTCCTTCTTTTCATATTTATCTGAACTGATTAAACCTATCGCACAACAAATGGGTCCAAGGTTTTCAATGATCAAAGGAAAGAAAATCTACATCAAAGACATGTTATATGAAGTATGTGAAATAAGGATTGTAGAAACGAAGTAGAAATGAAGATTTGGTTACTACTTACCATTCTAAACAATTGTAGACAAACAAAGAAGAATTGAAGATTTGATCACCGCTTAAAAGCTATTTAATCTTAAAAGTATTTAAAATAAGTCAATCCAAACACTCTAACAAGAACGAAGAAGCAAGTATCAGCTATAACTGAGCATGCATATGTAGAATTAGGGAATGCCCTGGTTTAAACAAAGAGAAAGGTTTTGAAACAGAGATCCAATTTCAAAATTGAAATGCTAAAGAAGAGGGGAAGTGAACAAAATTTTTCTAACCACAGAATAAAATGTATGTGAAAAAATATAGTGGTTAGCTACATGTAATTGTAATATCCACGTGCCCTTTTATAGAATTACCACTGTTGTAGTAATTCCTAGAAAACTTTGTACACTCCTTTTAGCACATAGTACAACATTCTATTGTTGTGTACGTCCTATTGTTAAAGGCTTTTATAATAGAGTAAATAATTAGTACAATTTACAATACTCTTGTTGCAGTGTTCGTACACACAAAGTGCCATTTCTAAATATTAGTTAAGTGAAACAAGCTAAAAGAAAGACATATTTGCATTTGAAGTTCGATTTTTTTTGTGTTTAAGCAGTGGAATGTTATGCTAGATGAGTAACACGGGCAGATGTTATATTCCGACATATAATCTTTGAAGAAACTGGCTTAAACAATTACGAGTCATCGTCCGCTAGTTACATTACCATATCCCTTTTTTCCTTAGGTGGAATGGAATATTGATGGATTTTCCCTCTTTAACTTAATGTAATCGAAAATTATTGTGTACCTAACAAGTTTGAAAATAGCAGAGGAGACAATTAATCCCTAACTCGAAATATTGATCTTTTATAATTCTATAAATTCTATGGAAAAATTGCATCAAAATTTAATGTATTTGTACAACTTGTTTCCTCTATTCCTAATTGTTCTCACAAATAGTTCAATAATGTGTCTTGACCTTTTAAGATTATATAAATTTCATGGAAAATTGCACTAAAATCCTCAATTGACTTGGTCATATAATAGTTTCTCTCTTTGAAAAGTATTGTGAAAACAAAAGAGGAGACGTTGATGGAAAGTTGAACAAATCGTCATATATCTATCTATCGATCTATATTATCTTTAAAAAAAAAAATTAAATTAGTATAATATTTTCAACTTAAAACACCCAATTTAGTATATTTTCTATATATTATAATATATTATATTTATTTAATTTAAAATATAGTATACTACATGATTTGGCATTCACATGCAAATTGCAATGCATTAAAATTAGTACAATTTTATAAATATGAACTCTCTAACTTAAATGTTAAATTACTATAATACTCCCAACTAAAAATATTCAATTTAGTATATTTTCTATATTTTATATTTATATTTATATTTATTTATTTGTTTATTTGTATTATATTAAAAAATAGATTTCTTTTTCTTTCACATTGAAGGTTGTAACTTTTCTGATGAGTTGTGACTTTTTTGTAGAATTGTGACTCTTCTAAAAGATCAGTTTCTCTATTATGATCAGAATTTCTGTTGTGGATATTGATATTCCTTTTTTAAAATCGAGAAAAATGTGTAGACTCACACATTATACGTGACATAATACCAGGGGCGAATCAAGGATTTCAAGAAAACGGATGCACCATTGCTTTAAAGATAAGCCATTTTGAGAACGGGTTCAACAACTTTTAATTTAATATATTCTTTAATAATTATAGAAGTAATATATCAAGTTTAGTCGGATGACTACGGGTTCGGGTGACCCAAAATTAGTACATAAATTCGCCACTGCATAATACATATATATATATAGGACGTTACATAGGACACACAATTGTCATGTAGGATGAATATGTCTATTAGATCAAATTTATACAAATTTAGTGTTTACTTGTGCACACTCAAAATTAAAGAACAAATATGTCAGTTGAGATCAAGTTAAATGTCATATTTATTGTTAAAGAACATATATGTCAACTGAGGTCAAGTTAAATGTTATATTTATTTATTATAACTTTAGAAATTCATAAAACCATTTTATTGTGATCACTAGTAATTGATGAATCACACAAACATATGATGATGCTTCATCTACATAATGTAGAAAAATTGAAATCATGTGGATTCATACGTGCTATGTGACATTCTATACATGTATAGAGCGTTACATAAACGCAAGGTAGAAAAACTGAAAAATGTGTACTACTCCACTAGAACTGTATCATATTTGTCCTTTTTCCCACCTGCAGTCTTTGTGGAAATAATTGGCTTAAAGACTTTGGCTTAAAAGAACAAAATAAAATTCCACACGGTATTATATCTATAAATGTTAGTAACTCGTTTTTCTATTTTCAATTAGGAATTATATTTATTAATGTATGTCACTAAATTATTAATAAAATAATTTCATTTGACAATATTATAGTATTTTTTCTCTCAAAGTCTTTCTCTGTTATTTTAAAAAAAAAATTATTAAAGAACCTACATGAACCAATTTCACATCATCTTACGTAACACACACTGCAAAGATAGTTAATGACCTCGAAATGAACACAACATCAAGAGAAAATTAGGACATAGAGAGTATTATTTTGTCAAGTCTTCTCCGTCCTCTAAGAATAAGACATGTGGAACACTACTATAAATGACACGTTTCCAGCTTGTTAGTTTGTTTTTCGCGTTCTCCAACGAACAAAGCTCGAATATCACTTGACGAGCTCCGCTATCATTGTTCATCTTTGTTCTTCACAATCCAATTTCAGTGGATTTTGGTGTTTAAAGTATGGTAAAGTTACTTTAGGAATTTGAAGGAAATGGAAGAAGAAGTTACTTTAGGATTTGAAGAAATTGGAAGAGTATAGGAGAAAGGGGAAAGGAATTATAAAAGAAATTGAAAAACCTATTAAATTAATCAAATTTCCACATGTCAAGCGCGTGAAATTCACAGATCAACATAGATGTGGTTGTGGCCTTTTAAGGGTGTAATTATTTTAGTTTTAAATAGTTCAGTGAGGTCATAGGACTCCCGTAAAGTTAAAGTGTGTAGTTGAAAATCCGAATATAGATTAGGGAGGCTGTTGACCATTTTCTCAAATATAAATGAAATAAGAAATAATAATATAATAATGAAGAGAGAGAAAAAAATATTTCTTTTTTATGTAAAATTTGGTGCATTGGTTGGAGTTAATTTACATTAAAATAGTGCTAACACCAATTTTGGGGTAAAATTTGATGTTTGGGTTAGAGATGCCCTTAGTCGGGTTTTTTTTCAATTTGACTCAATTTGCCGTTTGATTTGATTTTCAGTTCAATTTTGTACCTACTTTTTTCTTTTGACAATATTTGTGTTTACTTATACTTTTTATGTTGCAATTTTTGGGATTCGGCTAAAATATCTTGTACTTTTAATTTTAAAAAGAATATCATTGTTTCAATTAAATTCTTCTGACAATTGTTATTTTTAGATGATGTTTCAGTTTACTTCGTGTAATCTTGTATATATAAATTATTGGAATTATTTTTTTCTACGCTTTGATAACATATGAGTTGAACATTATATTTTAATTAATTAATAGATTTGAAACACACTATTATACAACAAATAAAAAGGAGGAGAGGAACATGTTTGTCTAAAGTTTACCTACACTAACTCATGTTAAAATATATTTTTTTTAAATGTCTATAGATGAAACAAGAACATCCAAATAGTTTATTATCCCACAAAATTTTTACAAGAAAATGAAAATCAAGTCCTTACCACTCACAAATTTAGAATATCTTTTTTTGTTTTCTCATTTTATTTTATTTTTAAAATTTGTGAATTTAAACCTAAATGACATTTGTATAGCTATACCATTTCTTAAAAGTTATATTATTTTCCAATTATTACTCTTTCTTTATTAGAAGTGGCACTTGAGGGTGTACGACCGCTACTATATGCTGTTGTACAAAATGCATCAATAGTTGTATTTTTTTAGGATAATATTGTAATTTTATCTTATTAGTCTATATTACTTTATGTCAACACCAATAGTTTGGGCTTTGTGGGCTTATTTGATTGGCTATTAGACACGTAGTACTTCTCTTTGCAGCAGTATTGCACTTTGATGTTAGATTTTTCTCCGCAAAAACATAGGTCTATTGATTGTCTGTAATGGTGGTAAAAATCCTCTTTTTCTCCTACACTGTTTGAATGCCGGATCTCGGGTGGTTCGATTTGTATTTGGTGTTTTTAATGATTGATGTTTGTGTTATATAAGCCAACAAGAGTTGGAGCATATATACTACTATTATGAGTCAAGAACATGTTGCTTTTTTGCGATACTCATTTCAAACTCCGTGACATCCCTCTTTCAGGCTTGAAAGTGTCGTTTCTCCTCACCGTGTATGTATGTTTTAATTTGTATATTGCAACACCTTTTTGGTGCTTTTGGTTATGAATATATCTTCTTTGAAATACTAAAATCTATTCTCTTGCTAATCAGATGACTTTTTACAGGTAATTTATGCCATTATTGTGTTTGTCGAAATTCCCCACTAAAAAAAGACTTGTGTGTCGTGAAGAGAGCTTAGTACCAAGAGTTGTCTGCTTTAAAAAATGTTGAAGTCTAATGAAATTGAAGTATGGGCTTCCCTCTGCTTATTGTTATCTTTTTCTTTTTATCTAAAATGTTTTTTCCCGTGTGGAGAAGGGTTACCAGTTAAATGTTTTTAGAATTACCTTAATTTTATTGATCTTTTGTAATGATATTTCATTTACTTGCATGTGTAATTCTACAGTATCATTACTACTATTTATCTAACTTTTTTGTTGAAGTGAAATGATGTTCTGTTTAAGAGAAAAAGTGATAGTCAGCACTCTCTACATTAAGAAACATTCGGTGCAAACCAGTTTGATCCGTGGAGATAAAATTTTGACACTCAAGTCAAGGTACATGACTACATAATGACGCTAATAACTATATTAGTACTATTGTTTTCTAAAAATAATCTGAAGATCATTGAACTTTTTTATGTTTTCGCACAAGATTGAATCAAATAGCAAGGGATCATGAAATTACTTGATCTCTCAAACTCTTTAGTGTTTGTGAATAGTAAGAAGAATGGAGTAAATGTTGCCAGCAATGCTCTTGTGGAAGTTCCCAGCTGCACCCAGGAAGCTATGATTGTACACTATAACTTGCATTAGTTGTGCGTCCTAGGCTCAAACACTTAATAAGGTTTTCGTGTTTTTTCAACATTTTTGCAGAGTCGATTGTGGTGATCAGTAAATTCACCCATTTGACCATCATCACTTGTAGACGCACTGAACTGATAGAAAGCTTCACATCAAGGGTGTATAAACAAAAATTCCTTCTTTTCATATTTATCTGAACTGATTAAACCTATCGCACAACAAATGGGTCCAAGGTTTTCAATGATCAAAGGAAAGAAAATCTACATCAAAGACATGTTATATGAAGTATGTGAAATAAGGATTGTAGAATCGAAGGGGAAATGAAGATTTGGTTACCACTGTAACATCCGACAATTTTAAATAGCTATGAAGAAGCTTGAAATTTGAAAGTAGCTATTTTTGGAAAAAATACAGAATCTGGAAAATTAGAATCTGGAAAAATTTGGCTAAGTGTGGAAATCAGTGATTTTTGGCCAACTTTGAGCAGTCGTAACTCCTAGATCACGATGAGTTAGGAGTAGTTCCAGTTATGGTTGCGAAGCTTGTGGAATGATCTTTCCAACGCCACTGAGATTGCTCGATTTCGAGTTCGTATGAGTGAGTTATGGCCATTGAAAGTTGGGCAGTTGGCAGGGAATCCGTCCCGGAAATTTTAAGGGCATTTTGGTCTTTTCCCTAGCCATTTCTTTTGAGGTTATATTGTGTGTTAGGCTGTTTTTGGATCATTTTTATCCTATTCTAAAAGAGAAAGAGTTAGGGTTCTTGAGAGAAGAAGAAGAGAAGAAGAAGAGAAGAAGAGGAGAAAGGATCAACAAGTTTCCATTGTGGATTTTCGTCGGGGGTGATCCCTATCAAGGTATGTGAGTTTTTTTGTGTGGTCTGATCCTTTCTCCCACACACCAAGCTCTTTTTTTTATGATTTGAGAAAGGATTGGATTGGTGTTGAAGTTGTTGAAGTTGTTAGTAGTTGTTGAAGTTGTTAGTTGTTGTTGATGTTGTTAGTTGTGTTGTTGAAGTTATTGTTGGTTGTGGGACATGATTGGTTTGTGTATTTGAGTTGTAATTTATTGTATGTTGGGAGATTGATGATCCTTAGTGTTTGGGGTTAAATCCATTGAAGTAAGGGTGGTTTAGAGTTGAAGAAAAGAGGGAGAAAAGTCGGTTTTTTCTGGGGAAAGGGCTGGCAACTGGGCAGAATGCAGAGTGCCCAGCAGCCCCTGTTGAAGCTGGCCAGCAGTCCCATTTTTATTTTATTGTATTTTATTTTGGTTCCTAGGTATTATACCTATGTTTCCTAGTTGTTTCCAACACTCCAAGGTACTTCTAAAAGTCAAGAACTTATCCGTAACATGTGAGCAAACACCTTGAATTCAAAAATTCCATTTTAAGGAGAGTTAGTTAGAAGTCAAGTGAAGTTAGGAATTAAGAGTTAAGCTTAGAAGTTAAGCAAGTCAAGCTAGTTGTAAAGTTGTTCAAGAGTCTTTATTAAACGTTTTAACTTTATTTTTAGACTCAAGTGTCAAGTTAAGAAAAGAGTTTAGAGTTTCAAGCTAAGAGTCTCAAGTTTCAAGTTGAGTTCATTTTCTCAAAGTTATTAGGGAACTATGTATTCCCAAAGAAGTTTTAAAGAAATGTCTTTACATTTAAACAAGGTTGGAAACTGAAATTTCCAAAGAGCCTTCGGGATAGTTTTTTTGAGTAATTATCTCATGTCAGCAGGAAGAAATGTGTTTTAAAAACATAAGAGCCAGTACATTTTTGGGAGTAGTATCGAGCACCGAATTGGGGGAGCGTTCAAAGAACCCACAGCCCCCATAGAACCATGTTAGCCACCATGGGTAGAAAAGGATCATACTCTTTAGATGAATCCTTTTCATATTAGACTAGTGGATCCATTAGGCAGTTCAGGTCTTATACCTTTGGCCGGGTATAGGATGCTCTGGCAGCGTGAGGTTGATCGCTGTATCATCACTTTAGCTCTTATGTGATGGTTGTCGGTTAGAGAAACTCCCACAGCAGTTATTGTATTTTTATACACGGAAATTATTGTATTTTATATACATCAGTTTAATTGTATTTCTATATACATCTCAGGTTTATTGTATCCTTGTATACACACAGAGTTTTATAGCATGTTTTAAACAGTCTTTCTTTATATCACATTTGTTTTAAATTGCCTTATATTGAAAGAAGTCAGTCAGGTTGAGTTGAGTTGAACAAGGTAAACTTTTCAATTTCTTTCAATTTTCCTTCTAGCCCTTGTTGCTTAGTTTTCCAGCTCGCATACTAGTACCTTCCATGTACTGATGCCAGTGGGCCTGCATCGTCTTATGATGCAGATACAGGTACCCCGGATCAGCATCCTGCATGTCGTTGATCCAGTTGAGCACTCCAGAGTCAGTGGTGAGCCTCCTTGCATTCCGGAGGACTCAGTTATTTTGTGTTCTTAGTTTTTGTTTTATTAGGATGTTGCGGGGTCTGTCCCAACATCCATCTCAGTATTTAGAGGCTTCATAGACAGTCAGACAGTCAGTCAGTTAATTTTGGAGTCTCTCATGCATGTATATATTTAAATATCCTATTTTGAGACTTGAGATGCCTTGTTGGCAAATTACTTTCAGTTGAGTTGTTTTATAACTTTTCATTGCATTGAGTTATCCTGTTGAGTTAAGTTTCCGTTGAGTTAAGAAAGCCAGGCCAAGGGTTCGCTTGGGGGCCAGCGATGGTCTTCAAGTGCCGGTCACGTCTGGGGTGTAGGCTCGGGGCGTGACATTACCATTCTAAACAATTGTAGACAAACAAAGAAGAAGTGAAGATTTGATCACCGCTTACTGTTCAACTCAACTGTAGAGAAACGAAGAAGAAGTGGTGATTTGATAACCATGTACGGTTCAAATCAGTTGTAGATTTCAAAACAGACAACAGAGAGAAAAAGAGAACTAAAACCAACAAAACATGAAATTTCAATTAAAAAATCAACGAAATAATATCACTTTTGAAATTTCTATTTAAACCCTTTAATGCCAACTTCTCTTTGCTTTGCCAGAGTTCACGATACACATGAGAAAATCGATTGTCAGATTCAAAATCTAATGAAAATGAATTGTGTCATCAATACTTTTCATTATTACAAAAACAAATAAATAGATATCACAAGCAAATATATACATGATAAAAAAGCATGCATTAACACACAAAAAAATAAAAGACAGACTAAAAATACCAAACAATTTAGAGAGATCCAAAAGAGTAAGAGAAAAAAAGCTAACCTTTTGGGTGCTGATTAGTTGAAGTTCTCAAATGACTTCTGAAATACATAAGTGTATCTGGCATATACAAAACATATTAAAACTATCTGCTTTTTCAAAATATCAATATTTAAATTCAGACTTCTTTTCGAAACTCCAAGGAAAAGAAATGAAAACCTCATATTGGCCCCAAGAAAGACATATTTGCATTTGAAGTTCGCTTTTTTTTGTATTTAAACAGTGGACTGTTATGCTGGACGAGTAACACGGGCAGATGTTATATTCCGACATATAATCTTTGAAGAAATTGGCTTAAAGAATTACAAGTCATCATCCGCTAGTTACATTACCGTATCCGTTTTTTCCTTGGGTGGAATGGAATATTGATGGATTTTCCCTCTTTAACTTAATGTGATCGAAAATTATTGTGTACCTAACAAGTTTGAAAATAACAGAGGAGACAACTAATCACTAACGCGGAATATTGATCTTTTATGATTCTATAAATTCCATAGAAAAATTGCATCAAAATTTAATGTATTTGTACAACTTGGTTTCCTCTATTCCGAATGTACACTAATTGTTCTCACAAATGGTTCAATAATGTGTCTTGACCTTTTATGATTATATAAATTTCGTGGAAAATTGCACTAAAATCTTCAATTGACTTGGTCATATAATAGTTTCTCTCTTTAAAAATTATTGTGAAAACAGAAGAAGAGATGTTGATGGAAAGTTGGACCAATCGTCATATATCTATCTATCGATCTATATTATCTTTAAAAAAATATTAAATTAGTATAATATTTTCAACTTAAAACACTCAATTTAGTATATTTTCTATATATTATAATATATTATATTTATTTAATTTAAAAATATAGTGTACTACATGATTTGACATTTAGGTGCAAATTGCAATGCATTAAAATTAGTACTATCTTATAAATATGAACTCTCTAATTTAAATGTTAAATTACTATAATACCCTCAACTAAAAATTTCAATCTAGTATACTTTCTATATTTTATATTTATATTAATATTTATTTATTTGTTTATTTATATAATATTAAAAATAGATTTTTTTTTCTTTCACATTGAAGAGTTGTAACTTTCCCGATGAGTTGTGACTTTTTTGTAGAATTGTGACTCTTCTAAAAGATCAGTTTCTCTATTATGATCAGAATTTCTGTTGTGGATATTGATATTCCTTTTTTCAAATCGAGAAAAACGTGTAGACTTACACATTCTACGTGACATAATACATATATATATATATATAGAACGTTACATAGGACACAAAATTGTCATGTAGGATGAATGTGTCTATTAGATCAAATTTATACAAATTTAGTGTTTACTTGTGCACACTCAAAGTTAAAGAACATATATGTCAGCTGAGGTCAAATTAAATGTTATATTTATTGTTAAAGAACATATATGTCAACTGAAGTCAAATTAAATGTCATATTTATTTATTATAACTTTATAATTCATAAACCATTTTATTGTGATTACTAGTAATTGATGAATCACACAAACAGATGATGATGCTTCATCTACATAATGTAGAAAAATTGAAAATATGTGGATTCATACATCCTATGTGACATTCTATACATGTATAGAACGTTACATAAACATAAGGTAGAAAAACTGAAAAATGTGTACTACTCCACTAGAACTGTATCATATTTGTCCTTTTTCCCACCTGCAATCTTTATGGAAATAATTGGCTTAAAGACTTTAGCTTAAAAGAACAAAATAAAATTCCACACGGTATTATATCTAAAATGTTAGTAACACGTTTTTCTATTTTCAGTTAGGAATTATATTTATAAATGTATGTCACTAAATTATTAATAAAATAATTTTATTTGACAATATTGTAATATTTTTTCTCTCAAAGTCTTTCTCTGTTATTTTTAAATTTTTTTTATTAAAGAACCTACATGAACCAATTTCACATCATCTTACGTAACACACACTACAGAGATAGTTAATGACCTCGAAATGAACACAACATCAAGAGAAAATTAGGACATAGAGAGTATTATTTTGTCAAGTCTTCTCCGTCCTCTAAGAATAAGACATGTGGAACACTACTATAAATGACACGTTTCCAGCTTGTTAGTTTGTTTTTTGCGTTCTCCAACGAACAAAGCTCGAATATCACTTGACGAGCTCCGCTATCATTGTTCATCTTTGTTCTTCACAATCCAATTTCAGTGGATTTTGGTGTTTAAAGTATGGTAAAGTTACTTTAGGAATTTGAAGGAAATGGAAGAAGAAGTTACTTTAGGATTTGAAGAAATTGGAAGAGTATAGGAGAAAGGGGAAAGGAATTATAAAAGAAATTGAAAAACCTATTAAATTAATCAAATTTCCACATGTCAAGCGCGTGAAATTCACAGATCAACATAGATGTGGTTGTGGCCTTTTAAGGGTGTAATTATTTTAGTTTTAAATAGTTCAGTGAGGTCATAGGACTCCCGTAAAGTTAAAGTGTGTAGTTGAAAATCCGAATATAGATTAGGGAGGCTGTTGACCATTTTCTCAAATATAAATGAAATAAGAAATAATAATATAATAATGAAGAGAGAGAAAAAAATATTTCTTTTTTATGTAAAATTTGGTGCATTGGTTGGAGTTAATTTACATTAAAATAGTGCTAACACCAATTTTGGGGTAAAATTTGATGTTTGGGTTAGAGATGCCCTTAGTCGGGTTTTTTTTCAATTTGACTCAATTTGCCGTTTGATTTGATTTTCAGTTCAATTTTGTACCTACTTTTTTCTTTTGACAATATTTGTGTTTACTTATACTTTTTATGTTGCAATTTTTGGGATTCAGCTAAAATATCTTGTACTTTTAATTTTAAAAAGAATATCATTGTTTCAATTAAATTCTTCTGACAATTGTTATTTTTAGATGATGTTTCAGTTTACTTCGTGTAATCTTGTATATATAAATTATTGGAATTATTTTTTTCTACGCTTTGATAACATATGAGTTGAACATTATATTTTAATTAATTAATAGATTTGAAACACACTATTATACAACAAATAAAAAGGAGGAGAGGAACATGTTTGTCTAAAGTTTACCTACACTAACTCATGCTAAATTATATTTTTTTTAAATGTCTATAGATGAAACAAGAACATCCAAATAGGTTATTATCCCACAAAATTTTTACAAGAAAATGAAAATCAAGTCCTTACAACTCACAAAATTTAGAATATCTTTTTCTGTTTTCTCATTTTATTTTATTTTTAAAATTTGTGAATTTAAACCTAAATGGCATTTGTATAGCTATACCATTTCTTAAAAGTTAAAAGTTATATTATTTTCCAATTATTACTCTTTCTTTGTTACAAGTGGCAGTTGAGGGTGTACGAACACTACTATATGCAGTTGTACAAAATGCACCAATAGTTGTATTTTATTGAGGATATTTCGTAATTTTATCTTATAAGTCTAGATTACTTTATGTCAACGCCAATAGTTTGGGTTTTGTGGGCTTATTTGATTGGCTATTAGACACGTAGGTACTTCTCTTTGCAGCTGTATTGCACTTCGATGCTAGATTTTTCTCCTCACAAACATAGGTCTACTGATTGTCTGTAATGGTGGTAAAAAACCTCTTTTTCTCCTACAGTACTGTTTGAATGCCGAATCTCGGGTGGTTCGATTTGTATTTGGTGTTTTTGTTTGTGTTATATAAGCCAACAAGAGTTGGAGCATATATGCTAGAACATGTTGCTTTTCTGCGATACTCATTTCAAATTCCGTGACATTCCTCTTTCAAGCTTGAAAGTGTCGTTTCTCCTCACTGTGTATGTATGTTTTAATTTGTATATTGCAACACCTTCTTGGTGCTTTTGGTTATGAATATATCTTCTTTGAAATACTAAAATTATTCTCTTGCTAATCAGATGACTTTTTACAGGTAATTTATGCCATTATTGTGTTTGCCGAAATTCACCACTGAAAAAAGACTTGTGTATCGTGAAGAGAGCTTAGTACCAAGAGTTGTCCACTTTAAAAAATGTCGGAAGTCTAATGAAATTGAAGTATGGGCTTCCCTCCGCTTATTGTTATCTTTTGCTTTTTATCTAAAATGTTTTGTTCCCATGTGGAGAAGGGGTTACCAGTTAAATGTTTTTAGAATTACCTTAATTTTATTGATCTTTTGTAATGATATTTCATTTACTTGCTTGTGTAATTCTACAGTAGCATTACTACTATTTATCTAACTTTTTTGTTGAAGTGAAATGATGTTTTGTTTTAGAGAAAAAAGTGGCAGTTAGCACTCTCTGCATTAAGAAACATTTGGTGGAAACCAGTTTGATCCGTGGAGATAAAATTTTGACACTCAAGTCAAGGTACATGACTACATAATGACGCTAATAACTATATTAGTACTATTGTTTTCTAAAAATAATCTGAAGATTATTGAACTTTTTTATGTTTTCACACAAGATTGAATCAAATAGCAAGGGATCATGAAATTACTTGATCTCTCAAACTCTTTAGTGTTTGTGAATAGTAAGAAGAATGGAGTAAATGTTGCTAGCAATGCTCTTGTGGAAGTTCCCAGCTGACCCAGGAAGTTATGATTGTACACTATAACTTGCATTAGCTATGCGTCCTAGGCTCAATGTGTGAAAGTACCTGTCATGGAATCTTAAGACACTGAAATGGCTGAATTGAGAATCTCTGAGTATTTTCAATTGAAAGAGGTATTCTACGATTTTGCAGTGTATGAAGTTGGAAGTCCTACATATTTTGATACATATAACAAGTGAGATTTTGAGGACAAATATGTTTGAGTCACAACAGATTGGTCAAAAAGTTGCAAAATTATTGAAGAAGTATATTTTGCTCTTATATTTCTTTCATGGCACGAATTGGAGTAGGTAGTTGCATCCTACATGTTCTGTGTTGGATTTTGCCTCATGAATCAACAATCGATTTGCCCATGTGTATGGTAAATACATTTTGATTATAATATGTTTGTGATTACGTATGAATGAAACTGGAAGGGAAATAAGGAATCGAAACAAAGGGCCCATATAAGAGAGATCACCATTAGTGGTCTGGCTAAACACAAAGCCTTAAAAATACGTAGATTCGTCAAATGAACTTTACATAAGAATCCTTATAGGTAAATTGATACTCAGAAGGTTGAGATGTAGGTATCTTTATGAGAAAACCAGATATTAAGAGAATACAAAAATTACCGGTTCGTCTACTTTTTCAAACTGTTGTAAGGTGTCCATAAGTACAAAACATATTTGAGGAAGAACATTGCATTAAACTATTATAAAAGCCTTACAAAGGTTGGTGCCTCGACTGAATAAGCATAGTATCTTCCTCTTTCTACTAAACTGTTGTTGTAGACTTCAAGTTCCAAGTGGTGTTCATGTTTGTTACACACTTTAATGTTCTTCGAGTTCTTTTGTTTCAAAATTAAGTAATGTGGCAGTTAACTACTCTCCAAATTGAGCATGCATAAAACTTCTATTGAAACAGAAGGACAATAAAACGAAAAGTGGGATAAGAGGTACAACCAAAATGGAAGGGGAAGTGACATAAAGGAGCACATGACACGGTAAGACAAAAAAAGGTCCTTCTATGTGATTTTTTGTCAATTTGAATTTATGGATATGTCATTTAATCTATATATCAATTTAGTCCTAAAATTTTATTTTGTTTAGAATTAACAGATACCCAATATAATGACCATAATTGACATGACCATTGTAAGTTCAATTTGCAAAGAAATAACACATGTCGTACAAGAGACCTATGCTAAGTTGTAAGAAAACTAAATCAGACTTCATGATATCTTTTTTCTCCTGAGGAATCATTTTGTGGGTTACTACTGCAGATAATGAAGAATATAATTATATCTCCTTTCAATTTTTGGTACTCTTTCCAAATTTGATCATATCATATGTCATGTATGAACAAAGATGTTACCATCTTCCTTTGTTTTCTTTTAAGAAAGTTGCATCATAGTTCAGGAGGAAGTAGTTGATAATCAATTGATGTTACTGAAGAACAAATCCGGGGAGAAAACTATAGTGCTATTTGATGCTAAGATGATCTACGTATAGATTTTTCGAGTCATTTATGTATATAGATTTGCGGCTTGTGATGTTCCATTATGATAATATTATCTATCATATCCTAAAGATTCACATGAGATATTATGAACAAAAACAAATTGTTCGAGCATTTAAATTAATGAAACTCTAAGTTTCTTTGTGATCAACTATAGAAAGAAAGGGGCAAAAGTTTAAAAATGTATTATGTGTGATATCTTTTTTTCAATTAGTAATTTTTCAATAGAAAAAAGGGAAGATAAATCTTTATATGTTTGGAATTTCTGCTTCCAGTTGGTTTAATATTATCTCTGAGATAATTCAACTTCCAGGTAATGTGGCAGAATTGGTGGAAGCTGCGAATTGTTTGATGTTGCCATGAAATTCGCAATGACATTAAAATTGAAATTTTAGGAAATTTTCATGGTCATTTTTCTGTTTTTGTATCACATTTCAAGAAAATACAAACATTAACTTAGTAATTTCAACACATTGAAGTTGCAAACTCAGAATTACAAGCAGGTCAAATTATACAAAAGGATTGATTTCGCGTTCTCCAATTTCCAAGCCTTCAAGTATAATTCCACATTCTTTTAGAACCTTCAAATTAATGTTGAAAAAATTTTCAGTTCTCGAGTTTGTGTATTGATAATGGACAGTGACTGATTTTGGTGTTGTATTTGTATTGAGAAGTTGTTTTTGGATTGGATAAAAGTTGCAACTATAGTATTGGAACACAACTTAGAGAACACTTCACCAATAAATTAAGTTTTTGTAGTGAATTGGATATTTATCTGAATTGAATATTATTTAGAATTTTCCATAGGATAGTTGGAAGCAATAACTTAACACGATGATTGTTGTCATGCTCCTAATAATGAAAATTGTGGAATTGCAAGGATGATCATATAAGGATAACATATGATGCTTAAGATCAATTTGGTAATCTTAGATTATAACACATTATAAGATGGATAAAGTCGACTACAGGCTTATATAATATCATGAAATAAGACTAAACTCTACTTTGGAGTCCCTATAATGCGTGGTTGTTTTAGGACAATGTGGTTGGATGCAAGTAGAATAGTTTTATAGTCTATTTCAGTAAATTCAGAACACATTTTAATTGCATTAGGTAGTTCTTGTAATCTTTTAACTCAACTGTGACGTTCTTGCAAGGCTTTGGGCACAACTATATATTCCTTTTATACTCAAATGAAAAAGGTACATGATTTTTGGAGTCTTCATTTTTTTTGGCCTTACAAAAACATTATGGGCTAATTATTTGGATAACAATTATGTTCTGCAAGGGAACATTTCAAGTATCTAGCACTCTTTATTTGGACACTCCTAGCCTAACAAATATCTTTCATAGAGATAACCATATATCCTTAAGATCAGATTGGATTTTGTCTTTAAAATTTGAAGACATTAAGTTATTTTTCTACACGTGAACCTATTTTTCCCCACATGATCAGCTCTATGTAACCCTATCAAGAGCAAAAAAGGTACATTGCATACACCTATTAATTCGATGACCTACAACAGAAAAGGATGATGATCATTTGATGTACAATATCGCTTAGGCTTAAATCAATCAAAACTTTGTATAGATAGATCTCTTCGGCGGATTCAGATTATGTTGATTTCTTGTGAATGTAAGTTGGTCTTGCAAATTGAAAATGAGTCAAGTTACCTAACGTGACATACTATACACATCACCAGAATCATTACGGATTTTAGCTTTAGAACCCATTCTTGCTTTTGAAGGATGATGTGCAATTATGAGATAAAGCTAATGTACCACTAGATTTAGCTAGCGAATGCACTGGCCATGTTTCATTGGAGAACTTTAATCTTATTGGGTGAAGCCTAACATAGGTTTTGTTTAAGAAAAAACATGTATACTTCAGATTTAGTGTTTCCTCTTTTATTTCTTGTGGTTCTGCTTGAGATTTGAATTTACTTTTATTCCTTTTCGTGTGCTTCTCCTCCACAAGCAGAGTTTTTTGTCTAGGAATGTGCAATGATAATATGTTGATTTGGTGTTTTTATCGATATGTTGTGGTAAACTATAATTCATTATCCTAATGATATAGGAATGATGATCCACTTTGTGTATCAAATAAAATCTGGCAACTCTGACTTGTTCATAATGCCTACCTCTGTTTTGTCGAGGAAGACCGTGCCCACAGGTGGTCATCTATGTTCTTGAAAAGCATTTTGTATTGGTATCCCCTTAGCCATCATCTTTTCATATTTTAATTAATTTTATTTTATGGTCATAATAATTGATAGAGATGGTATAGGTCATGAAAGTGTTGAATATAATGTAGAACTGTTCCAGCTCATATTCAGTTCTTTAGCAAGTGATATCCTCAAGAATATGTTCTTTTGATCACACTGCATATTCTGTAACATCCGACAATTTGAAATAGCTATGAAGAAGCTTGAAATTGGAAGTAGCCATTTTTTTGGAAAAAAAAAAAAAAGAAATACAGAATCTGGAAAATTTGGCAAAGTGTGGAAATCAGTGATTTTTGGCCAACTTTGAGCAGTCGTAACTCCTAGATCAGGATGATTTAGGAGTAGTTCCAGTTATGGTTGCGAAGCTTGTGGAATGATCTTTCCAACGCCACTGAGATTGCTCGATTTCGAGTTCGTATGAGCGAGTTATGGCCATTGAAAGTTGGGCAGTTGGCAGGGAATCCGTCCGGAAATTTTAAGGACATTTAGGTCTTTTCCCTAGCCATTTCTTTTGAGGATATATTGTGTGTTAGGCTGATTCTGGATCATTTTATCCTATTTTAAAAGAGAAAGAGTTAGGGTTCTTGAGAGTGAAGAAGAGAAGAAGAAGAGAAGAAGAGGAGAAGAAGAGGAGAAAGGAGATCAACAAGTTTCTGTCGTGGATTTTCATCGGGGGTGATCCCTATCAAGGTATGTGAGTTCCTAGTGTGGTTTGATCCTTTCCCCCACACACCAAGCTCATTTTTTTTATGATTTGAGAAAAGATTGGATTGGTGTTGAAGTTGTTGAAGTTGTTAGTTGTTGTTGATGTTGTTAGTTGTGTTGTTGAAGTTATTGTTGGTTGTGGGACATGATTGAGTTGTGTATTTGAGTTGTAATTTATTGTATGTTGAGAGATTGATGATCCCTAGTGTTTAGGGTTAAATCCATTGAAGTAAGGGTGGTTTAGAGTTGAAGAAAAGAGGGAGAAAAGTCGGTTTTTTTTTTTTTCTGGGAAAAGGGCTGGTGCTTGGCAGAGTGGCCAGCAGTCCCCTTTGAAGCTGAGGGCTGGTGCCTGGCAGAGTGGCCAGCAGTCCCCTTTGAAGTTGAGGGCTGGCGCCCCGCGCCTCTTAGAGCTCCAAGGACGCCAATCCTTCCCGTTACCTTAATTTCCCATTTTTATTTTATTTTATTTTTGTTCCTAGGTATTATACCTATGTTTCCTAGTTGTTTCCAACACTCCAAGGTACTTCTAAAAGTCAAGAACTCATCCGTAACATGTGAGCAAACACCTTGAATCCAAAATTCTAATTTAAGGAGAGTTAGTTAGAAGTCAAGTGAAGTTAGAAATTAAGAGTTAAGCTTAGAAGTTAAGCAAGTCAAGCTAGTTGTAAAGTTGTTCAAGAGTCTTTATTGAACGTTTTAACTTTTTTTTTTTTTTGACTCAAGTGTCAAGTCAAGCAAAGAGCTTAGAGTTTCAAGCTAAGTAAAGAGTCTCAAGTTTCAAGTTGAGTTCATTTTCTCAAAGTTATTAGGGAACTATGTATTCCCAAAGAAGTTTTAAAGAATTGTCTTTACATTTAAACAAGGTTGGAAACTGAAATTTCCAAAGAGCCTTCGGGATAGTTTTTTTTTGAGTAATTATCTCATGTCAGCAGGAAGAAATGTGTTTTAAAAACATAAGAGCCAGTACATTTTTGGGAGTAGTATTGAGCACCGAATTGGGGGAGCGTTCAAAGAACCCACAGCCCCCATAGAACCATGTTAGCCACCATGGGTAAAAAAAAAAGGGATCATACTCTTTAGATGAATCCTTTTCATATTAGACTAGTAGATCCATTAGGCAGTTCAGGTCTTATACCTTTGGCCGGGTATAGGATGCTCTGGCAGCGTGAGGTTGATCGCTGTATCATCACTTTAGCTCTTATGTGATGGTTGTCGGTTAGAGAAACTCCCACCGTAGTTATTGTATTTTTTTATACACGGAAATTATTGTATTTTATATACATCAGTCAATTGTATTTTCTATATACATCTCAGGCTTATTGTATCCTTGTATACACACAGAGTTTATAGCATGTTTTAAACAGTCTTTCTTTATATCACACTTGTTTTAAATTGCCTTATATTGAAAGAAGTCAGTCAGGTTGAGTTGAGTTGAACAAGGTAAACTTTTCAGTTTCTTCCAAATTTCCTTCTAGCCTATGTTGCTTAGTTTTCCAGCTCGCATACTAGTACCTTCCATGTACTGATGCCAGTTGGCCTGCAGATACAGGTACCCCGGATCAGCATCCTGCACGTCGTTGATCCAGCTGAGCACTCCAGAGTCAGTGGTGAGCCTCCTTGCATTCCGGAGGACTCAATTATTTTGTGTTCTTAGTTTTAGTTTTTTTTGGGTGTTGCGGGGTCTGTCCCAACATCCATCTCAGTATTTAGAGGCTTCATAGACAGTCAGACAATCAGTCAGTTAATTTGGAGTCTCTCATGCATGTATATATTTAAATATCCTATTTTGAGACTCGAGATGCCTTGTTGGCAAATTACTTTCAGTTGAGTTGTTTTATAACCTGTCATTGCATTGAGTTATCCTGTTGAGTTAAGTTTCTGCTGAGTTAAGAAAGCCAGGCCAAGGGTTCGCTTGGGGGCCAGTGATGGTCTTCAAGTGCCGGTCACGTCTGGGGTGTAGGCTCGGGGCGTGACATATTCAATGTTAATACAAGGGATACACAAATAGAATCGCTTGAAAAAGTTGCATCCTTATTTGACGAAATATCCAAGAGTGGTATATGTTTGATGTTGCTGTAAACTCAACACTTTTAAATGCATTTTGCTAAGCTTCAAATACTTTAGTAATGATTTTCAATTTCAAGCCAAAGGTGAACGATTAGAATATAATTACTTTAGTATTGGGCCCGTGGTCAGCATGGGCTTTGCAAATCTAGTATAAAAATATACCATTTCTTTTCAAATAAAATTCAAGAGTCTATTATGCATCAATTAAAATATTTTTCAAATGTTTTAGTTATTAATCAATTTTGTCATCTATGATTTTCATTAAGGGTATAACAAAAGTAGATTGTATTACACCTTGAACCTTGAGAGGGCTTGAATTTATGTGGCATCTTCAACGTCTGCAATCATAGTTTACTATTTCGATGTTTAATGCTCAATTGAATAAGATAATAGTTAGAAAGAGGTAAGGAAATTGCAAGTTCTAATTATAAACCTAATTTTATTTTAATGTAATTAATTGATAATAATCCTCATTATATATGATAAAGTTTAGAACTAGGCACATTGAGCTTTCTTTTCAGAATGTCAACTAAAAAAAAAAAAAATCTTCCATAGTCTTGGCAATCATGGAATATCAAAATACAATAAAAATCACGGAATTATTTCATCCAACATGCAATCTCTAAGTTTGATTTCTGTAGCATTCATCTCTGCCTTGTAAACAACATCACAACACTCTCTCCTACTACCCTCCTGGAAAAAAGAAGAAAAAAAAATGTTAATAATATATTTTCTTCGTTTAAAAAAGAAGGATCTATTTTTTGTTGTAGTGTGTTTCAAAAAGATTGACTCGTTTTTGTTTTTGGCTACACTTTAATTTTGGATTTTTGCGTGGCATGTTTAAGGTTACAAGATTAAATGTCATTTTGATATATTAGATAGGCATAATACATAAATGTGTCATTTAACTTGACATCATTTCACATTTACGCCCTCCAACTTCAGGCGTGCATAAATAGACACTTAAACTTATATAAAATTGAACAAGTAGACACATAAGTCCTACGTGAAATAATAGGACACCACGTAGGTAGCAAATTGTCGCGTAGGATGCTACGTAGGACGTGTGTATCTATTTGTTCAACTTTATATAAATTTAAGTGTGTACTTGTGCACACCCCAAAGTTGAAGGGCATAAATGTGATCGATCTAAGGCCAAGTTAAAGGGCATAATTATATATTATACCTATTTGATATAACTTTGAAAAATCTTCTTTATTTTCTTAAGTTTTGTGTCAAGTCAAACTACATCATTCTTTGTGAAACGAAGGAAGTACTCACCCAGTCAAGCTTCTTCATGGGAGAAAGGACATGAATTTCTGATATATGACTTGCAGAGTGATTGCCATTTGATAAACAAGGTGGCAATTTTCTTGAATATCTCCTAGTATAATTTGTAACCAAAGTATAACTTCCACTACTCATATTCTTGATGGACTCAAAGAAAAGAACATGTGGAGTGTCACAAGGATTATTATTTGGCAACCTAGTGTTGAAAACAAAGAAAGGTTTATACAATTTGCTCCATGGAATAAAAGTTTGTAAAGGTATTTGTATAAAACTTGGTGGAAAAATGGACTCATAAATTTGAATAGAGTAACCCCATGATATTGAAAATGTCCAATTTTTGGGCTTGTGATAACAAATGCTTTGTTGTAAGAGTCTTGATTGAAATTGTCCATTTTTTGCAACTTTCATTAAATGGTTAAGTGATTGTGAATGATTCATGAAGGGAAATATTGGATCTACATAATCAAGATGGTGAAGGGAAATTAAAGGAGATTGTGGATGTGCAGAGAGAAATCCAGATATGTCTCCATGTAGGTCTATCTGCAATACCAAAAATATAATATGCAATATATGAATTGAACTTATAAATGTTAGCATGATGGACAACTAAATGATTGTATATATTATTGTAATTATATAGTGATATAAATTAGCATGATTATATACATTTGTTGTAGAATCAAAGGAATAAATATTGTGATAGAATAGCTGATTTGGAGGGATAGCAAGACAGATTTAGAGGGATTGAATAGCAGATTTATAGAGATAGAATATCTGATATTTAGGGATAGGAATGGCGGATCTTTAGGAAAGTGTAATCTCTATTTTCTCTATATAATGGAAAGACTCTTACTTTGAGGGGCATTCAACAGAAAACTAACATGGTATCAGAGATTCTATTGGTTTTCTTTTTCATAGAGTCATATGTGGTTCCTTCTAATTTTTTTAAAACCTTGGTTTTTGGTTGACTGTTCATCGACAATCAGTCCTACCACTTGGGAATTTTGTTCTTGGTCATTCTAGTTGATTTCTTGAGTCTTTGTAGTTTTCATAGCTATTCAAAAGCATGAATTCACATCACTTTGAAACCTTCAGTGTTCGTTTTACTGGAAAAAATTATTCTTCTTAGGAGTTTCAGTTTCAGTTGTTTGTCACCGGCAAAGAACTATGGGGCCATATAGATGGAAGCGATCTTGCTCCTATTGATTCAAAAAGCTAGGTGAATGGAAGATTAAAGATGCTTGGGTGATGACATGGATTCTAAGATCAATTGACACTCTTATTGTTCTTAATCTCAGGCCATACAAGACAGCTAAGCCATGTGAGATTACTTACAAAAGGTTTACAACCAAGATAATAGCGCAAGATGCTTTCAGTTAGAGTATGAAATTTCTAATTACCCTGAAGGAGGTCTTTCTGTTTAGGATTATTTTTCTAGATTTCAGAACTTATGGGCTGAATTTACAGATATTGTCTATGCCAAAATACCTACCGAATCTCTATCAGTGATTCAGTCAGTTCATGAGTAAAGCAAGCGAGACCAATTTTTGATGAAATTACGCTCTGACATTGAGAGTGTTCGCTCTAACTTGATGAATCGTGACCCGTCTCCCTCTTTGGATGTTTGCTTTAGGGAATTACTTCATGAAGAGCAACGTCTTGTCACACAAAATGCTTTCAAAAAAGAAAATGATGTCACTGTTGCATTTGCTGCTCAAGGTAAAGTAAAGGGCGGGGATATAAGTAGAACTCAATGCTACAATTACAAGGAATATGGTCATATTGCTAGCAATTGTAGCAAGAAGTATTGTAATTATTGTAAACAACAAGGACACATTATCAAAGAGTGTCCCACGCACCCTCAAAATTGTAGGATCAATGCTTTTCAACCTGGGATAAATGGTTCCACTAATGATTACTCATCTTCAAGACAAGTTCTTACTCCTGAAATGGTATAACAAATGATCGTGTCAGCCTTTTTAGCATTAGGATTACAAGATAATGATGTTACATCTAATTTTTGGATTGTTAATTCAGGTGCTTCCAATCACATGACCAACTCAACGAGCATCCTAAAAAATGTTCGTAAGTATCAAGGTCCATCACAAATACAGATTGCCAAGGGTAGTGATTTACCCATTACCTCCAACTTTCAAGAATGTTTTTGTTTCACCAAAGCTCTCAACTAGTCTTATTTCAGTTGGACAATTGGTAGATAACAATTGTGATGTGAATTTTTCTCGTAATGGTTGTCTTGTGTAGGATAAGGTGTCGGGGACGATAATCGCGAATGGGCCTAAAGTTGGACGATTGTTTCCTATACACTTTTCCATTCCTCCTCTTCTATCTTTTGCTTGTACTTCTACTGCTAGTAACACTGAGGTTTGGCATAAGCGTCTAGGGCATCCTAATTCTATTGTGTTGTCTCATTTATCAAATTCTAGTTTATTGGGAAATAAAAATCAATTTTCAGCTGCTTCCATTGATTGTTCTACTTGTAAATTAGGCAAAAGTAAAACTCTTCCTTTTTCCCATTCATAGTGATGTTTGGGGAATTTCACCAATTATTTCTCATGCTCATTTCAAATACTTTGTGACATTTATAAATGATTATAGTCGGTTTACATGGGTGTATTTTCTTCGATCCAAATATGAGGTATTTTCCAGGTTCAAGACATTTTTGGGTTACGTTGAGACTCAATTTTCTACATGCATCAAATTATTAAGATTTGATTTTGTTGGAGAATATATGTCTTATGAATTCAAAAAATTCTTGCTTGACAACGGAATTGTCTCGCAACACTCTTGCCCATATACTCCACAACAAAATGGAGTTGTTGAACGAAAAAATCGTCATCTTTTAGATTTCACTCGTACTTTATTGATTGAGTCCTCTATACCAGCTAAATATTGGGTGGAAGCTTTCTCTATTGCTGTCTATTTAATTAATAGATTGCCATCTAAAGTGTTAAATTTTGAGTCTCCATATTTTCTTCTTTATCACCAAAATCCTAACTATAGTGATTTTCATACATTTGGTTGTGTTTGTTTTGTGCATTTGCCTCCTTCGCAGCCCAATAAACTTTCTGTACAGTCTACTAATTGTGCTTTTATGGGTTATAGTACTTAACAAAAAGGTTTTATTTGCTATGATCCATGTTCTCACAAATTTCGTATTTCTAGAAATGTTGTTTTCTTTGAGAATCAATATTTCTTTCCTACGATTGTAGATCCATCTTATGTTTCTCCTCTTCTTCCTACGTTTGAGGATTTATCATCTTCTTTTAATAGGTTTAAACCTAGATTTGTGTATGAACGATGTTGGCCAACTTTATCATATACTGACACTGATTGGCCACATGAAACTGTACCACAACTAGAATCTGAGAATTCTTCAAGATCTGGTCCTCTTGAGCCTGCTTGGCGATGTACCAGAGTATCTCGTACTCCCAATTGGTATGGCTTTTCCTCTACTTTATCCAACATATCTGTTCCATCTTGTTACTCACAAGCTTCCAAGCATAAATGTTGGCAGAAAGCAATGGAGGAGGAACTTTTGGCTCTTAAAGAACATGACACATGGAACATTGTTTCATGTCCTTCAAATATCCGCCCTATTGGATGTAAATGGGTTTATTCAATCAAACTTCATTCTGATGGATCTCTTGATTAGTACAAAGTTCGATTGGTTGTTCCTAGTAACAGACAAGAGTATGATGTGAACTATGAGGAGACTTTTGCACCCGTAGCCAAAATGACTATGGTGTGAACTATTACTGCCATTGGTGCTTCACAAAACTGGTTTTTGTATCAAATGGATGTCAAAAATGCTTTTCTCCATGGTGATCTTAAAGAAGATATTTATATGAAACCTCCACCTGGTTTGTTCTCATCGCCTACATCAGATGTATGCAAGTTAAAACGGTCTTTGTATGGATTAAAACAAGCTTCAAGAGCTTGGTTTGATAAGTTCCGATCTACTTTGCTACAATTTTCTTTTGAGAAGAGCAAATATGACTCATTTTTGTTTCTTTGGAAAACATCTACAGGTTGTGTTCTTCTTTTGGTGTATGTAGATGACATTATTATCACAAGAATTGATTCTTCGCTAATCACTAGCATCCAACAGTAGCTTCAAGATTCTTTTCATATGAAAGATCTTGGTACTCTTACTTATTTTTTGGGTTTGGAAGTTCATAATGTTTCTTCAGGTGTGTTTCTAAACCAACACAAATATACTCAGGATATGATTTCTTTGGCTGGTCTTCAAGATTCATCCTCCGTAGATACTCCATTGGAATTGAATGTGAAGTATCGTTGTGAGGAAGACAATCTTCTTCTTGATCAACTATATTTCGACAATTAGTTGGGAGTCTAAATTATCTTACTATTATTCGGCCTGATATCTCTTTTGCAGTTCAACAAGTTAGTCAATTTATGCAAGCTCCCCGACATCTCCACTTGGTGGTTGTTCGTCGCATCATTTGGTATCTTCTAGGAACATCTACTCGTGGATTGTTCTTTCCAAGTGGTTGTCCTATTCGTCTTAATGCTTTTAGTGATTCTGATTGGACAGGATGTTCTGATACTCGTCATTCAGTCTCTGGTTGGTGCATATTTCTTGGAGATTCATTGATATCTTGGAAGAGTAAAAAGCAAGATCGTGTGTCAAAATCTTCAACAGAGGCTGAATATCGATCCATGTCAACTGCTTGCTCTGAGGTTGCTTGGCTTCATAGATTACTTGATGAGATTGGATTTCCTTGATCTCATCCTACTCCTCTCCACGCTGACAATACAAGTGCTATTCAAATTGCTACTAATCCAATTTTTCATGAGAGGACCAAGCACATTGAAGTGGATTGTCATTATATAAGAGAAGATATAGATAAAGGAGTCCTTACTCTTCCACTTGTGTCCAGCGATCTTCAAATAGGTGATGCGTTTACAAAATCCATGGCACGGAAACGCCATCAGTTTCTAGTAGGATAATTGATGCTTCTTGATCCACCAGCATCAATTTGAGGGGGGATGTTAGCATGATGGACAAGTAAATGATTGTACATATTAATGTAATTATATAATGATATAAATTATCATGATCATATGCATTTATTGTAGAATCAAATAAATAAATATTGTGATAAAATAGCTGATTTGGAGAGATAGCAAGGCAGATTTAGAGGGATTGAATAACAGATTTATAGAGATAGAATATCTGATCTTTAGGGATAGGAATGGTGGATCTTTATGGATGTGTAATCTTTATTTTCTCTATATAATGGAAAGACTCTCACTTTGAGGGGCATTCAGCAGAAAATTGACAATAAACACTACAACAATCTTTAATTAATGGTCTCGAGATTTTATATATTATTCCCTATGTTTCAAAAAGAATGACATACTTTCTTTTTTAGTTTGTTTAAAAAAGAACGACCTCTTTCCATTTTTTGTAACATATTTATTTCTATTTTCCACGTGACATTTTTAAGACCACAAGATTAAATGATAATTTTGTACATTTGACATATATTTAATTTAGGAACACAAGATTCAAAAGTCTTCTTTATTTTCTTAAACTCCGTGTCAAATCAAACTAGGTCACTCTTTTTAAAACGGAGGGATTAGAATATTGGAGTTGTCTTTGGTAAAGAGCGGTTTATCCTGGATGGGATTTTCGGACTTAAATTTATATAAATTGGGTCCAACGTGTGAGTCAGACACAAGACGAGGAACAAAAAAAGGGTAAAAAAAAAAAGAAAGATAAATTTTAGGGAAAAGACTCACATATGTCATCAAACTTTGAGAAAAGACTCATCTATGTCATTCGTTAAAAGCTTGACTATTTATGTCATTTCCGTTTGAAAAAAGTTCCATCCATGCCATTATTCGCAAATGAAAATAGCATAGATGAACCAAATTTTTAATAGATGGCATAGAGGAACCTTTTCTCAAAGATTAGTGACATATTTGAGCATTTCCCCTATATATTATAATCTTTTAGTTGCGTTATTTTGTTCTTACAAAATCTTCTAGTATTTTATAAAATGATTATTTTTCTTTATGGTGACTATATATAACATATCAAATAAAATAAAATATCTTTTTAAAAATATTTTGATAAAGTTTCTGATAGATCAATTTGGGTCACATATATACCAGCCCAGCTTTTGATAGACTAAAATGACCTGAACTAATATATATACGAGTCAATAATCAACCCAAACTCAAGCACGTTGGGCCGATTATAACTTCATGGACTAGTTTTGCCACTTCTACTTAAACCTTATCTTTTTTCAAAAAAAATACAGTAACGAAGTATATAACATAAGCTCGATAAAAATACCTGATGGAAGCCCTTTTCTTGAGTGAGAGAGACACCTAAATCAGCCACACATGACTGCAAAATATGGTCACCTCCATAATAAGTTTGATTCTTTTTTATACAAATATCCAAATTCTCAACCATAGCCTCCACAAGTGCATAACTAAAAGCATAACCACCACCACCAAAAGCCATATTAAATGAATGTGCAACATTTGATGCATGTGTTTCTGAATTCATCCCAACATAAAAATATTTCTTATGACCCTACTTTGACAAAACCTCAACCAAATTATGTAGGAAAAAAATTGTGTCATCATCAGCCATAATGTACCATCTAGCACTCTTGTTCTCCATTTTCTACAACGCGAGCCATTCGTATGGTTTGTGGAATCGGATGCTTATCGTACATTTTGTATCTCGAGGTGTCTTCTGAGACCTTGAAAGGAGGACAAGAAGAGTAAGGCCATGGAAGCAATTGATGATCTTTTGGGAAGCTATCGAGGAACACGAATCCACGTGTTATGTTTGGTTTCCACCAGGATTCAACGTACGATATTCTGTTCTTCCATGTTCTAGACGAACTTGTTATTCCGAATACTAGATGGCTAATATTGGTAGGAATATCATCTTGTGTAATGTCATGACCTTTGAAACTCATCAAATTATTGAATATAGTGATTGAGTTGCAACATGGATGGTTAGATAGCAAAATGTGGATTACATAGATGATTAGTCCTGAAATTAACAATGATTTGCATAATTTTCCACTTAATAAAACGGATAATTGCATAGAGAGTAAGTGGTAATCGATTTGAAGGACCTGTTCCTGTGTCGTCGCTCAAGTGTAATGGTCTAGAAGTCCTTGATGTGGGGAACAATGCTATAAATGACACGTTTCCAGCTTGGCTCGGAACTCTTCAAGTCGAATAAGTTCCATGGACCTACAAGTATGTGTCAGACTAAGTTTTGCTTTCCCAAGTTGTGAATTTTTGATCTTTCTCGTAATGAATTCAGTGGCTCACTTCCTGCAAAAGTTTTTGGAAACTTCAAGGCAATGATCAAATTAGATGACGAAGACACAAGAGAGATCAAGTACATGGAATCTAAGTCAAATTTGTCATTTGACACATCGTATGAGGATTCAGTGAGTTTGGTGATCAAGGGGCAGGATATTGAGCTACAAAGAATCAACACAATTATGACAACCATAGATCTCTCAAGCAACCATTTTGAAGGTGTCATTCCGAAAACACTAAAGGACCTCGGCTCACTTTGGTTACTCAATTTATCCCATAACAATCTCATAGATATTCCAATGGAATTGGGGCAATTGAATACACTTGAAGCTTTAGATCTCTCCCGGAATCGGCTCACTGGAAAGATTCCGCAGGAATTGGCAAGAATGAACTTTCTGGCCTTCTTAAACGTCTCTCAAAATCATCTCGTTGGACCAATTCCTCACGGTCTACAGTTCAACACAATTGAAAATGACTCGTATGGCGGCAATCTTGATTCATGTGGTCCTCCTTTATCAAAGCAATGTGAAACAAGTGGTTCATCACATGTTCCTCAACCATTGGAGTTTAATTTGAAGAAGATGAAGGCGAGTCATATTTTTTTAGTGGATTTACATGGGAATCAGTAGTCATATTGTTGGAACTGTCACGTGGAGTCTCATGTTTAAATATCGTAAGCCAAAATAGTTTGTGGAATTTTTTGATGGACTCATGCCTCACAAGAAAAGAAGGCCAAAGAAGAGAGCTCAAACGAAGGACTTAATGGAAGATTGAGAGGGCTAAATTGTCTTTGTTTGATTTTGTGGACTAATAAGTGAACTGTTCTGGTTTTGTCTTTTTTTAATTTTCTATTTGTTGTTTGTATATATTAGAGACATAATTATATGTGTGTTATTTTAGTATCAATTGTTATTCAAGTTATGTTAGTTTGTTTCTGTTTCAAATTGACATAAGTGATCTACACAGCCACTCATTAGCTATGTTAGTTGGATTTTTTTAAAATGTCAATGGGTACGTGTTGGATTCTTCAAAAGTTGTGTATTTTTTAAGGAACCAACATGGTTGCAACATCATCATAGAGAGTCCGAGCAGCATAGCTCATTAATACAACAAAATTGGAAAAAGCAGTGCAGTAAGCATATAGAGTTTGGTTCATGATTGGAATTAGTTGATATTAGAAAGTTTATTTTTGTGAAAATTGATGTAGAAGAATACTCAAAACTACAGAAGTGGCTAATAATTTTGTGGGTACTTCATCTTTCTAGTCATAAAACATCCTTAAAATGTTCTCTAACTCAGTTTCAACTCTCGCGATTTTGATTCTGGTAGAATTTTACATATATTTATACTTCATGACGAAAGTTATGCCTCACGCCATCCAACAACTAATTCATACTGTTTGATTATGAATGAGGGAATTTTTTTGTTATTTGGCAAATGCTCTCTGGTATTGGCTCACTGGAAAGATTCCAAGGGAACTGACAAGACTACAATTCTTGGCAGTCTAAAAACTCTCTCTGAATGTTCTTATCAGACCGATTGCATGTTCCTCGTCCATTAGAGTCCGAAGAAGAAGAAGAGTCGTATTTTGCTAGTGGATTTACGTGGCAATCAGTGATCATAGTTGTTGTAACTGTCACGTGAAGCCTCATGTTTAAAGTGGTAAGCTAAAATGGTTTGTATAATTTTTTGAAGGCATCATTCTGCACAAAAATAGATGGCAAAAGAAGAGAGCTTTGAGATGACGGATTTAATTAATGGAAGATTGGAAGAGCCAACTTGTCTAGTAATATCCATTGTTGGAATAATCTCATGAATATTATTCTTTAAATTTTAGTTGTTTTACTTAGTCTGAATTTTCTCTTTGTTATTTTCATCTGTTAGATACCTCTGAATTATTTATAACATTTGCTTCGACTACTGAATTAAAGTCATATATTAGCTTAGGTACAAATAACATGAAAGTCAAATATATTCTTAATAACAAGCTAAAAGAAAGACATATCTGCATTTGAAGTTCGATTTTCGTGTTTAAGCAGCTGCTGTAGCATTGGTACGGGAAAATGTTATGTTCCGACATATTCATTCACTTCGATTTAAATGCGTGTTCATCCTTGTAATGAAAATTGAACATGAGTGCTCAAGTGATGACTGAACCTCGAGGAGGTGGCAATGTTAAGGTCGACTTCATGAAAGCAAGAAAGGAAGCAAGTTTAGCGAACATAGAGATGGAAAGAGATGGATTTTGCCCAGCTGTTGTCAGATCAATTCCCATTCATTCTTTAATGGAATAGGGAATGGGCAGGCTGCGGCTATCAGGAATTGGTGATAGCCTATGACTAAAATGTTGATTTTAAACATCAAAGCATGAGTTGATTAGATTGTCGCTAGATCTATAAAGGCAAAAGACAAAAAAACGCGATCCTTCAATACAAGTAGTCTCTCAGTTTTCTTTGCTTGTGCATCATTTTTTTATTTGATCACTACTTTTATCTTGAGTCGAGGGTCTACGGAATCAGCCTCTCTACTACTTTGGTTATTTTCCATCTCTTCCTATTTGAACTGTATCATATAGATGGAATTTCCCTCTTTAACTTAATGTGAGAAGTCTTGGAAAACAGCACAAGAGACGACTAATCGGAAATTTCTCTGCAGGTGGAATGATCTTCACCAAGTTATTCAAAACATAATAATTAAGCAGGAAATGAAAGACCTAAATCATGTCTTTAATTATTGTTCATTTTTTTCCTCACTTGACTTAGCCAAGCAATAGTTTCTACCATTTGAAATTTCTAAGAAGTTCTGCAGAAAAGTGTTCTACATGATGGGACCAATTTCACATCATCTTGCGTAACACACACTGCAGAGATAGTTAATGATTTCGAAATGAACACCACATCTAGAGAAAATTAGAGGACATAGAGAGTATTATTTTGTCAAGTCTTCTCCGTCCTCTAACAAGTCTTGTGGAACACTACAAAATATGAGTAACAAGTTGTTAGAAGTGAGTAGTACTCATCTTGTGATTCAATTGTTCATCAGTCCCGATTCATCATAATCTTTTTTTCCCTCTAGTCTTTGTGGAAATTGGCTTTGAGTCTTACAAGTCATCGTCCGCTAGTTACAATACTGTATCACTTTTTTCCTTGGGTGTAATGGAATATTGATGGATTTTCCTTATTAACTTAATAATGTGAAAAATTATTGTATACCTAACAAGTTTAAAAATAGCAGAAGAGACAACTAATCACTCACTCGGATTGACATTTTCTGATTGTATAGATGTGTCATATTTGTCCTTTTTCCCACCCGTATTCTTTGTGGAATTGGCTTAAAGACTTTGATCGAATACTGACGGAGTTTCCATCAATATTCCTAACAAGTCTTTGTGGAAATCATCATCAACATATATCATATCATATCATCATATATTATTCTAAGTGGGAAGCTTCTAAGTGTAAAGTTAGATTACCATTTTACTCCTACACTAAATGAAAATGTTATAAAATGTTTAATTAAATTCATCTAATAAAATTAATTAAACATTTTTATCCTGAAATAAAGAAAATTCTCCTTTAATAATTTGTGCAAGAAAATGTAAATATACGTTTAAATAAATGCTTAAGTATCATATTGAGTACAATACAATGAATCAACCATAATTATAAGCTTCTCCACATATCAATTACTAATTTAAAGAAGTTATTAGAAGTCATTTATATATGCAGCGTCTTAAAAATTTCAGAATTGATTCTTCATATTCTTATATGTGTATTAGTACATATATTGTATAATATAGTCATACGCTTCAACTTTGAACAATAACTACAAATTTGGATTTAATAGTTTTGGAAATTTAACTATTTTTTAAGAGTAAAATATAAAGTGTCCTTTCACTTCTTCATAGCACTTATAAAGAAATTTAATGATATTTTAATGATCTTTTTCTAACTTGACTTTTGAGTTTCTATATATCTTGATAGGGGTGTACATGATCGGGTTGGTTCGAGTTTTTCAAATATCAAGCCAAATCATTTGTGTAAAATTTTTAAATTTATAAACCAAACCAAACTAATAAAATTTGGATTTTTTCGGGTTTTTCAACCTTGGGTTAGTTCGGGTTTTTCAAATACCAAACCAAACCATTGTGTCAAATTTTTAAATTTATAAATCAAACCAAACTAATTGTAGAATATGGAGAAGTGAAAGAATAATTGTATTCCATCAATAGTCTGTACACTAATATATATATTTACAATCAGAAATAAAACTATATCTATTTTTACTTAGGTCCCTAAACTATTTACTAGTTACATATTTAACACTCCCCCTCAAGGTGGAGTATATAGATTATGTATACCCAGCTTGTTACAAATATAATTGACTCGAGGACTTCAAAGAGCTTTAGTGAAAATATCTGCTAATTGGTCATTTGAACTAACAAATGCAGTCACAATGTCCTGACTTTGCAATTTCTCTCGAACAAAATGACAATCAACCTCAATGTGTTTAGTCCTTTCATGAAAGACTGGGTTTGAGGCGATATGTAAGGCTGCTTGATTATCGCAATACAATCTCATAGGACATGGCTGCCATAGTCCTATTTCTTCCAGCAATTGCTTCAACCACAACAACTCACACGTAGTTACAGCCATAGCCCTATATTCTGCTTCAGCACTTGATCGAGCAACAACATTTTGTTTCTTACTCTTCCAGGAGATCAAGTTTCCTCCGAACAGAACACAATAACCTGTAGTAGACTTCCTATCTGATGGGGAACCAGCCCAATCAGCATCAGTGTAGCCAACTATCTCAGTATGACCTCTGTCCTGATACAATAGTCCTCTTCCAGGGGAATTCTTCAGATACTTTACAATTCGAATAACCGCATTCCAGTGAACCTCTGTCGGTGAGTCTAAAAACTGGCTTACAACACTTACAGGAAAGGATATATCAGGTCTGGTAACTGTAAGATAATTAAGCTTACCAACCAGTCGACGGTATCTTCCAATATCAGAAAAAGGCTTCCCTTCTCCTGGTACTAACTTGACATTGGGATCCATTGGAGTGTCAACGGCTTTACAATCAAGCAACTCAGCCTCCTCTAAGATGTCTAGAACATATTTTCTTTGTGATATATAAATACCTTTGTCGGACTGAGCAACCTCAATTCCAAGAAAGTATTTTAAAGAACCCAAATCTTTGGTCTGAAAATATGAATTCAAATATGCCTTCAATTGACTAATACCAGCAGCATCATCTCCTGTGATGATAATATCATCAACATATACGACAAGAAGGATATATTTTCCATCACGGTATCTATGGAACACCGAATGATCTGATTGACTCCTTATGAGGCCAAATTTAAGAACAACAGAACTAAAATGACTAAACCAAGCTCGAGGAGACTGTTTGAGACCATACAAAGCTTTGCGGAGTTTACATACCTTGTCAGAGTACTCCCCCTGAGCAACAAACCCGGGTGGTTGCTCCAGGTAAACCTCTTCCTCCAAAGCACCATGTAAAAAAGCATTCTTGATGTCTAACTGGTTAAGTGGCCAGTGATGAATGGCAGCAAGTGATAAAAATAGGCGAACCGAGGCAATCTTAGCTACGGGAGAGAAAGTATCCCCATAGTCCAAACCAGGAACTTGTGTGTAACCCTTAGCAATAAGACGAGCCTTTAATCGATCAACCTTACCATTAGGCGAGACCTTTAATGTATACACCCATTTACACCCAACTGTGGTCTTACCAGGTGGTAAAGGTACAAGCTCCCAAGTACCATTAGAATGGAGTGCAGACATCTCATCTTCCATGGCCGCCCGCCAACCCAAGTGAGAGAGTGCTTCTGTAACAGACTTAGGAATAGAGGCAGAATCCAAAGAAGAGAGAAAGGCATAATAAGGTGCAGATAATCGATTATAATTAAGGAAGTTACAGATAGAATTAGCGGACCGACTATACAAGGGATTAGCGGTAGAGCGAGTACCTTTTCGTTGGGCAATAGGCAAATCTAGCGCGGAAAAAGGAGATAGTGGTTGATCCGAAGATGAAGGTGCAACTGGAACAGGAGTGGAGTCAACAGGTCTAGCAGGAGAAGTCACATCTACTGCCTCAGCTGGAACTGCATCTGTAAGAGCACGTCTATGCCTACGTTGATAAGTAATCAACTCCTATTGTTCATTAGGTCGGGAAGAAGATTGGAACTTGTGAGGAATAGGTGCTGGAGCACTAACATATGGAGAAGGAAGTGGTAATGACTCATAGACGGACTTAGACAGATCACACGACTCTGAGAAAAAAAGAGTAGACTCAAAAAAGGTAACATCGGCAAGGACAAAATATCGATGTTGTTCTAGGGAGTAACACTTGTACCCCTTTTGTGTCCGAGAATATCCCAAAAACACACATTTTATGGAACGCGGGGAAAGTTTTGATGAACCTGGGAGCAACTGGTGCACAAAGCAAAGGCAACCAAAGATACGTGGAGGCAGGATGTAAATAGCATCACGAGGGAAAAGAACTGAAAAGGGAATTTGACCATGAAGAACACTAGAAGGCATCCTGTTAATAAGGTAACATGCAACAAGAATTGCATCTCCCCAAAAATGATTTGGCACATTCATATGTATCAATAAGGTTCGTGCTGTTTCAACTAGGTGCCTATTTTTGCGTTCTGCAATTCCATTTTGTTGGGGGGTATATGCACAAGAAGATTGATGGATCATGCCTCGAGAAGACATATATGATTGAAAAGAAGCTGAAAAGTATTCTTTTGCATTATCAGTTCGAAGTGTGCGAACAGGAACTCCAAATTGTGTTTGGATCTCAGTAGTAAAATTCACAAAAGTAGAATATAACTCAGAACGATTTTTCAATAAATAAACCCATGTCATTCTTGAGTAATCATCAATAAAAGTTACAAAATAACGATAACCTTGACTTGAAACCACTGGTGAGGGACCCCAAATATCAGAATGAACTAAAACAAATGGAGCACTAGCTCGCTTATTGACTCTGCTTGGAAAATGAACTCTAGTGTGTTTACCACGCTGACAGGACTGACACTCTAATTGACTAACATCAGACAAACTTGGAACCATCTGTTTCAAATTGGCTAGGAGGGATGACCAAGACGACAATGGGTCTGTTGTGGAGAAGCAGCAGCAATACAGGCGGTTGGATTTTCAAAAATCGCTGGAACAGCTAGACGATAAAGACCATGAGACTCATGCCCCGTTCCAATCGTGCCTCCTGTCTTCGAATCCTGAATAAAAACAGATTCAGAAGTAAAAGTCACAATACAATCTAGGTCCTTTGTCAATTTGCTAATGGAGATTAAGTTTAATGGAAATTTAGAGAGATATAAAACAGAGGACAAAGGTAGAGATGTAGTAGGATTTGCAGTTCCAAAACCATGCACAGGAGTGGTAGAACCATTAGCCAAAGTGACAGAAGGTAAAGCATTATGACTTTTAAAGTTAGATAATAGTCTTTGGTTACCCGACATGTGGTTAGATGCACCTGAATCAAGTACCCATGGCCCCAATAAAGAAGATTTAGCGAGGCATGCCATAAACTGACTAGATTGTGCTAGGGAAGCAACAGATTGAGATGCTGGTTGGTCTGACTGATGTTGCAGGAAGCGAATGTACTGAGCATACTCATCTGTTGAAATAACTATGGAAGGCTTTCCAGTGTGCTGAACATCACTTGGTGTGGTGCCATTATCGGATTGAGTAGGATATTGTGTTTGCGCAACATTAGCAACCGTGGGAGGAAATCCGTGCAAGGAATAACACTTATCCCGTGTGTGTCCACGTCTACCACAATGATTACAGGTTAAAGGATTCCCCCGATTATCCTTACCTCTACCACTTTTAAAACCATGATTATTCTTGTGATCACGATAATTTACACTTGAAGGAGTAAAGTTAGTTGTGAATGCTGTCTTTTCCTCATGGGTTACACTTGTTGGAGACATAGTCGAATTAGCAACTCGAATTACACGAGCAAACACATTTGTCAAAGGAGGAATTGATTCTCCACTAAGAATCAGAGATCGAACTGATTCATAATCAGCCCCAAAACTTTGCAAGCATATGACTGCTTTCATCTTGTCTCGTTGCTCTAATTGTGTCTTCAAGTCAGTAGAGTAGGGCATAATTTCATCAAACTCAGTAAATAAGGCCTGTAACCGTGCCAAATGCAACTGCACATTATTATCAGATAACTTAATCTGAAATAAATTAGACAAAACGTCATAAACTCTTGTGATATCTCGAGTATATAGCTCTCGAACATGAGTCCATACTTCCTTACATGTCCGGTAAGGATGAAACACTGCCATCAAAGATGGTTCAATTGATTGCCATAACAGAGTACACAAATAGGCATCAGCCTGAACCCAAGATGATTTCTTAGAATCATCAATCTCCGACACATCCTTCGTGAGATGTTCTAGATGCCCTTGGCCCAAAAACCACATCTCAACTGCTGCTCGCCAGTTAGCAAAATTATTTCCATTAAGCTTAATGGTGGAAATCACAGGATTCCCGTAGATTGGGGAAACATTCTGAGTTTCGGATACAATTTTATTTCCTGACATCTGGAACGAAGTAGGAGACCAGCGACAGAAGCTTGAGACAAAAAAGAAGAGCACACAAAATAGATGGGAAAAAAAGAAGAGACGGCTGCAGCTAGAGACTGTAAACCCTAGGCTCTGATACCATGTAGAATATGGAGAAGTGAAAGAATAATTGTATTCCATCAATAGTCTGTACACTAATATATATATTTACAATCAGAAATAAAACTATATCTATTTATACTTAGGTCCCTAAACTATTGACTAGTTACATATTTAACACTAATAAACCTCAGATTTTTGGATTTTTTCGGTAAAGTTTGCATACAAAAATATAATTAACTTGTGCTCCAAATATTTCTTTAGTTCAACCAAAATATAATTATCTAAGGTGTTTCTTAAAACAATAACACAAAAAATGAGATTAGGAAATGACACAAAAATATTCAATAAAAAATAATAATGAAATCATCATATAAAATAAATATTGCAAAGTCATAATGAACATGATCATAATTTAAAAGTACTAAATCATGCTAAAATAAGTTTAATAAGTATTAATTACATTGCTAAATATTTAAAATTAAAGTTAGATTATGTATTTTAATTGTCTAAACCAATGTAAAACTAAAGAACAAATATTCAATATTATTGTCATTCTTAGTGTTGAATTGATTTTCTTTTTGCGTTAGTATTAATTTGATTGTGATTTAAGTTTTATTATAATTATCAACATCTATGGACTATAATCTTTATTAGACCATTCCGAATTCTAAGTTTTAGACTTGAAATAATATATTAAAAGATAAAAACTATGAAATAGTATAATAAATATTTTAAAATTATATCAAAGTAAATATTTTTATGTATAAAATAAAATTTTAAAATTACATATATAATGTCGGGTTGGTTTTTTTAGTTAAAACCAAACCAACCCAAATATAGTTAGGTTTTGATCTGTAAATTGTGCCATGATATATATTGTCTTAGTTTTGATGATAGCTACTTCTCTTCACTCCTTGTATCTTAATATTTGATTGATAATTTTATTGTAGATTAACTAAGATCTGCTTAGATTTCTTTTCTATGTGTTCAAGTGGAATTTTTTATTTTTGTGTTATTATATTAGTAATGAAGATGTTATACATTTGTTGATGTTCATTACTATCATGTTTGTTACTTTCTCCTTTCATCCATGAAATGGGTTAATGACATATTCATGACAATCCTTTGAGTCGCTCAATTATATCCTATAGGATGGCATTGGACATTACATTGTACACACCGGAAGAGATTTTGATTAATTGGAAGAGAATACAGAAAGTTGTCATCTTTTGATCTCTCTATATTTTTTTCTACTTTCTTCTTTCACATTATTACTTTTAGCTTCATTTTATAATATTTTTGTTGATTTCTTTAGAGGTGTTCTTTTATTTACCATTAAAAAATCACTATTTTCTTTTCCGAGTTAATTCCTATTCAATAAATAAATAACTACAAATAAAAAATTATTGAACACAATTAAGACTTCAAATTTTATGATTTAAGTCCTTGCAATGGTTGATAATTATTCTTGCTTTGGTGACCACAATGTAAGTTGTATAGCTTTTAAAGTACTTTTTTCTGATTTACTATTTTATTTTACAAACTTTATAATAAAAAATAGAATTATTAGTTTTATTAAAAGTGGGAAGCAACAAAGTTAAAGGCTGGATTACTAAAATAATCCTATAAATTTGTATTGAGTATAACACTATTTGAAAATATAAAATCTGAAGAATTTGAAGGGTTACTTAATAATTAAATACACTTAATTCAATATATTGACCATATTCATCTACTAATGCCTCTAGCTACTGTGAAATATGTAAAGATGTTTGAGACTTTGTTTCCCCTTATTCACTTTCTTTAATTTAATTCATTTTAACTCTAACATGAAGTTTAAGTTACAATTCTCCAATGTAATTAATTATTTTTCTCTTACTTAAGTTAAGACCCATCTTTACAAGAAAAAAGTACATAAATCTTCTATTACAAAAGGAAGGCTTTGTTGATTTTCTTGAAAAGAAAATTTGAGATAGCTGCAATATGAGTATGCGTTCTATCTTGCCTAATATTTCTTATATATGTGAAAGTTCTTTATATATTTTTCTTAATCAATTATTATAATTTCTAACTATTTTTTTGTTAATCTATTTTTATTCTATCAGTAAATTAATAAATCAAAATGTACACACATTTAACATATAGTTAAATTTCTTTCACAATATTTGTGGTTTCTTCGTCTTTAATATCATAGAGGTGTACATCCCCAATGGATAATTAGGACGTCTATTTCAATATGGTTGTATTTTTTATTGTGTGGAAGATGTGATGAATATATATATATATATATATATACACACACACACACACACACACATCGTTACAACAACTTCATGCAACTTAGCATGGGGTACACGTGCAACACACGTGCCCGGAACTAGTATTACTATAAGTGGGAACAAAAAAAAGTTAAAAGTTGAATTACGTTTTTATCCCTACTATAAATTAAAATGTTATAAAAATATTTAACTATTTAATTTAAATATTAAATTGTACCGTTTTAATAAAAATATTAATGACTTTTGCATTTTCTTAGATTAAACTCATTTAAATCGGTACATGAATCAAATTCACATTAATAGTTAATTTCTCTTTTTCTGTAAAAATCAAAAGTATTTGAAGAGTTTTTCCATCAAATAAATTTGATATGGACTAAAATCATTAAACTAATTTAATGTAAATTAATTTTATCTACTCAAAGGTCATCCTAGCTACTGCTATAAAATGTCTAGCATGGTCTTCATGTAAATGATAAGAGGAGGATCAACGATTATCATGCAAAAAACTAGTTTTGCTCATCTTTTTGTATGTGCAGTAATTTCCTTTTGTTTTTAATAGCTCCTCCTTGTCCAGCATAAGTATTTTATATGTCTTTTTTTTTATTATATATTTTGATATATTTTCTTATGATTTTGTTTTTCTATTAAAACATCTTGTGTCCTACATGAAGAAATTAGTGAAATACAATTCATGTTCTACCAATTATTGATGAAAGATTAATTAGTTAATTTGATATGTTTATTTGGCTCTCGATAGAGTGTTCTACTTTAGTATAAATATATTTCGAGATTATTATTTATGAGTAGAGAGAGGAATAACTAAATGAGAAAAATCAAATATGATTTTTTTTTAAAAAAAATAAAAGAATCCATACCCTAAAATAAAATGGGCCACCGAATTGGAGATAAATGCTAGATCATAGTATGTAATTTTGAGGCTGTATTTTTATTTAACTTTTCGTTTATATGTATAATCTAATGACCTTATTAGTCTATTATTCATGTGTTGAAACATTCTTTCCTCAAATTGACCATATATATTAGATATCTAGAATAAGTCATTTTGAAAAGTCTGTGTTGCTCAATTTATATGAATTATTCAAGCGTCTATTTACTGTGATGAAAAACCATTTATTGTTGATGTAAAATTTTAACTATGATTGAAAAATTGGCAAACTTCAATCTCCAAATTATTGGCTGGACCCATAAATAGTTAAGTAGTAATTGTCCAAATTAGAATTAGGGGTCTACATAGGTCGGTTTGGTTTGATTTTTCATTAAAAAAAAAATTTGAACCAATTATGTCTGTCACGCCCCGAGCCTACACCCCAGACGTGACCGGCACTTGAAGACCATCACTGGCCTCCAAGCGAACCCTTGGCCTGACCTTCTTAACTCAGCGGAAACTTAACTCAACAGGATAACTCAATGCAATGAAAGGTTATAAAACAACTCAACTGAAAGTAATTTGCCAACAAGGCATCTCGAGTCTCAAAATAGGATATTTAAATATATACATGCATGAGAGACTCCAAATTAACTGACTGACTATCTATGAAGCCTCTAAATACTGAGATGGATGTTGGGACAGACCCCGCAACACCCAAAAAAAATAAAAACTAAGAACACAAAATAATTGAGTCCTCCGGAATGCAAGGAGGCTCACCACTGACTCTGGAGTGGTCAGCTGGATCAACGACGTGCAGGATGCTGATCCGGGGTACCTGTATCTACAGGCCAACTGGCATCAGTACATGGAAGGTACAAGTATGCGAGCTGGAAAACTAAGCAACATAGGCTAGAAGGAAAATTTGGAAGAAACTGAAAAGTTTACCTTGTTCAACTCAACTCAACCTGACTGACTTCTTTCAATATAAGGCAATTTAAAACAAGTGTGATATAAAGAAAGACTGTTTAAAACATGCTATAAACTCTGTGTGTATACAAGGATACAATAGGCCTGAGATGTATATAGAAATACAATTGAACTGATGTATGTAAAATACAATAATTTCCGTGTATAAAAAAAAATACAATAACTGCTGTGGGAGTTTCTCTAACCGACAACCATCACATAAGAGCTAAAGTGATGATACAGCGGTCAACCTCACGCTGCCAGAGCATCCTATACCCGGCCAAAGGTATAAGACCTGAACTGCCTAATGGATCTACTAGTCTAATATGAAAATGATTCATCTAAAGAGTATGATCCTTTTCTACCCATGGTGGCTAACATGGTTCTATGGGGGCTGTGGGTTCTTTGAACGCTCCCCCAATTCGGTGCTCGATACTACTCCCAAAAAAATGTACTGGCTCTTATGTTTTTAAAACACATTTCTTCCTGCTGACATGAGATAATTACTCAAAAAAAAACTATCCCGAAGGCTCTTTGGAAATTTCAGTTTCCAACCTTGTTTAAATGTAAAGACATTTCTTTAAAACTTCTTTGGGAATACATAGTTCCCTAATAACTTTGAGAAAATGAACTCAACTTGAAACTTGAGACTCTTTACTTAGCTTGAAACTCTAAGCTCTTTGCTTGACTTGACACTTGAGTCTAAAAATAAAGTTAAAACGTTCAATAAAGACTCTTGAACAACTTTACAACTAGCTTGACTTGCTTAACTTCTAAGCTTAACTCTTAATTTCTAACTTCAATTGACTTCTAACTAACTCTCCTTGAATTGGAATTTTTGGATTCAAGGTGTTTGCTCACATGTTACGGATAAGTTCTTGACTTTTAGAAGTACCTTGGAGTGTTGGAAACAACTAGGAAACATAGGTATAATACCTAAGAACAAAAATAAAATAAAATAAAATAAAATGGGGAATTAAGGTAACGGGAAGGATTGGCGTCCTTGGCGCTCTAAGAGGCGCGGGGCGCCAGCCCTCAACTTCAAACGGGACTGCTGGCCACTCTGCCAGCCACCAGCCCTCAGCTTCAAAGGGGACTGCTGGCCACTCTGGCAGGCACCAGCCCTTTTCCCAAAAAAAAAAACCGACTTTTCTCCCTCTTTTCTTCAACTCTAAACCACCCTTACTTCAATGGATTTAACCCCAAACACTAGGGATCATCAATCTCTCAACATACAATAAATTACAACTCAAATACACAACCCAATCATGTCCCACAACCAACAATAACTTCAACAACACAACTAACAACATCAACAACAACTAACAACTTCAACAACTTCAACACCAATCTAATCTTTTCTCAAAATCATAAAAAAAAGAGCTTGGTGTGTGGGGGAAAGGATCAAACCACACAAAGAACTCACATACCTTGATAGGGATCACCCCCGACGAAAATCCACGACGGAAACTTGTTGATCTCCTTTCTCCTCTTCTTCTCCTCTTCTTCTCTTCTTCTTCTCTTCTTCACTCTCAAGAACCCTAACTCTTTCTCTTTTAAAATAGGATAAAATGATCCAGAATCAGCCTAACACACAATATAACCTCAAAAGAAATGGCTAGGGAAAAGACCAAAATGCCCTTAAAATTTCCGGACGGATTCCCTGCCAACTGCCCAACTTTCAATGGCCATAACTCGCTCATACGAACTCGAAATCGAGCAATCTCAGTGGCGTTGGAAAGATCATTCCACAAGCTTCACAACCATAACTAGAAATACTCCTAACTCATCCTGATCTAGGAGTTACGACTGCTCAAAGTTGGCCAAAAATCACTGATTTCCACACTCAAGCCAAATTTTCCAGATTCTGTATTTTTTTCCAAAAATAGCTACTTTCAAATTTCAAGCTTCTTCATAGCTATTTCAAATTGTCGGATGTTACAATGTCGGTTTATTAAATCTAAAAACTGAATCAAACCACATAAAGTCGATTATTTCGATTTCAGTTTTAGTCGGTTCTTTCTGATTTTTTTGGTTTTTCTATTTTTTACAACTATACGGTATTTGAAAAAGAGATCAAATATACTTTCACTTACCTGTGCGATAAGCTAAACTTAAAAAGTGTTGAATGTATAGAAGTTTTGAAATAGACGGTAAAATTCAGATGAGTACAAAATATTTTTTGTGAAATATCAACGTTCATTATGTTAAATTAATAAGATTAAAGGCTAGAGACAAACTGAATACAAAACAAAATATTTACAAAGTAAATTGTTAACTTTGAATTTGAAAAACTATTACAATATAATTGTAAGGGAAAATGGCCAAAAGCCTCCCCATCCTATAGTCAGATTCTCAACTACACACCTATACTTCACGATGATCCTATTATCCCCTTGAACTATTTTAAAATAGAATTATTGTCACCCTATATGCTGAGGTGGCAAAGATAGTGTATTCACTTTCTCAAAGAGAGTGAGAGACACTTTTTTTTTTTTTTTATTAAAACTTTAACTTTGCAAGTAATTTCCCCTTTTCATATTAAGTTTCTAATTTTTATTTTTAAAAAAATTATGTTATCTTTTACTTCTATTTCTCTTTTCTTTTTAATTTTTTTGTCTTCTTTCTTTTTCTCTTCAAAACATCATCGGAAAATGCCACAAACTTATTTCATTATTCAGCTCTCACTAATTGTATCTTTCTCCTCTCTTTTTTCCCAAAAGAAATGAACTCTCCTTTTAATCATAAACTTCAATTTTTCATTCTACATACTAAGTTTACCATTGTCAAACTGCTATTTTCACCTTCTTCTTTTTTTCAGATCTATCGTAGTATGTGTTGTTAACTTGTTATTGAATTTTGAGTAATAGCAAATTAATAAATAATTAAAAGTGAGACGGATTGATTAATTTCTAAAATGCTAAAAAATATTTTTCGTAGACAATGACCATGACAACGAGATTAAAAATAGCAAAAGCAACTTTTTACACTTCAAATCACAAATTTACTTTAAATTTGCCATCATATCCAACTCCAATATGTGACCCACTATTCAAAAACTACTTGACCACACGACTTATCAATGTTGTCATCTAATTCTTCGATTGGCAGAATCAAATTCGATTCAACGATATTATCATTATTACTTGTATGAAAATTCACTAAAATTATGAAAATAAAATAAAATAAAACCTTGCGAACATCATTAAAGGTGCCGGCGAGGAGCTACCATCGACTATGCAAACACCTTGAGATTCTTGAGGAATTTAGAAATCCAAAAATTAGGAAAGCTTACAGATGAATAGATACAGCTGATCATACTGAACTGGGTCAAACATTTTTTAATGCTTTTTGAGTTTTGTAATATTTAATTTTGATAATTAATTAAATGGTGTAACAGCCACCAAAGATTTGTTTTTAACAAAAAAATATATAAAGAAGAAGAAAGAAAGAAGAAGGTAATGTGCTTTTGGGTTTCATATCAATGAAAAAAAAAAGTTGGTGTAAAAGAAAAATTAAAAGAGGATTAAAAACAAAAGAAAAAAGAGAAAGAAAAATATAAAATAAAGACAAAAAATAATAACTTTTTTACTAAAAAAATGATGTGGCAGGCAAGTGTATCTCACTATTTAACATAAATTTGGGTATGCCATTTTAAGGGGTATATATTTCACTTTTAAAATGTTCAGAGGGGTAATAGGACACCCGTAAAGTTAAAGTGTGTAGTTGGAATTTCAAGTATAGATTGGAGGGGTTTTAAACCATTTTCTCTAATTGTAACTTTGGATCTTAATACAAAATAAAACATTTACAAATTTTACAAGCTCAAATTTGAAATATAATATATAAACACTGAAAACTATAAACTAATAAAAATATATTAACAAAGTAGATTATAAATAATATTTTTATATATATATATATATATATATATATATATATATATATATATATATATATATATATATTATGTCGGTTTGGTTTGGGTTCGATTTGACTTTTTTTTCTTTCAATACCAAACCAAATCAAGAGTAGTCGGGTTTTTTTTCAACTGCCAAACCAATCAAACCAAACCACAAATTGATTTTTTTTTTCGGTTTGATTTGATTCGTCGGTTCGGTTTGCCTTTACGGTTTGATTTGTACACCCCTAATTAGAATGTCTACTTTTACCTTAGAGATATTATTTATGAGAATGTGATACATTCTTTTGCCTAATTGTTGAATGTTAATTATTACTGATACCTATAATTTTTTAATATCAAATGGTTTTATCTTTTGTATATATTATAATTACTTATTTAAAGTGAAAACTTGAAAGTGTATAGTTGGATTACCATTTTGTCCCTACACTAAATCAAATACCTAATCAATAAATTATTATATATTATTAACATACAGATTAAAGATTCAATAAATGTAAGATTAAAAAAAAATCCATTACTATTCAAAATTAAAAGTTGAATATGAAGAGTCATTCTACACTAATATGTATAAACACTATCAAAATTAACATTTGAATTTGCTTTTTCAGAACCAATTTTACAAAGATTGATATTATCATAGGAAGAAAATTGCACAATTCAAATTTCAACATGAGAAGAAAAGAGAGTGAGAAACTACAAATGAAGGATAACAAAAAATGCTCGAGTATATCATATATTTAATGTTCTTCTTCATAGTATATTTTTTACTATTATTTAGTGAATAAAATATAAATGGTTAAATTAATATTGTTAATTTCAGCATTTCCTATTTTATAACTCCACTTTTTAGTATATAGAAATTTAATAATAATAAGGGACAAACGTGCACAACACGTTCCCAAGAACTAGTATATAGATAAGTGTCAAAAAACACATCTAAATTATTCCTTTTTTGAAATATACATACAACTTTTTAAAAAAGTTTCATCCATTAATATGGGGTACATTCGTAAAACGTGTGCCCAGAGATTAGTGTGTGTACATGGATAATGCTGATTGATTTGTAAGAAGAAAAGATCCTGTTATTTGGTGAATACAAAAAGGCAAGATGGTGAGTCTCTTTTTTCTTTAATTCATTTCTTTGTTTATTGTTGCTAAAAAGTCTATGTTTTTCTTCTTCCTTTGAGCATCATCTTTGCTCTTCCACGGAAGCTTATGCTTTGATTCAGTTCAAACAATCCTTTCAAATTTCCGACAGCTTTTGTTGTTGGGATTATGAATCCAGGCATTATGATTACCCAAGAACAATGTCTTGGAATGAGAGTAGGGATTGCTGCACTTGGGATGGAGTCACTTGTCACATGTTAACCGGTCATGTTATCGGGTTGGACCTTAGTTGCAGTCAGCTAGGTGGAAGTATTCATCCCAACAGCAGCCTCTTCCAACTTCATCATCTCCACACACTACAATGACTTTAATCCTTCTTCGATCCCACATAACATTGGCCGATTCAGGAATTTGAGGTATCTCAACCTTTCATGGTCTTCCTTTGATGGAAAAATCCCAACAGAAATCTCAGATCTTTCCAATTTGGTTTCACTTCATCTTTCTGGTTATGATTTACAACTTGATGAGAGAACATTTGAAACAATGCTTCACAACTTCACAAATCTGGAGTTACTGGCTCTCCCTCTTGTCGACATCTCATCTCCCATACCTGTAAATATTTCTTCTTCCTCCTTAAGATACGTGGATCTTACGGTAACCAATTTGCGAGGTGTTCTCACAGAGAGCTTTTTACTTCAGCCAAACTTGGAGAATCTCAAATTGGGTGATAACCGTCTTCTCAAAGGATTTTTACCAAAGATCCACCCGAGCAACACTCTGTTAAAGTTGGATATTTCATTCACAGGAATGTCCGGTGAGCTACCTGATTCAATTGGCTCCTTGAGTTCCTTGAATTACTTCTCCATGGATGTCAATTCTCTGGTCACATTCCTGATTCCATTGGCAACCTAACCCAAATTAGGGAGTTGTGGTTTTGGGGTAATCGTTTCACTGGCCATATTCCTTCAACAATATCTAAATTGAAGCACCCCACACGTTTAGATCTTCCATCCAACTCATTTTCAGGTGAAGTTCACGACGTTTTCTCTAACCTCCAACAGCTACGTTATTTTAATCTTTCTGATAACAGATTCATCGGTCCATTCCCCTCTTCAATTTTAAGTTTGACAAATCTTGAATACCTAAAATTGTCGAGGAATTCCCTATCTGACCCACTACCTAGCAACGTAAGCATGCTTCCAAAGCTAAGCTACCTGGATTTGTCATACAACTCACTTAATGGTACCATACCATCTTGGGTGTTTACCCTACCTTTGCTATCTTCACTGTCCTTCCAACATAACCGAATAAGAGGACTAGCCGATGAAGTGATCAAAACAAACCCAACAGTAAAAGACCTGCATTTAAGCAATAATCAAATCAGTGGTTTTTTTCCTCAATCACTTGTGAATCTCACAAACCTTTCTACCCTTGACATTTCAACAAATAACATCACCATTGATGAGGGAATGAATATCACCTTTCCTAGCCTAGAAGCTTTGCAGTTATCATCTTGTGAACTGAAGGATTTTCCACACTTCTTGACAAATATAAAGACACTTCGGTACTTGGATATTTCTAACAATAAGATTTGTGGTCAAATTCCTGACTGGTTTAGCGGCATGAGGTGGGACAACTTGTGGTACCTAAATATTTCACATATCCTTTTGACAGGTTACCTACCACAATTGCATTTCCATAATCTAGGGTATCTTGATCTTAAATTTAACTCCCTTCAGGGTCCACTACCTTCATTCATTTGTAACATGAGTTTGCTTTCCTTATTAGATTTATCACACAACAACTTCAGTAACTCGATTCCAAGTTACTTGGGAAGCATGGATAGTCTAACGGTGCTTGATTTAAGAAGGAACAATGTTACTGGGAGTCTTCCCCCATTGTGTTCACAGAGCACTTCATTCAGTACCATTGTCATAAATGGCAATCGATTTGAAGGACATGTTCCTGTGTCGTTGCTCAAACGTCATAGTTTAAAAGTCCTTGATGTGGGGAACAACGCTATAAATGACATGTTTCCAGTTGGCTCGGAACTCTTCAAGAGCTGCAGGTCTGTGTATTAAAGTCGAACAAGTTCCATGGACCTATAAGTACGTGTCAGACTAAGTTTTTCTTTCCCAAGTTGCGAATTTTAGATTTTTCTCGTAATGAATTCAGTGGCTCACTTCCTGCAAAAGTTTTTGGAAACCTCAAGGCAATGATTGAATTAGAGGGTGAAGACACGGGAGATATCAAGTACATGGAACCATCTAAGGTGTCACCTAACACATTGTATGAGGATTCCGTGAGTTTGGTAATCAAAGGAAATGATACTGAGCTAGAAAGAATTAGCACAATTATGACAACCATAGATCTCTCAAGCAACCATTTTGAAGGTGTCATTCCAAAAACACTAAAGAATCTTGGCTCACTTTGGCAACTCAAATTTATCCCATAACAATCTCATAGGTCATATTCCAATGCAATTGGGGCAATTGAATAAGCTTGAAGCTTTAGATCTCTCCTGGAATCAGCTCACTGGAAAGATTCCGCAGGAATTGACAAGAATGAACTTTCTGGCATTCTTAAACCTCTCTCAAAATCATCTCGTCGGACCCGTTCCTCAAGGTCGACAATTCAACACATTTGGAAATGACTCGTATGACAGCAACCTTGATTTATGTGGTCTTCCTTTATCAAAGCAATGTGGAACGAGTGATTCATCATATGTTCCTTAACCATTGGAGTCCACGGAAGAAGGCGAGTCATATTTTTTTAGTGGATTTACCTGAGAATCAGTTGTAATAGGCTACAGTTTTGGACTTGTCATTGGAACTGTCATGTGGAGCCTCATGTTTAAATATCGTAAGCCAAAATGGTTTGTGGAATTTTTTGAAGGCATTTTTCCCAAGAAAATGAGAAGGCCAAAGAAGAGAGCTTGGAGATGGCCTACTAGATGGATAAATTGAGTACCCGTTTGGATTGACTTATTTTAGGTGCTTTTAAGACAAAATAGCTTTTAAGTAGTTTTGAAGTATTTGGGTAAAGTTAAAAAGTGCTTATAAGCACTTATTTTAAAGCCAAAATAACAAAAATAAGCCAAAAGCTATAAGTTAGAAATCCTAACTTATGGCTTTTGGCTTATAAGTCATAAGCCAAAAGAAATCCAAACAGGCACTCAAAAGAGTGAACTTTTCTGTTTTTTCTCTTTTTAATTTTCTGTTTGTTGTTTGTAGCACTATAATTGTATGTGTTATTTTAGCATTGATGTTTTTTTCAAGTTAAGTTATTCTGTTTCAGTTAATAACCTATTTTTCCTTTCCGTCTCTTTATACCAATGTGATTTAATTCCAGGTGCATATTTCAATCACGTCTTCCATGATTCTTAGATCTAGAGGTAGCACCGGTCCATCAATAGAAACATCCCTTCCTCTCGTACCCTGCCTAGACCAGCCAATTAGCACATGATCATCTACAATAATAGGAGTATTAGGAAAATAGAAGCATGGAATATAAAGAGTAGCAGTGCTTATTCAACTAGTACTGTAGCTTATCGTAATCACTAGTAATTGATGAATCACACTTCAACCATATCATGAAGTTCGACTTGACAGTGATGCTATATAAACTTTAAGTTGTGAATCAGATCATCAATAGCCTGTCCTGCAAATTACATTTTTCTCTTCTGAATAAGGAGTAGTATTTGAATCTTGCATAATATAACCTGCTTTTACAAGAGGCCTTTGTGTATTTGAAATTTTTATATCTATTATCTAGATGCTTTTTTCCTGTTGCTTAATTAAATATGAGACGGTCCTATGAAGAATGGGGTCCAAGAATAATGGAGTTTCCCTCATTAACTTAATGTGAAAACTCATGTGTACCTAACAAGTTTGAAAACAGCACAAGAGACAACTAACCAGACACTAACTCGGAAATTTCTCATAATAGCTTTAGGAACGCTTTGTATAATCCAATGTTTTTTTGAGCTATTGACTTAGTACAACACAGCAGGAAAAGGCTGCATCCACCTATGGGGCTCATGTTGTTCATGGGTTATTTATCGGTCTAGACCTTAGTGGTAGTTATCTTCACGGAACTGTAGAGAATAGTAGAAGAAAAGTATAATCTGGAACTTTCTGCTAGCCCAAGATCGTTAACTATATAAGATCGAAAGATTCAACTAAAGAAGAGAAAGCTAGAAAGGAGAACTTGTTTATGGAAGAAGACTCTTTTATTTGGGTTGTTCTTGAGTTGTATACGAATGACTAAGATTACCCCTATTTGTACTTATGTGGGGATGGTTCTAGACATTACAAGATCTAGACTATTCTATCATTTACTACAAATAACTCTCTAGTATATCTACACATTTCTTAGACACAACTACAAGAAAATTCTAGTAACTTTATATTCTACCCTAGAATATCTAGATATTTCTTTAAGATAATTATTCTAGATACAATTCTAGAAACCATACTAGAAAAATCTATGATATTCCAAAAAATCAACTTTATATTTTCACAGGAACTATTTGTCCCAACAGCAGCTTCTTCCAACTCTATCATCTTGAAGCACTAAACCTTGCTCGCAATGACTTCCAAGTGCTACCTGAATTGGATCTTTCTTTTTTTTCACTTGACTTAGTCAAGCAATAGTTTCTCTCATTGGAAATCTGTTACAACTTCTGCAGAAATATTTTCTACAGTGAGTGTTACGTACGGGAATAATTTCACATCATCTTGTGCAACACACACTGCAGAAATAGTTAATGACCTTGAAATGAACAGCAACATCTAGAGAAAATGAGGACATAGGGGGTATTATTTTGTTAAGTCTTCTTCTCCGTCCTCCAAAAAGTCTTGTGGAACACTACAAAATATGAAGTAACAAGTTGTTAGAAGTAACCAGTACTCATCCATGGAGCACAAAGTTGTGTAGTTAGTGATGGCAAGGTTGTATTATTTTCTCTCCATTTATGCCAAATTTGGACAAAAGGAATATTGTATAATTGGTACTATCAAACAAGATTTGAAGACTTGAGTCTTTCTGGAAAATGACTTAACACTTTGGACAACTTTTTGGCAATCACAAATTAGTTAGTGGTAGATGTGGGGGCAAATACCCCATTTTATTTGTCTGGATATGTTTCTTCTCTTTTTCTATTCACACTTTTTACAGTAAAGATGAAAGAGAAGAAACAATTTATGTGTGAAAAAATTAAATATACCACAACATGATTTTCTTTAAATTTAAAAAAGTAACTTTTGTAAAAGTAGGGGTATATGTGAAGCCACTTTTGTAACAACGGGTATATTAACTCTAAAATGACAAAGTTGAGGGATATATCATGCTCTTTTCCTTAATGTGCCTTGCAATGATAACAATATTGGTTGAATAGGCTACAGTTCACTACAATTCTACAACAAAAACAGCTTTTTTTTTATGTAGCGTCGATCACTACACCTTTATCTTGAGTCGAGGGTCTATGAAAACAGCCTCTCTACTACTTTGGTTATTCTCCATCTCTTTATGTTTGAACTGTATTATATAGATGGAGTTTCCCTCATTAACTAAATGTGAAAAGTCTTGGAAAACAGCACAAGAGACAACTAATCAGAACTTTCTCATAAAATTATTCAAAACATGCTAATTATGCAGGAAATTAAGACACATATCAAACAAACAAAAAATGGTCATGAGTCTGTTTTTCTTTCATTCATTTCTCTATTTTGTGTTGCAAATAAGTATATGCTTTTCTTCATCCTTTGAGCATCATCTTTGCTCTCCCACTGAAGCTTCCGCTTTGCTTCAGTTTAAGCAACACTTTGAGATTATATCCTACGCTAGTTACAACTGTGATAGAGCTTCTTTCCCCAAAACAAAGTCTTGGAATGAGAGTAGAGATTGCTGCACTTGGGACGGGGTCACTTGTGACATGTTAACCGGTCATGTTATCTCCTTGGACCTTAGTTGTAGTCAGCTTTTTGGCAATTTTCATCGCAACAGAAGCCTCTTCCAGCTTCATCATCTCCACACACTAAACCTTGATAACAATTACTTCAATTATTCTTCAATCCCACATAACATTGGCCGATTGACGAATTTGAGGCATCTCAACCTTTCTGATGCTTACTTTCTAGGGAAAATCCCAACGGAAATCTCATACCTTTCCAATTTGGTTTCACTTGATCTTTCTGTGTATGGATTACAACTTGATGAGAGAACATTTGAAACAATGCTTCACAACTTCACAAATCTGGAGCTACTTTCTCTCTTTAATGTCAACATCTCATCTCCAATACCTGTGAATATTTCTTCCTCCTTAGGTACCCGGATCTTGGTTATACTAATCTGCGAGGTGTTCTCACAGAGAGCTTTTTCCTTCCACCAAACAGCTTGGAAACGCTCAAATTGAGTGGTAATCATCTTCTCAAAGGAGTTTTTCCGAAGATCTACCGGAGCAACACTCTGTTAATGGAGTTGGATATTTCATCCACAGGCATCTCTGGTGAGCTGCCTCATTCAATTGGCACCTTCAGTTCCTTGAATCACTTGAACCTCTATGGATGTCAATTCTCTAGTTCCATTCCTGATTCCATAGGCAACCTAACACAAATTACGGAGTTGGATTTATCTCTTAATCATTTCACTGGCCGTATTCCTTCCACAATCTCTAAATTGAGGCATCTCACAATTTTTGGTCTTACGTCCAATTCCTTTTCAGGTGAAATTCCTGATGTTTTCTCTAACCTCCAAAAGCTACATTATATAGATTTTTTTAATAAAAGATTCAACGGTCCATTTCCCGCTTCAATTTTAAGTTTGCCACATCTTGAATACTTGGGATTATCGAGTAATTCCCTATCTGGCCCACTGCCTAGCAAAGCAAGCACTCTTCAAAAGCTATCCGAACTGGATTTGTCTGACAACTCGTTGAGTGGTACCATACCATCTTGGGTGTTTAACCTCCCTTTGGTAGATTCATTGTGGCTCCATAATAATCAATTTAGCGGATTAGCTGATGAGATCAAAAACCCAACATTACAACTCCTGTATTTAAATAATAATCAACTCGGCGGTTCTTTTCCTCAATCAAATCACTTATGAATCTCACAAACCTTTCTACCCTTGACCTTTCATCAAATAACATCACCATTGATGAGGGAATAAATATCACCTTTCCTAGCCTAGAATTTTTGCTCTTATCATCTTGTGAACTGAAAGATTTTCCACACTTCTTGAGAAATGTAAAGACAATTCAGTACTTGGATATTTCTAACAATAAGATTTGTGGTCAAATCCCTAACTGGTTTAGCGGTATGAGGTGGGACTCGTTGCAGTTCCTAAACCTTTCTCACAATTCATTAACAGGCCACCTACCACAATTTCGTTACGATAACCTACAGTATCTTTATCTGAAATTTAACTCCCTTCAGGGTCCACTAGCTTTATCCATTTGTAACATGAGTTCGCTTATCTTATTAGATTTATCACACAACTACTTCAGTGACTCAGTTCCACTTGGGAAGCATGGCTAGTCTAACGGTGCTAGACTTAAGAAGGAACAATTTCACAGGGAGTCTTCCACCATTTTGTGCACAGAGCACTTCATTGAGTACCATTGTCGTAAATGGTAATCGATTTGAAGGACCTGTTCCTGTGTTGTTACTCAATTGTAATGGTCTAGAAGTCCTTGATGTGGGGAACAATGCTATAAATGACACGTTTCCAGCTTGGCTCGGAATTCTTCAAGAGCTGCAGGTCCTTATATTAAAGTCGAACAAGTTCCATGGACCTATAAGTACGTGTCAGACTAAGTTTTGCTTTCCCAAGTTGCGAATTTTTGATCTTTCTCGTAATGATTTCAGTGGCCCACTTGCTGCAAAAGTTTTTGGAAACTTCAAGGCAATGATCAAATTAGATGACGAAGACACAAGAGAGATCAAGTACATGAAACCATCTGAGAAGTCAATATACATATCGTATGAGGATTCAGTGAGCTTGGTAATCAAAGGGCAGGATATTGAACTACAAAGAATCAGCACAATTATGACAACCATAGATCTCTCAAGCAACCATTTTGAAGGTGCCATTCCAAAAACACTAAAGGATCTCAGCTCACTTTGGCTACTCAATCAACGGAGATATTCCAAGGGAATTTGGAAAATTGAATATGCTTGAAGCTTTAGATTTCTCTTGGAATCGACTCACTGGAAAGATTCCACAGGAATTGACAAGAATGAACTTTCTGGATTTCTTAAACCTCTCTCAAAATCATCTCGTCGGACCAATTCCTCAAGATTCACAATTCAACACATTTGAAATGACTCATATGGTGGCAACCTTGATTTATGCGGTCTTCCTTTATCAAAGCAATGTGGAACGAGTGATTCATCAAACGCTCCTCAACAATTGGAGTCTGAAGAAGATGAAGGCGAGTCATATTTTTTTAGTGGATTTACGGGGGAATCAGTAGTTATAGGCTACAGTTTTGGACTAGTTGTAGGAACTATCATGTGGAGTCTCATGTTTAACTATCGTAAGCCAAAATGGTTTGTGGAATTTTTTGATGGACTCATGCCTCACAAAGAAGAAGGCCAAAGAAGAGAGCTCAGAGACGACAGACTTAATGGAAGATTGAGAGGGGCCAACTTGTCTTTGCTTGATTGAACTTTTCTGGTTGTGTTTTAATTTTCTGTTTGTCGAGTTGTATATGTTTGATAGAAACATAATTATATGCATGTGTATTATTTTAGTATCAATGGTTATGTTAATCTGTTTCTGTTAATCTATTGACAGAAGTGATCTACACAGTCACTCATTAGCTATGTTACTCAACAAAGTTATGTATTTTTTAAAGAACCAACATCATCATATTTTGGGAACGCAGGGTTCCTCATATATTAGCTTAGGTACAAATAACATGAAAGTCAAATATATTCTTAAAAACAAGCTAAAAGTAAGACATATTTGCATTTGAAGTTCGATTTTTTTGTGTTTAAGCAGTGGACTGCTATGTTGGATGAGTAACACGGGCAGATGATATATTCCGACATTTATAATCTTTGAAGAAATTGGCTTAAAGACTTACAACTCATCGTCCGCTAGTTACAGTACCATATCCCTTTTTCCCTTAGGTGGAATGGAATATTGATGGATTTTCCCTCACTAACTTAATGTGATCTTAACTATTGTGTACCAAACAAGTTTGAAAATACCAGAAGAGACAACTAATCACTAACTCGGAATATTGACCTTTCATGATTGTATAAATTCCATGGAAAAATTGCATCAAAATTTAATGTATTTGTACAACTTGGTTTCCTCTATTCCAAATGTACACTTATTGTTCTCACAATTGGTTCAATAACGTGTCTTGACCTTTTATGATTATATAAATTCCGTGGAAAATTGCACTAAAATCCTCAATTGACTTGGTCATATAATAGTTTCTCTCGTTGTAAAGTATTGTTAAAATAGAAGAAGAGATGTTGATGGAAAGTTGGACTAATCATTATATATCTATCTATCTATCCATTTATATTATCTTTAAAAAAAATATAAAATTACTATATATTTTCAACTTAAAACACTCAATTTAGTATATTTTCTAGATTTTATAATATATTATATTTATTTAATTTAAAATATAGTGTACTATATGATTTGACATTCACGTGCACTGCATGTGCATCAAAACTAGTACTATCTTACAAATATGAACTCTCTAACTTAAATATTAAATTACTATAATACCCCCAACTAAAATATTCAATTTAATATATTTTCTATATTTTATATTTATATTTATTTATTTGTTTATTTATATTATATTAAAAACAGATTTTTTTTTCTTTCACATTGAAGGGTTGTGTTGTGACTTTTTTAAAAAATTGTGACTCTTCTAAAAGATTAGTTTCTCTATTATGATCAGAATTTCTGTTGTGAATGTTGATATTCCTTTTTTAAAATCGAGAAAAATGTGTATACTCACACATTCTACTTGACATAATACATACATATATATATATATATATATATATAGGACGTTACATAGGACACAAAATTATCATGTAGGATGAATGTGTCTATTAGAATATACAAATTTAGTGTTTACTTGTGCACACTCAAAGTTAAAGAACATATATGTCGATTGAGGTCAAGTTAAATGTCATATTTATTTATTATAACTTTAGAAATTCATAAACCATTTTATTGTGATCACTAGTAATTGATGAATCACACAAACAAATGATGATGCTTCATCTACATAATGTAGAAAAATTGAAAATATGTGGATTCATACGTCCTATGTGACATTCTATACATGTATAGAACGTTACATAAACACCAAGGTAGAAAAACTGAAAAATGTGTACTACTCCACTAGAACTGTATCATATTTGTCCTTTTTCCCACCTGTAGTCTTTGTGGAAATAATTGGCTTAAAAGAACAAAATAAAATTCCACACAGTATTATATCTATAAATGTTAGCAACACGTTTTTTTATTTTCAGTTAGGAATTATATTTATAAATGTATGTCACTAAATTATTAATAAAATAATTATCTTTGACAATATTGCAATATTTTTTCTCTCAAAGTCTTTCTCTGTTATTTTCCTAATTTCTTTATTAAAGAACCAACATGAAATCAATTTCACATCATCTTATATAACACACACAGCAGAGATAGTTAATGACCTCGAAATGAACACAACATCAATGGTTATGTTAATCTGTTTCTGTTTCAAGTTGACAGAAGTGATCTACACAACCACTTTTTAGCTCAGGTTTTTCAAAAAAGTTATGTATTTCTTAAGAACCAACATCATCATATTTTAGGAACGCGGGATTCGTCATATATTAGCTTAGGTACAAATAACATGAAAGTCAAATATATTCTTAAACTAGAGGGGCATGGCCCGTGCTTAACATGGGCCTAATATAATTAGTCTATTATTCTCAATAAATAAAGTATTGTTGGAAACTATTCATTTATACAAGTGACCAATTGCAAGTATTCAACTAATTCAAATTATGTGTTTGTTCGGGTGATCTGAAAAATTAAAAACAAAGTTTATCCAAACCATCAAAAAAGAAAAAGACATGAAATGTTAACACAAATTAAACAACTTCAAAAGAATGAAAGAAAAGAAGAATTGCTCAAGAACTTGCGAGGAACATTATACTTTTACAATCTATCATTCAAATTCTAGTAGTGTCACAACTTTCACAGGGACCGACAACTCTTCCAACTTTTTGTACAGATTTGATTTTTAGTGCCTAGAAATTATTAGCGATTGTTCCCGCAAGTTATTGGAGAAGTGTGTCAACAATTGATGATAAAGATCATATACTATGTTTTGTATTTTATTTTTCCAAGTAAAAAGGTCAGTAATTGATGCTACCTAAATTACTGCACTTAAGATGTTGTAGCTTCTAAATCTAATAAAACAATAATGAACACTTTAAAGTAAATGAAAGATGATTGTACCAGAGGGATGGAGAAAATGAATCATGTGAAGCAAACAAACTGAAGTCAAAATGTGTCAATTCTGTCACCATCATATTGAATACCAAAAAGAAATTGAGTAAATTGGTAAAACTTCATAGAAAATGACCCTTTTTTTTTTTTGTCTATCTTGCCCATTCATGTGCTCCTTCATGCCATTCCCCTTCCCATTTTGTCGTCCCTCTCATCCCACTTCCCATTGGAGAACATTAAAGTAGATAATAAACATGAACAATGCTTGGATCCTGAAGTCTACCATGATAGTTAAGTAGCACAATGAGGAAGAGACTATGCAAATCAATAGTGGTCAAACAACAACATACCTTATCAAACCTTATCACTACCTCGTGGAGGTAGAGATACTCTTTCCGAAAGACCAAATCACTGGTCCCGATAGTTATTTGGTTACCACTTACCATTCTAAACAACTGTAGAGAAATGAAGAAGAAGTGGAGATTTGATAACCATGTACGGTTCAAATCAGTTGTAGATTTCAAAACAGACAACAGAGAGAAAAAGAGAACTAAAACCAACAAAACATGAAATTTCAATTAAAAAATGAACGAAATAATATCACATTTGAAATTTCTATTTAAACCCTTTGGTGCCAACTTCTCTTTGCTTTGCCAGAGTTCACGATACACATGGGAAAATCGATTGTCAAATTCAAAATCTAATGAAAATGAATTGTGTCATCAATACTTTTCATTATTACAAGAACGAAGAAGCAAGTATCAGCTATAACTGAGCATGCATATGTAGAATTAGGGAATAGACCAAGCAGAGGCCAAAAAAAAAAAAAAATTGAAGTAAAACTAAGAAAATTCATACTTTGGTTAGTAACTGCAACGAAAAAGTAAAGAAAAATAAAACTCAATAGTGTCCACGAATACCCTGGTTTAAGCAAAGAGAAAGGTTTTGAAACAGAGATCCAATTTCAAAATTGAAATGCTAAAGAAGAGGGCAAGTGAACAAAATCATAATCTAACCACAGAATAAAATGTATGTGAAAAAATATAGTGGTTAGCTACATGTAATTGTAATATCCACGTGTCCTATCATAGAATTACCACTGTCGTAGTAATTCCTAGAAAACTTTGTACACTCCTTTTAGCACATAGTACAACATTCTATTGTTGTGTTCGTCCTATTGTTAATGGCTTTTATAATAGAGTAAATAATTAGTACAATTTACAGTAATCTTGTTGCAGTGTTCGTACACACAAAGTGCCATCTCTAGATATTAGTAAAGTAAAACAAGCTAAAAGAAAGACATATTTGCATTTGAAGTTCGCTTTTTTTGTGTTTAAGCAGTGGACTGTTATGCTAGATGAGTAACACAGGCAGATGTTATATTCCGACATATAATCTTTGAAGAAATTGGCTTAAAGAATTACAAGTCATCGTCCGCTAGTTACATTACCATATCCCTTTTTTCCTTAGGTGGAATAGAATATTGATGGATTTTCCCTCTTTAACTTAATGTAATCGAAAATTATTGTGTACCTAACAAGTTTGAAAATAGCAGAGGAGACAATTAATCCCTAACTCGAAATATTGATCTTTTATAATTCTATAAATTCTATGGAAAAATTGCATCAAAATTTAATGTATTTGTACAACTTGTTTCCTCTATTCCTAATTGTTCTCACAAATAGTTCAATAATGTGTCTTGACCTTTTAAGATTATATAAATTTCATGGAAAATTGCACTAAAATCCTCAATTGACTTGGTCATATAATAGTTTCTCTCTTTGGAAAGTATTGTGAAAACAAAAGAGGAGACGTGGTGGAAAGTTGAACAAATCGTCATATATCTATCTATCCATCTATATTATCTTTAAAAAAATATATTAAATTAGTATAATATTTTCAACTTAAAACATCCAATTTAGTATATTTTCTATATATTATAATATATTATATTTATTTAATTTAAAATATAGTGTACTACATGATTTGGCATTCACGTGCGAATTGCAATGCATTAAAATTAATACTATTTTATAAATATGAACTCTCTAATTTAAATGGTAAATTACTATAATACTCCTAACTAAAAATATTCAATTTAGTATATTTTCTATATTTTATATTTATATTTATTTATTTGTTTATTTATATTATATTAAAAATAGATTTTTTTTTTTCTTTCACATTGAAGGATTGTAACTTTCCCGATGAGTTGTGACTTTTTTGTAGAATTGTGACTCTTCTGAAAGATCAGTTTCTCTATTATGATCATAATTTCTGTTGTGGATATTGATATTCCTTTTTTAAAATCGAGAAAAATGTGTAGACTCACACATTATACGTGACATAATACATATATATAGGACGTTACATAGGACACAAAATTGTCATGTAGGATGAATGTGTCTATTAGATCAAATTTATACAAATTTAGTGTTTACTTGTGCACACTCAAAATTAAAGAACATATATGTCAGCTGAGGTCAAGTTAAATATCATATTTATCGTTAAAGAATATATATGTCAACTGAGGTCAAGTTAAATGTCATATTTATTTATTATAACTTTAGAAATTCATAAACCATTTTATTGTGATCTCTAGTAATAGATGAATCACACAAACATATGATGATGCTTCATCTACATAATGTAGAAAAATTGAAAATATGTGGATTCATACGTCCTATGTGACATTCTATACATGTATAGAACGTCACATAAACACAAGGTAGAAAAACTGAAAAATGTGTACTACTCCACTAGAACTGTATCATATTTGTCCTTTTTCCCACCTGCAGTCTTTTTGGAAATAATTGGCTTAAAGACTTTGGCTTAAAAGAACAAAATAAAATTCCACACGGTATTATATCTATAAATGTTAGTAACACGTTTTTCTATTTTCAGTTAGGAATTATATTTATAAATATATGTCACTAAATTATTAATAAAATAATTTCATTTGATAATATTGCAGTATTTTTTCTCTTAAAGTTTTTCTCCATTATTTTCTTAATTTTTTTATTAAAGAACCTACATGAACCAATTTCACATCATCTTATGTAACACACACTGCAGAGATAGTTAATGACCTCGAAATGAACACAACATCAAGAGAAAATTAGGACATAGAGAGTATTATTTTGTTAAGTCTTCTCCGTCCTCTACGAATAAGACATGTGGAACACTACTATAAATGATACGTTTCCAGCTTGTTAGTTTGTTTTTCACGTTCTCCGACGAACAAAGCTCGAATATCACTTGACGAGCTCCGCTATCATTGTTCATCTTTGTTCTTCACAATCCAATTTCAGTGGATTTTGATGTTTAAAGTATGGTAAAGTTACTTTAGGAATTTGAAGGAAATGGAAGAAGAAGTTACTTTAGGATTTGAAGAAATTGGGAGAGTATAGGAGAAAGAGGAAATGAATTATAAAAAAAAATTGAAAAAACTATTAAATTAATCAAATTTTCACATGTCAAGCGTGTAAAATTCACAAATCAACATAGATATGGTTGTGGCCTTTTAAGGGTGTTATTATTTCAATTTTAAATAGTTCAGGGAGGTGATAGAACTCCCGTAAAGTTAAAGTTGTGTAGTTGGAAATCCGGATATGGATTAGGGAGGCTTTTGACCATTTTCTCAAATATAAATGAAATAAGAAATAATAATATAATAATGAAGATAGAGAAAAATATTTCTTTTTGGTGTAAAATTTGGTACAGTGGGTTGAAGTTGATTTACACTAAAATAGTGCTGACACCAATTTTAGTGTAAAATTTTATATTTGGATTGGAGATGCCCTTAGTCAGGTTTTTTTCAATTTGACTCAATTTGCTGTTTGATTTGATTTTTAGTTCAATTTTGTACCTACTTTTTTCTTTTGACAATTTTTGTGTTTACTTATAGTTTTTATGTTGCAATTTTTGGGATTCGACTAAAATATCTAGTACTTTTAATTTTAAAAAGAATATCATTGTTTCAATTAAATTCTTCTGACAATTATTATTTTTAGATGATGTTTCAGCTTACTTCGTGTAATCTTGTGTATATATATATATATATATATATATATATATATTATTGGAATTATTTTTTTCTACGCTTTGATAATATATGAGTTGAACATTATATTTTAATTAATTAATAGATTTGAAACACACTATTATACAACAAATAAAAAGGAGAGGAACATATTTGTCTAAAGTTTACCTACACTAACTCATGTTAAATTTTTTTTTTTAAAACGTCTATAGGTGAAACAAGAACATCCTAATAGTTTATTATCCCACAAAATTTTTACAAGAAAATGAAAATCAAGTCCTTAAAACTCACAAATTTAGAATATCTTTTTTTTTGTTTTCTCATTTTATTTTATTTTTAAAATTTGTGAATTTAAACCTAAATGACATTTGTATTGCTATACCATTTCTTAAAAGTTATATTATTTTCCAATTATTACTCTTTCTTTATTAGAAGTGGCACTTGAGGGTGTACGACCACTACTATATGCAGTTGTACAAAATGCACCAATAGTTGTATTTTTTTTAGGATAATATTGTAATTTTATCTTATTAGTCTATATTACTTTATGTCAACACCAATAGTTTGGGCTTATTTGATTGGCTATTAGACACGTAGGTACTTCTCTTTGCAACTGTATTGCACTTTGATGTTAGATTTTTCTCCGCAAAAACATAGGTCTATTGATTGTCTGTAATGGTGGTAAAAATCCTCTTTTTCTCCTATACTGTTTGAATGCCGGATCTCGGGTGGTTCGATTTGTATTTGGTGTTTTTAATGATTGATGTTTGTGTTATATAAGCCAACAAGAGTTGGAGCATATATACTACTATTATGAGTCAAGAACATGTTGCTTTTCTGCGATACTCATTTCAAACTCCGTGACATCCCTCTTTCAGGCTTGAAAGTGTCGTTTCTCCTCACCGTGTATGTATGTTTTAATTTGTATATTGTAACACCTTTTTGGTGCTTTTGGTTATGAATATATCTTCTTTGAAATACTAAAATCTATTCTCTTGCTAATCAGATGACTTTTTACAGGTAATTTATGCCATTATTGTGTTTGTCGAAATTCCCCACTAAAAAAAGACTTGTGTGTCGTGAAGAGAGCTTAGTACCCAGAGTTGTCTGCTTTAAAAAATGTTGAAAGTCTAATGAAATTGAAGTATGGGCTTCCCTCCGCTTATTGTTATCTTTTGCTTTTTATCTAAAATAATTTTTTCCATGTGGAGAAGGGGTTACCAGTTAAATGTTTTTAGAATTACCTTAATTTTATTGATCTTTTGTAATGATATTTTATTTACTTGCATGTGTAATTCTATTGTATCATTGCTACTATTTATCTAACTTTTTTGTCGAAGCGAAATGATGTTCTGTTTAAGAGAAAAAGTGATAGTCAGCACTCTCTACATTAAGAAACATTTGGTGCAAACCAGTTTGATCCGTGGAGATAAAATTTTGACACTCAAGTCAAGGTACATGACTACATAATGACGCTAATAATTATATTAGTACTATTGTTTTCTGAAAATAATCTGAAGATCATTGAACTTTTTTATGTTTCGCACAAGATTGAATCAAATAGCAAGGGTTCATGAAATTACTTGATCTCTTAAACTCTTTAGTGTTTGTGAATAGTAAGAAGAATGGAGTAAATGTTGCCAGCAATGCTCTTGTGGAAGTTCCCAGCTGCACCCAGGAAGCTATGATTGTACACTATAACTTGCATTAGTTGTGCGTCCTAGGCTCAAACACTTAATAAGGTTTTCGTGTTTTTTCAACATTCTTGCAGAGTCGATTGTGGTGATGAGCAAATTCACCCATTTGGCCATCACACTTGTAGACGCACTGAACTGATAGAAAGCTTCACATCAAGGGTGTATAAGCAAAAATTCCTTCTTTTCATATTTTTCTGAACTGATTAAACCTATCGCACAACAAATGGGTCCAAGGTTTTCAATGATCAAAGGAAAGAAAATCAACATCAAAGACATGTTATATGAAGTATGTGAAATAAGGATTGTAGAAACGAAGGGGAAATGAAGATTTGGTTACCACTTACCATTCTAAACAATTGTAGACAAACAAAAAAGAAGTGAAGATTTGATCACCGCTTACTGTTCAACTCAACTGTAGAGAAACGAAGAAGAAGTGGAGATTTGATAACCATGTACGGTTCAAATCAGTTGTAGATTTCAAAAAAGACAACAGAGAGAAAAAGAGAACTAAAACCAACAAAACATGAAATTTCAATTAAAAAATCAACGAAATAATATCACTTTTGAAATTTCAATTTAAACCCTTTGAAGCCAACTTCTCTTTGCTTTGCCAGAGTTCACGATACACATGGGAAAATCAATTGTCAGATTCAAACTCTAATGAAAAAAAAATTGTGTCATCAATACTTTTCATTATTACAAAAACAAATAAATAGATATCACAAGCAAATATATACATGATAAAAAAGCATGCATTAACACACAAAAAAATAAAAGACAGACTAAAAATAGCAAACAATTTAGAGAGATCCAAAAGAGTAAGAGAAAAAAAGCTAACCTTTTGGGTGCTGATTAGTTGAAGTTCTCAAATGACTTTTGAAATACATAAGTGTATCTGGCAAATACAAAACATATTAAAACTATCTGCTTTTTCAAAATATCAATATTTAAATTCAGACTTCTTTTCGAAACTCCAAGGAAAAGAAATGAAAACCTCATATTTGCACCATAAAAGATCACCGAAAATAAATCCTCAAGCAAAAAATAAAATAAAACAACACTATATATATATATATATAAAAGTATGCAAAACTGAGATATTTGCTGCATAATTTTGCAAAGAAAGTCCGACTTTCTAACCGTGACATTTTTTCAAACATCTGATGTGCGTTAAAAATGTAAATATAAAATCAGCGTAAACATTAATGCATGTTTGCACTCTGCTACATGACACAATCTCTAAAATTAATAGCTTTGTTTGGATTGACTTTTACTTTTTAACTTATAAGCCTAAGAGATCATTCCTTAGAAATCATAAGTTAAGATATTTGACTTATTTTTATTATTTTAACTTAAAATCAAATGTTTGTACACACTTTTTAATTTACTTAAACACTCCAAAAATGCTTAAAATCTATTTAATCTTAAAAGTATTTAAAATAAGTCAATCCAAACACTCTAACAAGAACGAAGAAGCAAGTATCAGCTATAACTGAGCATGCATATGTAGAATTAGGGAATAGACCAAGCAGAGGCAAAAAGAAAATTGAAATAAAACTAAGAAAATTCATACTTTGGTTAGTAACTGCAACGAAAAAGTAAAGAAAAATAAAACTCAATATTGTCCACGAATGCCCTGGTTTAAGCAAAGAGAAAGGTTTTGAAACAGAGATCCAATTTCAAAATCGATTTTTTTTTTGTGTTTAAGCAGTGGACTGTTATGCTGGATGAGTAACACGGGCAGATGTTATATTCCGACATATAATCTTTGAAGAAATTGGCTTAAACAATTACAAGTCATCGTCTGCTAGTTACATTACCGTATTCCTTTTTTACTTAGGTGGAATGAATATTGATGGATTTTCCCTCTTTAACGTAATGTGATCGAAAATTATTGTGTACCTAACAAGTTTGAAAATAGCAGAGGAGACAACTAATCACTAACTCGAAATATTGATCTTTTATGATTCTATAAATTCCATGGAAAAATTGCATCAAAATTTAATGTATTTGTACAACTTGATTTCCTCTATTCCGAATGTACCCTAATTGTTCTCACAAATGGTTCAATAATGTATCTTGACCTTTTATGATTATATAAATTCCGTGGAAAATTGCACTAAAATCCTCAATTGACTTGGAAGAGATGTTGATGGAAAGTTGGACAAATTGTCATATATCTATCTATCCATCTATATTATCTTTAAAAAAAAATTTAAATTAGTATAATATTTTCAACTTAAAACACTCCATTTAGTATATTTTCTATATATTATAATATATTATATTTATTTAATTTAAAATATAATGTACTACATGATTTGGCATTCACGTGCAAATTGCAATGCATCAAAACTAGTACTATCTTATAAATATGAACTCTCTAACTTAAATGTTAAATAGCTATAATACCCCCAACTAAAAATATTCAGTTTAATATATTTTCTATATTTTATATTTATATTTATAGTTATTTATATGTTTATTTATATTATATTAAAAATAGATATATTTTTTTTCACATTGAAGGGTTGTGACTTTTCCAATGAGTTGTGACTTTTTTGTAGAATTGTGACTCTTCTAAAAGATCAGTTTCTCTATTATGATCAAAATTTCTGTTGTGGATATTGATATTCCTTTTTTCAAATCGAGAAAAATGTGTAGACTCACACATTTTACGTGACATAATACATATATATAGGACGTTACATAGGACACAAAATTGTCATGTAGGATGAATGTGTCTATTAGATCAAATTTATACAAATTTAATGTTTACTTCTGCACACTCAAAGTTAAAGAACATATATGTCAACTGAGGGCAAGTTAAATGTCATATTTATTGTTAAAGAGCATATATGTCAACTGAGGTCAAATTAAATGTCATACTTATTGTTAAACAACATATATGTCAACTGAGGTCAAGTTAAATGTCATATTTATTTATTATAACTTTAGAAATTCATAAACCATTTTATTGTGATCACTAGTAATTGATGAATCACACAAACATATGATGATGCTTCATCTACATAACGTAGAAAAATTGAAAATATGTAGATTCACACGTCCTATGTGACATAATATACATATAAATGTTCTATGTTACATAAACACAAGGTAGAAAAACTGAAAAATGTGTACTACTCCACTAGAACTGTATCATATTTGTCCTTTTTCCCACCTGTAGTCTTTGTGGAAATATTTGGATTAAAAGAACAAAATAAAATTCCACACAGTATTATATCTATAAATGTTAGTAACACGTTTTTCTATTTTCAGTTAGGAATTATATTTATAAATATATGCCACTAAATTATTAATAAAATAATTTCATTTGACAATACTGCAGTATTTTTTCTCCCAAAGTCTTTCTCTGTTATTTTCTTAATTTTTTTATTAAAGAACAAACATGAACCAATTTCACATCATCTTACTTAACACACATTGCAGAGATAGTTAATGACCTCGAAATGAACACAACATCAAGAGAAAATTAGCACATAGAGAGTATTATTTTGTTAAGTCTTCTCCGTCCTCAAAGAATAAGTCATGTGGAACACTGCTATAAATGACACGTTTCCAGCTTGTTAGTTTGTTTTTCACGTTCTCCGACGAACAAAGCTCGAATATCACTTGACAAGCTCAGCTATCATTGTTCATCTTTGTTCTTCACAATCCAATTTCAGTGGATTTTGGTGTTTAAAGTTATGGCAAAGTTACTTTACGAATTTGAAGGAAATGGAAGAAGAAGTTACTTTAGGATTTGAAGAAATTGGGAGAGTACAGGAGAAAGGGGAAAGGAATTATAAAAAAATTGAAAAAACTATTAAATTAATCAAATTTCCATGTGTCAAGTGTGTGAAATTCACAAATCAACATAGATGTGGTTGTGGCCTTTTAAGGGTGTAATTATTTCAGTTTTAAATAGTTCAGGGAGGTGAAAGGACTCCCGTAAAGTTAAAATGCGTAGTTGGAAATCCGGATATAGATTAGGGAGGCTTTTGACCATTTTCTCAAATATAAATGAATTAAGAAATAATAATATAATAATGAAGAGAGAGAAAGTTATTTCTTTTTTATGTAAAATTTGGTGTAGTGGGTTGGAGTTGATTTACACTAAAATAGTGCTGACACTAGTTTTGATGTAAAATTTGATGTTTGGGTTGGAGATGCCCTTAATCGGGTTTTTTTCGATTTGACTCAATTTGCCGTTTGATTTGATTTTCAGTTCAATTTGGTACCTACTTTTTTCTTTTGACAATTTTTGTGTTTACTTATAGTTTTTATGTTGCAATTTTTGGGATTCGACTAAAATATCTAGTACTTTTAATTTTAAAAAGAATATCATTGTTTCAATTAAATTCTTCTAACAATTGTTATTTTTAGATGATGTTTCAGTTTACTTCGTGTAATCTTGTATATATAAATTATTGGAATTATTTTTTTCTACGCTCTGATAACATATGAGTTGAACATTATATTTTAATTAATTAATAGATTTGAAACACACTATTATACAACAAATAAAAAGGAGGAGAGGAACATGTTTGTCTAAAGTTTACCTACACTAACTCATGTTAAATTATATTTTTTTTAAATGTCTATAGGTGAAACAAGAACATCCAAATAGGTTATTATCCCACAAAATTTTTACAAGAAAATGAAAATCAAGTCCTTACAACTCACAAAATTTAGAATATCTTTTTTTGTTTTCTCATTTTATTTTATTTTTAAAATTTGTGAATTTAAACCTAAATGACATTTGTATAGCTATACCATTTCTTAAAAGTTAAAAGTTATATTATTTTCCAATTATTACTCTTTCTTTGTTACAAGTGGCAGTTGAGGGTGTACGAACACTACCATATGCAGTTGTACAAAATGCACCAATAGTTGTATTTTATTGAGGATATTTCGTAATTTTATCTTATAAGTCTAGATTACTTTATGTCAACGCCAATAGTTTGGGTTTTGTGGGCTTATTTGATTGGCTATTAGACACGTAGGTACTTCTCTTTGCAGCTGTATTGCACTTCGATGCTAGATTTTTCTCCTCACAAACATAGGTCTACTGATTGTCTGTAATGGTGGTAAAAAACCTCTTTTTCTCCTACAGTACTGTTTGAATGCCGAATCTCGGGTGGTTCAATTTGTATTTGGTGTTTTTGTTTGTGTTATATAAGCCAACAAGAGTTGGAGCATATATGCTAGAACATGTTGCTTTTCTGCAATACTCATTTCAAACTCCGTGACATTCCTCTTTCAAGCTTGAAAGTGTCGTTTCTCCTCACTGTGTATGTATGTTTTAATTTGTATATTGCAACACCTTCTTGGTGCTTTTGGTTATGAATATATCTTCTTTGAAATACTAAAATTATTCTCTTGCTAATCAGATGACTTTTTACAGGTAATTTATGCCATTATTGTGTTTGCCGAAATTCACCACTGAAAAAAGACTTGTGTATCGTGAAGAGAGCTTAGTACCAAGAGTTGTCCGCTTTAAAAAATGTCGGAAGTTTAAAGAAATTGAAGTATGGGCTTCCCTCCGCTTATTGTTATCTTTTGCTTTTTATCTAAAATGTTTTGTTCCCATGTGGAGAAGGGGTTACCTGTTAAATGTTTTTAGAATTACCTTAATTTTATTGATCTTTTGTAATGATATTTATTTTACTTGCTTGTGTAATTCTACAGTAGCATTACTACTATTTATCTAACTTTTTTGTCAAAGTGAAATGATGTTTTGTTTCAGAGAAAAGAGTGGCAGTTAGCACTCTCTGCATTAAGAAACATTTGGTGGAAACCAGTTTGATCCGTGGAGATAAAATTTTGACACTCAAGTCAAGGTACATGACTACATAATGACGCTAATAACTATATTAGTACTATTGTTTTTTGAAAATAATCTGAAGATTATTGAACTTTTTTATGTTTTCACACAAGATTGAATCAAATAGCAAGGGATCATGAAATTACTTGATCTCTCAAACTCTTTAGTGTTTGTGAATAGTAAGAAGAATGGAGTAAATGTTCCTAGCAATGCTCTTGTGGAAGTTCCCAACTGACCCAGGAAGTTATGATTGTACACTATAACTTGCTTTAGCTATGCGTCCTAGGCTCAATGTGTGAAAGTACCTGTCATGGAATCTTAAGACACTGAAATGGCTGAATTGAGAATCTCTGAGTATTTTCAATTGAAAGAGGTATTCTACGATTTTGCAGTGTATGAAGTTGAGAAGTCCTACATATTTTGATACATATAACAAGTGAGATTTTGAGGACAAATATGTTTGAGTCACAGCAGATTGGTCAAAAAGTTGCAAAATTATTGAAGAAGTATATTTTGCTCTTATATTTCTTTCATGGCACGAATTGGAGTAGGTAGTTGCATCCTACATGTTCTGTGTTGGATTTTGCCTCATGAATCAACAATCGATTTGCCCATATGTATGGTAAATACATTTTGATTATAATATGTTTGTGATTACGTATGAATGAAACTGGAAGGGAAATAAGGAATCGAAACAAAGGGCCCATATAAGAGAGATCACCATTAGTGGTCTGGCTAAACACAAAGCCTTAAAAATACGTAGATTCGTCAAATGAACTTTACATAAGAATCCTTATAGGTGAATTGATACTCAGAAGGTTGAGATGTAGGTATCTTTATGAGAAAACCAGATATTAAGAGAATACAAAAATTACCGGTTCGTCTACTTTTTCAAACTGTTGTAAGGTGTCCATAAGTACAAAACATATTTGAGGAAGAACATTGCATTAAACTATTATAAAAGCCTTACAAAGGTTGGTGCCTCGACTGAATAAGCATAGTATCTTCCTCTTTCTACTAAACTGTTGTTGTAGACTTCAAGTTCCAAGTGGTGTTCATGTTTGTTACACACTTTAATGTTCTTCGAGTTCTTTTGTTTCAAAATTAAGTAATGTGGCAGTTAACTACTCTCCAAATTGAGCATGCATAAAACTTCTATTGAAACAGAAGGACAATAAAACGAAAAGTGGGATAAGAGGTACAACCAAAATGGAAGGGGAAGTGACATAAAGGAGCACATGACACGGTAAGACAAAAAAAGGTCCTTCTATGTGATTTTTTGTCAATTTGAATTTATGGATATGTCATTTAATCTATATATCAATTTAGTCCTAAAATTTTATTTTGTTTAGAATTAACAGATACCCAATATAATGACCATAATTGACATGACCATTGTAAGTTCAATTTGCAAAGAAATAACACATGTCGTACAAGAGACCTATGCTAAGTTGTAAGATAACTAAATCAGACTTCATGATATCTTTTTTCTCCTGAGGAATCATTTTGTGGGTTACTACTACAGATAATGAAGAATATAATTATATCTCCTTTCAATTTTTGGTACTCTTTCCAAATTTGATCAGATCATAGGTCATGTATGAACAAAGATGTTACCATCTTCCTTTGTTTTCTTTTAAGAAAGTTGCATCATAGTTCAGGAGGAAGTAGTTGATAATCAATTGATGTTACTGAAGAACAAATCCGGGGAGAAAACTATAGTGCTATTTGATGCTAAGATGATCTACGTATAGATTTTTCGAGTCATTTATGTATATAGATTTGCGGCTTGTGATGTTCCATTATGATAATATTATCTATCATATCCTGAAGATTCATATGAGATATTATGAACAAAAACAAATTGTTCGAGCATTTAAATTAATGAAACTCTAAGTTTCTTTGTGATCAACTATAGAAAGAAAGGGGCAAAAGTTTAAAAATGTATTATGTGTGATATCTTTTTTCAATTAGTAATTTTTCAACAGAAAAAAGGGAAGATAAATCTTTATATGTTTGGAATTTCTGCTTCGAGTTGGTTTAATATTCTCTCTGAGATAATTCAACTTCCAGGTAATGTGGCAGAATTGGTGGAAGCTGCGAATTGTTTGATGTTGCCATGAAATTCGCAATGACATTAAAATTGAAATTTTAGGAAATTTTCATGGTCATTTTTCTGTTTTTGTATCACATTTCAAGAAAATACAAATATTAACTTAGTAATTTCAACACATAGAAGTTGCAAACTCAGAATTACAAACAGGTCAAATTATACAAAAGGATTGATTTCGCGTTCTCCAATTTCCAAGCCTTCAAGTATAATTCCACATTCTTTTAGAACCTTCAAATTAATGTTGAAAAAATTTTCAGTTCTCGAGTTTGTGTATTGATAATGGACAGTGACTGATTTTGGTGTTGTATTTGTATTGAGAAGTTGTTTTTGGATTGGATAAAAGTTGCAACTATAGTATTGGAACACAACTTAGAGAACACTTCACCAATAAATTAAGTTTTTGTAGTGAATTGGATATTTATCTGAATTGAATATTATTTAGAATTTTCCATAGGATAGTTGGAAGCAATAACTTAACACGATGATTGTTGTCATGCTCCTAATAATGAAAATCGTGGAATTGCAAGGATGATCATATAAGGATAACATATGATGCTTAAGATCAATTTGGTAATCTTAGATTATAACACATTATAAGATGGATAAAGTCGACTACAGGCTTATATAATATCATGAAATAAGACTAAACTCTACTTTGGAGTCCCTATAATGCGTGGTTGTTTTAGGACAATGTGGTTGGATGCAAGTAGAATAATTTTATAGTCTATTTCAGTAAATTCAGAACACATTTTAATTGCATTAGGTAGTTCTTGTAATCTTTTAACTCAACTGTGACGTTCTTGCAAGGCTTTGGGCATAACTATATATTCCTTTTATACTCAAATGAAAAAGGTACATGATTTTTGGAGTCTTCATTTTTTTTGGCCTTACAAAAACATTATGGGCTAATTATTTGGATAACAATTATGTTTTGCAAGGGAACATTTCAAGTATCTAGCACTCTTTATTTGGACACTCCTAGCCTGACAAATATCTTTCATAGAGATAACCATATATCCTTAAGATCAGATTGGATTTTGTCTTTAAAATTTGAAGACATTAAGTTATTTTTCTACACGTGAACCTATTTTTCCCCACATGATCAGCTCTATGTAACCCTATCAAGAGCAAAAAAGGTTCATTGCATACACCTATTAATTCGATGACCTACAACAGAAAAGGATGATGATCATTTGATGTACAATATCGCTTAGGCTTAAATCAATCAAAACTTTGTATAGATAGATCTCTTCGGCAAATTCAGATTATGTTGATTTCTTGTGAATGTAAGTTGGTCTTCAAAATTGAAAATGAGTCAAGTTACCGAACGTGACATACTATACACATCACCAGAATCATTACGGATTTTAGCTTTAGAACCCATTCTTGCTTTTGAAGGATGATGTGCAATTATGAGATAAAGCTAATATACCACTAGATTTAGCTAGCGAATGCACTGGCCATGTTTCATTGGAGAACTTTAATCTCATTGGGTGAAGCCTAACATAGGTTTTGTTTAAGAAAAAACATGTATACTTCAGATTTAGTGTTTCCTCTTTTATTTCTTGTGGTTCTGCTTGAGATTTGAATTTACTTTTATTCCTTTTCGTGTGCTTCTCCTCCACAAGCAGAGTTTTTTGTCTAGGAATGTGCAACGATAATATGTTGATTTGGTGTTTTTATCGATATGTTGTGGTAAACTATAATTCATTATCCTAATGATATAGGAATGATGATCCACTTTGTGTATCAAATAAAATCTGTCAACTCTGACTTGTTCATAATGCCTACCTCTGTTTTGTCTAGGAAGACCGTGCCCACAGGTGGTCATCTATGTTCTTGAAAAACATTTTGTATTGGTATCCCCTTAGCCATCATCTTTTCATATTTTAATTAATTTTATTTTATGGTCATAATAATTGATAGAGATGGTATAGGTCATGAAAGTGTTGAATATAATGTAGAACTGTTCCAGCTCATATTCAGTTCTTTAGCAAGTGATATCCTCAAGAATATGTTCTTTTGATCACACTGCATATTCAATGTTAATACAAGGGATACACAAATAGAATCGCTTGAAAAAGTTGCATCCTTATTTGACGAAATATCCAAGAGTGGTATATGTTTGATGTTGCTGTAAACTCAACACTTTTAAATGCATTTTGCTAAGCTTCAAATACTTTAGTGATGATTTTCAATTTCAAGCCAAAGGTGAACGATTAGAATATAATTACTTTAGTATTGGGCCCGTGGTCAGCATGGGCTTTGCGAATCTAGTATAAAAATAAACCATTTCTTTTTCAAATAAAATTCAAGAGTCTATTATGCATCAATTAAAATATTTTTCAAATGTTTTAGTTATTAATCAATTTTGTCATCTATGATTTTCATTAAGGGTATAACAAAAGTAGATTGTATTACGCCTTGAACCTTGAGAAGGCTTGAATTTATGTGGCATCTTCAACGTCTGCAATCATAGTTTACTATTTCGATGTTTAATGCTCAATTGAATAAGATAATAGTTAGAAAGAGGTAAGGAAATTGCAAGTTCTAATTATAAACCTAGTTTTATTTTAATGTAATTAATTGCAAATAATCCTCATTATATATGATAAGGTTTAGAACTAGGCACATTGAGCTTTATTTTCAGAATGTCAACTAAAAAAAAAAAAAAATCTTCCATAGTCTTGGCAATCATGGAATATCAAAATACAAATAAAAATCACGGAATTATTTCATCCAACATGCAATCTCTAACTTTGATTTCTGTAACATTCATCTCTGCCTTGTAAACAACATCACAACACTCTCTCCTACTACCCTCCTGGAAAAAAGAAGAAAAAAAATGTTAATAATATATTTCCTTCGTTTAAAAAAGAAGGATCTATTTTTTGTTGTAGTGTGTTTCAAAAAGATTGACTCGTTTTTGTTTTTGGCTACACTTTAATTTTGGATATTTACGTGGCATGTTTAAGGTTACAAGATTAAATGTCATTTTGATATATTTGATAGGCATAATACATAAATGTGTCATTTAATTTGACATCATTTCATATTTATGCCCTCCAACTTCAGGCGTGCATAAATAGACACTTAAACTTATATAAAATTGAACAAGTAGACACATAAGTGCCACGTGAAATAATAGGACACCACGTAGGTAGCAAATTGTCGCATAGGATGCTATGTAGGACGTGTGTATCTATTTGTTCAACTTTATATAAATTTAAGTGTGTACTTGTGCACACCTAAAGTTGAAGGGCATAAATGTGATCGATCTAAGGCCAAGTTAAAGGGCATAATTATATATTATACCTATTTGATATAACTTTGAAAAATCTTCTTTATTTTCTTAAGTTTTATGTCAAGTCAAACTACATCATTCTTTGTGAAACAAAGGAAGTACTCACCCAGTCAAGCTTCTTCATGGGAGAAAGGACATGAATTTCTGATATATGATTTGCAGAGTAATTGCCATTTGATAAACAAGGTGGAAATTTTCTTGAATATCTCTAGTATAATTTGTAACCAAATTATAACTTCCACTACTCATATTCTTGATGGACTCAAAGAAAAGAACATGTGGAGCGTCACAAGGATTATTATTTGACAACCTAGTGTTAAAAACAAAGAAAGGTTTATACAATTTGCTTCATGGAATAAAAGTTTGTAAAGGTATTTGTATGGTGGAAAAATGGGCTCATAAATTTGAATAGAGTAACCCCATGATATTGAAAATGTCCAATTTTTGGGCTTGTGATAACAAATGCTTTGTTTTAAGAGTCTTGATTGAAATTGTCCATTTTTTGCAACTTTCATTAAATGGTTAAGTGATTGTGAATGATTCATGAAGGGAAATATTAGGTCTACATAATCAAGATGGTGAAGGGAAATTAAAGGAGATTGTGGATGTGCTAAGAGAAATCCAGATATGTCTCCATGTAGGTCTATCTGCAATACCAAAAATATAATATGCAATATATGAATTTAACTTATAAATGTTAGCATGATGGACAACTAAATGATTGTATATATTATTGTAATTATATAGTGATATAAATTAGCATGATCATATACATATGTTGTAGAATCAAAGGAATAAATATTGTGATAGAATAGCTGATTTGGAGGGATAGCAAGACAAATTTAGAGGGGTTGAATAGCAAATTTATAGAGATAGAATATCTGATATTTAGGGATGTGTAATCTCCATTTTCTCTATATAATGGAAAGACTCTCACTTTGAGGAGCATTCAACAGAAAATTGACATGGTATCAGAGCTTCTATTGGTTGTCTTTGTTTCATAGAGTCATATGTGGTTCCTTCTAATTTTTTTTAAAACCTTGGTTTTTGGTTTTTGGTTGACTGTTCATCGACAATCAGTCCTACCACCTGGGAATTTTGTTCTTGGTCATTCTAGTTGATTTCTTGAGTCTTTGTAGTTTTCATAGCTATTCAAAAGCATGAATTCGCATCACTTTGAAACCTTCAGTGTTCGTTTTACTGGAAAAAATTATTCTTCTTGGGAGTTTCAGTTTTAGTTGTTTGTCACCAGCAAAGAACTATGGGGCCATATAGATGGAAGCGATCTTGCTCCTACTAATGCAAAAAGCTAGGTGAATGGAAGATTAAAGATGCTCGGGTGATGACATGGATTCTAGGATCAATTGACACTTTTATTGTTCTTAATCTCAGTCCATACAAGACAGCTAAGCCATGTGAGATTACTTACAAAAGGTTTACAACCAAGATAACAGCGCAAGATGCTTTCAGTTAGAGTATGAAATTTCTAATTACCCTCAAGGAGGTATTTCTGTTTAGGGTTATTTTTCTGGATTTCAGAACTTATGGGCTGAATTTACAGATATTGTCTATGCCAAAATACCTATCGAATCTCTATCAGTGATTTAGGTAGTTCATGAGCAAAGCAAGCGAGACCAATTTTTGATGAAATTATGCTTCGACTTTGAGAGTGTTCGCTCTAACTTGATGAATTGTGACCTGTCTCCCTCTTTGGATGTTTGCTTTAGGGAATTACTTCGTGAAGAGCAACGTCTTGTCACACAAAATGCTTTTAAAAAAGAAAATGATGTCACTGTTGCATTTGCTGCTCAAGGTAAAGGAAAGGGCAGGGATATAAGTAGAACTCAATGCTACAGTTGCAAGGAATATGATCATATTGCTAGCAATTGTAGCAAGAAGTTATGTAATTATTGTAAACAACAAGGACACATTATCAAAGAGTGTCCCACGCGCCTTCAAAATCGTAGGATCAATGCTTTTCAAGCTGGGATAAATGGTTCCACTAATGATTACTTATCTTCAAGGCAAGTTCTTACTCCTGAAATGGTACAACAAATGATCATGTCAGCCGTTTTAGCATTGGGATAACAAGGTAATGATGTTACATCTAATTTTTGGATTGTTAATTCAGGTGCTTCCAATCACATGACCAACTCAACGAGCATCCTAAAAAATGTTCGTAAGTATCAAGGTCCATCACAAATACAGATTGCCAAGGGTAGTGATTTACCCATTACCTCCAACTTTCAAGAATGTTTTTGTTTCACCAAAGCTCTCAACTAGTCTTATTTCAGTTGGACAATTGGTAGATAACAATTGTGATGTTAATTTTTCTCGTAATGGTTGTCTTGTGCAGGATAAGGTGTCGGGGACAATAATCGCGAAGTGGCCTAAAGTTGGATGATTGTTTCCTATACACTTTTCCATTCCTCTTGTTCTATCTTTGGCATAAGCGTCTAGGGCATCCTAATTCTATTGTGTTGTCTCATTTATCAAATTCTAGTTTATTGGGAAATAAAAATCAATTTTCAGCTGCGTCCATTGATTGTTCTACTTGTAAATTAGGCAAAAGTAAAACTCTTCCTTTTCCCATTCATAGTGATGTTTGGGAAATTTCACCAATTATTTCTCATGCTCATTTCAAATACTTTGTGACATTTATAAATGATTATAGTTTGTTTACATGGGTGTATTTTCTTCGATCCAAGTATGAGGTATTTTCCATGTTCAAGACATTTTTGGCTTACGTTGAGACTCAATTTTCTACATGCATCAAATTATTAAGATTTGATTCTGGTGGAGAATATATGTCTTATGAATTCAAAAAATTCTTTCTTGACAAAGGAATTGTCTCGCAACACTCTTGCCCAGATACTCCACAACAAAATGGAGTTGTTGAACGAAAAAATCGTCATCTTTTAGATGTCACTCGTACTTTATTGATTGAGTCCTTTATACCAGCTAAATATTGGGTGGAAGCTTTGTCTATTGCTCTCTATTTAATTAATAGATTGCCATCTAAAGTGTTAAATTTTGAGTCTCCATATTTTCTTCTTTATCACCAAAATCCTAACTACAGTGATTTTCATACATTTGGTTGTGTTTGTTTTGTGCATTTGCCTCCTTCGCAGCCTAATAAACTTTATGGGTTATAGTACTTCACAGAAAGGTTTTATTTGCTATGAACCATGTTCTCACAAATTTCGTATTTCTAGAAATGTTGTTTTCTTTGAGAATCAATATTTCTTTCCTACGATTGTAGATCCATCTTATGTTTCTCCTCTTCTTCCTACATTTGAGGATTTATCATCTTCTTTTAATAGGTTCAAACCTGGATTTATGTATGAACGATGTCGGCCAACTTTATCATATACCAACATTGATTGGCCATATGAAACTGTACCACAACTAGAATATGAGAATTCTTCAAGATCTGGTCCTCTTGAGCCTGCTTGGCGATGTACCAGAGTATCTCGTACTCCTAATTGGTATGGCTTTTCCTCTACTTTATCCAACATATCTGTTCCATCTTGTTACTCACAAGCTTCCAAGCATAAATGTTGGCAGAAAGCAATGGAGGAGGAACTTTTGGCTCTTAAAGAACATGACACATGGAACATTGTTTCATGTCCTTCAAATGTCCGCCCTATTGGATGTAAATGGGTTATTCAATCAAACTTCATTCTGATGGATCTCTTGATTAGTACAAAGTTCGATTGGTTGTTCTTAGTAACAGACAAGAGTATGACGTGAACTATGAGGAGACTTTTGCACCCGTAGCCAAAATGACTATGGTGTGAACTATTACTGCCATTGTTGCTTCACAAAACTGGTCTTTGTATCAAATGGATGTCAAAAATATTTTTCTCCATGGTGATCTTAAAGAAGATATTTATATGAAACCTCCACCTGGTTTGTTCTCATCGCCTACATCAGATGTATGCAAGTTAAAACGGTCTTTGTATGGATTAAAACAAGCTTCAAGAGCTTGGTTTGATAAGTTTCGATTTATTTTGCTACAATTTTCTTTTGAGAAGAGCAAATATAACTCATTTTTGTTTCTTCGGAAAACATCTACAGGTTGTGTTCTTCTTTTGGTGTATGTAGATGACATTATTATCACAAGAATTGATTCTTCACTAATCACTAGCCTCCAACAGCAGCTTCAAGATTCTTTTCATATGAAAGATCTTGGTACTCTTACTTATTTTTTGGGTTTGGAAGTTCATAATGTTTCTTCAGGTGTGTTTTTAAACCAACACAAATATACTCAGGATCTGATTTCTTTGGTTGGTCTTCAAGATTCATCCTCCGTAGATACTCCATTGGAATTGAATATGAAGTATCGTTGTGAGGAAGGCAATCTTCTTCCTGATCCAACTATATTTCAATAATTAGTTGGGAGTCTAAATTATCTTGCTATTATTTGGCCTGATATCTCTTTTGTAGTTCAACAAGTTAGTCAATTTATGCAAGCTCCCCGTCATCTCCACTTGGTGGTTGTTCATTGCATCATTCGATATCTTCTAGGAACATCTACTCATGGATTGTTCTTTCCAAGTGGTTCTCCTATTCATCTTAATGCTTTTAGTGATTCTGATTGGGCAGGATGTCCTAATACTTGTCATTCAGTCTCTGGTTGGTGCATATTTCTTGGAGAGTCATTGATATCTTGGAAGAGTAAAAAGCAAGATTGTGTGTCAAAATCTTCAACAGAGTCTGAATATCAATCCATGTCTACTGCTTGCTCTGAGGTTGCTTGGCTTCATGGATTACTTGATGAGATTGGATTTCCTCAATCTCATCCTACTCCTCTCCACGTTGACAATACAAGTGCTATTCAGATTGCTACTAATCCAATTTTTCGTGAGAGGACCAAGCACATCGAAGTGGATTGTCATTATATAAGAGAAGATGTAGATAAAGGAGTCCTTACTCTTCCACATGTGTCCAACGATCTTCAAATAGGTGATGCGTTTACAAAATCCATAGCACGGAAACGCCATCAGTTTCTAATAAGATAATTGATGCTTCTTGATCCACCAGCATCAATTTGAGGGGGGATGTTAGCATGATGGACAACTAAATGATTGTACATATTAATGTAATTATATAATGATATAAATTATCATGATCATATGCATTTATTGTATAATCAAATGAATAAATATTGTGATAAAATAGCTGATTCGGAGAGATAGCAAGGCAGATTTAGAGGGATTGAATAACAGATTTATAGAGATAGAATATCTGATCTTTAGGGATAGGAATGGTGGATCTTTAGGGGTGTGTAATCTTTATTTTCTCTATATAATGGACAGACTCTCACTTTGAGGGGCATTCAGTAGAAAATTGACAATAAACACTACAACAATCTTTAATTAATGGTCTCGAGATTTTAAATATTACTCCCTATGTTTCAAAAAGAATGACATACTTTCTTTTTTAGTCTGTTTAAAAAAGAACGACCACTTTCCATTTTTTGTAACATTTTAATTTCTATTTTCCATGTGACATGTTTAAGGCCACAAGATTAAATGATAATTTTGTACATTTGACATATATTTAATTTAGGAACACAAGATTCAAAAGTCTTCTTTATTTTCTTAAACTCCGTGTCAAATCAAACTAGGTCACTCTTTTTAAAACGGAGGGAGTAGAATATTGGAGTTGTCTTTGGTAAAGAGCGGTTTATCCTGGATAGGATTTTTGGACATAAATTTATAAAAACTGGGTCCAACGTGTGAGTCAGACACAAGACGAGGAACCAAAAAAAGGGTAAAAAAAAAGAAAGATAAATTTTAGGGAAAAGACTCACATATGTCATCAAACTTTGAGAAAAGACTCATCTACGTCATTCGTTAAAAGCTTGACTATTTATGTCATTTCCGTTTGAAAAAAGGTCCATCCATGCCATTATTCGCAAATGAAAATAGCATAGATGAACCAAATTTTTAATAGATGTCATAGAGGAACTTTTTCTCAAAGATCAGTGACATATTTGAGCATTTACCCTATATATTATAATCTTTTAGTTGCATTATTTTGTTCTTACAAAATCTTCTAGTATTTTATAAAATGATTATTTTTCTTTATTGTGACTATATATAACATATCAAATAAAATAAAATATCTTTTTAAAAATATTTTGATAAAGTTTCTCATAGATCAATTTGGGTCACATATATACCAGCCCAGCTTTTGATAGACTAAAATGACCTGAACTAATATATATATACGAGTCAATAATCAACCCAAACTCAAGCATGCTGGGCCGATTATAATTTCATGGACTAGTTTTGTCACTTCTACTTAAACCTCATTATTTTTTTCAAAAAAAATACAGTACCGAAGTATATAACTTAAGCTCGATAAAAATACCTGATGGAAGCCCTTTTCTTGAGTGAGAGAGACACCTAAATCAGTCACACATGACTGCAAAATATAGTCACCTCCATAATAAGTTTGATACTTTTTGATACAAATATCCAAATTCTCCACCATAGCCTCCACAAGTGCATAACTAAAAGCATAACCACCACCACCAAAAGCCATATTAAATGAATGTGCAACATTTGATGCATGTGTTTCTGAATTCATCCCAACATAAAAATATTTCCTATGATCATACTTTGACAAAACCTCAACCAAATTATCTAGGAAAAAAATTGTGTCATCATCAGCCATAATGTACCATCTAGCACTCTTGTTCTCCATTTTGAATGTTTCTTCTACAATGCGAGCCATTCGTATGGTTTGTTGAATTGGATGCTTATCGTACATTTTGTATCTCGAGGTGTCTTCTGAGACCTTGAAAGGAGGACAAGAAGAGTAAGGCCATGGAAGCAATTGATGATCTTTTGGGAAGTTCTCGAGGAACATGAATCCACGTGTTACGTTTGGTTTCCACCAGGATTCAACGTATGATATTCTGTTCTTCCATGTTCTAGATGAGCTTGTTATTCCGAATACTAGATGGCTAATATTGGTAGGAATATCATCTTGTGTAATGTCGTGACCTTTGAAACTCATCAAATTATTGAATATAGTGATTGAGTTGTAACATGGATGGTTAGATAGCAAATTAATGTGGATTACATAGAGGATTAGTCCTGAAATTAACAATGATTTGCATAATTTTCCGCTTAATAAAACGGATAATTGCATAATCTTACATCGAATTAGAGAAATCAAGTTTGTGAAAACCATCAAGAGATACCAATTTCGTGAAGAAAATAATGTGATTTGATGTAATTATAAGTAATGAGTGAAAGCTTGAAAATTTGAAGTAGAATTTTATGGGGTTTGGTCATAAGAATAACACAAGGTGCATGTTAATAATAAGACATGCTATTTTTCTCGTGTAAACTATATAATAAAGTAAGGTGCTGAATTAAATGTGAAGAGGTAACAAAAGAGATGTATGTAGTACTAAAAGTTGTTAAGTTTTTCTCGTGCCCTTAAGCCTAATGCACGAGTTATACACGCTTTTTGTTTTTTTTTGGAGCCCAACTAATCTAGATTTGCGTGCTACTTTGGGAGATAAAGAATTTCCTACCAAAGGTGACTCCATATTATAAATCAGGGGTTAAAACCTGATACATCTATTTAAGATTGGAGGAGTACTTACGGAATCATGAATAACATCTTGTGGTTGCTATGAACACTTTTAGCATTGAACATTGCTTATTTTAGTGAGATTTTGGAAAATTTGCCAAAGGTAACTTTATCTTGTTAATTAGCATAAATTTGACTATTGCCAACAAGAACATAGGGTAGGATTTATAAATTATAGGGAAAAGGACTTGATATATCCTTCAACTTTGCGATTTGGAGTTGATATACCATTTATTATAAAAGTGGTCACATATACTCCTTCCGTTACACAAATGGTCCAGATATACCCTTTCCGTCTAATGAAAGTGAAAAAGTTGATTTTAAATTACATATATATATATATATATATATAGGGGTATATTTGACTCTTTTCAGGTATATAATTTGATCTTTGTCACATGTGTTTTTTTTACTTCTTTGATTGAATGACTAATTTTCATTCAAGAGTACTCATGTGTAACACTTCAAATTTCGTTCCCTATTTTACCATACTAATCTAAGTGCGTGGTGAGCATTGTAAATGATTAAGAATATGGGTATAAAAGTCATTTAGGATATTTCGACTTTATCCTTAGTAGGGAATTGAATTTAGAACCCAAAATATATTAATTTATTCATTATTCTCTTAAACAACTCCCATACATCAGATTATACGATTAGAGTTCTCTCAAAGCACGGTAGGGTTTTCAAAGTTCTTCAATCTCCTCCAGGGTTCTTCGAGGAAATTGTTTCCAGCCAGGTACGGGAATATTCAGTGAGAATGCCTTTCGTTCTCACGCCCTAACACTTCAATTTTTATTAAAATTTTTAACCTCTTAAATCTAAGGTTCATACCTAACTTTCATGAGGTTTTCTTATATTGCTCCCGTGATTTCAATTATACAAGATTTACGTGTTTTACGTTGGTATCATGATTTGCACACGTTCTTCATGAGTTATACTAAATTAACATGATGAGTTAAATTTCCTATGAATTGGTGATTTGATTCAATAAACACCATGAATTATCGTTGAAAGCATTGACATGTTACTTTACATATATCACTGGAATTAGGACAAGAAATAAGGCAAGAAAATTTATGAAGTTTCGGCTTAATTATGAACTAGCTACGGGCATCTAGATATGTTCCCTTTTCAGAAAATTTTTAGAGTATGAGCCTAGTATTTTGGGAGGATTATTTAGCACCGAGAGGATTAACTCAGCCCGCCAGTGAGGTTGTTTTAGTCCGAAACTATGTTGCCAGCATAGGTCCATTATGATTATACTAGTTAAGGATCCTTAATCTAGAAACTACAGCTTAGTCCTAATCGTGGCGGGTAGGACAACCTCTTTGCTAGTGTGGGGTCATTACACTAGACCCTTTTCAGTGTGGGTCAATATCACCGGTCTCTACATAGCTCATAGCCTAGTTCTGTCGGTCGTAAGAAACTTCCACTGCACGATTCATTATTTTAAAAAATAAACTAAATGCACTGGCTTAAGCAAATATGACATATATTTATGATTTCAAAAATAGGTGTGAACTTTTCACTTTACTAAACTACTTAGATTATTGCATTTATTTTCATGCGTTAGCTTTATACTATGTATTAACGTTTTATGCATACATTCCCGTACTAGTATATTCGACAATGCTGACCCATCTTCGGTTGCATCTATTACGTGATGCAGATACAGGTTTCCACATTCAGTCTCGAGGGTAGTACAGCAGCATCTCTGAGCAACTTGGTGTGTCCTTATAGGCTAAGGACTGGAGTTGTTCTATCTATCGTGTTTGTCTCGTATTTCCTTTTTATGTGAGAGCTATCTGAGGTTTGTCTCGTTAGTTCGTCTCAGTATTTTAGAAGTTTTGGACATAGAGTCTTATGTATTAGATTATATCGTATAGCCCATGTCGTGGCCAGCTTCAATGTACCCAATTATTTTGTTAATTTCCTCTATTATGTCCAGATTTCCTATCATTATTAAGCATGTCTTCTGCTGTATCACTTTGGTACGAATAGGTGCTTATGCCAGTGGCTTGCTTGGGCTCACTTGTGGGTCCTTAGTGTCGTATGACGTCCAGGGAATAGTCTCGGGAAGTTACAAGCTTGGTATTAGAACCCAAGGTTCAAGTGTCCTAGGATATGTCCAAATCGCATTTAGTATAGTCTCTTTTATGGGTGTGTTGCGCGCCACACCTATAACGGAGGGGCTACAGAACATTTAGGAAATAGTCACACTTTCTTCATGTCTTATCTCGTGCTATGGAGTTTATCTCAAACTTCTGCTAATGTGTGCTCAATCCTTTCAGATCATCATGCCTCCTCGTAGACAACCTGTTCCTAGGGTCGTAGCTAATAGGGCTTCGGGTCGTCCCGCCAGGAATACAGCTCAACTCGCTCCGGTAGCCCAACCTAAGCTCGTTATCACAGCTGAGTTTAGGGATGCTATACAACTAATGGCTCAGGCATTGGCTGCTCAAGCCCAAAATCAGGCTACCATCCATGTTGCCCCAGCTAGGGTTGATACGGCTCCTAGAGCCCGAGAGTTTCTCCGAATGAATCCTCCTATATTTACGGGGTATAGTGTTGAAGAAGATCCTCAAAAATTTTTGGACGAATTGTTGAAGGCTTTCGAGATGATGTAGATGACGGGGGAGAAGAGGGTTAGGCTGGCATCCTATCAGCTTAAGGATGTGGCCCATACTTGGTATGTGCAGTGGAAGGAGTGTAGAGTTCCCGACGCTGCTTCAATATTGTGGGATTGCTTCGTAGAAGCTTTTCTGGACAGATTCTTTCCTAGGGAGATGAGGGAGGCTAAGGTCGAGGAATTCATCAACTTAAGGCAGGGATCTATGTCTGTGAGAGAGTATGGACTGAAGTTCACTCAGTTGTCAAAGTATGCTCCAGAATTAGTTGTTGATCCAAGGGCTAGAATGAGCAAGTATGTATCTGGTATAAATGATCTAGTGAGGAGGGAATGTAAGACGGCCATGCTGATTGGGGACATGAATATCTCCAGACTTATGATGCATGCTCAGCAAATGAAGGAAGAAAAGTTTAGAGAGAGGAAGAGGCAGAACAAGAGGGCTAGATTCAATCAGTCTAGTCATAGTCATCAACCTCAGAGTTATGGTGGAGGCAATAGGCCTCAGTCGCAGCAAAGGGTCTCCGCACTAGCTCCTTCTTCAACTAGCGCCCCAGCCCCTACTACTAGAAGCAACCAGTTTCAAAAAGGAAAACCCTCTAAGAACATATCCCAGGGTACAGTTCAGCCTCGCCAGATGACTTTTCCCACATGCACTCAGTGTGGGAAGAATCATCCTGGGGCTTGTTTGGCAGGGAATAATGCATGTTTTGGGTATGGCTAGCCTGGTCACAGGATTCAGTATTACTCCATGGCAAGGAAAGGAAACCAGAATACTGGCAAGTCGCAATCTTCAGTAACCGCAGCTCCTCCAACTAGAAATGTTCAGCAGGGAGCTAGCTACCTTTGGAATTGGTAGCAGTCAGTGCCAAAATCGGCTATATGTTGTAAGGTCCCGCCAGGACCAAGAAGAATCACCTGATGTGGTGACTGGTATGTTACAAGTCTTCTCTATTAGTTGCTTTGTATTGATGGATCCAGGGGATAGCTTATCATTTGTTACACCTTATGTTGCTAGAAAGTTTGGGATTTTTCCTGTTCAGTTGTCCGAGTCATTCTCAGTTTCTAATCCAGTGGGTGACTCCATAGTAGCTGAAAGGGTCTATCGGGATTGTCTAATTTCAGTTCTGGGGAGGGTCATTACAGCAGACTTGGTAGAGCTAGACATGGTAAATTTTGATGTCATCTTGGGTATAGACTAGTTGTATTCGTGCTTTGCTTCCATTGATTATAGAACCCGAATTGTCAAATTCCAATTTTCGGGAGAACCAATATTGGAATGGAGAGATAGTTCCACTTTCCCTAAGGGTCGCTTCATTTCCTACCTTAAGGCAAGAAAAATAATATCTAAGGGTTGTATATACCATCTAGTTAGAGTTAAGGGCTCTGAGTCCAAAACTCCTACCATTCAGTTAGTTCTTGTTGTCAGCGAGTTTACATCAATATTCCCAGACGATCTTCCTGGTATCTCTCCAGACCAGGAGATTGACTTCGAGATTGACCTTCTTTCTGATACGATGCCCATATCGATTCCTACATATAGAATGGCTCCAGCAGAGCTAAAAGAACTCAAAGATTAGTTAGCTGACCTCCTAGACAAAGGGTTCATTAGACCTAGTGTGTCACCTTGGGGAGCCTTAGTATTGTTCGTGCGTTAGAAGGACGGTTCCCTTCGTATGTGTATAGACTATCGTCAGCTCAACAAAGTTACCATCAAGAACAGATACCCCATTCCTAGAATTGATGATCTATTTGACCAACTTCAGGGTGCTAGTGTCTTTTCCAAATTAGATCTTCGTTCTGGTTACCATTAGCTTAAAGTTAGGGATCGTGACATCCCGAAGACTGCCTTTCGAACTCGTTATGGTCACTACGAATTCGTAGTCATGTCTTTTGGATTAACCAATGCCCCAGTTGCTTTCATGGACCTTATGAACAGAATATTCAAGCCTCATCTTGACTCTTTTGTTATTGTATTCATTGATGACATCCTGGTTTATTCTAAAAAAGAAGAAGATCATGCTAATCATTTGAGGATAGTTCTTCAGACCCTTCTAGACCATCAGTTGTATGCCAAGTTTTCCAAGTGTGAGTTCTGGCTCAAATCTGTAACTTTCCTTGGCCATGTGGTTTCCAGAGATGGTATTCGGGTTGATTCTCAAAAGATAAATGTGGTGAGAAATTGGCCTAGACCCACCTCTCTAACTGAACTCCGAAGTTTCTTGGGATTAGCCGAGTACTATCGTAGATTTGTGCCCAGTTTCTCTACTCTAGCAGTTCCTCTCACCAGGTTGACTCAGAAAAAGGTTAAGTTCGAATTGTCAGTATCTTATGAACAGAGTTTCCGTGAATTGAAGGATAAGTTGACTTCGGCCCTAGTACTAACCCTGCTAGAGGGAAACGATGGGCTTGTAGTTTATTGTGATGCCTCCAGCATTGGTCTTGGGTGTGTTTTTATGCAAAATGGGAAAGTCATTGCCTATGCTTCTAGGCAACTTAAAGCCCATGAGAAGAATTATCCGACCCATGATCTTGAATTAGCAGCTGTGGTCTTTGCCCTCAAGCTATGGAGACACTACTTGTATGGTGTCCACATTGACGTTTTCACTGATCACAATAGCCTGCAGTATGTGTTTGATCAGAGAGATCTAAATCTTTTCCAGAGGAGATGGTTGGAACTGTTGAAGGATTATGACATAAGTGTGCTTTACCACCCAAGTAAGGCAAATGTGGTTGCGGATGCTTTAAGTAGAGTTTAAATGGGAAGTTTGTCTCATGTCGAAGCAGGTAAGAGAGAAATTGCCAGGGATGTGCACATGCTAGCACATATGGGAGTCAGAGTGGTTGAAACAAAAGATGGTAGCATGTTGGTTCTAAACGCATCCGAGTCCTCCTTAGTGGTTGAGGTAAAAGAAAAACAAGATAGGGATCCTTTGTTGCTAAAACTGAAAGGTAGGGATAGTACACATCGAACTCAGGTTTTCTCCAAAGAGGGAGATGGAGATTTGAGATATCAAGGTCGCCTATGTGTTCCCAAGGTGGATAGACTGATAGAGAGAATTTTGTCAGAAGCCCACAGTTCTAGCTACTCCATTCACCCGGGCGCAACTAAGATGTACAAAGATTTGGGGGAGGTTTACTAATGGAATGGAATGAACAAAGACATAGCCGAGTTTGTGGCTAAGTGCCCGAATTGCCAGCAAGTAAAAGCTGAACATCAGAAGCCGGCAGGTAAGATGCAGCAGTTCGAGATTCCCACCTGAAAGTGGAAAGTTATCAACATGGATTTTGCTACAGGGTTGCCGCGCACAAAGAGGCAAAAAGACTCTATTTGGGTGATTGTAGATAGGTTGACCAAGTTAGCTCATTTTCCACCTATTCACACTAAGTTCACAACAGAGGATTATGGCAAGTTGTACCTTCAGGAAGCTGTTCGCATGCATGGGGTGCCTTTGACCATCATTTCTGATAGGGGTGCTCAGTTTACGTCACATTTTTAGAGATCCTTCCAGAAGGGTTTGGGTTCGCAGGTTCATCTTAGTACAGCCTTCCACCCACAAACAGATGGTCAGGCTGAGAGGACCATTCAGACTCTAGAGTACATGCTACGGGCATGTGCACTCGACTTCAAAAGTAGTTGGGATGACCACCTTCCTTTAGTAGAGTTCGCATATAATAATAGCTACCACTCCAGCATCCAGATGGCCCCATTTGAGGCCTTATATGAGAGGAGATGCAAGTCTCCCATTGGTTGGTTTGAAGTGGGAGATACGACAGTGTTGGGCCCAGATACAATGTTGATAGCTATCGAGAAAGTTCAACTCATCCGAGAAAGATTGAAAACAGCTCAGAGTAGGCAAAAGTCGTATGCTGATGTTAGGAGAAAAGAACTGGAATTTGAGGTAGGAGACTGGGTCTTTCTGAAGGTGTCACCCATGAAGGGTATGATGTATTTTGGCAAAAAGGGAAAACTCAGTCCCAGATTCATAGGTCCATATCAGATTGATAGAAGGATAGGCCATGCGGCCTATAGGTTGGATCTTTTGGGGGAGTTAGCAAGAGTCCATCCTATATTCCATGTGTCCTTATTGAGGAAATGCTTAAGTGATCCTTCGTTGGTAGTGACTGTTGAGGGCATAATCAACAAGGAGAATCTCACCTATGAAGAATTCCCAGTTTAGATTTTATACAGGTAGATTCGTAGGCTTCGAAACAAGGAGGTGGCTATCGTCAAGGTTCTATGGAGAAACCAAGCAGTTGAGGGTGCCACGTGGGAAGCGGAAGCTGACATAATTAAAAAGTACCCCCATCTTTTCCCTACTGACTCCAGCCAAGAATAAGGTAAATCATTCTGAAGAGTTTTGTGTCCTTGAGTTTTATGCCATGAATTAGCTATATGTGTTCTTGTCCTTGTTTTCTGGCAAGCCAAGGCAAACCATGCTTAGTTTCAGCTAAAGGTTTAAGTCCATGCTCAGTTTTAGCCTAATATGTTTGTACCGTAAAGATCACTATCCACCTAGGCTAATTCAGCCTTAATCGTGACTTCCACCATCATTCGAGGACGAATGATCCTAAGGGGGAGATATTGTAACACTTCAAATTTCGTTCCCTATTTTACCATACTAATCTAAGTGCGTGGTGAGCATTGTAAATGATTAAGAATATGGGTATAAAAGTCATTTAGGATATTTCGACTTTATCCTTAGTAGGGAATTGAATTTAGAACCCAAAATATATTAATTTATTCATTATTCTCTTAAACAACTCCTAGCTATCAGATTATATGATTAAAGTTCTCTCAAAGCAAGCTAGGGTTTTCAAAGTTCTTCAATCTTCTCCAGGGTTCTTCGAGGAAATTGTTTCCAGCCAGGTACGGGAATATTCAGTGAGAATTCCTTTCATTCTCACGCCCTAACACTTCAATTTTTATTAAAATTTTTAACCTCTTAAATCTAAGGTTCATACCTAACTTTCATGAGGTTTTCTTATATTGCTCCCGTGATTTCAATTATACAAGATTTACGTGTTTTACATTGGTATCATGATTTGCACATGTTCTTCATGAGTTTTACTAAATTAACATGATGAGTTAAATTTTCTATGAATTGGTGATTTGATTCAATAAACACCATGAATTATCATTGAAAGCATTGACATGTTACTTTACATATATCACTGGAATTAGGACAAGAAATAAGGCAAGAAAATTTATGAAGTTTCGGCTTATTTATGAACTAGCTACGGGTATCTAGATATGTTCCCTTTTCAAAAAAAATTTAGAGTATGAGCCTAGTATTTTGGGAGGATTATTTAGCACCGAGAGGATTAACTCAGCCCGCCAGTGAGGTTGTTTTAGTCCGAAACTATGTTGCCAGCATAGGTCCATTATGATTATACTAGTTAAGGATCCTTAATCTAGAAACTACAGCTTAGTCCTAATCGTGGCGGGTAGGACAGCCTCTTGGCCAGTGTGGGGTCATTACACTGGACCTTTTTCAGTGAGGGTCAAAATCTTCCTTAGCTTGTCAAGAACATGACGTCATATCAGTTTGAGTCTTTCCATGTTCATTTCATAGGAAAGAATTATTCTGCCTGGGAATTTCAATTCCAACTATTTGTCACCGAAAAAGAATTATGGGGACATATAGATGGAAGGGATCCTACTCCTACTAATCCTACAAAGCTCGGTCAATGGAAGGTTAAAGATGCTCGGGTGATGACATGGTTTTTAGGGTCAATTGACCCTCTTATTGTTCTTAATCTCAGGCCATACAAGACAACAAATTCCATGTGAGATTATTTATAAAAGGTTTACAACCAAGACCATAGCACAAGGCGCTTTCAGTTAGAGCATGAAATTGCTATGTATTCTCAGGAGGTCTCTCTGTTCAAGATTATTTCTCTGGATTTCAGAACTTATGGGCTGAATTTACCATTATTGTTTATGATAAAATACCTTCTGAATCTCTCTCCATCGTTCAAAGAGTTCATGAACAAAGCAAGCAAGATCAATTTTTGATGAAATTACGATTTGATTTTGAAAATGTTCGCTCCAACTTGATGAACCGTGATCTATCTCCCTCATTGGATGTCTATTTTAGGGAATTACTTCGTGAAGAGCAGCGTTTCTTCACACAAAATGATTTTCATCAAGGAAATGTTGTCACTATCGCATTTGAAGCTCAAGGGAAAGGAAATGGCATAGATATGGCTAGAACTCAATGCTACAGTTGCAAGAAATATGGTTATATTGCTAGCAATTGTGGCAAGAAGTTCTGTAAGTATTGTAAACAACAAGGACACATTATTAAAGAGTGTCCTACACGTCCTCAAAACCGTAGGGAAAATGCTTTTCAAGTTGGGATAAATGGTTTAACTACAAATAACTCGCCTTCAATAGGACAAGTTCTTACTCCTGAAATGGTACAACAAATGATTTTGTCAGCATTTTCAACTTTGGGGCTGCAAGGTAATGAGGTAATATCCAAATTTTGGCTTGTTGATTCTGGCGCTTCCAATCATATGACCAACTCAGCTAATATACTCAAAAACATCCGTGAGTATAATGGCAACACAAATTCAGGTTGCTAATGGTAGTAATTTACCCATTACCAAGGTTGGGCATATGACTGAAACTTTCAAGAATGTTTTTGTATCACCAAAGCTCTCCACTAGTCTTATTTCAGTTGGCTAATTGGTAGGTAACAATTGTGATGTGAATTTTTCTCATAATGGTTGCCTTGTGCAGGATCAGGTGTCGGGGACGATAATCGCGAAGGGGCCTAAAGTTGGAAGATTGTTTCCTATACACTTTTCTATTCCTCGTGTTCTAGCTTTTGCTTCTACCACTACTAAGAATAAGGTTTGGCATAAACGTCTAGGACATCCAAATTCTATTGTGTTGTCTTATTTGTCCAATTCTGGTTTATTGGGAAATAAAAATCAATTTTCAGTTGCTTCATTTGATTGTTCTACTTGTAAATTAGGCAAAAGTAAAACTCTTCCTTTTCCTAATTTTGGTAGTCGTGCTGCAAAGTGTTTTGATGTCATTCATAGTGATGTTTGGGGTATTTCACCAGTTATTTCTCATGCTCATTTCAAGTATTTTGTGACATTTATAGATGACTATAGTCGGTTTACATGGGTGTATTTTCTTCGATCTAAATCTGAAGTGTTTTCCATCTTCAAGAAATTTTTGGCTTACGTTGAGACTCAATTTTTCACATGCATCAAAATATTAAGATCTGATTCTAGTAGAGAATATATGTCTCATAAATTCAATAATTTTTTGCTTGAGAAAGGAATTGTATCACAAAGCTCTTGCCCATATACGCCACAACAAAATGGGGTTGCTGAGCGTAAAAACCTTCATCTTTTATATGTCACTCGTACTTTATTGATTGAGTCATCTGTTCCATCTAAATATTGGGTTGAAGCTTTGTCTACTGCTGTCTATTTGATTAATAGACTTCCATCTAAAGTGTTAATTCTTGAGTCTTCATATTATCGTCTTTTTCATAAGCATCCCAACTATCATAGTTTTCATACGTTTGGTTATGTTTGTTTTGTGCACCTGCCTCCTTTTCAACACAATAAACTCTCTATTCAGTCTATTAAATGTGCTTTTATGGGCTATAGTACTTTGCAGAAAGGTTTTATTTGCTATGATCCAAGTTCTAACAAATTTCGTGTTTCTAGAAATGTTATTTTCTTTGAGAATCAATATTTCTTTCCTACTCATGTTGAGTCATCTTTTGTTTCTTCTCTTCTTCCTACTTCTGAGGATTTGTCATTGTCTTCTAAGCGGTTCAAACCAGGATTTATGTATGAATGACGTCGGTCAACTTTACCCCATCCCGAAACAGATCCGCCACTTAAGACTGCTCCACAACCAGAATATGAGATTTCTTCAAGGTCTGCTCCTTTTGAGCCTCTTCGGCGATCTACTAGATTGTTCAATCTCCTAAACAGTATGATTTTTCTTCTACTTTATCGACTATCTCTATTCCAACAAGTTACTCACAAAGCTCCAAGCTTGAATGTTGGCAAAAAGCAACAGAGGAGGAACTTTTGGCTCTTAAATAAAATAACACATGGGACATTGTTCCTTGTCCTCCAAATGTCTGTCCAATTGGAAGTAAATGGGTTTATTTAATTAAACTTAATTCTGATGGAACTCTTGATTGGTACAAAGCTCGATTGGTGGTCCTTGGCAACAAACAAGAGTATGGTGTAAACTATGAGGAGACTTTTGTACCTGTAGCAAAAATGACTACGGTGTGAACTATCATTGTCATTGTTGTATCACAAAATTGGCCTCTTTATCAAATAAATGTAAAAAATGCTTTTCTTCATGGTGATCTCAAAGAAGATATTTATATGAAACCCCCACCTCGTTTGTTCTCATCACCTACATCAGATGTATGCAAGTTGAAGCGGTCTTTATATGGATTAAAACAAGCTCCAAGAGCTTGGTTTGACAACTTTCAGACTACTTTGCTTCAATTCTCTTTTGAGCAAAGCAAATATGATTCGTCTTTGTTTCTTCGAAAAATATCTATTGGTTGTGTTCTTCTTTTGGTGTATGTAGATGACATTATTATCACAGGAACTAATTCTTCACTAATCACTAGCCTACATCAACAACTTAAGGATTCTTTTCATATGAAAGATCTTGTTATTCTTACATACTTTTTGGGGTTAGAAGTTCATTATAATTCTTTAGGTATGTTCTTGCAGAAATATACTCAGGACTTGATTGCTTTGGTTGGTCTTCAAGAATCTTCCTCTATAAGTACTCCATAGGAATTGAATTTAAAGTATTATCGTGCGGAAGAAGATCTTCTTCCTGATCCAACTCTATATCGGTAATTAGTTGGGAGCCTAAATTATCTTACTATTACTCGGCCTGATATCTCTTTTACAGTTCAACAAGTGAGTCAATTTATGCAGGCTCCATGCCATTTACATTTGGTGATTGTCCGTCGCATCATTTGATATCTCTTGGGAACATCTACTCGTGGATTATTCTTTCCTAGTGGTTCTCAGATTCAGCTTAATGCATTTAGCGATTCTGATTAGGCTGGATGTCCTGATACTCATCGCTCCGTCACGGGTTGGTGCATGTTTCTTGGAGATTCCTTAATATCTTGGAAGAGCAAGAAGCAAGACCGTGTATCAAAATCTTCCACCGAATCTGAATATCGAGCAATGTCTATTGCTTTCTCTGAGATTGTTTGGCTTCATGGTTTACTTGAAGAGATTGGATTTCCTCAATCTAATCCCACTCCTCTTCATGCTGATAACATAAGTGTTGTTCAAATTGCTACTAATCCAGTTTATCATGAAAGGACCAAACACATTGAAGTGGACTGTCATTATATCAAAGAAGTTGTAGATAAGAGAGTCATTACTCTTCTACATGTATCCAGTGATCTTCAAATAGCTAATGTATTTACAAAGTCTATTGCACGACAACATCATCAGTTTCTGCTAGGCAAATTGACGTTTTTTGATCCACCGACATTAATTTGAAGGGAAATGTTAGCATGATTGGACAGATTCTAAATACCTGTACCTATCTATGTTATAACTCTAAATATTTGTGTAATGATGATAGGAAATAGCATAGATTAATGTAGCATATTTTCAGAGATATTACAATTAGGAATAGCATATATTTAGGGATATATAGCAGATTTTTAGGCATGTAAATCAGAATTATTTCTATTTAATGGAAGAACTCTCATTTGGGAGAACTAATTCAGCAAAATTGAGAGTAGCTTCTCCATTGATTAGTGATAATTTAACTTGTTATAGCAGGTTACTTACTACTCCCTCCATTCCATATTAACTTAAGCTTTGAGGTTTTTCACATCCTTTAAGAAAAGTAGGTTAGGACATAAATTGAACATAATTTTCCATTTTTACCCTTATTAATTATTGTCAAAAATAACAAAACATTAATTATAATAACTAATTCCAATACTAACTTAAAGGGTAAAATTGGAAGAATATTTTAAAAATAGTTTTGAAGATTGAAAACTTAAGTTAATTTGAAAAATGAAAAAGGGCTCAAAGCTTAAGTTAATATGGAATGGAGGGAGTACTTACGTACAATGAGTTTAAGTTCTATGTATTGATAGACAGAGTAAATATTATTTGGAAGTGATAGACAAAAATGAACAAGTGCCTTAAATGTTGCATTTGAGGCAAATATACACTAAGATCCACAGAAAATGTGCAGGGATTTACATGCTTTCTCACAGCCTCAGTTAAACCATTGTTTTAACCTCATAATTAGGCTAAAATGATATATAGAAAATTAATATTTTGGCCTTCTCTTATTCATTCATCTTAGTCATCAACATAGATGGTTTCTTGTTGAAACAGTCCACCAAAAATCTTCCTCTTCTCTGTTGCAGCAACCTCTGTTTGTTTAGCTGGTTTCGGAGCCTCCTTCGTTTTCGAAGCAAATGGATTCCTTGGAGGAGTTTTCACCACTGCTTTCTGAGCAGGCAAATTCTTGGCCTTGGCACGTCCCCTAACAGTAGCAACTTGCACATCTGATTCCTCGTTGGCCTTTTCAACAGCTGATTTGAGTTGTGAGCTGAATTTTTCAAATGAAAATCCTGTACTTAAGCCTTTTGCTTTGTCTAGTAGACTTTCAACAGAAGGAATGGAAGGTGATGAAGCCTTCTCTTCAGGTTCTTTTGCAATGCTAGCAGCAGCCTTTGCTTCTTTCTTTTTGAGCTTCTTTGCTTCTTGTTCCTGCCTCTTGGATGCTTCAGCAGCTCCTCGAGCTTCTTCCTCAGCTTTCAATTTTTCAAGGGCTTCCACGTAGGCCTTTCTCCGACCATCCTCAGGAATGACGCTGTGTATATAATGTTTCACTCATTTAGATTATATGGCATCCAGCACTAGTAGAAAGAGGATAAATCTCTGTATATACTTATCGTATTGTTTTGTTGTAGTTTATGTTCTGTTACTATCTGTTGTTTTTGTTATTATTTGTTGCTTCTTGTACTTCCGTTATTTCTTTCTTTGAACTTTTTTTTTCCTTGAGCTGATGGTTTATCGGAAATGGCCTCTCTACCTATATAATAAGGTAGGGGTAAGTTTTGCGTACACTCTACCTTCCCTAGACGACACTAAGTTGGGACCATATGTTGTCGTTGTGCTGACAGCGTGAAAAGAAATAGGTTAACCTATTTTACAGCAGGAACTCTTATCTTATTCTCCCCGTTACTAACCCCACTTTTTATGGACGCTTACTTGTAGCTATCTTTTAGATGATCGGATGATTCGTTTACACTTTCAGATTTAGTACGTAGAAGTTAAACACCTAGAGAAATCATTCTTACGAGCACTAGTATCACCGAAATTTGGAAATGCAGCAATTGAGGAAAAGAGTTATTTACCTAAAAAGTTCATCCACAGTCTTTGATGGTGCTGATGGATCAGCAAAGACTTCCACAACCTGTACAAAGAAATAATTCCAGTTGTTGAACATCCACGTTACACTAAAGAAGACCAGTAAAGGTTCATTTGCATAAATTCATTTCATTTGAACTCTTTCTTATCTTAGGAAACTTGTCAATTTAAATCCGGTAATCAACGTTTATTGTAATGTAAGGGGCTTAAATGGAGCAATATGAGAGTGAGACTTCATATAACCGGCCCCAACGTGTAGTTGTTGTTGTTGTTGTAATGTTGCTTTACTTAAAAGGAGGAGCAGTCACTACCTTATTTTCTGCCACCGCTGTGTTGGAGAAAACATCCACAACCAGCTTAGCTATCTGAGACTTCCCCACCTGATGATTGACATAAAACACGAGATCATAAGTGATGACTTAGCTTATTTCAATCTATTTAATGTGCTTCATAAAGGGGGGGGGGGGGGGGGGGGGGGTAAAAAGCAGAAAAAGGAAACAATAAACCGAAGAGTATGTCATGTGACTAAATCCACAATAGAATATATGAACATGCTCAACATTAAAAGAAATTGCATACATTACATTACTTTATAGGCGTCAGCACCAGCACTTCCTTCAGCTGAAACGACAATTTTGTATGAGCTCTCAGGGGAGAAATCCTCTGTTAATCTGGTTTTTATGAGTGTATAGCTTAGATCTGTCTCCACTATCTTCTGCAGAAACTCTGCTATCGTCAACGGTTGAGATTTTGAGAAAAGATTGTTGAAGAAAGATGTAATTCCGTCAAGCACATTGTATGTAGAGCCTCCTGAAGAAGATTCATCATAAACTATGGCCACATGCCCAACACCAGCTAATTGTGCAGCTTGTATAACTTGTACAGCATCCGTTGTGGTGACTTCAGTCGCAGGACCGTTTTCTCCCTTACCAATAGTAACCACAACTTTGCTAGCATTTCCGATTGCCTTTGCAATCGATTCTGCATCTTGAAATGTGGATGCAACTGCATTCAGGCGTTTTGACTCATCATTGGAGATTAACTGCAATGATGCAACATGTATAGTCAGAAAACAACAAGACATTCCCTCAACCAATGTGAGACGCTCTAACACTCCCTCTACCCTCCCTCACGAAGTTGGACATCTAGATCGTGGACGATATAACTTCCATGCTCAATATTGTAAAACATAGCAAATGATGACGGCTCTGATAGAGAAAAATGGACCTTGAACCTAATTCAACCAAAATGTCAGCTCATGAGTTAATATTTCCCAAATCGATATATGACAATAGTTCATTCCTACAACCAATGTTGGGTACTCTAACAAGTTCCGTATTTTGCATGGACAAAGAGACTGACCTTGTAGCTAACGGCTAAACGAGCTAGCTCTTGTGCAGCACCAAGGTCAGAAACTCCAGCTCTGACACTATAACCTTCACGCAACAGCAACTGTGCAATGCGAATACCAGCTTGCCCAGTTGCACCAGCAACAAACACCGTTCCAGGATCCTTTGCCCTTTGCCTTCCAAAAGACAAACCAGAAGATGTGTTCGTGCTAGCAGGTATCAAAGACGTCACATCGGGTAACTTACCTGTTGAAAACACAGTATAATTAAGTAACTAAAAGTGTGTTGTCTTCTAATCTTTCAGATAATACAGTAACACAATTCAATAAACACCAGAGCACACTTTTACGGACATCATTAAATAAATCCAAATGAAATGGCCGCACAATTCAATATAGTATTAGAGCAAGCAGACGCCTAGTGTTCAATTCCCAATATGACATTAGAGCAAACACAAGTCCTGCATTCAAGTTTCACTGTCACCCATAATAAAAACAAAATTTTTTTTACGGATATAATAAAGTCAACTTAGATAAGACGGACACATAATTAAACATGATATCAGAACAAACAAACGTCTAGTGTTCAAGTCTCAAATATGGCATTAGAGCAAACATAAGTCTTGCGTCCAAGTCTCACTGTCACCCATTATCAAATTAAAAAAAGACTTCTACAAATATAATTAAGTTAAAGTTAGATGAAATGATCGCATAATTCAATATGGTATCAGAACAAGGAGACACCTAGCAGTTCAAGTCACAAATATGACATTAGAGCAAAACATAAGTTTTCCATTCAAGTCTCACTTACACCCATTATAAGAAAAACACTTCCACATACATAATTAAGTAAATTCAAATGAAATGGTCACACAGTTCAACATTACCAAAAATAAAATAGATCCAATATTAGATGAGATGATCACACAATTCGAACATTAATTACCGAAATCAAAGTTGAAGGGGTTGCCAGAATTGGTTGTAGTTTCTTGATTTGGTCCAGATTTTTTAGCAGAAACAGTGAATCTTGGATTTTTGAATGATAATCTTGGATGAGGTGTAGTTGAAAGGAGAAATGAATTTGAAGTAAGAGTTGGAGCCATAGGATATGAATTTTATTTTTATTTTTGGAAAGAGATAGCAGATGAATTGCTAACTCTTTCTATTTAGTTACTATATTTTGCACGAAAAATTTGTGTTTTTTTAAAAAAAAATGATATTCTATATCTGTGGCATTTGATTATGGTCTTAGAACACAGTTTTTGGATTGAACAAATTTGTCCATTTGGATGGGGAATAAAGTGGATTTCCAATGAAATAATGCCACGTCAAATATTATCTACAAAAGAAAATTTCAAGCCAGTCGTTTCTAATTGGTACAAAATTAGTGCAAATTTTCCAACACATTTTGGTAGATATTACTTTATTTAGGTGGCACCTTTCAAATTTCACCTGTCATCGAAACATCTCCCTCGCGTTTCAACTACATGAAATCACAAAGTGTGTCATGTAAGTTAAAAGGTGTACAAAATTACAAAAAATAAAATGAGTTAGAAGGGGTAATAGGACCTTAGTTTAATTAAGATGTGTCTCTAAGATTTCAGTCTTAATCTAGGGGTACTTGTGCCTCATCCCTTCATTATTTGAATATCTTGAATTATCAATTACTATAGTTTAAAGTTCTTTTTAGGTAGTTTTTAAATATGTAAATTTTAGGTTAAAAAAACTTGAAAAGTTCAGGCTCAAACTCGTATTAAAATTAAATTGTTTGACTCTCAAAATTTGAATGATGCTTCGCGGGGTAGATAGAGTACTTTGTTTTGGTCTTGGTTTTGATTTTATTTTGTTTTATTTTATGGAGGAATACTTAGATTTGGTTGTGGATAAAATTGTTTTTAAATTTACAGTGTAGAGATTTTTTTTTTACATAATTGATAGCTCTTTAGGATCAACCCAAGCCATTAGAAATTGATCGATAAAGATAGTATCACCTAGTGTTCAAAGTCTGCATTAGAGCTCCGATTAAATTTAGATTGCACATTGTAGGGTTCATTTGGGAGCTCAACAGTCCATACTTAAAGCTCGAATCCGAGACCTTAATTCCACCACTATACCATAATTGCCTCAAAATCGCAGAGTTTTTAAGGATAGAACAGTAGTTGGTTTCAATATAAGCGGTTACTAGTATGATTTATTTAGACATACTGTTAATGATCATAATTTAAAGTTTAAAATATTAAATTAATCTAATTTAATTTAACTCTAAAAATTAATCAAATTAACTTTCGAAAAATAAAACGCGACAAGTAAAAATAATAGAAAAATAGTACATAAGGTTTGCTGGTGCCATTTATTTTGGTAGTTGACCCTTATCTAATTAACATGTGACCCAACATTTTTCTGGAACAGATAATATCTATAACTAAATATCTGTTGAAAATAATTATACAGAAAGCGATTTAAATTTTGCACGATAATGATTTTTTCCTTAAAAATACCTCACCTATGATAAAATAACCAAAAGTATCTTAGTCATTTCTCGAAATTTAACAAGATCTTCTAATTATAAACTAAGAGCAGAAACAACAAAATTTGATAATGTTTAAATCCAAAGAAGCATAGAAATAGAAGAACAATAGAAAGTGTTTCATGTTCATCTACAAATTGAGGGGATGGTTGTGCACTTGTGCTTAAGCCAGTTGAGAATGGAAAACATAAAATGATTAAAAAAAATTGATGAAAAGGTGGATGTATATAAATATTGGTGTGAAATAGGCGAGTTTGATTGAATTTGACGAATAAACATGAATTAATTTAATAAATAAGTGGGTTATTGATTCACCCAAAAGTTAGATTAGATCAAAACCCAATGCACCCAATTGTTACTAAGTTTTAATTGATTTGTTCTTTTATAACTTTTTAGTACCTAATTAAAAAAAATAGTATCAAATTTTTTTTTAAAAAAAAAAAAAAAAAAGGAGTTTTTCGAAAATATTTTGACAAAATATTTTCATGGATCAATTTGAGATAGGGAGTCCAAACGGTCTGAGCTAATAAATGAACGGGCCAATAATCAATTCAAACTTGAACGGATTGAGCGGATTATAATTTCATGAGCTACTTTTGCAACCTCTAGATATAAAGAATGAAGAACCCACCTTTCTCTCATTGTCAGCCTAATCAGCATGTACCTACAGGAATCAAATGAGAGTCTAGTAGGTACAGATTGGTTCCAATTTTAGTAGCCTACAATAGTTGAGACAAAGGATAATCGAGAAATCTCCGAGAGCCAGTGGTGCACGAAACTCGGTGGATAATGGACCTGACCGTTTATCTTTCTTCACTTAAATACCAAGTTTTTGTCTGTGGTAGAATTGGAACCATGTGAATTGGTAATGATACCACCCTTTTGTGAATTATAGCCAGCTATAACCAGGTTTCTTACTCAATCCTCTATCCAACATAAGCTTGCGTTGTCCCTCTGCGTCATTCCAATTCCCTTCCAATGCTAGCACATTTGCTAGCAATACGTATGTTGCAGGATCGTTGGGACAAAGTTCAACAAGCTTCTTGGCAGAAATCACAGCTAGGCCATTATTACCGTGTAGTTGGCAAGCATTCAGTAGACTTTTATAAACCGAAGGTCCTGGCTCTATTGGCATATTGTTAATGAAGTCCTCTGCTTCATGTAGATGACCAGCACGGGCATACAGGTCGACTATGCAAGCATAATGCTCTAGCTTTGGTGGTGGTAGAAAATTGTCATTCTTCATCAGATCAAAATATTTTAGCCCTTCGTCGAGCAGGCCAGCATGTCTACATGCCGAAAGAACAATAAGGAATGTGGTTAGATCTGGTTTAATACCACATCTCCTCATTTCTTCAAACATTACAATCACATCCCTACCATAACCATGATGTGCACACCCTGTAAGAAGTGAGTTCCACGATATGAGGTCTCGTTCCTCCATTGATGAGAATATTTTCTCGGCATCTTCAAGTCTACCACATTTTGTATACATGGAAAGAAGCCCATTTTGTATGACAACTTCAGAAGCATATCCTGTTTTCAGAGCTAGACAATGGATCAGCATTCCCTCCTCCAGGCCTGAAATGCTCCCTATTGCTTTCAAAATGCTCGCAAAAGTGTAATGATCAACAGTAAAACCAGATCGCCTCATTCTTGAAAAGCAGGAGAACGCTTCTCCACCGACTCCTAAATTAGAGAAACCGGAAATAACTGCATTCCAGGAGATTTCATCCCATTTCACAACGTCAGAACACAACTTACAGAAATCCTCTAAGCTACAACTACACCCTGAGTAAGCAGACAACAACGATACCACCAAGTAATGGTTAGTCTTACAACATTGATGTATTACATGACAGTGTACCTGCTCACAATGAACCAAGTAATCTGAACAAGAAAACGAGCTTAATAAACTCGTATATGTAACACAATTAGCTCTAATTCCCAACCTCAACATTTCCTTGAACAAAATCACAGCTTGAAAAGGGCAACAATTTTGTGCATAACCAGTAATCATTGATGTCCAAGTAATATAATTCCTTTCAGTCATTTGATTGAAAACTCTCCTCGAAGTCTCAAGATCAAAACACTTCAAATACATATCAATCAAAACAGTCCCTACAACAAGATTCAAAGCAAAACCAACTTTCCAACTCAAACCATGAAACTGAGCCCCAATTTCACATGCTTCTAACTGAACACAACCAACCAACACGGCCGAAACACTCGATGGGGTCGGTCTAATACCCTCTCTCAACATTTCAAGAAACAACACAATCGCATTTTCAGGGTAATGGGTGTCCAAATAACCAGAAATCAAAGCATTCCATGTCACAACATTTCTTTCAGGCATTTCATCAAACAGTTGCTGTGCTTCTTTAACATAACCACATTTTCCATACATATCAACAAGAGCAGTGTTGATAAATACATTTGAATCAAACCCCATTTTAATAATCTGGCAATGGGTTTGAATTCCAAGTGAAAAAGAACCCATTTTTGCACAAGTGGAGATGATTTGATTGAGCCTAAATTGGTCATGTAGAAGACCATTTTGATGTAACAAGTCTAAATTAATGTTATTTGATTCATTATATGTGTCTTTGAAACTATGATACAAGAATTGGTTGGATATTATATTTGGTCGTATTCCTATGTTGTAGCATAGGTGATTTGCAGGTGTTCTTAGAATCATTATATGTCAAGTCATTCCTTGTTTGAGAGGCTCCACTTTGACTTGCAGGGAGATACTTAGCTCTCGTTTGGCCCTAGATTTTAAAAAAGAGCCAAGCATTAAAAACACTTGAATTTGACGTGAATTATTGACAAATTTAAAAATTCATGTGTAGTGCGTGAATGACACATTTTTTGTGTATGAAATGAGAGGGGTGTATTTAAGCTTAATTTGCCAAGTAAGAGTTGTTTTTAAAGTTATCAAAAGTTCAAGGACGAAATCAATAATTTGTGCCAAGTTCAGAAGTGTATTCAATACTTCTCTTTTTAAAAAATGAAATTTGAAACCACTTGAAGATTAGATTTTCAAAATCTAATCATATTTCATGGTCAAACAGATGCTCCGTGTGATTCAATTTTATTGTTCTACTTTGATTTAGCATGGAGTTTTTAAAAAAAAATTATCTAGTGATTTTAAATTAAAAATATGTAGAATGTATCAAAATATCTTTTAATCTTAGAGTCTTAAACATATAATGTGAAAAAAGTTTAAATTAAAGAATTGTCAAAAAAAGAAAGAAACATTTTTTTAACCAGATTGAAAAAGAAAGTATGACAAATAAATTAATACAGAGAAAGCATTTCAAGATAAGTTTAAAAATTTATAATGAAATGTTAGCTTACTATATTTATTTATTGGCATATCCTACAAAAGGTAAAAGAAAAAAAAATCATAGGGCACCAATATTTATATGTATTTGAACTTTAGTCAAATAAAATTTCAGACATAGCAATTCTGAACTTATCCCAAAATGAAACACATGCAGGAAAATTTCATAAATGGACACAAATGAAATGACAGCATTAAAATCGAGTATTTGTGAAGGCGTGATCAATCGATCGATCACGCAACACATATTATCTCCAATAGAAACCCAAAACATTCGATGCAATATTTAGCTATTTTAAGCATAATAAGATTATCGAAATATAATATTTGATTGTCTTTTGCTTTCATTATGAATTTTTAAACAAAATATGAGTTTCAAACATAATTATGATATGAGTATATATCCATATAAAATACAAATTCCATCAATGTATATGGAGCATCTATAACAAATTAGATGAAAACAAGGCGGTTATTATTCTCAACATAGTAGATGTTGAGAATCATCAACTTAGATGAATACGGTTATTATTGAAGTGGTCAAAATTGAATCGAAGATTGTTAGTTTCGTGGCATTGCTCCATTGTTGTATGCTGATATTAGAAGCTTTATTTGGGTTGGGTTATGAGTTATTTTGGGTGGTTGTTTGGACAAAAAAGGATATGGGTACTTCAAATTAATCCCAACCCTCCACTTGTCTATTTTAAGATTGAGATTCAAATATTTAACTGATGAGGGATATATTTGGCTCAATGTATAACGATAAGGATATATTTAACCCGAAAGTATAACGAGAGGTATATGAAAACTATTTGTAATAGTACAGGTATATTTGATCCTTTGCCCATTAATGTATATGGAGCATCTATAACAAATTAGATGAAAACAAGGCAGTGCCAAAAGAATTAAGGCCTCAAGTAATCACGGAATATGTGTTGCGATAAAAAAAAAAAGAGCCTTTTGATTTGTGTGATCTATAAGGCGCAATCAGAATTTAAAATTTGTAGGTTCAAATTTTAATTTTTTAACGTTAGTAAATTCTAAACTAATAGTAATTTGTTACATAATTCAATGCTTTTCTTTTTACAAATGCAAAGTATGAACCAAAGTTATTGAGTTCAACGAAGATCAATTTGGATACACCCCTAATGATACATGTGACTACGGGGTCGTATGGTAGAAAAAAAATAACGCAGGGATTAAAAACGCATGAATTAGTAATGCAGGGATTAGTAGTGTTGAGATTAGTAATGCAGGGTATATTTTCTATCAAGTGTTTGGTTTATTGCTTTTGACTTTATCTTGTGTTTGAATTAAAACTTTACAAAAAACTTCTTTCCAATTATACCTTTGCATTATTATGAGATTTTCTATTTTATGTAATCGATCAAGGTAGATAATTGTTGGGACAATATTATTTTTTATGACCTTCTAACTAGTTAGGAAAAACAATTTTGTTTTCATGTTTGCTATTTTCTCACTTGAATTATTTGAGGGTAAACAATTATTATCTTAATAAATTAATTACTTAAAAAAGTTAATTTTTAATTTAGAATAGATAGACCATCTACTTTAAAACCGAAAAGACGGCAAACAATAGTAAATCGAATAAATCATCTACATTTACACAAAAAAAAAAATTACAAGTTGTAGTTTTAATATGTATGCAATTTATAAATTGTTCAAAATACAAATAATTAGAAACCACATATAAATCAACAAATAATATATTGAATCAAGATCGCAAACGTCATGTGGTGATATATTTGCCTTTTCAATTAGTAAATACTAAAGAACTCACATTTTAAATATTGTATTGATATGTATTGCATTTATTTATTAACAAACAACTCTCTCTAAATAATAAAATTTGTTAGCTAATGTATTTAAATAAATTTTCTAGTACAAATATAAAACATAAAATTAAGAAAATAAATAAAATGATTAAAATGATTTGAGGGATATTTTTGCCTTTACATAGATAATCTCATGGTATTAAATCCAATGTATTACTAATACCACCAAATGAAAGGTATTAGTAATACCTCCTATAATACCATGTAGGGTGTATACTTAGGCCCAAAAATTCTATCAAACACAATACTAAATAATATCATAAATAATATGTGGACTATTTCTCCTAATACCTCCTACCAAACGAATGTACTAGGTTAGGTACATGCTAGGATAGTACTAAAAATACCTAGATACTATAAAACAAAATGTAAGTTAAGTTTAATTGATTAAAGAATATATTTCTATGGACTACCTTATGATTTATGTTATATTTCTATCATTAAAATAGTCAACAACGATGAATATAAAGCTACCCTTATCAACTCAAGCAACATGTATACTATATGGTGTAAAAGGAATGGAAGATGATTCGAAGATATAAAAAAAAGAGACACTTTATGCTTTCAAATATTAATGTATTCGGAATTTGTACAATTGTATGAAATGAAATTTTATTCTAAATATGAAAGACTGAAGTTAGAATCTAGATAATGTAATACAAGTGCAGATCTTTGTACTTGTTTTGGTGCCATTTTTGAACTATTTATCAACAAAAACTTATTGGATAAGTGATTTCCTATACATTTATGATCTTTAGCATCTATCTCTTGTTTTGCTATTTTTGAAACCTGGAAATGAAGAGGAACAAGTTTTGTGTACTACCAGGAAACATTTCAAAAATAATACCAGTATATACTTGTATTTTTGCTAACTGTTTAGTCATTCTTCAAAAATCCTACTGAGTTTCAAATCAATTTTTTGATCCTGATAAAAGGGTTTTTGAAGTCGAAGTTTTGTCTCATTCGATACATATATACTAGTATTTGATTACTGGAATATTGGTCAAAAACACACCTGAAGTAGTATCATTTTCGTACGAGTCCCTACCTTAACTATCAAGTGTTTGTGTTTTCTAACTATTTATTAAAACATGCCTCGACATTAATGAGTCAACTTCTATGTGGACATAATTTTTGGGCATCACACACCTTCTGGTGATTTTATTCAAACAATTGATTTGATCAGCTAATTTTAGAGTAAAATTTATCGATTGGCAGAGCAATCTTTTCATTACCATGTTCCTTTTCAAATGAGACAAAGTGCATATATTTTCACACATATTTGACCAAATATAGATGACAAACGGGTAGAGGCCAGTCAAGAGTTTTTGCTCTTACTAGACAGGATGTTCAAGCCTCAAATGTGGTGGTTACAGGTATTCTTTCAGTTTCTTCCTTTGATGCACATGCTTTGATTGATCCAAGATCTACCCACTCTTACGTGTCCTCATACTTTGCTTTGAGATTTGATAAACCGCCTGAGATGTTGGATCACCATTTTATTGTTTCTACTCCTGTGGGGGATTCTTAGTTACTTGAATATGAGTACCGTGATTGTCAGATTAGAGTTGAGGGTAGGGATACCCTAGCTAACCTAATTGTACTTGATATGATTGATTTTGATGTGTTGATGGGCATGGATTGGATATCTCCTTGCTATGCTACTGTTGATTGTCATGCAAATATAGTCAAGTTCCAAATACCGGATGAGCCTACTTTTGTATTAAAAGGGGGTCAAGTCCCCGAGGTTGGCAAAATCATATATCTTATGAAGGCTCAGAGATAACTACAGAAAGGTTGTATGGGTCTCTTAGCTATGGTAAGGGATACAACAGAAGCAGCACTTAGCTTGGAGAAGATACAAGTGGTGAATAAATTTTCTGATGTATTTCCTAAGGATTTGCGAGGATTACCTCTTGTACAGAGATAGACTTTGGTATTGATTTTGGCTCCTGATACATTGCCAATATCCATACCCACATATCGTATAGCACCAGCAGAGTTGAAGAAACTAAAACAACAGTTGCAAGACTTACTCGATAAGAGTTTTATCCGACCGAGTATATCTCCATGGGGCGCACTAGTATTATTCATAAAGAAGAAAGATGGGTCTCTAAGATAGTGCATCGACTACAGACAGTTGAATTATTACGCCCCGAGGCTATCCCCTTGACATAAACACGGGACCTAGGATTACGAGTGACCCCAAGCTAACCTTGAACTGGCATATCATAAGCATATAAACATTTACTGAAATAAGAGATAATGTGCGGAAGCTTAAAACATGAGATAAACTGAAATGATGGGGAATACCCAATCTAAGTCTGAATATATAAATACTGAATAAGAGTTAATGATACTAGACTATAACTCAAAATACTAAAGTTGAATCTGTCTATGTCTGAAATAAGCCTCTAATTGACTAGAGATGCTGGGACATGCCCTTAGCTAACTCAAGCAAAACTAAAACTAAAATGAAAGACTGAATGTAAAAGAACATGTCTGTCGTCCTCGAAGAATGAGGACTCACCACTGATACTGCTGAATACGGATCAGGAACCGATCTACACTTGATCTGAATGTTGAGGACATGAACCTACATCACGAGAAGATGTAACGCAAAGTATGCGTCAGTACTTGAAAGGTATTGAGCATGCAGGATAGGATAAAGATGAACAAACACATATAACTGAACAAAACATACTGAGCAATGGCATAATCTAAACATGATAAAAGATACTAAGATATACTGAAGATGAATTGAACTAAATGCAATGACCAAGTACTGAACATGTTGAAACTGAATACTGAAACACAACTGGTAACTTGGTCAATGCACTAGAGTCTAATTGTGGGAGCTACTACTAACCGACATAAAACCATGTGAGCTAACCGTGGAGTCTGATGTATACGCCCCATCGAGAGGAACCAATATACCTTGCTAGGGGAATAAAGGCATGATTGACGTGATCACTAAATATAATGTCCACAGAGGGGACTTATAAACCTACTGGGCACGTAATTCTGGGACTATAAAGGTGACTGGCCCTAGTCCAACTCAGTATTAAGTCTGCTCTCAATTGGAAATGTATACAATACAACATAAATGAAATATACTAGATAGCTCAATATTCTGACATGTTAACTGAAAATGCAACATTAAGGTACTGATAATGAAACATTCTTAATTGGAGCATGTATATCTGTATAAACTGACCTAGCAAGTATAATTCATGAACTAAACGAATCTACACAACTAGGGTTTTGAATTTCATGCAAGGATTAAGCAACATGGTTACTAAAACATGATAATCTGATTAGGAATACTCTAATAGTTAAATCACAATAATTATTTGAAGTTCTAGAAACCCTAGGTCTAAGCAATATTTAGGGATTAAGATTCTGACTGAAATCTAGGGACCTAGTGGATGAAAGGAATCCACTAATGAAATCCCACATACCTGGTGACGAATTTCACGAAGAAATATTTCGATTTCGGGGTTGGAACTGAGGAAAACTTGTTGCGTTCTTGGAGAAGGTTTGGTCAATTGTTTCTTCTCCTTTTGCTCTAGTTTGATCGATTTTTGAAGAATGAATTGATTAGGGTAAGTTCTGATTAAGTTACTAGGCTCAAATTGACCAAAACTACGTAGTTTAGGGGCTAAACGACGTAGTTTAAGTGCCCAACGCATTGGAAAAAGACCAAACGACCCCTGACTTAAAAGATGTCAATGCCATCAACGGGCCTGATCAATGGACCGTAGACTGACTGACAATCCTTTCCATCAGTCGTCGATTGGCTTGAGAGACTGGGGTTAAGGGTCACGATCCACGGACCCTGGACCATGAACCGTGGTCTAATCTACTGTCCATAGGTCCGACCGTGGGTCGTGCCTTATCTGAATTTTCTGGGGTTTTGGGTCGGGAGTTGTAAATGGACGACCCTGAACCCCACCTACGGTCATGGGTTAACCTACGGTCTGTAGGTGGTCCCCGTTGATGGCACCTGCAACTTCTGAAAATCTGCAATTTTATCCTTTTTGAATTGGGGTGTTGCATTATTTTCCCCTTGGAAATATTCGTCTTCGAATGAAGTCTAAACTAGCTGAGCATGGATGCAAAGAGCTGTAAACTCTATCACTAAGTACTGGAAACTAAAAATCTGACTAAACTGAGTTTCAAGAACATGAAAATATGTTGAAAATGTAAGTATAATTGAAGGAACATGATATTAAGACTGAATTTATGCAAAAGTACCTGAAAGACTGGAGAGGAACTATTACCTCAAGCTAGAATGGAATCAAAAGGAAAGAGATGAGGATAGTTGGCCTTCATGGCTGCTTCTGCTTCTCAAGTAACTCCCTCTACTGACTGACTCTTCCATAAAACTTTAACTGAATCAACTTCTTTGTTTCTCAATCTTCGAATCTGACGATAAAGAATTTCAATTGACACATCTTCATAAGTGAGACTATCCTTCACAGCCACACTTTCTAATGGTACTATAGATGTTGGATCACCCACATACTTTTTCAGTAAGGAAATGTGAAAGACTAGATGGACTGCTTCTAGTCTTGCTGGCAACTCTAACTCATAAGCCACTTTACCAACCCTTTTCAAGATCATGTAACGGCCTACATATCTAGGACTGAGCTTCCCTTTCTTGTCAAATCTCATCACCCCCTTCATAGGTGATACTTTCAGGAAAACTCAATCATCAATTTGGAACTCTAAGTCCCTTCTCCTTACATCTGCATAGGACTTCTGACGACTCTGGATTGTCTTAAGTCTATCCCTGAAGAGCTAAACCTTTTCCATAGTCTTATGAACTGAATCTGGCCCTATCAAATGCTGCTTCACCTACCTCAAATCAACCAACTAGATATCTGCACCTATGCCCATATAATGCCTCATAAGGGGCCATCTGAATACTGGAATAGTAGTTATTATTGTAGGAAAACTCTATAAGAGGTAGATGATCATCCCAACTGCCCTTGAAGTCGATCACGCAAGCTCTTAACATGTTCTCTAAGGTCTGAATGATACGCTCTGCCTGACCATCCGCCTATGGATGAAATGTTATGTCAAGATTTACCTAAATACTAAGACTTTTTTATGAAATTAATTCCAGAAATAAGAGGTAAACTGAGGACCTCTATCCGAGATGATAGACAAAGGAACCACATGCAACCTGACTATCTCATTAATGTAAAACTTGGCGTAGTCCTCCACCGAATCATTAGTCTTAACAGCCAAAAAGTGAGCGGACTTAGTAACTCTGTCTATTATCACCCAAATGGAATCATTATGTCTGCGAGTACGAGGTAAACTCATAGTAAAATCCATGTTTATCACTTCCCACTTCCATGTAGGAATGTTAATCTCCTGAGTCATACCTCCTTGATGTTCTACCTTCACCCGTTGACAATTTGGGCATTTAGCAATAAAATCTGTTATATCCCTTTTCATACCATTCCACCAAAAGACTTTCCGCAGATCATGGTACATCTTAGCGGCACCTGGATGAATAGAATACCCTGTGTTATAGGCTTCTATAAGGATATGTTGTCTCAACTCACCCACCTTAGAAACACATAAACGGCTCTAATAGCGAAGCACACCATCTCCTCCTCGGGAGAAAACCTCAACTTTCTGTTAATGAACTGCACCCTTCAATTGAAGCAATATAGGATCATTGTCTTGTTTTTCCTTAACATTCGCTACCAATAAAGATTCTAACCCATTCTGAATTATCACACCATCATCTGATATGTTCATAAGGCAAACTCCTAAGCGAGCAAGCCGGTGAACATCTTTTGCTAATTTCTTCCTTTCTTCCTCAACATGTGCTACACTACCCATAGATAGTCTGCTAAGAGCATCAGCTACTACATTGGCCTTACCAGGATGATAAAGCACATTCATAACATAGTCCTTGAGAAATTCAAGCTCCATCTTCTCTAGAGAAGATTCAACTCTTTTTGAGTGAACACATACTGAAGGCTTTTATGGTCTGTGAACATATTTACGTGAACACCATACAAGAATGTCTCCAAATCTTTAGGGCAAATACTACGGCTGCAAGCTCGAGGTCATGAGTCAAATAGTTCTTCTCATGAACCTTAAGCTGTATAGAAGCATAAGTTATAGCCTTACCTCACTGCATCAACACATAACCCAGGCCGACTCTGGATGCATCACAATAGATCACATAACCGTCTGAACATTATGGTAGAGTAAAAACATAAGTTGAAGTCAACCTAGTTTGTAGCTCTGAGAAGCTCTTCTCACACTCATCTGACCACTGAAACTTAACCTTTTTCTGAGTCAACTTAGTCAATGGAGAAGCTATGGATGAAAATACTTCCATGAATCTTCTGTAATAACCGGCTAAATCCAAGAAACTTCTGATATTTGTAGGAAAGGTGGGTTTGGGCCATTACTTCACTGCCTCTATTTTCCGAGAATCCAATCGAATCCCTTCGCTAAACACTATATGACCAAGGAAAACAACTGATTGTAACCAAAACTCGCATTTGCTGAACTTAGCAAATAAATGGTGATTTTTGAGAGTTTGCAGGACAACACACAAATGAGTCGCATGTTCTACCTCATTCCTAGAGTAAATAAGGATATTATCAATAAAGACGATAACGAACAAGTCCAAATAATGCTTGAATACCCTGTTCATTAAATCCATGAAAGTTGCGGGAGCATTGGTTAATCCAAATGACATAATTACAAATTCATAATGACCATACCGAGTTCTGACTCTGAGCTGATGATAATCGGATCTAAGGTTACTTGCTAGTAATCGATAATCCGTAACTACAAGGTGCACTAGGTCTAATGAACCCGCCATTAGCTACGAGATTCGTCAAGGTCTACTCCCATGTATACTTTTCTTGTAATCAGTAAAAGCATTTCAAAGTCGAACAAAACATTTAAATCTTATCTAATCATATTATTTCAAAGTTTAACAATCACATGTCAAAATACCATTTTTCAAATAAGTGTAAAACCCTTTCAATAACTGTAATCATTAAGGGTGGCAAGGGGACCAGGTCGGCCCGAACCAGCCCGAGACCGGTTCGAGAACTGGCCCGCTGGACCCGATCCCGTTTAATTTGCAGGTTGGGGGGACTTTCGGGATAGGGGACCGGTTAGGGGCCGGTTCACCCTTTTGGTCCCGGTCGAACCGGCCGGTTCGCGGGATCTTCTTCTTTTTTTTTTTTTTAACTTTTTAAATTATATCCGTTGGGGCAACGGCTAATGGGCCCCCCCAATGGATTTATCCCTCTTTTTCACTTCCCCAACACCCCCTACCGTCCCCCTACTTTTAATATTTTAATTTAAACCCTCAAGTTATCATAAATACACTTTAACCCATTTTTAATATTATAAATACCCCTCTATCCCTTTTTATTTCTTACAAAATCATCTATTCTCTCATCTATTTTCTATATCCTCTCAAGTCTCAATCTCAAATCTTAATTTTGTATTCTATTTAAGTCTCATATTATATCATAATACATATATTTCAATTCTAAATTTTCATATTATATTATAATATATATAATTTTCATATTTGCTATCAAGTATTGGAGTTCCAAATTACAAGTTACAACAAACTACAAGTTTCAAGAATCAGTTATAACGTCTGCTATTAACGCAGACGTTTGGTACATTCGTTTCATAATATTTATATTTTATTTTTCGTCATTAATTTTTGTGTTATTATTATTTTTATATTACACATTACATATAATCAAATATGAGTTCTAGCAAAAAGGATACTGGTAAAGGAAAAGAGAAAGAACCAAATGTCATTAGTAAATTATTTAATTTTAATAAAAAAAAGTAGTAAGGGAAAAAATAAGAGTAACTATGGTAGTACTTCTTCTAAATCAATGTCTAGAGTTAGATTTAATACAAATGATTCTACTTATGTTGATGATACTTCTTATGATATTTATTCAAATGTTCAACTCGATCATGAAAGTTTAGAACGACGTTATGGTAATATTAATCCTAATCTTGATGAATATTCAGGTGAAGAAGTAGAAGTTGATCCAGGAGAAGAAGATTTAGAAGATATACCTACTAGTCCGGTGACAGAAGTTCCAACTGAAACTACAAATTCAACGGAGCAAAATTGTCGACGCTCACCCCTTATACCTCCTACAAGGGAGAAAGTGAAGTATCAACGCCCTAAAACTTCTGTTGTGTGGCAATTTATGACTGTAGATAAAGAAAACTCTATTGCAATTTGTAATAAGTGTAAACAACATTTTAAACATAGACAAGGTGGGGGTCAAGGTGGGACGGGGGGCTTAAATAGACATTTGTTATCTTGTGTGCCAATTGAATATAAAAAAGCTAAAGCATTAGCCGATAGGAAAAAAGGGATTCTAGTTAATGATTTTGATATTAATGTTAATGAATCGGTAGGGGCTTCTAACATGATTCAAGGAACATTAGATCTTTCTAACCCCGGTGGTCCACTAACACAACGTAAATATAATAAGGAAAGAGATCGTGAAAATTTAGCTAAAATGGTTTATGTTTGTGATTTGCCTTATAGTTTTCCTTCACATCCCGATTTTATTGAATATATTCAACAAACTTATAATCCTTCTTATAGAGGTTTTTCAAGAAATACTGTTAAATCTGATGTTTTTGAACATCAAGGTAAATATTGTCAATATCTTCGTTGTATGTTTAGCATATTAGATTGTAGAGTGTCCATAACTTCGAACATGGGTCGTAGTGTTAATGGACATGATTATTTAACTATTACAGCACATTGGATTGATAATAACTGGAGTTTGCAAAAAAGAATCTTAAGTTATAAAGAATGTGTAGAGAAAAAAACTGGTTCATATTTAGCTTCAAATATTATGAGTGTTTTAGATTATTACATGCTTATAGATAAAGTAATGTCTGTCACATTAGATAATGCATCTAATAATACAAACGCTGCTAGTATGTTAAAAGATAGATTATGTCCAATTGATGTTAATGCTTTTCATATTAGATGTATTGCACATGTATTAAATTTAATTGTACAAGATGGTGTTGAATTATTTGATTGTGGTTGTATGAAAATTGAATATGTTGTTGCCTGGATTTTTTATGCTCATAGAGTTGCTATAATTAGGGAATTTAATGAGCGTTGTGTACTTTGTGATTTGCCACCAAGAAAAATTCCAAGACATATTAAAACAAGGTGGAATTCTTTTTACGAAATGCTTTCAGTTGCTTACGAATATAAAAACCCCGTATAAATGGTGTTTAATGCTCATAATGCTGACCCATTAGATAGGATTTGTGAAGAAGATTGGGAACAAACTAATGAACTAATAGAATTTATAAGACTTTTTTATGATGTTACAACCATTTTTTCTGGAATTTATTATCCTACTATTTCATCAATATTAATAAAAATTTGTGCTATTTCAATTCAATTTTCTAAATACAAAAAAATTGAAAAATTTAGAGTTGCAATTGAAGGTATGATTGTAAAATTAAAAAAATATTTTTTTCCTATTCCTCAAATTTATTTAACTGCTACTTTACTTCATCCTGAATATAAATTACGAGTGTGCACGCACTTGTTGATACTTTTTATGATACTTTAGAAATTTTACCGGAAGAAAGTCCAACTTGTGAAATGTGTAAGTCTAGCATAAAAGTAGAAGCAAAATTTTTGTATGAAAAATATAGAACTACAGGAAATACTCAAGGAGAAGTTGGTCAAACTTCTAATCCTCAGAGTAAAGCTCGAATTTCAAGTTATATGCGAGGTTTTCTTGGTCTTAATTCTACTAACCATGATGATTTTGAAGAATATCTTAATCAATCTTTAGAAACAGTGGAAGACGAAGATGGCAATGAAGATTTATTAGCATGGTGGAGGAGGCGGAGCGTTGCATTTCCAATTTTGAGCAAAATGGTTCGTGATGTTCTAGCTATTCAAGCTTCATCAGTTGCATCGGAGGCTGCTTTTAGTACGGCAAGTTTCAAATTGGCGATCATAGATATTCATTGGTGGAAGAAAGTTTGGAAACATCAGTTTTATTTAGAGACTGGATCAACGCCGAGAGAAGGAATTATAATTTGCCAAAGATAAGTTTCAAACAAGAATCTTGGATTAAAACAATCATTGAATCTACTGACGATGAATTAGAGTCACAAGAGTTTCTAGCAAGTTTGCCAACACCGGAGGATGTCACCATCGATATGATTCGACAATTAGAATTGAGTTTTAAAGGAGAACACAGATATTAGATTACATCAGAGAACTAATTGAAACAGAACCTTTCCTAGAAGGTGGCTGCGTAGATTAGTTATTCCGCTAATATTTGTAAATTGTAAGCTCTAACTTCTAAATAAATTTGAAAGCTTTATTCAAGTATTTTTTATACAACTATGGTCTTGCATTTTAATTTTAATATATAGATACATATTTACATGTCTACTAAACTAACTTTAAAATACTTAATTTAAAAATAGAAATTTGACATTTGAAATTTCAAATTTAAATTACTTTAAAATATTTAAAAAACAAATTTGAACTTCTCAAATTTGAAATTTGAAATTTGAAAACTTAAGCATTATTTATTAACTAAAAATGTATAAAAAATCAAATAAACTAAAAATATTATTTATTAACATGTAATTTCAAATTTTCAATACAAAAAAATAAGTATATAAAAAATAAAATATCCCCCGTCCCGTCCCGCAAAACCCCGTCCCATCCTGTATATATAGTGGGACGGGACGAGACGTATTTTCATCCCCAAAATCCCCCCAGCGCCGTCCCCCGCCCCGTCCCCTCCCCCAGTCCCCGTCCCCTTGCCAGCCTTAGTAATCATATCTTATACAAATGATATCATCTCAAATAATCCTTTCAGTATCATATCAAGTAAAAGACTTGTCTCAAAACATTCGTTGACTCATTTACTTTATAAACCATGTAAAAATCATGAAATTTATGAAATACAAATTATGGTAAGATTACTACTCACAGTACTTGTGTTGAAATATCAAGCCCGCCACTCGAGTAATCCGTAAGAATTCCTTTGGTCAATCTATAATCACATTTATATCAATTTCGTGTCAACTTCTTTGTTTAAGGTAATTCGTACTACATTAAAAACTCAGCCCTAAAGGTTCCATGGATGACTCAAAATCTGTCAAATCACCTAATTAGTGCTTTAATCACATAAAACAACCTCATCTTGATTAATTTCACATTGTAGTAAACTAACAAAACTTTACTGGCAACTTACTGTTTCTGCATATAAGCCAAAATACCAAGATTTACACTTCAAATCATTGACTATATTCACTTGGTTCATAAGAATTCAATCAATTTCCTCTATTTCTTCTAAACCCATGTTTCTCAAATTCTCAATTCCTAAACTTGTAGACACGGAATATACAAATTCAACCTTTAAACTAAGTTAGAAACTTACCTTCTTCTTCTTCCACTTCTGTTTTCTCTTTCTCTATTCTATCTTGTTAAAGCAAAAGATTCAGCTTTGTTCTCTTTTCTCTTTTTTTTTGTTCCAATCGCTGATGAAGACCCATATCCCTAATCCCAGTGGCGGAGCCAGAAAATTTAATAAGGGAGTTCAAAATCTGAGAAGTAAATACACGAACTAGTAGAAGAGGGTTCAATATCTATTATACATACCTAAAAAATAATTTTAACTATGTATAAATAGTAATATTTTTCGTCGAGGGGGGTCGGATCATTATATGCTGCGTCCCCCCTGCCTAATCCCCCTTTCTTTATTTTCTTTTGATTTGCTGCCAGGCGCAACTTTTCCAATAGGGTTTTAGCCCAATTTATTTTAAAAACAACTCCATTGGGTCAAAATAACAATCAATCAACTTATTTCTTTTTGAAACAGTACCAAATGATATATATGCCCTTATTTTTTTAATATAGGATATTACACTGTTAATACTAAAATTATCTATATCCCATATACACATAAAAATAAATGATGAAAAGTCTATCCGAAATTTAGAATAAGTAGAGAAAAACTAATAAATTTTCTACTATATATGAAAAGAATGCTTTCTTTAAAGTCTTTTAATAACACCAAATTAATACTCAAGGAAAGAGTTTTGCACTAGAAAATATCAATTGTCATAATAATTAGAACCTATAAAGTATGTTGTTAAAATATTTTTTTGTTTGATGAGGATCAACGACACTAAAAAAATAAACAGAAGATAAATGACAATCTAGTATCCAAGAGAACCTGCTAGACAAGGAATCTATTTTGTCCAACTTAAACAAAAGATGATTCGGTAATTAGAAAAAATTCCATCATATAGTAAAAATATATAAACTAGTAAAATCAGTTCATTGATCAACATGCTTACTTGTTGATTATGTCCAAATACTAATACTGCCTTTACATCACAGACACATAAAAATAAACTATGAAATGACTATTCAGAATTAAAAAAACAGAGAAAAACTAATAAATTTAAACTAAAAATTGTTTCTTCCTCTTTCCTTCATATTCTGAAAACTTCAAATCTTCTATCTTTTTACTCACCAAGTAGAATGATATTGTCGGAATGGAGTTGAATCCACTTTCATCAGATCCTGAAAAGAGAATAATAATTCATCAATACGCATTTTAGCATGTAAACAATATATAAACGACATGATTAAAGAAAGAGCAGCTCTTTATCGTAAATGAAGTGGTATAAGCACTACCAGCATTCTCAACATATTCTTGATAAAATTTTGAATAAGAATTAAAGTTTGAACTACATATGAAACTTTAGAAGTTATTACAAAAGCAATTCCAATATGCATCATGTAAAGTGAAATTACCTTCTTCCTTTTCTTTTAAGTTTCATACTTTTCGTTTGTCTTTTTTGCTTTTGAGAAGAAACTTTTTTGATCTTTGGAGATAAAAAAAATTTTGATCTTCTAAGTAAGTTCTAGAGAACCTCTCATCCTCAAAGATCTCGGACGCCCTTTATTTGTTGCTACCGAAGGGTCAAGCAAAGTAACATCTTGACTTTGTTCACATGAGTTTATTTCCTAATCTTTCTCACTAACTTGACCACCTGATACACAATCTTCCTTAGATTCATAAGGAAGTTTATCAAGTTCTCCACACAATTGCAATAATCTTTGATGCGTAAATTGATAATGTTTTTCAGACTTTGTAGCTCGTTCGGATAGCTCAATAGAATGCATCATAATGTTATTAGACCACAAAGTGGAAGGTTTCATAGTTTGCATTACATTTGGAGGGTCATTTTGCATTTCTTGTCCACCAATCTAATAAATAATACATCTCAAGCGAGTGAATCTTTTTTTTATAAATATCATTAATACAAATGATGTCTACATAGAATTCCCATGAACTGAAAATTGTGACTAGAACAAACAACTCTTTTCAATGCAAGATCCAAACTAACGATATATGTCGGCCTTTGTCTTTGAAGTTGATGGACTTTATAGATGTTTGCTCCATCCTTAAATTCAAACTTTTCAACGATAAATTTTTGAGACTGAATTAGTTCTTCCTGAAAAATCTGAAACATTTTTCTTGTATATTTCTTTGTTGCTTCATCTTCCATAGGATACAAAGTTTTCAAGATAGGTCTTGAATGTTTTGTCTTGTAATCCATCTCCTTTACTTTATCATATCTAGTGTCAATAGCCTTATCATATTGCACCACACATACACTCATTGGATTACTAGAATTCAAATAATCTTTAAAAAAAACTTGTTTATAATCTCCCTTCTTTAACTTGTCGACAAACCTGCACAAAAAGTGGTACGCACATACGTCGATATTCATTTTTCACAAATTGCATATATCCTCTGCAACTAACTATTTTCTTCTAATTTATACATTTTCATTATCTTGATCCACACCGTTTTTCAAACTCTTCAGGAGTGGTTGTACCATGAATACACCAATTAAACTTGTTATAAAATTGCTATATTGATGGTACACATGACTTAGATATTCTAGAATCTTCTTTGTTATGTGTCACATACAAAAGTGATGTTTACTATTAGGAAATAATATTGCAACTGCATTTGTTATGGCAGAATCTTGATGTATTATGATTGTATGGGTGACACTCCAAACATTACCTCTTTCCATATACGAAGTAACCACTCGAAAGTGTCTTATGTTTCATCCCAAAGTAGAACCAAACAAAATAGATTGATGATGGTTGTTAACTTCAGTAAATGGAACAAAAGACATTTTATATTTATTTGTCAGATATGTAGGATAAAAAATAACTACTTTCTCGAAATTTGTATCTGCAATCCTATATCGAGCATCAACCCAAAAACAATTAGCTAAATGACCATCTACATCTATCTGTATTGCATAAAAGAAACCTGGATTCTCTGATTGACACCTTCGAAATTATTGTAGCATTAATTGTGCGTCTCCTTTTCTTGATCTTTTTGTCTTCCCGTTTGTAAATAATTCTGAATATCTTGACCTGTTAAATTTAGTCGATCAACACCCCCAGCTTGATTTGTCAACACCGACACTATTTTACTTGGATGGACTTCTGAGTTATCAAGCAAATCAATAAGATTTTTTTGGGCCTCAATTTTTTTTCTTTTTGACCGCAAAAACTTTTGATTATTTAGAGATGCCAGTTCATGATTGTGCTTAGCAACAAGCCTACAAATAATCCATTTATGTTCTCCTTTCTTCGTCATATATACCAATGCCTTCTCTAGTTTCATCTTGTGATTTATTGCTTTCTAAATTTTTCTTTGAACGAAATCCTTACTTTGAACAAACAAACTCTTGACCAATTATTGATTTATCTTTTCTTGATTTAGTCATACGACCATGGTGCACACTAAAACCATTATGATGAGTATAATCAAGATAAAACTTAATGAATCATCAAGAGATTGAATCTCCTTATGGATGTATGAGTCTTTTGAATTTTTCATACCTATATCGAAAACAGTTTGTCAAGTTCCATCCATGTCACTTTCTTCCAATGTTACTTCAACTCCTATATTTCGCTCATCTAAATTTGATTTTTCCATTAATCCTGCAAAATACAATTATGAAAGTTAGATAGCTTACAATAATGAATCTGCTCATATATTTATTCAACACCTTAATTATAAAACATATTCAATATTAGTGAAAGGTCAATTAATAAATTCCTTCCCAACATTCTAAATCACAGAGCAAAAGTATTGGGGACAATATGAAGACACTTTAAGATACAATATTCACCTCTCATGAGACTATATTCACTTATATTTAGTCCATTAAAATTCTTTTATTCATGAAGATATGTTCAAAAGAGGCTTTTTTATGCCTATAAACGAGAAAGAATGTGAAATTTATTCTAATGTATAACGACATACCACTAAGTAGAAGAAGCTTGTCCAGTTTTAAAATCGCATGATGCTTTAAAAATTACTCTCTTTGTCCCAATTTATGTGACTTACTTTTCTTTTTAGTCAGTGCCAAAAAGAATGATACATTTATATATTAAGTAACAATTTAACTGTAAAATGTCTTTTTTACCTTTAATCAAATGATTTACAACTACACAAATTTCTATCATTCATTTTGGACCACAAGTTTTAAAAGTCTTTCTTTATTTCTTAAACTCCGTGTCGAGTCAAACTACCTCACATAAAATGAGACGGAGGGAGTATTTCTTAGCAAATCCACAAGTTTTGATACTTTGAAGAATTTCATGAACATGATCCTGGGAAAACCTACGGTAAACCTCATTAAAAGGAAATAATTTAGTTATGAAAATAAATTTGGTTAGAATCTAAGTAGGTCTCAATTCGTTGATATACTTTTTTATATATATAATTATTGTTATTTTATTAAAATTAGTTACTATGATTAAATTTCATTGTACCTGATGATTGTAGGAATTTCATACAGACGATGCACAAAACTTAAACTTTTTTTTATTCCAAACCTGTAAACTTATTTATAAAATCAATGGGCTCCCAAATACTCTTTTCTCTCTCAAAATACAGTTAATATACTGAATAATTTCTAGTTATCCAAAGTATGAGAGAAATGGTCACTGGCACCAAAGCAACAGATATATACACAAAACTTCTCGAAACCTATGCTCAAAATGGCGTTTTGCAATTAGGCAAAACATTACATGCACGCTTAATCATCAATGGATTGTCTCAAAGAACTCATTTTGCTTCAAAGCTTATTGCTTTTTATGCAGAATGTAAACAGTTATCCCATGCACGTAAATTGTTCGATAAAATTCCCAAATCAGATACTCGTCGTTGGATTGTTCTCATTGGGGCGTATGCTCGTCGTGGGTTTTACGAGGAAGCAATGGGTGTTTTTTATGAAATGCAAAGGGGTGGAAGGAAGCCGAATAAGTTTGTCCTTCCTAGTGTACTTAAAGCTTGTGGACGCTTCAATGATTTTCGAACAGGGGAGATATTACACGGTGTGATTCTGAAGAATAAGTTTGAATTTGACTCGTATGTGGTTAGTGCATTGGTAGATATGTATTCAAAGTGTGGTAGAGTTGAGAAGGCGAAAAGGGTGTTTTATGGTATGGTGGATAGAGATTTGGTCGCGTTGAATGCTTTGGTTTCGGGTTGTGTACAACAGGGGATCGGAAATGAAGCGTTGGATTTGGTTGAGGAAATGAAAGTTCAAGGTATGAAGCCTAATGTAGTGACATACAACACTCTGATTGCAGGGTTTTCGCAAGAAGATGATCGAGGTATGGTTTGTAAAGTTGTTGAATTGATGCACGATGATGGCCTTGAGCTAGATGTTGTTTCTTGGACTAGTATAGTTTCCGGGCTCGTGCAGAATTTTCATAACAAGGAAGCTTTTGATACGTTTAAGCGAATGTTGGATGATGGGATTTGTCCAAGTTCAGCTACAATTAGTAGCATATTGCCTGCTTGTGCAACTGTGGTAGATTTGATTCGTGGGAAGGAGATACATGGTTACGCGGTAGTGATGGGGATCGAGAAGGATGTATACGTAAAAAGTGCTCTCATAGACATGTATGCAAAATGTGGGTTTATATCTGAAGCAAAGCACTTGTTTTCTAATATGTGTGAAAGAAATACAGTAACTTGGAACTCGATGATTTTTGGCTACGCGAATCATGGGTATTGCAGCAAAGCAATTGAACTATTCAATCAAATGTTAAGAGAGGAAGAGAGGAAACCAGATCACTTGACTTTCACTGCAGCTCTCACTGCTTGTAGTCATGCTGGACTTGTGCAGTATGGAGAAAGTTTGTTCAAATTGATGCAGGAGAAGTATACGATAAAGCCAAGATTGGAGCATTTCGCATGTATGGTGGATCTTTTAGGGAGAGCAGGTAAAGTCGATGAGGCTTATGATTTGATTCAGAGCATGCCAATTGAACCTGATTTATTTGTTTGGGGAGCATTATTAGGGGCATGTAGGCAGCACGGAAATATGGATTTAGCAGCGCTTGCAGCTGAGAAATTGGCTAAACTTGAACCTGAGAGTGCTGGAAGTAGTGTGTTGCTATCAAGTTTATATGCTGATGTAAATAAGTGGGTAAACGTTGCGAAGGTAAAAAGGGTGATCAAGAAGAAGAAACTGAAAAAAGTTCCTGGCTGTAGTTGGGTAGAAGTTGCATAAGTTTTCAGATGGCTAGAGAAGCTGAAGATCAGTTGAGTACGCGCGTGCCTTGAAGGGGAGGTGTAGATAAATCAATGGTTGGTTTTTCTCCCTAGTCTCAACTGATACATACAAAGGAAAAATGCACCATTCAACAAAGAGGCAAGCAGTTTCTTTACTGAACAATGCCTAGAATCAAGGTGATCACAACATAGATTCCGCAGGATTCAGGATCTGAGTTGAGTCATTACATACCATCTTGAGTACCAGTTCGGTTTCTAAGGACGCTACGAAGTGCTTTAAATGAAACAGTTTGTCGAGCGAAATCAAAGAAGATACAGATAGTCAAAGCATTACAGAAATCCCATGCACTTTGGGTCCTCAAAGGCTTGTCCAGACTTCCTATTAAGGAGGACCCTTCGTCTGAAGAGGGGGTTGTATGGTCTGAAAATCAGAATATAAGGCGTCTTTCCGATGATAGGCAAGTATTTTCATGCCACATTTAGCTCGGTGCACTAAACTCCCGCTATGCACAGGATGGGCCTAACCACAAGGGTCTATTGTACGCAACCTTATCCTGCATTTCTACGAGAGGCCATTTCCACTGCTCAAACTCATGAGCAACAACTTTCTTTATCAGCTACCCCTTCCTCAGCTTTGAGCTTAAAGCTTTGTAAATAAATTGCAGTATATCGGGATTTGAGAAATTAATATTAGTATGTTTTAGGGAACCTTGAAGGAACTGTAAAGTTATTTGCGTGAGTGGGAATATGTGTTTCGTCCATGCAATGACATGAGGAACCAAAAATGAAACAATTAATCTATATATGTACTTTTAACAGAAACTTCTGTATTAATACAACACAGCATAAATTTTTCATGGTGTTTGATTACCAAAAAAATATTTTTTTCAAGAGAAACATTTTCCATTCAAAGTGAATAGGGAAGTCATTTTCTTTTCAACTACCATATTACTTGCTTCAACTCATACTTGGACATTACCATTAATAATTAATACTCAAAACTTCATCAAGCATCTTCCTCTATGCTCATACTATCATTAGTAGCAATATACTTTTCCGGTCACCAACCTGGTCCTAGAAAATATTACCAAACATTTTTACAGAAGGAACTTCTCATTAGAAATGACTTCCATCATATCAAACGCACTTGATTAGAAAAGGGCAGCAAGAAGATAACAACATAAAAGAGTAGAAATTCGATCAAACCAGTGATACCAGTAAGTTACAATAAAAAAGGACGTTTGATCCTAGTGCAGGAGGCAAATCCAACAAGAGACTGCAAAACCCCTCTGTCGTGGAGGATGAAATAAACCACCTTTGATCTTGTGACTTCTCTGGATTACAGTTATCCATTGCTTGATAAACCGCACAGCACAGAGATGATTGCATACCTACAATCAAGTTCAACAGTAGGGTTTCTATCCATCCAGAGAATAAGCAAAAGGCAATGAAAAGCGATCAAGAAAATAAATGGACACAGGATTCTATTATACTGGGTGTATTCTTCATAATATCTCTATGAAGAATGGCATGTCTAGTAGAATAGCAGAGCAAGCACAAATTGCAGATATTCGTTGTACAAAGTATACTTGATAAGTAAATTTCCCATTTGTATGATAAAGAAACAAGCAACTACCCACGTATGATCTTCTACCAAATAAATAACCAGAATACAGAAAACACCTGAATGAGACAGTTTGTCATCCGACAAGAACAAGAAACATAGGGACTGTATATTTCACCAAGAGAACTAAAACAATTTCTTCTCCACCACTCTTTGAGCATGCACTAGGAGCACTTGCCTTTGATATCTATGAGTGATGTTTTCCGAAATTAGTATACCCTTTTGGAGTCGCTAACATACGCAGATGTGCATATGTTGCCCCCCCCTTAAAGAGTAGTCGCTAGCATATGCAGTCATAGTGACAAAAAGCAGATTAAAGGAGAAAGATGATATTTAAGAAGAGTGAAACTACACGGCACCACAAAGACAATTAGGAAAGCTAACTATGCTTAATCTGAAAGAGTATTTACTTCTGCTGTTTAATAATTATTCAGAAGCACTTCTATGTAATGTTCATCGAGAACAAGTGCATACCTAACCACAACATTTTTAATAAGCAAAACCTAACCATGGTCTACTAATGAGGTAGTAAAGAAAATCAAAATATTCAGACTAAGACAAAATAGAAAATGAGTAGTTAATAAAGCCAAGAAAATTGAAGAAACTATCTCCCTTGGAAATGGGGTTGAGATAGTGTGAACAACATTGACACCTGCATCAATCTAGATGACCTACAAGACCTACAAGATCGAGAAGAAAGGATGTCAACTTCCACTCATTTTCTCAGCAGCCACCATCACAAGTGGTTACTTTACAAAAAGAGGTCCAAATTGCACAAGTTATCAGAATCATTTTAAATTCCACATTAATTCCACGAGTTGTGATTCATTGCATCAACATGTACATTTTAGACTAATGCAGAAAGACAAATCGCATCTATTTTAGCTGGAGTCAGCTATAGTATTCAGACATTTTTCATAGTTAAATTAATTTTACATCGGCTATTAATCCTCCTTTATCTGAGCTTAGGACCGGCTACAGTCTGCAAAGCTCACATGGTCGGAGTTTCAAACCGACAGAAGTTGCATAAAATATATTCTTCAAATTTTAACACGAAAGGAATATTAAGAAGAGAAAGCACTAAAGAAGGTGCAACACAACATCGTACAATCAGCCGAATTTTACCTATTCGCTGTTGCTTTGCTGAACTAGCTTACAGGAAGGAAAAGTGCAGACAAACACATTTACATAGTCCATAGCTAACATATACATATAAATCACAAGGAGGAAAGGCTACACATTCACAAGATAAGGCTTCAAGCTCAAGCAACACTACCAAAGAAATTACTAGCAGTAACTTGATACTGTGAACCAAGTGATGCACAAAAGGTATTCATCAAAAGCTCCTCAAATCCACATGATTTCTGTCACACCTTTGATGGTCAAAAATATATGTACGTATATTAACAATACAAAGAAGACACAAAATTGACTAATTCATCTAGGCCAAAATAAGATATTCAGTTAATAAGTCCTCCCAAAGAATATTGTATCATGTTCGTTAAATAAGGGGAAACAGGGCAGCAGATTATGGTTTCTTCCCATTTGTCCTAGTCATGATGGACAGAGTAACCTAGTACATGTTGCTGGTGGGAGATGACGGTATGCGAAAGCTGGTCCGGACACCACGTTATCAACAACAAGAATAACAGGGCAGCAGATTATTTAGGTGTACTGGAAAACTTTGAGCCGCCTTGGAGAAAATGTAACCACATGAAATGTTTGTCATTTGTACGTAAAATTTAATATAACACAACCACTTAGGAGCCACAAAGTTGGCCAATGATGTATGGTACAATCAATTACTGTGTCAAGAAAGAAAATATGGCTGTGAAGTGGCGAAGTAGGGTATTTATGCTTCACATACCATGTTAGGCAGCAGACAAGTTCCTAACGTTTTTTTTTTTTTAAATCGAGAAATCCATCTGTGACCAGCCCTTTGGACCAATCACAGCCTTCTAAACTCGGTGGATAATGGGCCCGCCCCTCTACCCTTCTCCACTTAAATATCGGGCTTCGCTTTGCATGGTGTGGGGCTTGAACCTGCAACCTAAGCCACAAATCCTCCACCTTTTGCCACTTGAGCTAGGCCTTGGAGGCAAAGTCCCTAACGTATTATTGAGCCTTTGATCATAACTGGACACAAATAGCTAATACTAACAATAAGCAAAATGCGAACACTTATCATTAAATGCCATATGTAGTGTAACACTTGAGATCCAATAGAAACAAGTAACTCATAATGTATATCTGGTAGAACATTAGATACAGCAGAAATAGGATTGCAAGGAGATCGATATCAACTAAAGTGTTACAACAGCTACCGCTACAATATGTTAGAGGCTAAAAGAAAGAATTTTTTTTTGCTTCACTAGCTTCATTACAAAATTAGAACGGGTTGATCCCTCTTGAAGTGCTAGTTGTGGCTCAGAAAAGGCATTATATGTTCTTACTTGACCATCCACCTTAGTTTGCATCAATTTCAAGAGATCAGCAAAAAAACTATTCTTTTAGTATCTTAGTTTCTGCAGCTACAGAAATTAGATTAGGATTTTTTATCAGCAACAATACACTTCCAGGACAATGAAGATCAGTGTATGACCACCAGATATCCGTTGCACACCAATAATTTATTAAAAAGTTCGACTCATACTATATCGCCACTCTAACTGCCAGATAAAATGTTCTATAGCCTGAAAATTCTTAGAAGTAGTTTGCTTTTTGCCATAGTAAAAATTTTGCAATCGACCAAAAAGGGGTAATAAAGAAGATGTAAGAGTCAGCAGTCACTCCTATATCGTCTACACCCACTTCTAGGGAAAAAACTGGTTTTGCCGTCACTTCATCTATTAAAAACACATCGGCACACCAAAAGATACGTTACAATACTTACCAACACAAAAAGAAAAAGAGAATCCCGTTATTTGTACTACTTTTCAAGAAAAGTGTGACCAAAACGACAATTTTATTATGTATTATGTCCTAAAGCTCCTTTCTGAATAAGAAGCTACAATCAGAAATGACCTAGCTCTAAGAACTTTAGAGCAATTTATGAAACTTTTTACCTATAAATCTACCAAATCTAAACAAGTAGTAAGAAAAAGGCCTAAAGGGTTTAACTGGAATTCCTAGTTTGCATCCCACCAAATGAGATTTCTGATGCACAATCCAGTAATCAACCCTGTACAAATAATTAACTATTATTAGCATACAAAACGTCATCAAACAGTAGAGTTGAGGCAACTTGTGTAGAATAAAGAATCTAACCTCCTTTTTGTGTCTACAGCTATTTTTCACCAGGAGCAACATGATGATAAGAACCAAATTTATTTCCAGACCAGTCCCGCGGTTGCCCCATATTATACTGATGATGAAACCCGTGTCCATGGCCATGTCCTGACATTCCCATCATAGGCATTGGCACCATTTGTGGCGGATACATCATTGGCATAGGCATAGGCATTGGCATATGACCATTACTACTATGACCATTACCACTGTGTCCATTACCACCGGACTGCTGCAAACTCTGTGGCACAGGCGTGGAAGCGAACAAATGATCAGACGAAGAAGGTCCCTCATTCGATAACCCTTGCATTCTCTTCAAATACAACCTATACTTCTGTAAATGACTAGCAACATTTTCCCTCGTTAGGCCTTCCACATTCATCAGTTGCATAATCGTCTTCGGCACAGCATTTTTGATCCCTAAATGCGCCACAACATCCACAAATCGCTTATGCAGCTGTGGCGTCCAGACTAACCGCGGCCGCTTCTGCATCTTAGCTGAATTATCATCTCCACAATTCTCATTCCTCAATGCCGAATCAGCCTCTTCAGTAACCATCTCCTGGTCAATCCTCCGTGTCTTCCTCGACTCGGATCCATCTCTTGTCAGATCCATCTCATCATTCTCATGATTTCTATCTCCATTCCTTCCTTCGTTAAAATTAAACTTCTCCGACAACAAATGTAACTGTCCTGCACGGAGAGACGAAAAAGTACTCTCCGAAGCACGATTCACATCCGTCATCGTCTTCACCGGCTCCGGCGTAATTCTAAACGCCGACGCTAGCTCCGGCGGGATTAAAACCTGAGATAACGGCGTCAGATCGTCAAAACTCGGAAGTCCGTCTTCCCACTCGACAACACGATTATCATCTCCGGCGAAACCATCACCATCCGTAATTTTCACTTCTTCACCCATAGAGAACCTTCTCGAATCCCAATTTTTTTTTCTTTTAATTTTATTTTTTCGAGTTAAATCCAATCTTCCGTGATATCAGTAGAGGATTGGATCAGAGTAACAGGATTTTCCGGTGAGTTCGCCGGTGGAAGAAACTGGGGTAAGGCGGGGGTGGTTGGGTATGTGGCGGTGGAAAATGAGGAATATAGTATTAAATAAAGGGGGAAAAGTGTGAGAAAAAGTGCAATATCTGATTCTAAATTGGCCCAGCAATCGCCAGCGTGGATGATTTAGCTAGATATTTTTCCATCTTTCTTACTAGAATCTTATAAATATCTACTTCATCTGTTTAAAAAAGAATGAACTCCACTTATATTTTAGTCTATTTTAAAATGAATAAGCTCTTTTTTATTTTGGTAATATTTTAATTTTAATTTTTCATGTCGCATATTTAAAGCCACAAAATTAAAGGATAATTTTGTATATTGTCATAATTTTAATCTAGGACCATAAAATTAAAAAGTCTTATTTATCTTTTTAAACTCCGTGTCAAATCAAATCAAGTCATTCTTTGTGAAACGGAGGGAGTATTTCTTTTTCTCAACTATACTTTATTTTTTTTGTTTTGGTTGAAAAGATGCTTATATTAAATGTGTTTTTGTAATTTTGAAATTTAAAAACCATAAAATTGAAGTTGTAATTTCGCTTCTATAATTATATAAGTATAAGAATGTGTTATTGTTTTTTTAAAAAGAACTAAATGAATAAAAATGTTAGAAATGAAATCAAAGAAGTACTAATTATATGACAAAATGTATCTTAGGCAAATCAAGAACCATATTACATTTTATTAAATTTTGTGTTAAAGTTAAAATTAGAAAATATATTAAAATTGTGTGAGCAGTAAGTATTCTTAATTCTTTTATTTTGACTTGTTTATTATTTTTAAAAATTACTTATATATTAATTAATATAGATATTATATAATAAAATATTTATTTTTAGAGATATGTTAAATTTAAAATAAATAAATAAAATAAAAGTGAACGGAAAAAGTAATAAATATCTAAAATCTCTTTCTCACTTTTTACTGATAAACTTTCCAACTGGAATGTGTCAGGTGTCTATTTATAGATTCTTTGTCCTTTTCTTTTGGTACTTTTTGCAAGAATCAGTCATCAGTTGTCCTAAATACACAATCTTATTTATGAATTCCTACTTAATTTTCTCAAAGAAAAATAGAACTAACTAGGCATTTCAATATTGAATGAGGAATTCAAATTTGAAGTTTTAACTTGAGATAAGTACTTATTTATTTTATTTTTATTTTTATTTTAATGTCAAATTATAATTTGGAATCTCAATTTCTTCAAAAAGTGGAATTTTAAATTAAAACTATTCCATTTTAATTTTTTTTTAAATGTTAAACTCGGTCCATATAAATTTATATTTGCAAAAAAAAGACTTACTTTTAGTTTTTGAAGGAAACGTCGCATAGTTGATGTGATGACATTGTTTTTACCATGTGGGAGAATTATAATTTTAAAAAATAGTTAGTTACTGCAATTGCTGATTTATTGGATAAGTGGATTTTTATAAAAGTATGTGTATTTGAAATTCTATAGTAGCATGTTTTAGCAAGTATTTATTTATAAAAGAAACATGAAATATATGATTTACTAACGTAGCCTCTTAGAGATAATTTAGTACTTTATTTATGAACTATGTTTTGTTGATTTAGTAAGATTGTATATACAAGTTTGGGAAGTTTTGATAGATAATGAAATTTTTATGTTTATGAGAAAAAATACAACTTAAAATATTCAAATTTCATCTTCAAACAAAATTCAACTTTGAATTCACCCTTTTTCATATCAATGATTTGAAATCATGTTAAATAGGGCCCTAAGTACTCTATACTCCCTCGAAATATGATTTTGTTTGAATTTATGTGATGTAATTTAATTGAACATAAATTTATAAAATAAAAATAAATTTTTAAAACTTATAATTTTAAAAATATTATGAAACTTTCGTGAATGAGGGTTGTCGATCAATATCCAATTCTCGATATGGTTAAAGCCCTATATTTGAATGTTCTGGGGCTAAATGCCCCTAATAAGCAAAAGAATATCAAACTCCTTTTCAATGAAGTGAATGTCATGGACAATGAGACCAGCCTTGCCATGGAATTTGGAGGTGCAATGGAGTTTGAACACACTCGTTGCTACAGTCTACGAGTTTTGGATAGAAAGACCTATAAATTTAAAGGATTTTTGTAATTTAAAAAAGAATAGGAATATGATGTAATTAACTCTTAACATTATGAGATTTATGTAATTTTTACCATTAAAATACCCATGAGTTTGACACAAAATTTTCATTTTTATAATGAATTACTCTCACTTGAATCGAAATCTTTATGCGTAGGTAGGCTTTGATTCAATCTAATAAGCTACCTATTAGAATAATTATTCAAAAACCATCACATGAAATTTGAATAAAAACTACTAATAACACAATTATTAGCTATTACAATTTATCAAATTATAATTAGTTATAAAAGAAAAATAGCAAAAATAGAAGACGTACAAAATTTAAAGATTACATGCACAAATTTCGAGAAAATGATCAAAATGATCCTTGATGTATAAGGGTTGATTTATGTTGATCCTTAATATATTCCACATGATCTAAATGGTCCTTAATGTATTATAAAAGAGGATCAATTTGATCCTTTGACCTAAAACTAACAGATACATCAAAAAAATCAGGTTAACTTTAACGTCGGGCCCCACTACAAAATTTAAAACGCTCAAAAGTTTTTCCTTTCCCCTTCACTCCCCATTTCTCCGATCTGTTTCAGAAGAGCTTGTGGATATTATTTTTTTGCTCCTCAACCATTAAAGTAAACTTCCCTCTTCTCATTTAACACAAATTTCACTACAAAATGTCAAGAAAGAGAAAGTCTTTCTCTTTTTAGTTCATCTCTGAATCTCCAATTGCTACTCCAATTCAAAGATGATAAGTGATTTTTAATAGAAAGCAATTCTGGAAGTCTTTCATTGTCATCGTGTAAAAAAATGATTGTTTTTGAAGTACATAGAGAAGATCTAATCAAAGCCCTATTAGAAGGTGACGAAATTGATTCATGATCAATGCTTTTGATTTTGAAATTAGTAAAGAAACGGAGTGAAACTAAAAGTATATTGAAAGTATTTGAAAATGGATAGTAGCATCGTGCAATAACATTAGGTGAAAATGAAGATTGAGACGGAGTCGATATCTCTAGATTAGAAATGAGCTTGAAAAAGAGAACGAAAAGGTGAAAAAAAATGAAAAGCAAATTGGTTAATGTCAAAAGTAGAGAGAATGTGTGTTGGTATATTATCTTGTATGACTCTACTCTAGATTTGATATCTAATTGCGATTTGATCGTTTGAATCATGGTTCAAGTCAGTTTTCATAGGTTGATCTGTAACCTTTAGTGTATGTAATTGTATAGACAACTTTTTTTCTCAAAAATATGGTGTTTTAGCTCTTATAATTGAAGTGCAGATTTTACATTAAAAATTTGGTCCCTTGTAATTGTAGCATCTGGTGCAAATTGAACATATCCGGTGTATATTTTATTGAGAATACCTGATGCATCAATATTGAGAATTCGAATGTAAATTGAGCATATGTGCTTACAATCAATGGAAAAATTTGGTGCATTGAAACATTTTATTAGCACATCTAGTGCACTTTTAATGAGCACACTCATGTCTAGTGAAGTTCGGAATGGATATGATGTATGATTGAGATATAGTTTCTGATAGACTCTAGGCTTTAAAAAAATTACTTCAAAGTAGATACATCTAGTGAAATATCTATGATAATTAACAGGGAAGTGATGCAGTTTTTAGAGATCTATTTTCTTACAAAACAGTTTACGTAGCTATGGTGCTTATAGGACCATTTGTCCAACTCCAAGATTCTTATTTCAATTTTTATACGATCACATCTTTCTCATATCAATCAAGGCTTTTTTTTTTTTTTTGAAATAAGGGGACAAGAAGTAAGAGCATAGATCCTTTAGATTCAACGTTGCAACTTATCAAATCACATTACATGAGTTGATTCAAAAATATGAATAAAAGCAACAAAAGAAATACCAAAGTTAATTTTTAATGTCTTCACTTCAACCAGCTACTAGCATGAAACCAATAAAATATCTTCACTTCAACCAGCTAGCGGCAAAAACTCAAAAAATTCTTCACTTCAATCAGCTATCAAATAATCAACAAAAATATAGCCACTTCAAAATAGCTATCCATCTGAAACATATAGAATCACCATTAACTAAGATATGAACCCAAAAAAAAGAGCAGGTGTGATCAAATAAACAAGATATCATCATGGATAAAAAAAATTTCTAACCTGTAGAAGGAAAAAAATCAGATTCTTTTAAGATTTCAAGCTAACTTAGGCATAAAAATATTTACCGGCAACTTTTCATGTACAAATGAAGTAGAAGGCATCCAACAAGCTGGCTCAAAAACTCCTCCTTCTGGCTGTACATAGTTAAACTTGCAAGTTCTCGTATTATGGCCACAGTTAACTGATGTTTGCTTCTTCATCTTAGTTCTACTTGATCCTACTTCATCTTGTTCTTTCCTTCTCAACTTTTGCTTTCTCCCTGACTTATTTTGTCTTGAAAAGATTGGAGGTGTAGTGACCCCTTTCCATTTACCGTATGCACATAAATTACAAGGGATATATATATATATTTCCATTTTTTTCCTCATTCAAGTAATTAATAATGATAATAAAAATTATCCACTTCCGAGTATCCAAACTAGTTGGGTTCATGCTTTATACGATCATTACAAACAAGTAGGACATGTAACATATTACAAAACTTGGGCTTACACACCCCAAATAAACCAAACACATAGCCATACTTAGATTACAACCCATGAACATGATACGGTTAGCCTTCAAAATCTAATGCAAATATACATCGCATAGACCTTGTATAAGTACCAAGATTTATACAAAATATAGATGCCTATATGCAAATGTGATCTTCTTTAAGGTTCTCAAAATTTCCATCGCCCATGGCCATCTTTATCACTCCTCTCGATCAGCCCCTACGATAGAAACAACTATCGCTAAGCATAAAGCTTAGTGGTGTAAAAACTATAGGGTTGAAATCCTCAAAATTCATCAAGCCGCCTTTTTTCCAAGTCAATGAGAAATATACTTGAAACATAATAAATAAATCAAGTAACAATAGATAACAAGTATCAAATTCGATATTCAAAGATACAAATGTCAAGAAGCTCATCGCACCATTTTCCAAGAATTTCAATAGCAAGGCTCGCCCAATATATACTTCATGTCGTCACACTCGGCACAAGCAAGTATCAAGAAGGGTCACTGCCCTTATCAAGAAGGACCGAAGCCCTGTATCAAGAAGGACCGAAGCTCTGTATCAAGAGAACCAAGAACCATATTAAAAATGGCTTTCTAGTTCGTACTTAAAATGGATAACCTCCATTCCTAAGACGAACTACAAATCCAGAGTCAAGATGGCAAATGATCCGAATCAAGAGGCCTACCAATAGTGACAAAGCCGCAGCCACAAGAAGGACATAGTCCCAACAGAGTGCCAAGTGATCAAACAATCCGTACAAGTGGGCGAGTTACACAAGCATCATACCAACACGTCAATGCAAAGTGACAAGAGGTAGCTGAGGTATCAAGATCAAATTTCATATATACCAGCCATTACAAGAGTGCAAGTACAAGTTTATACACAAACCTCAATACTTTAGCGTAGCAATAGTCCAATAAACTTCGCAAGCTCAAACCGGAGACCAACCAACGTATCAAGTTCCTCAACTTGTTCACAAGTCCGTACAACCTTAAAAATGCAATTAAATAACTTCTTTAATTCCTAATATCTCAATAATATCGAAATAAAACAGGATTATCATCATAAGTAAGCTCAGCCCACACAGATACAATTCTGTTCTCAAAACAGTGATTCTGGCCAGTTTAGTACCCCATGTTGCAACTTAAATTTGAACAAGAAAACAGCAAAAATAGATTTTGTAACCTTCATGAAAGTTGTAGATACATCTCTTAAGATTGCAACGCAACAAGAATCACTAAAAAATACATTTTTTTCAACAAGATATCATCGATACACTAACAGTGGTTCCTATCGGATTTCTGAATCCGAAATCTGGACAACACTTGTCCTGTGTTGCGTCCCATTTTTCACATCCATAACAGCTAATTTAGACTTTCACATAAACATAAGATTTGTAGATATATGAATCAGCTTTCCAAAACATATTTATTCACCCAAAACAGATATCCAGATCACAAGATATACACAATTTACCAAACACTACCAGCTTAGAGACAGATTTCAGCCACTTACCAACAAGGCAGTTTGTGTCTTTGATTCCAGCCAAAAGACCAAGGTTTTTTTCTTGTGATTTTGATGAAGAAATGATAAGATAAGTTTCTAAGGGTTTTAATCTTCCATTCCACGAAATTATTCAAAGATGAGTGAACTATATAGTCAACAAGTGATGTTTATGACTTGGACACTTGGCTAGCCAAGGTGCTGCCAACCATACTTTATATTATTATCCTTTTGTGCTGCCCAAAAATGCATATTTACATATTTATATGTATATGCCTCAACACCATTTAATTACCTATAATTAGGATAGAATATTATGTATATACCCCAACGCAAATCCATCCATTACGATACACTTTATGTTAAGCAAGTTAGAAATTTTTCACAACTTTAAATTTCCCAAAATGTGAACAAACCATATTGAAGTAGTTTAGCGAAGGTAAATCAATATACAAATTCTTATTAGCATTTAGGGGTGTTACAGGAGGCAAATGAGGGATCTTGCCTGATTTAGGCCACAATTGTGAACCATTTATTGGAAGAATAATTGGTTCATAGATTCGCTTATACATTTCCACCTTATAGCAGTCATCCACATAATTAATAACCTCATCATTTTTATGCCAAATTGCCGAAATAGCATGCTTGCAAGGGATTTCTGTAATGGTCCATTTTCTACAGCTACATTTTCTGCCAGCAAGGTCCACAGCCCAAATGTTGCTCACACTACCGCCAAGAATTTCAAAGTTCCATTCATTTGACTTTTTAGGAATAAAACTAGCAACATCTTTTTCATTTTTGTGCAGGATACTCTTGATCCGAGGGCAAATATCATCAGAATTCCATCTATCAGCTTTATCCCTGTTAGCTTGTAATGTAGCCATAAGAAGATATCTTAATTTTTCCAACAAAGTGATGATTGGCTTGTCTCGAGCATCAAGTATCATACTATAAAACGATTCACACATATTATTCAACAAAATATCACACTTAGCATTGGGAGAAAAATGTGATTTAGACCATTCAGTAGGTTCCTTTTCTTTCAACATACAGCAGCTTCGGCATCCAATTTAACAATGTCATTGATGCGAACATTAAAAAATTCCACAGTTATAGCACTTGCAGTAGCCCAAAGCGCACATTTAAGTGAGGAACCACTAAAATTAGCCCTTTTGAAATTATTATGAATATGTCTCATGCAAAATCTATGACTCATGGATGACAAAACTTCATTAAACGCATCAATGAGACCTTTTTGTTTATCCGACATAAAGGTCCAATCAGCTTGATCATTAATCTCCAAATCATTAATTAAATGGGTCAAAAATCATGACCACGTCTCCCTAGTTTCCTTTTCTACAATTGCATAGGCCATTGGAAAAATATTACTATTGGCATCCAAGCCAACTGCAGTCAACAACTGATATCCATACATTTGACCCTTCAACCAACACCCATCCACATCCAATATTTTTCTACATCCAGCCTTAAACCCCTCCTTACAAGCAGCAAAACAAACATAGATTCTTTGAAATCTATATGGTTTGTTCAGCATTTCGTTTTGAGTTAGCTTCATATACATTGAAGTTTCAAGATTTGACCTTCCAATTTCAAGGCAGTAGTCCCAAAGGATGGAAAATTGTTTTTTAACATCTCCATCAATTAATGCGAGTGCCTTCTTTTTTGGCCTTTCTAGCTTGAGCTAAAGTAACATGAGCTTTAAGTCCCACACTGACTGTGTCTCTAAAGTCAGACAACTTAGACAACTTCCACTCTCTGTTTTGACTGATAGCATCAAGATACATTCTTGCAATGAAAAAAGAGGCTATTGCCTTGTTGCGGTGGTTCCAACGTTTGCAGGTATGCTTGGAATCATAAGTTTTAATCTGAAATGCTTTGTCTCGATGCATTACCGATGCCATAATTACCCATTTACAATCTGAATTTCTACACTTCGTTTTACTCGTTTTCCATTATTTTTTATCCACCTAATACTCTTTCCAGCTTTTACCTCATGAATTGATACCGCATTTTTGAACTCCTCTCTGCTTCCAAATGTACATTCTTATGCTAATATAGGATGTTTTGCTTCAGTTTTTGGGTTATGCTTTGGAAAATGAAAGCACTCATTATCAGAATCATCATTCAAACTCTTCTGATGTTCAGAGTCCACACAATCTTAATCTCCATCTTCATTAGACAATTTCCTCAGAACTTCAACGTTAATAAGTTTCCTTCCATCCTCAAAGCTTTGCTTTTTTTGTCCATGTCTTTCAAGGATGACATCGTCACCGGATAATTCATTTTCTAAATCAACTCATCAGAATTGTATGTGTCACCACATTTTATATGCTCTTGGTTTAATGTGCAATTTGTGTGGCCTAGAATCTCATCTGAATCTACTTCAATGTAGGAGTCCAAATGTTCAAAATACAACTCAACTACTCTATCATTCGAGATAAATTTTTCAATTGAGAGAGCTTCTACTTCAGTAGACACTAATCTCCACCTATCGCCGAACTTTTCAAATTTATGCTGAAATATTTCCGAGTCATTCATATAGCCGCACATAACAGCCATCTGCTTCAAATCTGCTAAATTAAGATTTTTTGCTTCAACATAATCAAAATAGTCCACCATTCCTCCAACATAGGTTTTGCTTGGTTGATGCTTCATCAGCCCCATATGATTAATTTTAATACTAAAAAATCCAACCTCGAACACCGGTTCTGTAAAAAAATATTATGAGGACCACCTACATATAATATTTTTGGGACCACTAGTGAATATTTTTTACGAGATTAAAGGCTTAGGTTCTCAGACCCTTATCTAACACTTTATGCTTTTGTTGAAAAACTCAAAACTAACAAAAGACAATACTTTTACCTAGACAGAGACATAAGAAGTCATAAAAAAATCAGTAAAAAGAGTAGTAAAATAGACGCAAATTATAAAATCTAAAAACAAAAATATTACCATAATATAGAATTGATTCTTTGTCATCATTTCTTTCGATGAACATTCTTGATAATAAAGAACGTAAGTATTTTTAGTGCATATATAATTCTATAGTGAAACTTGAAAAAGATGAAGATGGAGAAAATTAGGGCACCTTTGACGCTATGGCTTATGAGAAGATGAGAAAGCTTTCGCGGTTTATTTTGCAAGTGGAACTCGGCGTTAAAATTCACCTGATTTTTTTGATGTATCTGTTAGTTTTAGGGCAAAGGATTAAAATTGATCTTCTTTTATAATACATTAAGGACCATTTAGATCACGTGGAATATATTAAGGATCAACAAAAAGTAACCCTTATACATCAAGGATCATTTTGATCATTTTCTCCACAAATTTCCAATCAAACTTAAACCGTGACTCTTGAAAAACAAAAAAAAGTCACATAAATTGAGGCAAAAGTAGTTATGATAACAAAGATAATTAATGATAATGGCATTGTGAATAGAGTGATAGGTGAAAATTATTCATACAAAAATATTTCTTATTGATATGAAAATTTTGTTCTGATATATTAATAATTAAAATCTATTCCGACAAATAAGAACATAAATCATAATATAAATCAGATAGAACTACTGACCCAAGAGCAAGTATATAATATGAAGCTTAAATCAATCAACAAAAACAACAAACAGCGACACATATCCCTTCCACACTTAATCAGAAGTCTCATATTCAAGTCCTGAGAATGGAAAAGAATCTTATTAAGATCCCCTTCTACGGATCATATGCAGCGAATCCAGAAGTCGGGGCTCCAATGCATACATCAGACATGCATGGGAAAACAAATAAAAGCATAATTCCACATCACCAAATGGACAAACATAAGCAAATCCAATTGCAGATTAAAGAGTATCAAATAAATCCACATAAAGAGTAGAAAACTGAGGATCTGAGATGAAGGAAAATATACTTGGCCATAAAAGAAAAATTGTCAAATACCATACAATAAAATTCTGGCTTTCCCCTAAAACATCAACTCTCCAACAAAGGCAACATTTTGTACAGTCGCGTCAATGTAAAACTACCTCGCCTTTTTATCTTCCTTTTTTTACACCCTTGCGGAAACTCAACTTCCCTCTGCACAGCCATCTCGAATATTTGACACCTGAGCTTCAGCATACCTGATATTTATGTTTTTAACTACACAATGTACATCTCCTCTAGTACATGCAACAACTTTTATTTGCAAATAACAAAACACAGATGTGGAAGATAGGTAGCTCAAACTAGCCTCAGTTAAGCTGTACAACTTTCTTTTCCTACAAGACTAAGCAGTACTTAGGGACTGCGCAGCAATCCTCCTTTCTGCAAAACAGCATAGAAAAATCATTTAGCAGACGTTCGGACAATATTCAGTTGAAAGCTGAAAAAAAACAAGTTATTGAAGTCGAAATTGGAGAACGGGTTTTTTCAAGTTGAATTGTATCTGGAGATGAATCACTTGGAAAAAAGGTTGGGAGATTTGTAAGTGAAACAAATTTTTCAATAGTGTTACACAAATACTGATGAACAGTATTTGCATGTAAAGTCATGGCCAAACACCATATAGTACTAAAAGCACAAATGGATTCAATGCTCTAGACAAGTACAAACAGAAAAAGAGCTCACCCCCAGCAGCAACTAGCTTTTCAACACGGGCGACAATATGCTTTCCGTAAGTGTATTTCTTCAGAGCATTCAAGTGAACTTTTATTCTCGACATGATCAGCTCGCGTTGCTGATCACTACAAGTTTCCAGAACTTTCTGTACTACATAATTTGCAAACTGATCTTTCATCATAGCCTGGACAAAAAGAAGAAAGATGTGAAAAAACAATGCACAACTCCACGAGATGATTTCAATTAGAGAAAAGAGAAGAGAAACAAGACTATTTAAAAGGTTGTATGTTACAGCTGCTATCAAAATCACAACCATAGATACATGTGGTAGTACTTCTTAGATAACTCCATTCCCAAAGATGCAAAAGTTAAAGCATAGATATTGTTGAGATCCAATAATTATATAGAAAACTCGGGGTATCTTGACATAGAAAACACTCCGGGCGAACCACCACCACCCACCCCACCCCACACCACTTGTTCCATCTTTTTTTGAGGAGAGTTCCAAGACATCAGTCTAAGCATCCAAATTCAAGTATTAATTGGTCACAAGACTTTAAAAAAATTCTTTAAAGGGGACCGAACATGTCAAGATGTCAAAAAGCACGAGCAAAACACAAAGGTCAGAAGAGCCAGTTACCCTCTGCTGCCAACCATGATATGTCTGGAATGGTGAACAAATTAACACCTAAAAACTTATGCAACATCACCATGCGCCATAGTTTCTAATGCCTTTTAGCAGCATGTCAAGGGTAAGTCCAATGCTCATCCAGTAAGTGTTAAGAGAAGTTTAGAAATTATAGCTAGCACCTATCATTTCTTGTGCTTTATTTCGAATTCAACATAATCCCATGATTTTGGTTTGAAATAAAGCAATAGAATTCAAGATCTTATCTTCAATTTGGCAACAGTTGGGTTTCAGATTTTTCTGGGTTAATTTTGGAGGTAGGAAACCAAATAATAGAAGAATCAGGATTGATGAATGATCGTTTGGTAACTTCATCTTCAACCACTTCTTGCTTTTCAAAAACATGTGCCACAAAATATCGGGTATAAGCTATGACTTGTGATCATACCATCTAGGCTACCTATCTTTTCTTCCAAGTTCAACCTTTTTAAGAGACTGATATCCCATTCAAGCTAAGTCCTAAAAATAAAACAGCTGGCTGCCTTAGCGATTAATCTGAGACTGCAACGCCATGTGTCTCAACAGGAACAAGAACAGGAACATAAACAGAGGTAGTCAACTTGATAGGGTACATATCTCAACAGAGGCCCACCAAAGGATAACAATCATTAGTTCAGCAATCTCTAGGCTCAAACACCCTATCCAGAAGCTTCAAAATATCCTCAATCAAGCTTGCTACCTCAGGATTTGGAAATCCGGGCAGGTGCATACAAGAGTTTAAAAGTTCAACAAATGCACAACATAGGTGGTTTATACTCCACCCTGACGCAACAACAACATCATACCTAGTGTAACTGGGTCTGCGGAGGGTGATGTGTAAGCAATCTTACCCCTATCTTGTGAAGGTAGAGAGGTTGCTTCCAATAAAAAAATTAAAGTTCCCATATACAAAATCTTGAAGCAGGTACTGAATATTATGAACCCAGTAGCCATATGCAGATCAAAATCCTGCTTAAATGGTAAAATGTTGAATAAAATTTAGACAAACCTGAAGAGGCTCATTTTCATCAGTTGTGCCAAGCATCTCATTCACCAATAGCTGTCGTTCACTGGAATTACAGAAAGTTAAACACTTCTCAACAACGTTAGAGGCAAACTTCTGCTGGCTCATTTGCACGATCTTCCCAGCTAGTTCCTTAATTATAGTAGAGCGCTCATCCGGCTTCCCATGCTCCAATACATGCTGGAAGTATTGCATTTAAAACAACAGAGGGATGAATAAGTACAAGGGGAAAAAAGGTCGAATTGTACCTCAGTATAGGGATGCAAGACATCTTTGCTACATTTTTACAAGAAGTAAACTTTTAACTGACTAAAAGAGCGCTTTCATTCACTAATACTCTAGTAAAACAAAATCAAAGGCAGCAAATAAGAACTCAAGAAGGGCTTCTGTCTTATAAAAGAGGGGAATACCATTACGTAATAACCTTTTCTTCCAGACAGAACAGGTACTAGGTTCCCCATTTAGCATCCTGTTAAGGATGGTAGCATACATTGGTAACCCTAGAGAACCACGTGAATGTGTATGTGCGTGCATATGGTTGAAATTTTTTGTAAATAGTTTTTTCAATTTTCGAACTTCTAGTTTTCAAAGAAGTAAAAAATATTTAAACAACTTAGCAAACAACTAAAGTTGCAAAACTGACAAAGCTTTTTGCAAAAGATTTCACTTCTCCAACCAAACATCTTCACAGTAAAAACTAATGACCTCAATTTTCGGTACTAAAGCGATGAGGTAAAAGTATTTTCCTATATATTATAAAAAAGGAAAGACATAGCCATCAATCAATGGAATGAAATGTGCGATATTGCATATTTAAAAATAAGCAAAGTATATGCTCATAACAGAACTTCTTGCGTCTACTGGGAGGCATAGATGTTTAGGGAGTTCTGTTTTTCCCTGTAATGTTTTTGTACATCTTGGTACTTTATTACAGTAATAAACTTTTACCTTATCAAAATAAAATCAGGAATTGCCAACTCAGGTTCATTTTATGCATTGCTCCATACTAGTCAAGAAGTGAGGATATTGTGTACAAAAACAACTACTTCAAGAAAAAGAACAAAAAATAATTACTTCTAAATCCGATAGTCTACACGCCAGCAGCAGCAGCTTGCTGAGTAGTGAATATTCCATACCTGAACAACATAATTGCCATATTGATCTTGTGCCAACATGCTTACAGATCCAAGGATTTCTTCCATCACTTTACTTTGAGTTTCTGGATCGCCACAGTGTTCCAATACTCTCTGAAAGATCAAGGAATATTAATAATATATCAAACTAAATTACTATGACAAATGGATAAGAAACATCACTGATCTACCTGTATTACTCGACAGCCATATGGATGGGTAGAGAGAGTAATAACTTGTCCAAAAAATGTTGAGACGATAAATTGGATATGAACTTCTGGTACACATTCAATACATTTCTGAATGACATGATTCCCATTCTGATCTCGTACACAGCGCATAACATGACCATCAAGCTCCTCAACCATTTTAATCTTCTGGTCCACGTCAACCACTTCTATTGCCTGCAGAGTCAACCATACCACAATTTTCATCTCAATATAACTCAAGTTATTGAGAAGATGCTGATAATCAACCCCGAGAGCCCACCGGTTGGTGCTAGATTTAGCGTATCAGAAAAGAAACCAAAACAAAAGATTAATCTAGCAGATAACACTTGAGCATTTCTAGATTCACTATGGATTACCTTTTGTATCACGCGACAACCATACATTTGAAGGCTCAGTGTTAGAACATGCCCAAAGAGTATGCTAGCCAATTCTCTCCTCTGAGATGCCATTCCATGTTCAAAAAACTGCACGAGAAATAGATGCATTATAAACCATTTAAAGAGAAACAAGGCAGACTTGGAGATCATGCACCTCAACATCAATATATACTCCATAGAACAACCAAAGTTAGACATACCTTCTGGATTACGTAATTCCCAAAGACATCAGTCATCAAAGTAAGAGCTTGGGGAAAAATTTCCTGGAAAACCATGCTTTTCTCCTCAGTGGTTGCAGTTTCAAGTTTTTGCTGAATGAATCGGCTCCCATACTGGTCAGCACTGATCACAGATGACATATATATAGTTTACGTGAGGCTAGTTTAAGTAGGTAAAGACCAAGTAGAACAAACTTTATGATACATACCTGAACTCAACAACGTGACCTGCAATTTCTGAAAGTTCAAAACACTTGGCCTTGTTGCTTTTGAACTCTTCCAGTAGGGAGGACGCGACGCTGTTCTCCATGTTATCCAAGTGATATGGTCCCATGACACCTCCAGCTATGTTTCTCATTCTACCAGGAAATCTCATATTATAATCACTATGCCTCATAGGGCTACCAGGTCCTACTGGAGAGACTGGACTTGCTAAAGGACTCCCAGGATATGATAAACCAACTCCAAATGCAGGATTTCCATAATAGCCATGATGACCTGAACTGCTAGTTTTGCTATTCAATGGAACCCCATATTGAGATTTCTGAGGTAGCACATTACTGAGATAAGCTTTCTGAAGCAAGTCCACATATGAATTGCCCATATAGTTCCTGTCCAAGGAAGGATCATTAAGACCAGCAACCTGCGCAGCATATTCAGCTGATAGGTACTGAAGATACATAGGATCCACGTATGATGCTGGCAGAGCATTTCCTCCCATTTGATTTCCCATTCTGCTGAGAGTCTGGTCTGAGGTTGCAGCGCTTAAATTAGATCCCCCCAACATTCGAGAGTCCAATCCAGGTACAGCCATCGCTGATGCTGCAGCAGCATTTCCAAATAAAGGTGGCAAATTATAGTTGCCAAGATGGCTTGACATTGGACTGAGAGGGTGACCACTTAATCCATAATTAGAAAAGGATGAATTTGGACTATCCAAATGGGGATACTGAGACAGTACGCCACCTCCACCATTCAATCCCGACGCTGGGGATCCTTTGAGGTATGAACTACCAGAGCCAGTAACAGCAACAGAATATGGTACTTTCGCAGACTGAGCAGTAGAAGCCATATTAAACTGGGGGGATTCGGATTGCTTCAAGAAATCATGCTGCTTCGTATTATTCTGCCCACCTGCAAGATTGTGAGGATAGTATTAAAACCAATATCATGTTCAATCCAAGAAATGATCTCAACTAACATACCATTAGATATATTCATGTCAGATAAAGCAGCAACAAGCTCTGCAGACTCGGTTCTGTGAGACGACACACCATTAAACGGATTTGGACTACTAACACTTCTCTTCTCTGAATTGACTACCCTGCCTCCACCAATAGGTGTGAGGGAAGGGCTAGGAGCTCTCGCAATGTGTTGGGGATCAGGAGTGGTACTTCTTGATAAGGAAGCCCCCAAAGCAGCAGCATATGAATAGGAAGTAGGAGCCTCATCATGTTGGGCAGCAGATGGGATTTGTGTGTTTGATGCAGACCTTGTTGGCTTTGAAGAAGAAACCTCGTGACGAAGATGAGAAAGCTCAGCTTCTGCTGAACCTATTGTATCACCACTTCCGTCAAAAGCATTTCGGCTAGCTGGACGTGAAGGGTGACCAGGAGCAGGAGACACGCGGCTAAAGTCATCCTGGATGAAACATGGCTTAAAACCCATCAGATGTTTGTGTAAAATTATCTTTTTGAGATTAAACATAAGCGAAATTTCTCATTAGTCGAAATAATAACAAATATCGTCACTCAACTTTTAAATGTAAGGGAAAAAAAAATAACTTTACAAAAACAAATGTATGTTTATTGAAACTCAAAAATTCTGTAACCCAAAAAAATGAAAATGGTAAAAAAAAAAAAAAAACAAGATTGACAACACGAAAACACATATAACTCAGATACCAGACAGCAGACAGATCCATTTCACTTGAGAAGATTAAAATTTGTAAGGTTCAGAAAATCATCCAAAACGACCCTTTATAGAGTACAGCAATTCCATTCAGCTGGAAACCCATATAATATAAAGAGAAACAATAAATCACAGGAGATGGGAGAAGGATGGAACACAACATCCACCAACCAGAAAAGCAGATTTGAAATGTTGGACCAGAGATCAAACATGGCTTAGTGTACTCAAAGGGGTAAGAAATGAACGAAAGACATTTTCATACCACTAAACAAAGAAATGCAACAACATTTCTAGAATATTATTAATTGTTACATAATTTTGCTCTTACCATGCGAATGCTAAAAACCAATATCATATAGGAACCATATATACACACAAACATACCAATAACAGGATCTTGTATTCCTTCTCAAAACATCAGGATCTTGTATTGCTTAATGAACTAATGGTCATTTTCAAACCCAGAAAACAAGAAAGGCAACATTCTTCCAGTTGACAAGAGATGCTTGCTTTTATTGGAGCACAAGCGCACCATTATTAGGGTCTTAATCATTTATGGGCTAAGGGGTGTTTTGTACCCAGTGAACAAGAAACACAACATTGTAAGAGATGGTTTCTCTTATTGGAGTATATGCACAGCCTACATTTCCTCAAAGCCAATCCCGCACTTGATATGATTACTTGTTACACTCAAAAATCCCACAAGTAGGGACTGGGGAGGGTAGAGCGTACGCAGACCTTACCCCTACCACCTAGAGATAATTGTTACACTATTTTGCTCTTATCATGTGAATGCAAAATAAGTCTCATATCTGGAACAAAAAGTATTCATTCATCCAGATGGTCAGTTAATTTTAACTTTGAAGGAGCCTCCTTTAATTATAATGTTAAAAAGTTGGCCTTGAAGATGTAGAACTGCCTCAAACCTAGTCAACTTAAGAAAGATGATTGACAGAAGAGTTTCATGTCTACCAAGACATCTTGCAAACAAAGTGGTTTAACAAAGAGTATCACAGACGAAAAGAATGATTTCGAACACACAAATTTTAAGCAACTTTAACAATAGGAGACCTTCCACGAATGATTCAAAATATTATCATGAAAAGCTTGTGCTGCCAATTGTTACCATTCAATAGAACCAGTTTAGATGAACATGAATCAACTATCATGCAGAATTCATGCCCCACAATAACAAATTCCACAAACTAAAAATACCAAGTCCAGATAAAACAGCTCAGGGAAGCTTGTTGAGAGTAGTTTCCTTCTGAGTTGAAATATACTGGTTGAGAAGTAACATAAATGAGATAAATTCATGAAGCATTAATACCAAATGTTAATTATTGCACTTTCCAAGCGTTTAATAGGTAAATTTGGGATCTAACAACCATTAGCCAAAGTTGAAATTGTAAAAGATGCACTAGACAAAGTTTCAAGTATGCACCTGGAACATTTCAGCAATGCTCTTCTTCTTACTACCTAATCCTAGTCCTGGCAAACCAATCAGCCCATCACCACCCCATTCCACTGAACCCTGCAATTTATCTGTCTCATTCTCGCTCTCTGCTTTTTTCGAGTTAAATCCCGGAGGCATCGGAAAAGGTGACCTCCCACCATTACCATTATCATTCTTGTTTACCTTCCTCCTATCACCAATAGCAGAGCTCCCTCCTTGCAACCTTTGTGAAAAACGCCAATCTTCTTTGGACAACAGTGGTGGAGGCAACCTAGGATTAAGATTTACATTCGAGTAATAGTAAGATAAGTAAGCAGGATCAGACCTTAGCTCCTCCTCAGACATGAAACCACTATTATTGAACAATCCACCCACTGCATTCAATGAACCCTCAACAGTAGGTGGAGCTGACCCACTTCTATACATATTCAGCTCCTTTTCACGATCATCAGCTTCTTGTCGTCGCTGGTCACGAAGTAACATCCCAATCTCTGTGTCAAACTCATCTCCAAACGAATTTTCATTGTTTCCCATCATTGGTCTCCTACCTAATTCAGATACCATATTCACAAACTTAACACAACCAATAACACACGCATCCCACAATCCTTCACAGCTCAATGAAGTTATCAAAATCAAGACTTTAGTAAACCTTATAATCTACAAACCCCAAGAAGACAACCTCACAATCCAATCTTTGATCAACTACAATTCCAAGAAACCTCTTTTCTTAACATCCCCTAATCAAACACCAATTACACATCAGTCCACAACAAAAATAATCACTACCCACAATCCTTAACAACCCAAGAAAGCTATCAAAAATCAAAACTTTATCATATAAACCTATAAAACCTACAAACCCCACGCATACAACCTGAAAATAAAATATTTCAGCTCATAAAAACCAAACCTTTGATCAAATTAAATTCCAAGAAACCTCTTTCCTCAACATCCAGCCTCCAAGACCTCCATGATCAAACACCAAATTACACAGTCAGTCCACAACAAAATATAATCAACACCCACAAACCCTACCAACACAAGAAAAAAAACCCAAAACTTTTTTTCACATATAAACCTCAAAACTACAAAACCCACATGAAAACATAAGATTTAAGCTCATAAAAACCCAAACTTTGATTACAAAACTTCAAGAAAGTGTCTTTTTCTGAACAAAGAGTGAGCAAATGTGAGAGATGATGAAGGTTTAAATGGGAGAAAAGAGAGGAAAAAAAATCTGGCGGCGAATCAATCCTGTTTTAGGGTTTTGTTTTTGAAGTACTGTTAGGGAAGAGCTGATTAAATGCAAAAAAAAACAGATACTTTTTATTCAATATAGATGTTTTATAGGAAGCATATAGAAGAAAATATTCTTTTTTTCCCCTTGTTTTTAGAAAAGTAGGTTAAAACAAACCTAATCATTAATATTAATAATTATTATTTTATTTTTAAATGTGAGAAAAAACAAAAATGATTTTCCCTTTCATAAATCATAAAAAAAAGGTGTTTAATCTTCTTTTCTTTTTCTTGTTAGAAGGAAAAGATAAGTTTGAACATAACAAGTCAAGAGACAATTTTAATCCAAAAACTTATATATTAATCTCATGGTCATTATATTATTTGTTTTTTTTAGTATTGTATTTCATTTCTATATCTATATTTTACTTAAATCAAGAATTTATTGAAAATAGTTCATTTATGATTACAAGATAGGAATAACACTGTATACACACATGTTTTTTCAGACTTATAAAGTTATATTGATTATTTTATTATTATTGTGACTACTAAATTATCTATTAAGACATTTACAACAATAACAACATACCAAGTGTACATAAACAACAATAATAATAATATAATTTATAAGGAAATATGAAAAAATAAATTGTATATAGGCCTATCCAAATAAAATCAGTAGTTGTTTATGATAAATTCACAGTTCAGAGATATTTAAGGCATTTATTTTGCCATAATAAATAATCTTATTTAAAAAAAAAAAAAGAGAGAGAAAAGGATTTTTAATTTTTTTTTAGTGATGTATGTAGAAAAATAAAATAAAGTGACGTTTGTTTTGTATGCCTAGTCTTCCCAAAGAAGAATCTGAAAATTGCCACGTTTCCTCTTAATTAGATTGGGGACTGCCATTCTTTAAATTCTCTGTCCTTCTTGAAAGAAATTTTCATATTTTTGGTAAATATCTCATCTTTATTCTCTTTTATATTTGGAAGAAAAAAAACTTGATAAATGATTTTTAGAGGAAAAAAATAAAAGACTTGACAAATGAATTTGTTTTTTGACAAGGGAGTATTTTACCTTTCCTTTTTACTTTATTTTGCTTTAGTTTATGTGATGAATTTTAATTAAGGAACTTTTGCATATAGTCACTCAAAAATAGCCTAATTACGCTTCGTTGTTATTTTTTTAATTATGATTCGTAGATACATATTACATGGCGAGCGAGATTGGGAGAGGGAGGTGAGAGGCGAGCAAGAGAGGACAGAGAGCGAGACAGTAGTGAATTATATATGTATATCGGTCAGATAATTGTATATTATACATATGTTTTGTATATTCTGGCGAGCAAGACTGGAAGAGGGAGGAGAGAGGCGAGCGAGACTGGGAGAGGGAGGAGAGAAGCGAACTAGATTGGGAGAGGGGAGCGAGAGAGGATAATAATTTGTATAATTCGCATCTATAATTCGTCAAAAAGTGTCATGAACATAATACTAACCTATGAGAATGTGAGGAAGATTATGAGGATGTGGGAGATCAGTGAGGAGGTGAGGGTATTTTTACTAGGGAAAAACGATAAATATATCTCCGAACTATCATAAATAGTATCCAGATACCCTCCGTCATACTTTTGAGACATTGGTGCTCCTGTCGTCTAAAAACTAGAGCATATATGACCCTCACTCTAACGGAAGACTTAATAGGGACACTTGGCGCAATCCTATCTGTTGATCCAATATTTAATAAATGTCGCATCGGTGGATAAGATTATGATATGTGTATGTCCGTTAGTATAAAGGGCTTATATTCTCTAGTTTTTTTACGGCAGAGGCACCAATGTCCCAAAAATATGACGGAGTGTATTTACATATCATTTACGATAGTTTAGGGGTATATTTTTTACTATCATAAAGGTGAAAATTACTCCTAGGAGTTAAAAGCATCTATTATAATAATATATAAAGCACTCTTTTTTGGTATATCTTTTTTTTGTTTGTTTTCATCCAGTGTTTGATACCCACATTGGAGCCCGACTAAATTCAAATTCGCGTCGGGAAGTCCCACATTGAAGGTAAAGCGTTTCCTAACAAAGGCGACTCTATACCCAAGGGGACTCAAACTCAAGATCTCTTGATTAAGGATGAAGGAATACTTACCACTCCACCACAACCCTTGTTGGTCTCTTTTTTGGAATATCATTGATAGATATATGTCGATAAAATCTTACTAAAAAGAATTTTAGTGAAAAAAGAGAGTACACATATCTTGTAATGTACGTTATCTGTCGACTCATTAAATTTTTTCTAGAAAACTCTATTTTTATAAAATTTCGGTTAAAGGCACCATATATATCTAACTCAGTCTTATGCAAATATCATTTAATTTCTCGAAGATGATATATTTCAATATTGTACGTCAACCTCTCAAGTATTGAGGTTGGTAACACTTAAGTGAAAAGATTCGTTAAATTATCAACCGAGCGAATTTGTTGGACATTTATTTCACTATTCTATTGAAGATTGTATATGAATTTGTTTTTGGTGAAATGTACTTTATTTTTTTTTCGACATCATAGCAGCATTTCCGTCTTGAGGCTGTTGGTGAAGATTGTGATTTTATTGCTATTGCTTGAGGTATAGATTTTTCATCTATACTCTCACATAAATTTTACGAATTCAAATATGAGATACCTATGGGCAATTGGGTCATGTTGCGGGTTAAATGAAGATATAAAGATGGAGTTTATTTTCAGCAAATAGAAATCCACATAATAAATAATAAAAATAAACTTTTGTTAGCTTTAAGGGTAAAAATGGATTAAAAAAAAGATGGAGTGAGGGGTATTTTTAGCCAAATAGGTGGATAAAGGATATATTCAAACTTTTTCGGATAGTTTAATACCTTTTTCCGTATTATAAATAGATATTGAAAAATCATCAATATGTTTAGGTGAAAATCTCTCCATAAACAAGACTATCTAAACAACTACATTATTGATGATATTGTGTATTGATGTGAGAAGAGGGGTCTTCAATTTGTAGACTTTAAAATTTTTCCTCTAAGGAAAAAATTAATCAAATATGAAAGAGAATTATGTTTTCCTTTCGGAAAAAAATTCAAACATTTATGGTAATACTTTGACTTTTCTTTAAGTAAAAAATAAAATAAAAATATGGTAAGACAATCAAGGAAAACCACTAACAAATTCTGGTGTATTTATAAGCTTCTTATACAACACATGTGACTAATGTGAGCTTTTAGTGGATTGTTGGTCGTAGATGTGAATTCTAACTTTCGAGTTTGACCAACAATGTCTTACTCTCAAAGATTGACTTGAAACGCCTAATTCAGTACTGTTGCTAAGTTTCCCGATAACAAAACACAGACATAAATCGTCAAGAAGTTACTGTGATTAACGACAAATGAGCGAGAAATTGAAAGATCCAAAGAAGCTATTGAACAAGGAAAAAACAATGATATACGTGAATAGTTCAAGAAGGAAAATGTAGAACATTGCAACACCTGAACTTTGTTGAAAGTTAACTAACAAGCTAAGAACACTCTATGATAGAGGTGTCAAAAATGAGCCCAATTATAGGTAACCCGATTAAGCTCAATTTAATCTCTAATTTCAACCCGTTTTAAGATTCTTTATTTACATTGATGTAATGTATGTTTCTATATTGAATGTATGAATTACCAACTATTTTATATCTTTTAGGATTTATCTATCAATTTGTAACTTCTTTTTAAAAAAAATTTATGAGTTGAAATTCAAATTGTAGTTATAAAACTTAAATAAGAATATATTAAAATTATTAAGATTAAGTGGGTTAAATTGGACGGGTCAAGACCCAACCCGTTTTAAAGCCCATTTGAGCCTAAGTAAATTTGGGCGGGTCAGGACCCAACTCAATTTCTATTTCAACCCATTTTAATGTCTCCAATTTCAACTCAACCGTCTATTTGACACCCCTACTCTATGAGTAACAAATTGGTAAACTTCTCTACATATGAGAGGAGGAGGAGGAGGAGAGAACAGAGCCTAAAACTGAAGGTGTTTGACGGTGTTGTACTTGAAAGGGGTCGTTAAGGTTGATGTGGCAGAAAGATAAACATGTTGTCATGCCTAAACTCAAGGGGCGCAATTGGCTCCTAATGCCAAAACTCAGGCTCGAGCCAATCCTGCTGAACCATTTGCTACTAGAGCATAGCAACCACACGCAATCAAGAAAATAAACAAGTATATCTCGGCTTAAAACTAAGCACTCAGTTCGCAAGGCCCCTGTCAATAGATCTATAAACGAAACAGCTACTCCTAAGAGTTCATATAAAGAAATAGTCAACTAGCACAGAAGTCCTGATTAGACCGTCGAGGCCACCATGATCTCTATACCAAAATTGAAAACATGTATATTTCAAGACAATACATCAAACAACTCACAAGCTTCAGCAAACCAACAAACTAGGTTAGCATGGCCATAACATAGCTACACACCCCACACACTAGTTTGCAAGACTCTAAGAGTAGTAAAGATTGGCAGGACAGAGCCCCAGCCTACCCATAAAAATATATACAACAAAAGCTAACAAACTTCCAAACTCTAGTAGCTCCAGAGGAAAGGGGCTAGCCAATCGGATAAAAGTCAATCATGTTGCTGAGGAGGTCTAATGAGTCATCTGTCGTGACCTGCATGCATGAATGCAATGCCCCCAGGCAATGGGGCGTCAGTATGAAATAATGTACAGAGTATGAAAGGCAATAGACTATGAGCAGGTATCCTAATATACTGGAATAATCCGATAAATAAACTAAGGATAAGATAAGTGTATCGACCTGCTCCTTAATCTTAACTTATCAAAAATAATAAAACAACCACCTAACCAAGCCCCCATAAGCTCGGCAGGTACAAACAGCACACAAAACCACTTACTCAGGCCCCCATAAGCCCGGAAGGTGTCAATCTGTCTATATACCCCTATCGATAGTCCCCTAGCCCCGTAGGTAGTCCCATAGCCCTCTTAGGCATTAATATAGCCCCGTAGGCAGCACATAGCTCTCTTAGGCATCAAGATAGCTTATAGACAACTCATTGCCCTTTTAGGCAACAACATGGCCCTGTAGGAAACACATAGCCTTCTTAAGCATCAATATAGCACTGTAGACAACTCATAGCCTTTATAGGTATCAATATAACCCCGTAGGCAACTCATAGCCCTCTTAGACATCCATATAGCCTCGTAGGCAAAACATAGCCCTTTTAGGCATAAATTACAGTCCTGCAGCCAACTACAATAGCCCTAAGGGCAACAATAACAATCCACTCACTAAAAGCGAGCAATTTAGTTATAAGCAACCTATACAAATAGCCTCTAAGTCGTGTCCAACATAGGGATGCTACTAACTGAATAAGAATCCCGACAAGGGAAGATTATATCAACTCGAGCAGCCAACAATCAACAATAATGGCTACAAGTATAACAAGGATAACAACCCAATTACATTGCTCCTAAGCTTTAAGGAAACATGTCATAAGTAGGGAATAGCCTTAACATACCTTTTTCACTAAATTCACGTGGCCTAACGACTTTACTCACAACCCCCCTCTATACTACAACAAGGCAGGACTATAATCAACACAAAATAATAGAGGATACCACTATAATCCTATAAAAGATATGTATTTCCGTCGCAAATTGCTATTTGCGACTTATCAAAGCTAGAGTCGATGAAAGAAGGGTCTTACCTTGATTTTAATTTCGTAATACACCTCAAAACTTTAAAATATGCCCAAACCCCTGCTGTACACATACCAAAGTACGATATGCTAGAAAATCGATAAAACAAATTATACCATGTTGATGAGCTCAACGCGTAGAACAACTTTTGTCAAGGACTTAAGTCACGAAAATCTATAACTTGGCTGATCCTCGAAGTGGTTTTTGTGAGTTTTCTGGTTATTCACTAAGAAAAATGAAGGAAAAATGAAAAAAAGTCGAAGAAGATGATATATATAAAGTTCCACCGCCTAGGGGATCCACCTCACCTGTATGCTTGCGCAGTCTTGCGAAAACGCGAATATCTCTCCATTCTGAAGTCGTATGAATGAGCGGGTTGATGTATTGGAAACTAGACTCGTAGACCTTCGATTATATAGGTCATGGGAACATAACTCTTTATAGATTGGGAGAAAATCTCCGAGACATTTGATCCAAATTTCAGAAAAATCTTTAAAAAGGAATTTACAGAAACTTTTGCCAACTTTTATTTTTCCACTTACCTAACTTCAAAACTTGAGATACAACCCTTGAACACTCAAAATATCACATCACACATCATTCTTAATTTATTACCCACCCTTCTTGTCTTTCCATGATGATACGAGTCAATTTAGATGTTTCGAAAAGTCGGGGTGTTACACATGTGAACGCTGAAATGTTCAAAATACTCCTCGCACGTGTTGACGGATTAAATGTATTTTTAGGGAAACACACGCTTTGACGGGGAGGCGTGTGCTTATTCCCTCTTCTTAGATAGTATAAATAGCTGTTATACGTTAATGTAGAACATTGTATACACTTGAAATACATAAAAACATTTGAGATACATTAATGATACATTAAGAATATACTTGAAAACACAAGATACATTGTATATATAATTTTCATACACTATAGTATATATTTGTGTGTACATAATTTTTATACACAAAAAAATAGTCTATATACAATTTGTATACACTTTATAAATATATATTCAATTCTTATAAGAAAGTTGTTATACATGATATTGTATATATTGTTATAGAGTGATTGATTGAAGAAAACGAAGCAAAACAAAATAGGAAGTAATTGAGAAACACTACTACCACCTCCGCCCACTTTTAATTGTCATAATTTCCTTTTTTAGAGTCGAACTATAAAAGTTTTGACTAATATTTTACGATATATTTTTTCATTATATTGATATGTAAAAAAATGCAATTTATAGTACTTTTCGTATAGTTTTTGAATATCTAAAATTTTTGTTTACAATGTCGAATTATGTAATCTAATTTAACTTTGCAAATTAGTCAAATTAACTTTCGAAAAGTGCAACATAACAAATAAAAGTGGACGGAGGGAGTAGGCGGTAATTGAACTCCAATATTAATTGCTAGACCTATGACTAAATAGTGGTAGTTAGTTAAGTGCAATTGATCCTTTTTGCTATTAATTGATTCCCAGTCTTTCAAGTCCCTTAATTTTCTTGTTGTGTAAATGTCATTAATCATTTTACTTGCTTTCTAGTTAATATTTATCTTTCTTAGTTTTTAATCAAATATTGAAAAGTCTTTCACTTAATTAACTTACATGATGATCATCTCTCACTAGCTTGATTGCCTCTGTATTTGTTGAATTCGATCCTCCTTTTTCTCAAGTCGATGACTATTTATAGCTACTATCTTGATATCAAAGAAGAATTCGATTAATGTTTTATTTCTGTCTTAATTCACTACTAAAAAATTGTTAAAAAACGATGGTTGGCGTCGCTTAGAAAAGCGACGTCAATTGCCTCACCGTCCGTCGCTTTTGAATAAAAATAACTTAATTTAAAATTATTTTACAAAAGCGACGGACAACATCTCTTAGTCTGTCTCTTTATTTTGCGAATTTTTGCGCCAAATAGATATATATTTAATAATTAATTATTAAAAATAGTTAGAGATGTTGTCCGTAGCTTTTTATTAAAAATAATTATTTATAAATTAAAAAATAACCATGACGTCCATTGCTTTTTATTAATTTTAGTTTGATTAATTATTTTTTAAAGAAGCGACGGACAACATCTCTTAGTCCGTCGGTTTTTGGTCAAAATACTAATCAAATCATTAACGAAAGCGACGGACAATGTCTCTTAGTCCATCGCCTTTTGGTCAAAATGTTGGTCAAATATTTTTAAAAAAGAGACGGACAAAGAAACGTTGTCCGTCGCTTTTTTTAAAATATTTGATAGCACAGACGCGAAATTCCCCATTTTTCCATCTCTTTTCCTTCTCTCTTCTCTTCCATCTCTCTACACGCCGACGCCGACGCCGACGCTGCCCATCGCCCACTGCGCCGCCGCCCCACACCGATGCTGCCAGACCGACCCCGACCCCACTGTCTCTCCATTGTCTCCTTCTCCTTTAATTCAAGTTTAGGGTTTCATGAAATTATTTTTAATTTCTTTCAATTTGAGTGTTGAATTTGTTAATTAGTGTATTGAATTAGTTTTTTATTGATTGTTAGTTGGATTGATGGTTAGTTAGTAAGTGAATGGTTTAGGGTATTTTATTTTGTTAATTAGTATTGAATAATTTATTTTTTATTGATTGTTAGTTAGTTAGTGAATGATTTAGGGTTTTTTATTTTAGTTAGGATTGGTTGATTGTTATAAGTTAGGACGAATTGAAGTTAGATTTAGAACTTGAACTTGAAATTTGAATATAACTAATTAATTCTTGAGTTAGAATTTTATGTATAACTAATTTTAGAAATTGGATATGAACTTGAATTTAATTAGACTTGAAGTTGTTGAACTTAATTAGAATTTGAATATAACTAATTATTTTTGGCTTAAAATTTTATATATAACTAATTTTAGAGATTATATGAACTTGAATTTAGAAATTGAACTTAAACTTAGAATGTGATGAATATAACTAATTTTTGGATTGGAAGTTTCTATATAACTAATTTTAGAAATTAGATATGAACTTGAATTTAGTTATTGAACTTGAACTTGAATATAATAACTAGCTAATTTTTGAATTTGATGTTTATGTATAACTAATTTTAGAACTTTGATATGAACTTGAATTTAGAACTTGAACATTGAACTTAGAACTTAGAACTTAATAACTAATTCTTGATGACCTCAATTAATTAGAATTTAATAATTGAACTTTGAAGTACTTATTAAAATATTATTGACCTTAATATATTTGAACTTAATTATAACTTTCAACTTAATTTATAATAAGTTCAACTTAATTAGAAATATAATTAATTATTTGACATCTTAAATTTAACTAAAATTTATGGATTAATTAAGCTTGGACTTTGTAGATTTTGAAATGTAGAATTTATGAACTAATTAATTAGGTATATAAGTAATAATAAATATAATTATTAACTAATTATTATAAATATATATTACAATTAATTAATGTAGTAAAATTATTATTAAATTTAATTTATAATATAATTGAATATTTATATTTTTGTAGATGGATCATCGTTTGTGGATATATAATATGCCTTATGAAACTGGTGTTGGTTTGAAACCTGAGTTTATTGACGGTGTTAGAGATTTTATTGAGCATACAATGACACTTGACATTTTCTAGAATAATGGATTGGTTAGGTGTCCTTGTAGTGCATGTAAGTGCTTAATTTTTTTTACCCCAGATACTGTCATGGTTCATTTGTACCGTAATGGATTTAAGCCTAGATATTTTGTATTGGTTGATCGTGGAGAAAGAGTGGATTGAATGGTATGTTTTATAAACCGATGCCTGTGGATGAATATAATATACTTGCACCACATGGCCAAATTAGGATTGAACATGATGATAGGGTTGAACATGATAGGGTTCATGAAATGATCAATGATACTTTCAGGGTTCAAGGTGGGATGGAACCCGGACAATATTTTGATAAAGCTCCTAATGAAAAAGCTAGACGCTTCTATGATCAATTAGAAGAGTCTAGTTGTCCATTATGTGAATGGAGTTTGCATTCTGCCTTGTCAGTTGCAGTTAGATTAATGAATATTAAATCAGATTGGAATGTTCCTAATGCAGCTATGGACTCAATGGTTGATCTTTTGGGTGAACTAGTTAATCCGAAGTTTAACATACCTAAGAACTTCTATCAGGCAAAGCGTTTGGTTTCCAAATTAGGATTGACGTATGATAGAATTCATTGTTGTGTTAATGGTTGCATGTTATTTTACAAGACTGATAGTGAATTAGAAAATTATAAGTTTTGTGGGCATGCTCGTTATAAGAGGACTTCGGCTGAAAAGATGGTCCCAGTTAAGGCGATGCATTATCTACCTCTTATTCCTAGGTTAAAGAGGTTGTATGCATCAATGAGGTCAACCCCACATATGAGATGGCATCATGAATATAGAAAGCCACCGGGTGTTTTGTCTCATCCATCTGATGGTGAAGCATGAAAGCATTTTGATAATGTATATCTTGATTTTGCTAGTGAACCAAGAAATGTTAGATTGGGGTTATGTGCAGATAACTTCACACCATTCTCTAATGTTGCTTCGCCTTATTCATGTTGGCCGATATTTCTTACTCCGTATAATGTTCCTCC